>CM042835.1:600000-1175687 GCA_023653725.1 Bungarus multicinctus | reverse complement strand
CCTCTCTCTCCCCCCCCCTGCCCAATCTTCTTTCAGGAACCGAAAGACTCGGGCACCAAAAGACCATAGGAGTTTATTATTTATATCCTTCCTTTATTTAGTTTTTACAAATAACTCAAGGTGGACAAACATCTCTAACTTCCTCCTTCTGTTTTTTCCCACAGCAACAACCCTGTGAAGTGGTTGGGCTGCAAGGGAGTGACTGGTCACTAAGTTGGCTTTCACGGCTAAGGCAGGACTAGAACTCACCATCTCCTTATGAATGTCCTAAAGTCACCTAGCCAACTTTTGTGCTTCAGGGCACAAGCTGAAATTTTTGCCTGGTCATCATAAATAGATAATAATAAATAAATAAATAAAACACTGGGGTTCCAGGTTTGCTGCAGGAGAAGAGAATAGAGACAAGCCCGGATGTGGGGAGGGGGGGAAGGGGTCACGGAAGGGGGATCTCACCGGCCACTTGAAGTGGAAGGGGACACGGATGAGTCCGCTGGCCGCCACGGCATGACGATCCGCAGGGATGATGTTGCTCAGGCTGCCCCGAAGGTGCAGGGGGGCTCCGGGGAGACCACAGCCTGGGCGTGTTTGAGGCAGACCCGGAAGAAGAGGTGGCAGGGCTGAGGCCCCCGGCAGAATTTCTGCGGGTTGCTGGTGGTGAAGGAATGCACCTGGAGTTCAAAGACCCCCGCTGGCTCAGCCTGTTTGGGGAGAAAAAGGAATTGAGGAGATGGTGAGGTTCTAGTTCTGCCCTAGAGATGAAAGCTGGGTGTTTTTAGGTCAGTCACCAGGAGACCCTGAGTTCTAGTCCAGCTTTAGGCAGGAGAGAGAGCTGGCTGGCTGCCAAACCTTCCTCCATTGGTCATTGCCCTGTCCGTGGGTCACCCCAAGAGAGGACAAAGACCAGACCCCTTGGGTTAGATCTTGGTCCCCAAACTTGGCCCCTTTAAGACTCGTGGACTCCAACTCCCAGAATTCCCCAGCCAGCCGTGTCTGTTGCTTTTTCTCCCCCAAAGAGGAGAGATTGCAGAAGAAGGGATTGCAAGAGAGTAAGCTCTGCTGGCTGGGGAATTCTGGAAGTTAACTTTAAGTCCACATGTCTTAAAGTTGGCCAAGTTTGGGGACCTCTGGGTTAGACGCTAAACCATTCAAGCTTCTTTACAGGTGCCAAGCCAGGATTCCCAGCTCACACCCCACATGAAAAACCACAAACCTACAAGCCAGGTTTAAAGAGTCGTTGGATACCAGATGGGTGGAAAATAAATGTAATAGACAGACAGACAGACGGCCATTCCTCTGCAGGAAGCAGCAGCTTCACACCCTCCCCCCCCAAACGGCCACCTGAGATTCTGCGCCAAAATGAGATGTTTTAAATCAAACATTTCAGCAAAAAGCAACAGAGTCAGCGGGTTGAGTTGGGCGGCTACAGAAATATAAATTGAGTAAATAAATAAAAATAAAATAATAACCAGGATTAATCCAATCCGACACTCAGCCTTCCTGGATTCTCATCCGATTTTTAGATGAGAATCCACAAAGATTTTTAGACTTTTAGAATATAAAATATGGATTCCGAGGGGCTGGAAGGGACCTTAGAGGTCTTCTAATCCACCCTCTGAGCAAGGCAGGAGTCTTCACACCATCGTGGTCAAGGGGCTGCCTAATCATCTAATCATCTTTTTGATAAGTTTCTCCAACAGTCTTTCTGTTTGATGGACAGGTTGCAGAATTTGCAGGAGGAGAAAGGAAGGAGACTGGCTGTCTGTAAGGGCTGGAGGGGGGGAGAATGAGGGACACCGTTCGGTACTGGTAGAGCATGGGGAGGAACGCGCCCTCCCCCCCCCAAGCAGGCCCCTTTCCTGTTGCCCTTCCTTGAACTTTGAGCTGGGTGATGCCCACGGAAGGAAACCTGAGCTTGAAAGGGCCAAAATTTCTCCAGGCTTTGACAAAAACTTTGAAATTTAGTTTATTGAAGGGGGAGAAGGGAGGGGGTGGGCTAGTCCAGGCCACCTGCAGCAGCAAGGTTGAAAAAATAAAGCAGCTGTAAATGCCAGGATGCCAGCGGAGGGAGGCAAGACTCTCAGGGCAGGGGAGGAGGACTCCGCAGGTGGCGCTTGAGAGAATCCCCAAAAGGGGGTGCCAGCCCTGCAAGGGAGGCCCGGTCAGGACAGCCACCCTGCTGGGGTTGTAGGCAGGGGCTTTATCCCTGCAGGATGCATTAGATCGCTTTCACAGCTTCCCTCTATCACTTTATAGTGGTTCCTCCAAGTTTCCTCCGTAGCTCATTCGTTCTTTCCATCCTTTCCTGTTTCCTTTCCTCCTTCCTTCCTTCCTTCCTCCTTTCATTCATCCTTCCTTCCCTTCCTGACCTTTCTTCCCTGATCTGTTTTCCTTCCTTCCTTCCTCCCTTCCTTCCTTCCTTTCTCTCCCTCTTTCTTTTTCTTCCTTCCTCTTTCACACCTTCTCCAAGATCCACTCTAACCCCCTCGACTGGGCCTGGAGCGCTCTAGCCGGCCGAAAGCAAACGGAGCAGGAGCCCTGGGGTAGGGGGCTACCCCGGCACCCAAGCGCCCCCCACTCAACTAGTAGCAGCCCGAAAGATGACCTCTCCCTCCCTCGGCTTCTTCAGCGTCCCGTCCCGCCCAGACCCTGCAGGAAAGTCTCCGGAGAAGTCCGGGAGGCGAAACGAGGGGGTTCCTGCTTAACTCCCCGCCCGAAGAGCTCCGTGCGCGGCTCGCCCAGATTCTGGGCTCGGGACCCCGAAGGGCAGCGCTGCCCCGAGAACCTGCGGGCCGCTGGCTCCCCTTGCTGCGGAGCGCGGCATCCAGAGAAGGGAGCGCAGGTGCTGCGCCGGAGGGACAGAGGCTCTCGGGGCGCAGCGGTGGTAGAACAAGCCTCCCTCCGGTGGGTGGGTGTCGTAACCGGCTGGGATCGATGGGACCGATTGCTCCATCCCATCAGGCCATGCCGCTCCTGGAGGCGCGCCTCGGGTTTGCGACCGCCGGATGGGGTTGCCTACTCGGTGCATCCCGAGCAAGGATCGCGGGCCGCGCAGCGCACTTACCGGCGGGGCGCCGAGCAGGAGCAGCAGCAGGAGGGGGGCGGCGGCGGCGGCGAGGCTGGGGGCCATCAAGCTGCCTGCGGGGACCAGAGCAATCCGGGGCGCGATCCTAGGAGGCGCGGCGAAGTCGGAGAGGCGGCCGCGGGACGAGAGATGCGCAGAGAGAGGGGCGGGAGTGGCGGAGGGCGACCCCGGCCGGCCTTTTATCGGCCGGACGCCGCGGCCCCGCCCCCCGCGCCCCCTCCCCTCCCCTGGCCGCGCCCAAGCCCCGCCCTCGGGCTGCTGCCCGGCTTTGCGGTGGGGGGAGACTGGGCCCCCCCCGCCGGAACTGCTTTTCTGCCTCTCTGCTCCGGGGGGGCGATGCCTCCCCAAGTCCCTGCAGCCCCCCTCGCTTGCATTCTGCCTCTGCCTGGCAGGCAGCAACCCAACCGGTGTAGCTTCCCAAGGAAAGGGCTGCAGAAGCGGGGAAAGCCGCACCTGCCAAATTGGGAAGAACCGCTGCCGCCGCCCCCGAAATGCCCCGCTTCCTCTGCCTCGTTTGACGCCCCCCCGTCTCGTTACAAGTGGGGGCGACTGCAGAAGAGTGAAAGGTGCCTCCCCCCCCCATACTTGGGTGGGTGGGAGCTGAGGAGGGAGGCTCTCTTGCAACTCCAGCTGAAAGGTCCTGAAAAGTTGGAGGGTCTGCTCTGTGTCCTCTGGCCACAAATCCAGGGCACCCCTGGTTCCTGCAAAGTGGGGGGGGGCTCTCCTTGATGTCATGCCCCCCCCATCCTCCCTCCTTGGCTTCAGCCTGGCCTTTTGCAAAGCCCCCAGAGCGCGGCTGCTTCCTGCGGGCACAGGCACCCCTCTTTCTCCTTTAAGAAGACCGGGTTCAGCAGAGCCCCCCCGCCCCCCCCCATGGGATGAACCCGCAGCCTCTTGGCGCATTGTGTGCAAATCGCTTGTGCGGCTCAGCGGGCGCCAGTCCCGGAACCGGAGCGAATTCGCTATTGAGGCCGGGGAAGCGCAGTCCCTTCCGGGCAAAGCCCCCCCTTGCCTTTATTGCAACCCGCAGCGACCTGACAAAGCCCCCCCCCCCCCTCCAAGCACTAAAAGAGCTGAGGGGGGGGGCTTCGGCTGGGAGGGGTACCGACAGCCCGGCTTTACTGGGGGAGGGGCGGCATCAGCTGTATGCTAATAGCAACACCTGCCCCCCCCTCCGGAGTCTTTCTCCCCCCCTTTTGGGGGCCATGGACTTGTTGAAATACGGGGGGGGGGGGCTGATGCAGTCAGCTGTGTTCAAAGCCATGCGGTTCTCCACCAAACTAACTTCGTTAACCTTGTCCATAAGGGTAAAATAAGATTTGTGATGTGGTGATTGGTTTAACCCCCAACTGTCTCTCTCTGGCCGCAAAGGACTGAGCTCCTCTCGGAGGGCTGCTATCCGAATTAATCAAGGGTCAGAAAGGAAGCTAGCGTGGCCAAGGGGGGGGGGTCCCTCCCATTAATTAATGGTACACCGTGCCCCTCAATTAATAGCAGCGTTGGAATCCTCTTGAACATTGCAAGAGAGGCTCAGAATCAGTTCAAGACCATTCTACACCAGGAGCGATGATTATTGCTATCTCGTTAGGATTAAATTGTCATCATTGACTTTTCCCTGTGAAAATAAATAAATATAAATAAAAGAAGAATTCATGGAAGGTATGCATTTATTTTGCTAATGCACACCCGTCCTACCAGGGCAAAAATTAAAAGTGAGAAGAGAATAGGAAACATTAGAAATGCTCTCAAAGAGGAGGAGGATGAAGAAGACGACTATGGGGTCCTTGGTGCTCTCTGAGCTTTGGTGGTTTTCTTGCAGACGTTTCATGACCCAACTAGATAACATCATCAGTGCTAGAAGGGAGACAAACCAGACAGCCATCTCCCTCCCTCCTAGTGCTGATGCTGTAACCTAGTTGGGTCAGTGAAGAAACAGGTTTTAAATTCTGCCTTAAAAGGTGGGGAGAGGAAGATGTGAACACCTACACGGATGTCTCATTTTCAGCCCCTGCAAAGTTGGACTTCAACCTTTTCCCGGAGCAAAGACACCTTGCCAATTTGACCAGCAGCCTGGATACCCAGACTGGGCCCTCT
This sequence comes from Bungarus multicinctus, assembly GCA_023653725.1. NCBI lineage: Eukaryota > Metazoa > Chordata > Lepidosauria > Squamata > Elapidae > Bungarus > Bungarus multicinctus. The sequence continues at coordinate 1,170,511 of CM042835.1, read as the reverse complement.
CCAGCGCGGCTGCTTGTCTTCTTCCACACTCATTGCCTTCCTTCGAGCAGAGGGACTTTTCGCCCTCCCAGTGCAGGGTGAGGGGCTTCGCATTGGTAGCCAAATCAGGTTTCCACGCCAGGCTGTAGTGCAGAAAAGAAACCAAGGAAGAAAGAGGCTTTGGTAGAAGAGGATTCTGCAAAATGGGATCAACGGGGCTGGGGGATCTGCATGCTCTCTCCATGCTGAAATTCAGAGAAGAAATCCACCGGTCCATGGCTCTGTCCAGAGAATTGCAAGAATAAATATTTGCATGGGGTGAATCATTTCTTCTGTCTTAATGGTGCAGAGAACAAATCTCACTACAGAAGTTGCCTCTCTCTCATCTCTCTCTCATCTACCTACCTACCTGGCCACCTACCTGTCATTCTCTCTCATCTCTATCTCTCATCTGTATCATCTCTCTCATCCATCTACCTACCTACCTACCATCTTTTTCATCTATCTTTCTCATCTACCTACCTACCACTATCTATCGCTATCTATCTATCTATCTATCTATCTATCTATCTATCTATCTATCTATCTATCTATCTATCTATCTATCTATCTATCTATCTATCTTTGGTTGCCTCCCTGCCTGCCTGCCTGCCTGCCTGCCTGCCTGCCTGCCTGCCTTCCTCCCTGCCTATCTATCTATCTATCTATCTATCTATCTATCTATCTATCTATCTATCTATCTATCTATCTATCTATCTATCTATCTATCTATCTATCTATCTATCTATCTATCTATCTATCTAATCCATCCATCCATCCATCCATCAATCATCAGGATTTCTCACTCCCAACAGCCCCTCCCCCCTTCCAAGGCCTTAATGCTTTTCCCAGGACAGGCTCTCTGTCCTCCCCCCTCCAAATGCATTTGCCAGATGGGGGTGTCAGAAGCAACAGGAAAGGTGTCAGAAGAGGGGGGAGAGAAGGGGGGGTGAACTCAAATTCCTGCCATGTGCCTGCAGAGTGTGAAATGCAAGGGGGGGAGGGAGAGGCACACTCATCCATTCACACCTGGACACTTGGTGGAGAGAAGGAGGCTCCCCCACAGCCTCAGAGGGAAAACACACCTGCTTCCCAGGCAAGGACACAGAAACCCCTCCAGGAACAATGGTGGGGGGGGGGAGGAGACGAGATCCTGTTGGGTCCAAGGAAAGCTAAGGCTTTTCCCAAGGCGCTGGGGGCGCTGGCTGAGGAGGCAGGGAAATGGGGTGGTGGGCTGTGGGGGAAGAGGGGTCCTATCTGGCATAAGAGCCAAACTACGGGCTCCTTTCCCCTAGGTCAGCTTGCCAAACTCTGCTTAAACCTGGGCTGTCCTATAGTGGCTACTTTTAAGACTTGTGGACTTCAACTCCCAGAATTCCCCAGCCAGGTGGCTGGGGAATTCTGGGACTTGAAGTCCACAAGTCTTAAAGTAGCCACCATTGGACACCCTTGGCTTAAACCAACCACTAGAACTGCCTGGATATTTTGGCTTGCCTAATTAAAACAGCTCTGCTGAATCCAAGGGCTGCAAGGGACCTCGGAGGTCCTCTGGCCCAACCCCTGCCCAAGGCAAGAGTCCTCACCCCATCCCAGATAAATGGCCATCCAGCTCACCCCTGCTGGGCTGATCTGCCCTGCTCAGCGTCCTCCCGGGAGAGCAGCCAAGCCCCTTTCAATGGGCCCATTGATGCCAGGGCTGGCCTCCCTTCCTCCACCGCGCCAGGGCTGTAAACAAGCATTAGTCTTGCATTAGGCGCTGGGCATGTCAAAATATTGGCACTGCCAGCGCAGAAGGACGAGGGGCAATTAAAGCCCGACAAGAAAAGGCTCTTTTTCCTTGGGGAGGCCGAGGACCAGAAAACGGCCATGTTGAAAAGCATCTCTGTTGGGCAACAAGCGAACGCAGCCGAGGATCAAGGGAGCGCCCGGCAGCTTTCGCTGGGTTGGTTGTGCGAGAAGAGTGGCGCTCTTGGCAAGCGGCACTTTGCGCCTCCACCAGGGAGCAGCGAAAACGTGCTCTCCTCTCTTCCTCCTCCTCTTCCTCCTCCTTTTAAAAATATCTGCAAAACAACCAGCCAAGTCTCAGAGGGTACTGTCCTCCTCTTCTGTTTCTTCCTCCTCTTTTTTCTTCTTTCTTCTACTCCCTCCTCATCTTCCTCCTCTCATTTTCTTCCTTCTTCCTCCTCCTTCTCCTCTCTGCAAACTCCACTCTCTTCTGGCCCTGATGAGACTGCCTACTTGGGTTATAAAATATCTGCAAAAAAGCCAGCCAAGCCTCAGAGAGCGCTGTCCTCCTCCTCCTCCTGCTTCCTCCTCCTCCTCTTCCTCCTTTCTGCAAACTCCTCTCTCTTCTAGCACTGATGAGACTGCCTACTTGGGTCGTGAAATGTCTGCAAGAGAAACAACCAAGCCTCAGAGAGCAGCAAAGGAGCCCAACTTCTGGGCTGTCCCCATTTTGGGAGCCCATTCCTCTCTCCAGGGCTGCAGCAATGTTCTACCCCCACCCTGCACACCCTAAGAGGTCAGGGCTGCCACCGCGTGCGTGAAATGCTGACGAATTCTCTAGGGGCCAACACAACCCCCCCACCCCACCCCACTCCTTCCAAGGAGGAATTTACAGCTCTTGGTTCTGGCTTCTGTGTGTTCTCTGGAATAAGCCAGGAGGGAGGGGTCTCAAAGGAGGGGAGGGGGCAGCAGGAGGCACAACTGTGAAAACAATCCGGACCCCAGAGGTGTGTAGCAGCCTTAGTCCTTTGCCCTGCCTGCACCAAGGGCCGAGTTAGGGGGGCCTGGCGAAGGTTGGGGTTTCCACCTCTCCACCAGCTTTCCCTAGGCAGGCACCAAGACCTGGCACCAAGGCACCCCAATCTGGGATTTGCCCTTGGGGTCCTGTGAAGTCGCAGGAGGGGCAGTCCTTCAGGGATCTACGGACTGAGTCTCAAAGGCAACTGGGACTTCCGTTTCTCCCTTGAAGACATTTCGCTTCTCGTCCAAGGAGCTTCTTCAGTTCTAGACTGAATGTTCCAATTCATTCATTCATTCGTTCGTTCATTCATTCATTCATTCTTCAGTTCTAGACTGAATGTTCCAATTCATTCATTCATTCTTTCATTCATAGGATATTAAGAAACGAATGTGGATTTTTGCTGCAGGACGATCCATTTTTTTAACTTTTGGGATGATGTGGGATAGTTAAGATGCTGTAGTAAATTTTCTATGAGTGGATTACAATAATAGTTTCTTACCACGAGAGCTTTGAAACTTTTGTGTTCTGTATCACTATTATTATTTTCCTGTTAACTACTTTTGTCATTAATATATCCTTTAGAAGACAGGTCAACAAATTGCTAATAGATTAGTAGTTTAAACATTTGGGGAAGGCCGGTTTTGCAAGCGGTAGGAACTAACAGTAATATATTAATGAGTATTCAACTAGAGAGGATAACATCTGTGTAATGTAATGTATAATGCACCTTTTAAAAAGAATGTTCTGATCACTTTGTGGGTGTGTGTTTTCTTTTGTCTTCTTGGATTTTGATTTGGTTTCATATTTTGTATTTTAACTTTGTTCTCAATAGTGGAAAAAAGCACTGAAGAAGCTTCTTGGATCAGAAGTAAAATGTCTTCAAGGAAAAACCAAAAAAGTCCAGTTGCTTTTTGAAAAAACACTTTTGGCACAACTCTGACCTGGATGGCTGAGAATCTCCAGAGATCATTCGGGGCAGATTGTGGGAAATGAAGAAGGAATGAAAGGATGGAGGCAACCAGGAGATATTTACAGGATCACGCCCAACTGGTTGATTCCATCTGGATCTGCTCAGTCACCAGAAAGCCAGAGGGATTCCCTTCTGTGGCCCTCCAAGTCCTCCAGCCCCCTCCACATGGGGACCCTCTACCCCAGAGGTCATGGCAACTTTTAAGACTTGTGGACTTTAAGACTTGTGGACAGCATAGCTGGCTGGAGAATTCTGGGAGTTGAAGTCCACAAGTTGCAAGTTGGGGGCTCCTGCTCTACCCCTTCCCCTCTTCTCTTCCAAGCAGGCAACTCGCTGTGTGTGTGTTGTGTGTGTGTATGTGTGCACCAAGGAGAAACGGAGGAGGCCAGGGTGGGCACAGACTCCCTCCACTCTCTGAATGGGAGGAAATGCTTGGTGTTTTGTCTCCAGCTTGTCTGCCAACCACAGCTTGGGCTTGGGGGGTGGGGGGAGGGCTGAGGCCCCCTAGGAGAGGGGAAAGAGAGGCCAGCCCCCTCCCCCTTATTTGAGGAAACGCAGAGCCGTTATTACAAGGTTGGAAATAGTTTGACCCAGACAATCTTGTGCCCCGGCCTTCCGGCGATTGAACGGCTGGGCAGCAAAATCGCTTGGTGGATCTCTGATAGGTTTATTTCTCTTTCTGACCCGATTCCATCACAGCCTTTCCTGGGTGTTGATAGACAGTTCGGCCTCCTAATAAAGGAGAATGTTTGCAGCTCAGGGTTGGCATGGAAGGGCCCTGGATGCTCTCCGAGCTGGCTGGTTTTCTTGCAGGCGTTTCGTGACCCAGCTAGGGAACATCATCAGGGCTAGGAAGGAGCGCTGTTAACTAAGTAACTTCATCTAAGCGCAGTTAATTGCACTCCTTCCTAGCACCGATGATGATGTTCCCTAGCTGGGTCACGAAACGCCTGCAAGAAAACCAGCCAGCCAGCTCAGGGAGCACCGGGGACCCCATAGCCCTCCTCCCCTAATCCCACTCTCCTCTAAAACGGATGTTACCTAGTTGGGTCATGAAACATCTGCAAGAAAACCACCAAGCTCAGAGAGCACCAAGGACCCCATAGCCCTCCTCCTTTCCTCCTCCTCTCCCCAACACCCTCTCTCTTCTAGCACCAACGATGTTCCCTAGCTGAGTCATGAAGTGTCTGCAAGAGAACCAGCCAGTTCAGAGCCCCCCGGACTCCCCAGTTCAGGCCGTTGTTCTGCTGCTTTAAGGGACTTTACCTACAGGGCTAGTCCTTGGCTTACGACCACAACTGAGGCCAACATTTTCATGGCTGAGCAAGGTGGTGGTTAAATGAGCTGCCCCCTGATTTTACAACAGTGGTGGTTAAACAGCTCGCTTGAAATCTCCTTTGGTGCTTTCTGATGGAGCCTGAGGCCCTCAAGCTAGTCCAGCAAAGATCCAGTCAACTCCTCACGCCTTGGTTACTTTGGAGACCAGATTCTTGAAGGGCAGCTGGGCTCCTGGCAGATCGCAGGAGAGCCATTCCGAAGCCAGGCACACAGGGGATCCTCAGTGGCTGGACCTGTGGATGCTCCCCTCCACTACGGAGGCCCTGCAGTGGCTGGGATTGTCCTACACAGGGCAGGACTCAGGGGATCGAAGGATGGGTGGGAAGCTTGGAGAAGACACAGTCGTTTCCCCCCCCCCTTTGCACCTAGGATAGGAATGCCCCCCTCCCCAGCATCCCCCCAAGCGGCCTTCCGGGTTCTGCCTGGAGGACGTTCCCACCAGTCTGTATGGCCCCCTGCCCTGCCTCCTGAGGATGGAGTTGGGAGGGCTTTGCCCTCCTCGTTTTGCAAAGGGGAACCTTTGCAGCCACAAGGGCAGCAGCCCCTCACCCCGCCGTCTCCTCTCCCTATCCTCCTCCTCTTCCTGGAGTGGAGGGGAAGGGTGAGGTAACGTCAAAAGGTCCAGGAAGCGGATCTATTATCCAGGCCAAACAGGAAGCAATGAGACAAGCTTTGGCAACCTTGGGATTTACTTGTTCACTTGACGGGAGAGAGGAGGAGGAGGGGGGGGAAGAGGAGGAGGAGAAGGTAAAGGAGAAAAGGAGAAAAAAGAAGAAAAAAGGGGGAGAGGAGAAAAAGGAGGGGAAGGTGAAAAAAAGAAGAGGACCCAATATATACGAACAGCCCCCCCCACCTATAAATCTATTACCAACCGCCCCTCCCTTATTTCCAGGGCTAAGAAACGTCTATCTAGCTGCCACATCTGGGTGGCTTCCCAGCTCCTGGGCTCCTGCATGACCCCTCCGTGGCTTCCTCATCCGTGGTCTCCTCCTAGCTGCCCCAGCCCCCAAAACCCTTTCGTGCAACGTGCAGAGTTGCTGTTCCACAGGTCTTTGCAAAGCATGCCGTGGGGGTGCCCCAGTTCAGGGTCCCTGCAGTAGCAGCTACGCCAGGGGGGAAGCCCTGGAGGTCCTCCCTCATCCCCCCCACCGTCAACCAGCATCGTCCTCTGATGGCTCCCGACAGCCGAAGGCTACTCAAGGCTCGTTGCATCTGGGGAGGGAAATCTGTCCTTCTGGGCCTGGAATGGCCTGATCAAGGGAAGAGAGAAAGAGCTTGTCCGTTGGCCTGGCCAGAGCAGAGCAACGTGGAAGCTAGCAAGAAGCTGCCTTGACTGGCGTCCTTCCAGGTTTCTGCCCAACTGACGTTCCAAGCCGGTGCTTTGCAAAGTTGGCAACTTTGAGGCAGGTAGAGTTCAATTCCCAGAAGAGCTGGATGGGGAATTCTGGGAGTTGAAGTCCGCAAAGGGGCCACGTTTGGAGACCCCCCCCTTCAGCAGGAGGGAAGAAAGGGTCCCGAGTCAGAAAAACGGTAAAAACTCTGCTGGGGTGTTTATGCCTCGGAACCGAAGCACCTTCGGAGGCCTGGCGTTCTGCCCCACCCCAGGGCATTCCAGCTGCTTTCCTGTTTACAGCTGGTCTCTGCTTCAGGACAAAGAGCTGCAGCTGCTTGTTCGGGGGTGGGTGGGGATATTGAGGGTGGGGGAAGCAGATTCAGGGGCTCAACTCACCAGGCAAGAAAATCCAGACGTCAGCCTGATGGGCCGACCCTGCCTGCCTGGCGTTCTTTCCCCTCAAGTTGTTCAGAAACAAGGCCTGAGGGAGGTAAACCCTCCCTTCTAGCACGGGTGGCGTTCCCCGGCTGGGTAGGAAAATGTCTGCAAGAAAGCCACCAAGCCCAGAGAGCACCAAGGACCCCACAGTCCTCTTCCCCCCCATCCCCACAACCCCCTTCCCTTCTAGCCCTGATGATGTTCCCTAGTTGGGTCATGAAACCGAGAGCCCCAAGGGCCCCCCAGGGGACTGACTTGGCCGAAGCATCCTTCTTACAAAGATGGCCATTTATTTGGAGTGCGCCCAGCATTCCTTTCCGTTCACCCCAACTGGCTGACCCATGACATTGTCGGTCACCCGATGGGAACATGATAGCAAGGGGCGAGAGACCATCCCCTCCTCCTCCTCTTCCTCCCCTGGCTGGAATTTTTCTCTCCTTTTCGTTGCTGCTTGGCTGCCCGGCCCTCCTGGAGCCTGACCCGAAGCGGCCCACTCTGCAGGGCTGGGGGACAGGCTCCCTTTCACCCCCCAAAGTCTTGATCTCAAGGAACGAGGCTGCTGCTGGACGGGACCTCGGGGGGGCAAGGAGGGCAGGTGGTAGCCCACGACTTGTGTCCAGGTCGGGCCGAAGTCTGTGCCTCTCCTGCTGCAGCCTCCCCGAGAAGCCCCCCTCCCCAGCAGGCTGAGGGTCCAAGGGGCAGGAACGGCCGAGAGGTCCATTCGTGGGTGGGGGCGGCTGGTCCCGAGGGCGTCTGGGGTCACTGCTGCTTGGAGCGAGGCCACAGCCGGCTGGCCAGGGAGCCCAGGAAGAGCTGCTGCTTCTTGTGCTGCGTCAGGTCGGAGAGGCGCTGCTGTTCCTCCTGGGGAAGGGCACTGCCGTCAGCCCTGCAATGCAGCCTCCTCCCCTCCTCAGCCCTCCCGGGGGTCTCAGCAGCCCCGTCCCCACCCAGAGGGCTCCAATCTTGGCGACTTTAAGACTTGTGGACTTAAAAGAATTCCCCAGCTGGCACGATACAGGTACACCTTGACTTAGCACTGTTTAGTGACCGTCCAAAGTTACGACCGCACTGGGAAAAATGCCTCATGATTGTTTTTCAGGGCTAGGACTGTTGCAGGGTCCCTGTGGCCAAAATTCGGACACTCGGCAACTGGCAGGTATTCATGATGGCTACACTGTCTGCACTACTATTTACAAAGTCTGCACTACTATTACTGTTAACCTTCTCATCCCTCCTTACCGCCCCTCCCCTCCCACTTGTGACTGTATGACTGTAACTTTGTCGCTTGTGTCCTTACGATTTATATGGACTGTTTCCTAGTATGATTTGATGGCTTATTGTACCTTGTGACTATCATTAAGTGTTGGACCTGATGATTCTTGACTCCTGACGAAGGTCTCTTTTCTTCTATGTACACTGAGAGCATTTGCACCAAAGACAAATTCCCTGTGTGTCCAATCACACTTGGCCAATAAAAGATTCTGTTCTATTCCTATTCCTATTCTATTCTACACTGTCCTGAAGCCACACGGTCCCCCTTGGCGACCTTCTCAGCTGTCGTCCAACAAGCCGGTGGGAAGCCAGATTCGCTTAATGACTGCAGGGGTTCACTTAACAGTGGAAAAAAGGTCATGAAATGAGAAGCAACTCACTTAGCAACTGCCTTGGTTAGTGACATAAATTTTAGGTGGAACTGTAGTTCTAGTAAAGGAGAACCTTTGTAGTCCTGGGTGGTCTCTGATCTGGCTTGTTCCCTAGTTTGGGCAAGGAAACGCCTGCCAGGAAACGAGCCCCCATGTCGGCCCTGAGCTAGAGAGACCCCCTCATGAAATGTGGCTGTGGGTCAAGCTCACTCTCACCTGCTCCAGCTGGGACTGCCTGCGTTTGAAAGCCTCCAGCGGATCTTCTTCCAAGGAATAGTTCTCCAGCACGGAGCGGACATCTTCCACTCCACTCAGGGCGATGGCTGCAGGCGAGAAGAAGCACAGATGAGGCCCGGCCCGAAGCCCGGGCGAAGCGATCAAGTTCCTCCAAGGGGACTCCCCTCAGCCCCCCTCCGTTACCACCCTCTGCCACCTGCACCCGGGAGTCTCCAGGCCAAGGCCTGACCAGGCCGGGGCTCAAAGCTCCCCCTGGATCTCCAGAGAGAAACAGCTGGGAGGGGAGGCAGCTCAGAGGGGGGATGGGTGAGGGTCTCCTCTGGCTCGCCTGCTGGCTTCCTTGAAACTCTACTTGCTTTTTCAAAAAGAAGTTCTCATAATATAAAATATAAATGGAAAAAAAGATGGGGAAATGGGGAAGGTTAAAAATGCCCAGATTTTTTCCAGGGCAGTGAAATGCAAAATAAAACCACCACCTCATTTTAAAAATGTTTTTACCAACTTGACAAATGCTGTAACAACTAATTTGGCATTCATCAGCGAAACCCAACGCCCGAAGGTCGTGTCCCCCCCGCCCCCCAGGCTCACTTTTGAGGAAGGCCGACAGGTCGAAGAGTGTGCGGTCGTCGGAGTTCCCGTCCCACTTCTTGAGGGCCAGGCCGTTGAAGGGCTGCAGGCGGAAGGCCTCCTTCTTGCAATCCACCACCACCACCTTGGATGGGTCCCTGTTCAGGCAGGAGATGTCCTGGGGGAAGCAAGGAGAGAGGCCTCCGACCATTTACCATCCATCCCCCCATCCATCCAGTGAATCAACCTTTATGTCTTCTCTGTCTGTCTGTCTGTCTATGTATGTATGTATCCATCCATCCATCCATCCATCCATCCATCCATCCATCCATCCAATGAATCAACCTTGATGTCTTCTCTATCCGTCCATCCATCCATCCATCCATCCATCTCTCTCCATCCAATCCTCCATCCAACGAATCAACCTTTATGTCTTCCGTCTGTCTGTCTATCTATCATCTATTCATCCATCCAATCAACATGTCTGTCTGTCTCTGTCTGCTGTCTGTCCATCCATCCATCCACCCACCAATCTCGGTAACTTTAAAATGAGTGGACTTCAACTCCCAGAATTACCCAGCCAGCAAAACTGATGGTTCTCCCCCCCCCTCTCTCATATCTTATCTATATCTTTATTTTTAAAACCGCCCATCTCCTTCAACTCTGGGTACTGTACAGATAAAAGCACATCAAAGCATAAACAGGCAATACACAATTGAAGGGTAAATTAAAACGAGTGGGAAAATTAACTCAAAGGCAGGGATTATGTTAAAAATGACATTTCCTAGTAATAAACCGGGATAAGTCAAAACCATTCACACGATCCATTTTGTTGAAAGGGGCACTGCATGAGCTTTAAAATAAGTCATGAAACCTGCCACAATTGCTCAGCTTTTAAAGCAACGATGCCCATTTTTTCATGAACTAAATATTCCAAAGTCCCTGGAAAAACTAAAATGAACTACGGATTCCTCAGAGTGATAAATAGCTGGAAGTTAGTCACCAGGTAGTTCATTCAACTAGTTTTCTGTGGAGTTTTCCTTTCTCCTTTTCATTTGCTTTGGTTGCCTTGATGGATTAGAGCAGACTTGGCCTTTCAACAAATCGCTCCAACTTCCAAATCTTTATTTTCAGTACAAAGACAGAGCAATTTGAAGGAACTGGGCAGAAACCTGATCCCTCACCCAGGCCCAGTAAAAAATGCCTTCTTTCAAGCTATGTTTAATTGCCTGGCCGGCGTTGCTTTTCTATTATTTATTGTTTTATCATAAAAGATAAAACGCAAAACTGAAAAACAAACAAACGAAACGAAATGAAAGAAAAGCACTCAACATTAGCCACCACGAAAAAGGGGAAAAATACCGTACAAAAAAAGAGAGAGAGGAAAGTGATCTAATAAATTTAAGACTTAATATGTAGGATCCACTCTGGCTGGGAGAAGAGGAGAGAAGCTTGTTCCAAGATCCCTGAGCATTTGGGCTCAAGTGAGTCTTGCCTCTTTCCCCATCGTGAATGCAAGCGCCAAAGAGTGCTTCTCCCAGGAAGAGAAAACCTCCCCCCCCCCGCTATGCTTGCTTGGGGGGGGGGGAAGAATCCAAACAATTAAGATAGGGAGAAGTGCCCCCCCCACCCCAGCAGCAGATGGGAGGTGACGGGGAGGGGGAGGCAGCGCAGAAGACAGACAGAAGGCAGCTTTGCCCGCAGTCCCAGGGAGCCCAGCTAAGCCATCCTCCCTCTATTGTGGACAGCGGGCCCAGGGGACTCGCCTTGTGGAGCACGTGGCCAGGGCAGCTGCTCCCTCAGACTGCGGCCCTCGCCCAGAGAGGCAACAGGCAGACGAGGGCGAGGGAAAAGGCCTTCTGGGATGCCACGAGTGGGCCAACGGCAGGGGGAGAAGGCCCCAAAGGGCAAAGGCCCCGAGTCCTCCTTTCTGGGAGGCAGGGAATCCTGCTTGCTGGGTGACTTTGAGCCAGGAGATGGCGAACCTCAGCCTTGGTTTGGCATGCAAGACAACTGGGGGGTTCTGGGCCAGTCCCTCTCTCTCAGCCCAGCCCACCTCACAGGGTTATTACTGTGGCAAAATAGGAGCACGACACTGTGTTGGGCATGTTCGCTGCTTTATCTATAAATGTAATAAAAGTGGGATACAAATAAATAAATAAATAAAACCAATTCTCGGGGATGCTAGTACACAATTACTTGCATCCCTGTGTAGTATTCTCACACAGCAAGACAAAGCCACCTTGTGATTCACTTAAGAATTGTGGCCGGAAAGGGGCAAAAACTCACACAACGCCTGTCTTGCTTAGCAATAGAAATGTTGGCTCCCTTGTGGTTGAGGACTACCTGTGCCGTGATAAATCTGGAGAATTTAGAGCACATTATAGCCGAACAGCCAAAACCAGAATTACCATCCCAGAAGTAAAACCAATTAAAAACAGCAAAAGGCCAAGAAACGGGAACAGCAGTTGAGCTTTGCGTGTCCTTCTTTCCCAGGTATCACCTTCTTTTCAAGGCGCACATTCGTTTTACGGGTGGCCCCTTTGGCCACCTCAGGTGGGACTCTAAAGCCCCCTACAAGGGATCCCTGGGGCCGCTCCCACACGGGGCCCGGGGCCCTCCCGACCGTGCTGCAGCCCTACCTTAACATGATGCCCGTCCATGTAGCGAGTGGCGTCTCGGAAGAGCCGATAGGAGATGAAGCCGTGGGGATCCACGCTGTCGATGAGGGGGAAAGCTGTCTGGGAGAGGAGAGAGAAGGCCGAAGGAAATGACCCGCCCAGAAGGATCCTAAAGGGACTTTCAAAGAGGATGCCCAGGTGTCATGAGCGACATCGGCTCGGATCGAAGGATGTTCAAAGTGGCCTAACTCTGAGGCGCTCTGTGCGCTCTCAGGAAACCAGCCCCCTGCCTTCCTTCTGAGAAAGGATGGATCAGAGACGTTTAATAAACAAATAAGAATCAATTAAGTCAAGCGGGAGAAACGGCGATCGCTCAGGGGACAATATTCACCCACACCGGCTGAAAAGTGGCAGCCCTGCATTGAATATTTATTTATTTGATTTCTAATATCTACGATAATGCTTTCAATAACTAAGGCATTCTCACAATAGCCGAGATATTTGTCAAGCATGGGGAAACCAGGAAGCCCAGGCAGTTCAAAGGAATATAAAGCTTCATTGAGAGCTTACGCTTTCCACGAGAATCTGAACTACTGACGGTTAAAGCAAATTGGTGGCAGATAAGAGTCAGCGGAAGTCACGGGGGGCTAGAGTTAGAGCGCTTGTGGGCACGAAGAGATTCGAGACTGATGACACGTTTGATCCCTCCCTCCCTCGGGCTCAGCCTGGTCACCTCCTACAGGTAGTCCTCGACTTACAACAGTTCATTTAGTGACCGTTCAAAGTTACAACAGAATTGAAAAAAGTGACTTCTGACCATTTTTCACACTTAATGATCGTTGCAAGCATCCCCATGGTTATTTGATCAAAATTCGGATGCTTGGCAACTGACTCATATTTATGACAGTCGCAGTGTCCCCTTGGGATCACATGATCCCCTTTTGGGACCTTCTGATAAGCAAAGACAACAGGGAAGCCGGGCTCACTTAACAACCATGTTACTAATTTGACAATTAGTGATTCACTGAACAACTGTGACAAGAAAGGTCCTAAAATGGGGCACAATTCACTTAATGAAGCTTTCGCTCAGCAACGGAAATGTTGGGGCTCAATTGTAGTCGTTAAGTCGAGGACTACCTGTATTCTTAGAGCACCTACGATATTCTTAGACTACATAACATATTCTTACATTATTCAGAATATCGAAGATATTCTCTTGACTATGACCCTTTTCTCGAGGGGTTTAGAGAGCCCTTAAGCAAGGGGCTGTTGTTAATTGTGATGCCCGTTTTAGAGCCGTAGCTCTGGATTTGACCCAGCTGGATCCCAGGGGTTAACTAAGCACCTTTTCCCTGAGGGGTCCCTGACCTTCGGAGCGAAGACTAGGGTGCTGCTTTCTCCCCAAAGACAGGCCCACTCAATTAGCACAGCAATGGTTCAGATTCAATAGGCTGCAAGATGCAGAGAGCGGGCCATTCATATTCAAATCAGCCGTGGCACGCTCCCTGGCAGAGACCCCACTGCCGCCACTCAAGCATGAGAACGGAGGAGCGTGGAAGGGAAGAGAGGGCCAGGACACGGGCTAACCAGCTGTGCTAACCTGCCCCTCCCCCTGACATGGTCTAAGGTTATCCCCTGTGGTCACCCTGCATCTGTGTGGCCAGCATGGGCATTAGACACAAGGTCCAGGTTGGCCTGAAACTAGCTGGATCGCCTTCCCTTCCTTTGCTAGAACATTCATGTCCGTTTCCCCCAGCGGGGCACAAATCTCAGCTCAGTGATGGCTGGAACAGTGTTTGCTGGTCCAGCAGTGGCCGAAACTATAACAGAATTTTAGTTAAAGGGCAACTTTAAGACTTGGGGACTTCAACTCCCAGAATCCACCAGCCAGCCAGGATTCTGGGAGTTTGAAGTCCACAAGTCTTAAAGTTGCCACGGTTGGAGGCTCCTGAGCTAAAAGAATCTATTCAGAGCTTAATTTAAAAATTAATAACGGATTTTAATTTCAATAAAAGGGGATAAGTTCATTCTGCATACTCAAAGCCTCTTTAAAATGGGGGAGAAAAGAGGAGCCAAGCACTCTGCAAAGTCCCAAACCACTTTGCCAGCTGGCAGGGCCCATCCCTGGAGCACTCACCATGCCCGTTTCCGAGGTGAAAATGACAATTTCGTAGAGAGGAGCCAACTGCTGGAAGAGGTTGTCGATGCCCGGCCTTTTTTTAAAGCGCCAGCCGGTCACTAACTGAGGACAGGAGAGAGAAAGAAGAGAGATCTTGAGAGAAAGCCAACGCCCGCTAGGCAGAAAGGACAATTATCACCTAACCCCCTGCAGATATTCTGGTGCTTTTCTTGCAGATGTTTCATTATTGAACTAGGTAAAATCAGCCCGTTGCCTTCTAACCCTGATGATGTACCCTAGTTGGGTCATGAAACGTCTGCAAGAAAAGCACCAAGCTCAGAGAGCACTAAGGACCCCACACAACTCAAACTGTTGGTAGGTGGGGCAGGGTGGCAACCAAATGCCCGGTTGTGCCCCCTGGCTCTGAGGGGAACACGCTGCCCCCACCCCCAATTCCTGGGAAGGATACAGACCGACCATTCAGGGTGCAGCAGGACATCGGTGAGTTCAATGACCAGGGTGTAAGGCGGCTGGTAATACGGTTCCTTCAAGGGATCCGGCAGCAACTTAGGGCTGGTGGGCTCCATGATCATCTGGAAAAAGAAACCGAGGCCCTCAGGTGAGGCCAAGATGCAGAATGAGTTTGGGGTGGGGGGGAGAAAGAGTGGGAAGGAGAGATGCTATGTTTTTATCCCTGGTTTGGATCAATGGGGGGGGGGAGGGGGGAAATCCACCTGAATTGAGTAGGAGACCAGTGCACTTTAAAGCCAACTAGGATATAAACTCAATTTGGTGTAGTTGTTCATTTGGGAGAATTGTGAAAAGATTTTTAAAAACGGTGTTAACCAACGGTGGCCATTTTAAGACCTGTGGACTTCAACTCCCAGAAGTCCACAAGTCTTAAAGTGGCCGAGTTTCAACACTCCTGTTCCAAAACCTTCCTAAAATAGATGAACTCGGACACTCACCTGGCTATAATCTTTGAAATACTTGTATGACCTTCGCAGCTGCTGAAGGATCACCACATCTGTAAGCCAAAGGGAAGATAGCACATTGCAGAACCAGGGGAGGCATCTCGCCCATTGCTGAGGGAACCCTGTTATTCTGCAGATTAAAAGTCTAAATGTAACTTGACAAGCACCCAGTCCGATACGTCTTTCGCTCCTGGGGGGTTGGCAGGTATAACCAGAACCAGTCCCAATCCTGATTCAGAGGCCCATGAACTGCAGTTCAGGCTACAAGAAACCCATTTAAATGCCCTCAAAAAGCAGCAGTACTATTTCTACTTTTTAAGCGGGCATTTTTCTGGGCAGGCAATGAGGGAGCCGCTGCATTTAAAGTTACTTCAAACCATCCGGCTTCATGCCTGGATGTCTCCGCTGGGATAAAAACACAGGTGGTCCTAGACTTGCAACCGTTCGTTTAGTGACTGTTTCAAGTTACAAGGACGCTAAAAAAAATGGGGCTTTTGACCAGGTCCCGCATTTAAGACCCCTGCAGCCTCCCCGTGGTCATGTGATCGAAATTCAAGGGCTCGCCAACCGATATGCACTGACGACGATTTTGTGTCCGGGGTTGTGTGATCCCACTTATGGCCATCCCTGAGGAGCAAAGCCGAGGCAGGAAGGCGGATTCGTTTAAGGACTGCTCAGCCCACTTAAACTGCAGCGATTCGCTTAACAACCGTGGGGAAAAGGTTGTAAAATCAGGAGCGACTCGCTTATCAACGGCCTTGCTTAGCAAAAGAAGGAACGCTCCCAATTGGGTCGTAGATTGAGGACTACCTGTAAGTCCCCAGAAGGAAAGGGGTGTGTGACTGTAGCTCCTGAGCTGAACCGGGGCTCTTTATGAGCAAAATTGCAGCTCCAACCTGGTTCCTTCTCCCCCCTCCCAACCATCTGATGTTGCTGGAACATATGTGGGGCTGCAGCGCTCCCCCCCCCCCGCCCCCCAAAACCTACAAGGGATTCTCCGAGGGCCAGCTTGCTTAAGCAGAGGTCAGGCTGGGGAAGAAAGAGCGTGTGAGCGAGACCACAGCCTCCCCACCAGCCCTGTTAACTATCCCTCTGAGATTACAGCTTTCCCATTTTAGCCGCCAGGGTTATTCAAACAGAAGCTCTAAGTTAATCAATCAAAGGAGGCCTGTTGAATGGGGTGTAATTTGGGGCGCATTGTTATGGTAATGGGAGCGGAGCAGCTGGGCCGGGAGGACGAGGGACGGGAGGCCAAGGATTCCTGTCAACTGGAGGCTGCCATGGTGGAATCCCAGGAAGAGGCACCCCGTCGCCCCCCTCCCCAAATATTGAGCAGCAGCAGGCAGAAATGACATGAATCCATCAAAACAGAGCTGGAAGGGACCTTGGAGGTCTTCTAGTCCAACCCCCTGCTCAAGCAGGAGACTCTGTATTGTTTCAAACAGGTGGCGGTCCAGTCTCTCCTTGAAAACCTCCAGTGTTGGGGGAAGCCCTTCCCCAGGCTAATTGTCCTCACTGTCAGGCTGCTTCTCTCCTTTGAGGAGTTCCACTCGTTGCTTCTTGTCCTGCTTTGGAAAATAAGTTGACCCCCCCCTCTTCTTTGGGGCAGCCCCTCATATGCTGCTGTCACCTCATGCTCCATCACTGGGGTCCTTAAAGAAGAGTCTGGACAGCTGCCTGTTTGAAACGGCCCAGGGTCTCCTGCTTGAGCATGGGGTCACACTAGAAGACCTCCAAGGTCCCTTCCAGCTCTATTCTGACTAAATCGAACTTTTGCAGGAAAAGCTAAGTAGCTCGGGATTCTTTCATTCTTCCCTCCAAGCCACTATAAATTAAACGATCCCGGAAGGAAAAGAGGGGAGAGAGGCTGCCAAGAGCAGCGCCAGATACGGTGAAACGACCCGGGGTTCCCTGCCAGGTGTGTGCAGGTTTTTTTCTACCAAGGAGGGATGAGTTAGCTGAAAATCTGGAAGGAAGGGAAGGGGGGGGGGGAAGAAGGAGGAAATTTATGGTGGGGCGAACAATGAGGCTATGCCTTTTAATCTGTCAGCACATATGCCTGGATGAAAGGAGCCGGCAAAGGCGGCCTTCTGCGCCTCCCCCATCCGCCCCAGGACTGCCCTCCCCTCCCCACTCTTGTCCAAAGCGTTCCACCACAATCTGCTTTGGGGAAGCCGAGGCCAGGTCCCATCTGGCCCTCTGCCGCACGTGGCGGCCGGCAACGACTCACGAAGGCGGATCTCTACATGTCCCAGGATAACGTTGCAGGACCCAAACTGGGCCGGTCACCAGTTCAGTGGTTTTGTCTTCCGACCTTTTGGAAGTTTCCCGGGTCCTGATGACCAACCCCGGTTGGATTCTTCCTTAACATTTGCAGCAGGCACCACGTTTGGGGGAAAGAGAAGACCCCCCAGGTCCCTTCCAGCTTTACAATTCTATCGTTCAACTTAGATACTGCTCAGCTCCAACAATGCTGAAGGCAACCGGTGGGAGTTGTGCTCTTTGTGATGCTCGGCCGTGGGGCGTTTTAGATGACTGGACGCCAAGTGCCAGAACTCTTCTCTAAGGGGTCACCAGATCAACCTGTTTAACAAAGCAGGGGGTTCCCAACCTGGCAGCTTTAGGACTTGTAGACCTCAACTCCCATGAAGTTGGGAGAACCCTGTTTTAAAGCAAAGCAAGGAGGGTGCCTACGGCCAAGCCGCGGCAGGCATCTGCTGCAAAAGCAGAAGACGATCCAACCTCAGAAGCAACCCAAAGTTGTCAAGACCCCCAAACCGGCTTTCCCAGCTGCCTCTCAGAGGGACATCTGGAATGCTCGTGACACGCTTTAGCCACCCTGGCCCCCTCCGAGGCCTTCATTCTTCCCCATTATCTGAGCACCAGGGACGTTGGCCTCCAGCTATGTGCAAGGGCAGGGAGGGGGAGGGGGGAAGACCCTAGATCAGGGCCCCCCAAACTTGGCAACTTTAAGACTTGTGGACTTCAACTCCCAGAATTCTCCATAGCTTGGGGACCTCTGCCCTAGATGGTCTGAGGAATGGAGCACTGGGAGGAGGCTGGCTTCCTATCCTGCAAAGTCCTGCCCCACCGTCTGCTTTTGAAAACGGGCCTGCTGCCTTGGGGGGGGGGGGGGGAGGGGGGGGGGGAAGAAATCCCCCCACTTGAAAGGGATGATTCTGGTTATTTCTGCCCTCCGCTGCTGCATTCAAGGAATATTCGCTTTTTAAAAAAAAGGTGATTAAGAGCTGAGGGCACCAGGTCACAGCTGCAGCGACCCTGCTTCTGATTCAAAGCGCTTAATCCCTCCACAGAGTGGCTTCGCGTGCAATTCAGCGGAGGCCGGACCCAACCTAGGGGCTTAAGGTAGTGAGACGTATCGATTAGCTGAAAATAATTTCTCATGTTGCTCTTAAGAAACGCAGCCAGGATACTAAATTCCACAACTACAAATAACATGCAGTAAACATTTCAGTTGTGTTTGCCTTGGATGATGGGGGCAACTCCAGATTTACTTCTGCAATCTCTTCGCTCCCGTTCTTGACCCTCAAATCAGCCTATTGAGCAGAGACCATCAAGGAAATTTCCAAAAACTCAGGTCTTGTCTACTTACCATTATCAAATTCATCGGGAATCTGGAGGGGGAAAAAAGAGAGAGAAAACAATATGTCTGTGGAGATTCTCAAACATCCAGGTCACAGCTGTCCCAAAGGTGCTTTTGAGAGAAAACAGTGTGTTTCTTTTGATTCCAAGGGTATACTTCATATCCCAAAATGGGGGCTGGGAGGGGGGAACAACGGACACACAGCAACACAAGTCTACCTGTTTCTTTGTATCCCATCTTTATTTTTACAAATAACTCAAGGAGGTGAACGTATCTAATACTCTTTCCTCCTCCTCTTTTCTCCACCATAACAACCCTGGCAGGTAGGTTGAGCTGAGAGAGGGGAAATGGCCAGGTTACCCAGCTGGTTTCCATGACTAAGGTGGGACTAGAACTCCCAGTCACCTAGTGACTAGCCCAAAGTCACCTAGCTGGCTTTTGTAGCTAAGGCAGGACTAGAACTCCTGATAATTGGCCCAACGTCACCGAGATAGCTTTCACGCCTAAGACTGGACTAGAACCCCCTGCCTCCTGCTTTCCAGCCTGATGCCTTCACCACTGAACCAAACTGACCGTTTCCAACCAACCAGATGTGCTCAGATTTAACTGCCCGAATTACTCATAGCCCTGAGCACACCACGAGGGGACTCAGTTGGCAAAGACTGGGCTGCGGTACTCAGGGTTGAGTGAGGCAGGCCGGTAGCTGCTACGGTTCGTTTTCTTCCTTCAAACGTTCCTGGGGGCAGCAGTGGGCTGCGACTCCGAGTTCAGACTGGTCAGGCAAGCAGGTCAGCGGAAGACCGGCCAGGTCAAAACAGAGGGCAGGAAGGAAGATGGGATGGGGAAGGACATGGTTAATTCGGGGGTAGTTTTATTCCCAGTGCTATTCCAGAAGCAGGAACAATAATAGAAAAGAAAAGAAACCCAGGATATGATGGAGACGCAGATTCTGAGTAGGTGGAGGAAACCAATGCCTTGGTGTAACACAGGAATTTGCAACCAGAAAGATGATCTTTTGCTTTGTTTATTCTCCAGGACACTTTGGAAATAGATGAATGTGTGAATGCATAAAACACAGATGCACCATAACGTGTGGAAATAAAGCTTTATGCAGAGAGATCCAAGTCTGGCCACTTTTAAGACTTGAGGACTTCAACTCCATAGCTGGCTGGGGAATTCTGGGAGTTGAAGTCCACACAGTCCTTCCTCCAGTTTTCCTGCAGATGCTATACGGCTACTCCTCGACTTATAACGGTTCATTTAATGATGGTTCAAAGTCACAGTGGCCCTGAAAAAGGTGACTCGTGACCGTTTTCCATCCCTGCAGCCACGTGATCGAAATTCGGACGCTTGGCAAAGTGACTCATATTTATGACGGTTGCAGCGTCCCGGGGTCACCTGATCCTCTTTTGCGACTTTCTGACCAGCAAAGTCGACAGGGAAGCCAGGTTCACTTAACAACAACTGCAGCGATTCACTTAGTAACCGTGGTAAGAAAGGTTGCAGAAAGGGGCAAAATGTACTTGATTAACGTTTCACTTAGCAACAGAAATTTGGGGCTCTATTGTGGTTGTAAGTCGAAAACCAGCTGTACTGAATGCTCTGGGGAAAAAGAAACCATTTGTCCGGATGAGTTCCTACCTAAGGCAGGTGACAGCCCCTCCTAGAGACCCTCTGGTGAGCAAGGGGAGGAGGCCTGGGGCAGCCCCAAGCGCTGGTAGCTCGGAGCCGCGTGCTTCACAATCTGCCAGAGGGACGACAAGGACTTTCCCCGAATGCCCAGGCAAGCTGTGCTGGGGAAGAAGCAGAAGGAGGGCATGATCGGTCAGAGCAAGCAGCCTCAGCCATCTTCTTCCAGAAGTCAGCAACCCCTTTTGCACCGTTAAAAAACAAAAATACTTGTGTGTTTGCACAAGCAACGAGTTTTGGTGCCCCAGCCAAATGGCCTTCACACCTCCGAACTGGACGGTTGTGGCAAAGGAGTAGGAAGCAGCCCTTCTGTGCTCCCAGCCAGTGTGCGGACCCCTCGGCCCCAGACCCTCCAGAGTCAAAGCCCCTTTTAAAGGGTAAGGCTCTATCTAGATGCCTCCTTCAATACACTGTACCAACTTCAACAGCTTTGAGTCGAACCCTAATGGAAACTAACTAAGGGGAGAAGCAACCTGGAATTAAGGAGAAACTTCCTAACAGGAAGAACTATTAACCAACGGAACAGCTTCCCTCTAGATGCTGTGGGTGATCCATCACTGGATGTTTTTAAGAAGAGACCGGACAGCCACTTGACTGAAATGCTCTAGGCTCTCCTGCTTGAGCAGAGGGCTGGACTAGAAGACCTCCAAGGTCCCTTCCAGCTCTATTCTACTGGATATCACTTCTTTTTCCTAGCCTGCCTTAAACTGCAAGCTGATTTTGGGTTCAGATTAAAATTTAAGGCTCAGAATAAGAGCTGCTCATGAATTCCAGTCTCAAATCCCCAAAGGTTCAAAAGCTGCCAAAACAGAGGGAGTTTGGATTTCTTACCACCAGAGCCTAAATGGTTAATGGCACCTACACGGCCAGCAACCAAATCACAGTCACCAAACAATATACAACTAAAAATGGCAAAATGAAAGCAAGCAAGCCACAGCCACCCTAATAAAGGGATGATGTCATTCCATTCTTCCCAGGCCGTCCCAAACAATTCAACTTTCAAAAGGCTTACGGAAAGGCAGGAGCAGGGAGCCAATCTTGTTTTTGCAGGGTGGGGTGTGGGTGCCATCCCACTGTAGAGGACCCCTTCTGAGGACCAGCACCCGCACAACTCAGCCCCAACGAAGTGGGGGACCAACACAAGGCTCACCCAAGAGCAGAGCTCACCCACCTCGGCAATTTAAGACTTATGGACTTCAACTCACAGCTGGGCTGTGCTGGCTGGGGAATTCTGGGAGTTGAAGTCCTCCATGCTTAAAGTTGCCAAGGTGGGAGACCCCTGCCCAAGAGGAAAGAACACGTGGGGGAGCAGGAAGGAGAGATACAAGGTTTTTTTCAAAATGGGCGGCCCTTTCTGTAACAGGCCTGGATCCCCCATTTCTCTTACTGATTTCAAACACCACGAAGGTCTTCCACATTCTCACCCTACCCACAACGACTGCTTTATTTCCTTTACTAACTCACAACCGAGCGTGGCACAATTTGATTCCGATTCTAAGGAGGCGAGAACCAAAAGGGGAAAAGGACAACGGAGGGGTGGCCAGTTTGTTAAGCAGCCGTGCGCAAGTACAAATTTAATCTGCCCGCAGCCAACTCGGATGGCGCTGCTGTGTTTCAGGTTTGCAAAGTCTGTTGTCTTAGGGTCAAAATAATCCAGCTCTAATATTATGAAATAAGGCTGAACCAGCTCTCTCCCCAGAGCCCTGGAGGACTCGCTGGCCAATGCAGCCTTTCAACTCTGCCTGTTTTTGAAAGCACCAGCTGTTTGAGCCCCAAAGAATCACCCATACAAAGTGACAATAGGTCTTAATAGATCTTAAAACAACAATGGTCCCCCCGCACACACACAACCCATCTGATCGTGCATGAGTGCGTGAATACAGAGCCATCCTACCAGGACAGCAAGAAGTTTATTCGTTTCAGCTACAGGTGCAGAAGGAAAGCAGCTGTTGGCTTAAACTGCAAAGCCTGATCGGTTCTAAAACTCCTCCGCTCCAACCCCGGCAGGGCTCGGATCAATCCCATGGCGGCGGATACTTTTTACAAAAAGACAGGGCGATGGTTTTAATCATCTCGGGGTCTCTACCTTTCCAAATGCTCCTGGACCGAAGGCCGCTTGAAACAGAGCTAATCCCTGGCTGAGGGACACACGCCAGCTCACGAGCCATTGTTCTGTTTTACTTCTTTGGCTGCGAAATTTGGGATTATGTAAAGTGAGGCGGAAGGAAGAGGCCAAGCCGAAGAGACTGTAAAATGCACCAGTAAGAACCCAAGGCCTGATCTGCTTTGTTCCAGGCAACTTAGCGTCAACTTGACAGGGCAGGAAACTGAGGCTGACAATGGAGAACAGGCCGTGTCCTGGCGCACAATGGCAGCTGCCTGGGGGTCTCAGCCCCTCCCACCCTCCTTAACCAAATCCAGCCACCGCTGCCAGATTTACCCAACTGACCGTGTTAAATGTTGGATTCATCTGCAAACGTGTTAACTGGAGGAAATGCCGAGTTGCTACTGGGATGCCGTCTTGAGGGAAACGGGGCACTCGATTGGGTCAGAATGTAAGATTCCCGATTTCTCTGCTGGTCTAAAGCCAGAGAGACTCACTGTGGGGATTCCTCGACTTACCACCATTTGTTTTGGTACTGAAAAAAGGGACTTGGGACCGTTTTTCACACTGGTGACCGTGGCAGCGTGATCTAGAATGCAGGATCAGTGCAGGGACTCTGGATCACAGCCAGCAAGGAATTCCATCCAGCTGAGAAGTATTTCAACAGGAAAATGCTCCTCTTCCCTGCAAATACTTTGCCCTGCGAGGAACGGCACTGTCTGTCCCGACTGCCCTCCCAACCAGCATGCAGGTCCCCCCTAGGGATAGGTGGATTGGGAAGCCCAGAGAGGCCTGGTTGAATGCAGGAGTGGAGGCAGCCAAGTGTAAGGTGAAGATCCCTGACAAATCTGCTTTCATTTCGAGGGACTGTAATTCTCTGCTTTCTAGCCACATTTCAATCAGCATTTTGAAGCTCAACGGCACCACCTGGAGTGAAAGGGCTGGGACATCTACATGCCTTAGGTATTGCAGTCCTCCTCCAGAGACCCATATCTGGTAAACGGAACAGGCGCTTGAATCCAGGGGGGGTTTCTAAGGGGGCAAGGAAGGTGGTTGCTGCTAAGTCGTGTTGAACTCTTTGCAAACCATGGACCGCCGGCCCCCCTGCCCTCCCCGCCTCCCGGAGTTTGCCTAAATCCATGTTCATTGCTTCAGTGGACCCTCTCTAACCATCTCTCCTCTGCTATCCCGGCTTCTCATTTTGCCTCCTCTCTTTCCCAATATCAGGGACTTTTCCAAGGAGTCCTCTCTTCTCATTCAGTGGTGGCCAAAGTATTTGTCCTTCCAAAGGGCGCTCAGGGTTCATTTCTTTTAGGATTGACTGATTGGATTTCCTTGCATCCAAGGGACACTCAAGAATCTTCTCTAACCCTTAAGACAGGACCTGAGGTTCCAAAACGCCAGCCCCAAATAAAAGAAAGAGTCAGGAAGACTCCACTGAAGTCCCTACGCAAAACAATATCAAGGAGTTCTCCTAAAATGTCCCAGAGGCAACGAGGATACCACGAAGCAGAAGGTTCTTCCGGATTTTCCCAACTGTTATTACCTCTTTCCCAGGGTGGCTCACTTACCCTGCCCTAAGCACAGCTTTTCAAAAGTTGCCAACATTTTGTTTCCAGGACCGAGGCTGGAAGATCAATGCAAATGGGAAGAGTGAGAAAGGAAATTTGTAATAAAAAAAGATCAAGAGGCGGATCCACACTTCTCAGGACATGGAAGCCGAAGGAAAGTGTGGGAACGAAAGAAAGATCAAAGCCCCAGCCTCTTTTACAGCCACTTAGGCCGAGATGGGCCTAGGCGGGACCGGTCCCCCTGCACCCAGGCCATGCCATGCGACTTGCAGGAAGCTGTGAAGTGTGCCAGCCGGGGCCTTCGGACCAGGCACATTTGCCATCACGCCTCACTGTGGCCATTCGCATGAATGCGACAGGCAGCCTGAAAAAGGGTCATTAGCAAAACCAAAGGGGTCTGACTATGGCCCCAGAGCAGGACGGAAAGGGGCAGGCAGGGAGAGGCGTAGAGCTACTTCAAAGCAAGGGCCATTTGTAAGAATCCTAGACATCCTGTCCCTTGGCTTTCCCCCCAGAAGAGCGACTCAGGTTTGAGACACACTTATACCCATCCAACTTGCACTATTTGAGGTAACCTACCATGGAAGAGAATATTCTACCGCCTCTTCTATAAGAGAGAAACTTATGCAAGTTCTTTACTTACTCTAGCCAACACCATAGAGTAATTATTTCTCATATTAATAAGATAATTCTATGGGGATTGAGCTGTCTTACCACATATCTCCTAATTATCCAAGACATATTGATGACACAGAAGCTGAAAAGTAGAGATTTCACAAGGAAGAGTTATGACACAGTTCTTCTCCCTTCTTAAAACTTGATTTCTAAAGGATGGGGAGGGGAGAAGACAGACCCCTTAAAAACCAAACATTTGTGACTATACATTGGTCGTGGGATGGGCCACCACAACATGAGGGTAGTTAAGGCACTAGGCTAGAAAGCAGGAGAAAGTAAGATCTTGTGCCTTAGCCAAGAAAGATGGTTGGGCGACTTTGGGCCAATCATCAGGAAACTGAGTTCTAGTCCCGCCTTAAACATAACCACCAGGCAATGGTAAGTTCTAGTCCACTTTAGGCTGGGCGACTTTGGGCCAATCATCAGGTGATGGTGAGTTCGGGCCAGCCTTTCACTCTCAGCCTAACTCACCTCACAAGCTTGTTGTGGTGGGGGGAATATTTTTTGTCGAAATAATAAAGGCAGGTCCAAATAAGCAAATAAAATAAAATTGCCTGCATTCAAGGGGAAAGAGCTAAGACTGGGGCTCTGTGCTCCAACCTGCTTCCTCCCCACAGAAACCTCTCGGACAGTTGCCAATTGTGCCGGAATTGTGCTTGTTAGTGCAAACAACCCAAAGCAGATGGCATGTGCCGGCCATAAGCTGACCCAAAGCCCGTAACGGTGAGAAGAAACCAAGGCCCTGGAGGAGCATGAAAGGAACGTGTTCAGGTTGGGATGACTGATGGGGGGGCTGGGAGAGAAGGGTCATTCACCCAGGGTGATTTAAGAAGCCCTCTCTTCCTCTGGGATAGTGCAGTACGAAGTCCTCACCTCTGAGGATAATTCAGGTTGTTTACAACAAGGTGAAGAAAGGCAGCTTCCAACATCAAAGCTGCCTGTATAGAGAAAGGCAATCAGGAAATCAGGGCTTTAAAAGAGGTGTTGGGGAAGGTGGGTGGGTATATTTTAAGTCTGCCGTTCAAAATGCCTCAGGGATGTGTAAGGCCACTAGCAATTCACACCCTGTTTCCTCAAGGGCACTTGGGACTTGTGCTATAGATCAAAAGGATCGTGGCTTGCAATTCACACGAAGGGCACTGGA
Organism: Bungarus multicinctus; assembly: GCA_023653725.1. Classification (NCBI taxonomy): domain Eukaryota; kingdom Metazoa; phylum Chordata; class Lepidosauria; order Squamata; family Elapidae; genus Bungarus; species Bungarus multicinctus. The sequence goes on along the minus strand of CM042835.1, from coordinate 1,144,720 downwards.
GAGCATCTCTTTAGGAATCAACAATTAAAAAATGACCCCTGTGAGATAAGTGTGCCAGCTGCAGAATCCAGATGCTGTCACACCAGACCAAATTTAGAAAACGCTAACTTGGGGAAATAAATAGAGAAGGCAGATCACAAATTTAAAATGTAGAGACACTATAAAACTGTAGAAGCTGCCTGCATTTCCCTGCTCAACAATAAATACCTTTTATAACAAAAATTAAGCTTACAGATTTAGGCTGCAATGTTTTGTATGGAATTGTTGCTAAGGGGGTGGGGAGGAAACAGACATTTATGCACACATGCTGAATTCTAGTGTGGTATTTTGTTTTTTTGTGTATTTCAATAATGTCGATAATAAACTGGACTGGATCAGGTAAAAGATGGAAAGGATAATGAATACCAAAAAACCTCCCTTCCTTCTGTATTGATGCCAGGATCAGACCATAAACCAAGCTACGAAGTCACTGATGACCTAAGATTTTGTTAAATTAAAAAAATAATTGAATAATGCAGAATGTACAAACATACTACAAATCTTAAGCTCAGCCCTTTTCATCCATAGTGCTGAACAAAAGGCTAAGGATATTGTTTCCCTGAAATTCACCAATGAAGGAGCAAGCCCCACATCTGGACAAAATGTTGGAAGCCTGAAAAAAACTTTCCCAACCAAATACAGCCTCATTAGCAAATGTGTAGAGCTCCCCTGACGAGCAGCTCCCCCTCCCTCCGCCCCAGACAACAGGTACATCAAGCGCCCATCAGCCAGGACCCCTTTCACACATCCCTGGCAACATGCGCCTGCTATAATCAGGACCACAAAACATCTGTGGGAACTTGGCTTCAGACTTTTCCCCATGGCCTGTCCTAGGCTGAGGGCTGAGTCATTGTGTCACAGGAAATCACCACCCAAATATTGTCTCGGTGGCACAAAAGGGATTTGGGAAGCTGGCCTGGATTACATTCTGTACTCAGTGAAAGGGAAGCGTTTTTCCCTGTTCCAAGTTATGACTGGCTATTCTGCAAGTTGCACATATTTTGTTCGGAGTTGGAATGAGGAGAAACAGAGCATCCATAGAGATATTTTGTAAAAGGAGGCATGAGTATTTGCTAGTGGGGGCAGTAAAAATTACAAAAATGAGGAACAAATCATAAGACACTGTTCAGGAAACTATAAGAACAACCGTTTGGTCTGCTGGTTAAGGCACCAGGCTACAAAGCAGGAGACTGTGAGTTCTAGTCCCGCTTTGAGTAGGAAAGCCAGCTGAGTGACTTTGGGCCTGCCACTCTCTCAGCCCAACCCACTTCACAGGGTTGTTGTAATGAAGAAAATAGGAGGAGCAAGTTATATTGGATATGTTCACTGCCTTCAGTTATTTGCAAAAATAATAAAGATGGGGTTCAAACAAACAAAATAAAAATAAGAGAATACCAGTAGCCATTTTTCTTTTATGACAATGTACTAAACAAAGAAAAGCAAATTACAGGTAGTTCTCAACTTACAAACACAAAAATAGGACCAGAATTTCCGGTACTAAGCAAGACATTAAGTCAGGCCCCATTTTAAGATATTTTTTTGCTATTGTTAAGCAAATCACAGCGTTTGTTAAGTGAATCAACACAGTTGTTAAACGAATCTGCTTCCCCCATTGACTCTGCTTATTGGAAGCTAGCTGGGAAAATTGCAAATGGTGATCACATGACCCCCCCAAAAGGACAGTGCAACCATTTCAAATACACACTGGTTGATAGGTGCTTGAATCTTGATGATGCCACAATGTGGATGCTGCAGCAGTTATTCCTGCTTGTCAGTCACTTTTTTCAGTGCCATTGTAACTTTGTATGGTTGCTAAACAAATGGTTATAAGTCAACAACCACCTGTGACAAAACTGGAACATTGCAAACCTGCCATTAAGAAGGTCACCACTCACACAACCTCCTTCTTTCTTTTTGCAACTGTGAAGTCCTGGCTAGGATTGCTGAGGGGGCAGATTTGAGGCCGGGAGTTTGAGCTGGTTATTTTTGGAGCTCAGCAATTTCTGCTACTTCACTGCACAAGGCCAGAGCTAGAATGCTGGATATCAACATGGAATAAATAAGCTCAAGTCTAATCAAGGTCTCCTGCTGAATTTGAAAAACTTCCATACCCAGTGGCCTTTCAGGGCTGCTACCATCTAAAGGACCAACCACAATGAAAAAGCAGGTGATTGCTATTTTGGAAGCTTGCGCGCAAAGGAGTTTTTCTCCACAGCAGGGGAGTCCAACCTTGACAACTTTAAGATTTTTGGACTTCAACTTCCAGAATTCCCCAGCCAGCGCATGGGGTCCACAAGTCTTAGAAGTTGCCAGGATTGGACATCTCTGCTCTACAGGGATGTATAATTCTTGTAATGCTGGCTTTCATCACATTTCATCGCTTGCTTTTCCTAGTCAGTTTTTACAGACAGTAAATTTATTTGGAGCTCAAATTAAACTCTTCTGTGCTTCTGATAAAACAGGTACAACAACTGACAGTCAACTAGACTGTCTGACTTTAGACTGCCCAGCATCTTTTGAACACTGAACGACCCCTAGTGGCAGCCATCTAGTTAACAAGAAAACTTCTTTTAGATAATAAAGCATCCTACCTTCGCACCATTTTCATCCACTGAATTACGACCTGTTGGAAAAAGAGAGAGGGTGAGTGAATGAGTAAAAGAATGAGAAATGTTTGTCAATAATGAGAAATAGGGAGCCATTTAATAGCCTGGGGAGACATGCATATGCATCTTGAGGACCTCATCTCATCACACTTCCTAACAGTAACAGAACTAGGTTTAGGATAGAGAAATAAAACTAAACACAATTCTCTCCATCAATCAATCTTCCGGGCTGACCAAAAAATCACTAATGCCAACAAAGAGGACACAGCCAGTTTCTTAAAGACCTGAAGAAACCATTTTGGCAATAAACTATTCAACCCTTTACCTTCAGAGCACTGTTATGTAGTTTGATTTCAAACAAAAACCCCCATCAACACAAACACTGTGCCTGGAAGATATTATCCAGAGGCCTGGCCCCAGGGCACAACTGCAACAATTCAGATTGATCATAAGTCAGAGAAGGGAGTTTCGATACGATGCACTGACCGGTGCTGATTTTAACTTGGGTGTCTCATGAAATCACAGGCCAAAAGCTGACCTACCAAAGATGTAGATAATTGCTACGCCGTTGCCAGCTCCGAGAAGGCCTACTATCTGCAGCAGTCTCTTTGTATAGGCAGGGTTCTGCTTTTTCGTCTTCTCTTGTTGTTCATCGGAGCCTTTCCCATCTTCTTCTCCTGTTGACTGGAGAAAGAGAGAGAGAGAGAAAAGCCTGAATGGAGGTAGGGCACAACTGCAGAAACCATATGCTGGTAGTCCTCCACTTATCAGCACCATTGAGCCCAACATTTCCAGTGGTGAGACAGCTGTTAAGTGGTTTTTGCCTCATTTTACACTCTTTCTTGTCAATATTAAGTGAATCTCCACAGCTGTTTAGTAACACAGTTGATAAGTGAATCTGGCTCCCCCATTGACTTTGCTTGTCAGACGGCCGCAGCAAAACGGAATCCCGTGATCTCATGACCACTGCAACCATAAGTATGAGCCAGTTGCCAAACAGCTGAATTTTGATCACACGACCACCGTTTTTTCACAGTAATAGCCACACCGCAACGGTCGTAAGCGTGAAAAACAGCCATGTCCTTTTTTTTTGCACTGGAGGCTCAGCCAATCTCATTGTATGCATGTTGTACTCTGACAATAAAGGTTTGAATTTGGAGTTGTAAAGTGGATCCGGCTTCCCCATTGACTTTGCTTGTCAGAAGTCACCAAAGGCGGCTTCTTGGTGACCCAGGGACACTACGATCGTCGTAAATATGAGTCAGTTCATTAGTGACTGGATTTTGGTCATGTGACTATGAGGATGCAGCAAGGGTCGCAAGTGGCGAAAAATGGCCACGAATCAGGGTTTTTTTTCACTTCCGCTGTGGCTTTGGATGGTCAGTGAACGAATGGTTGTAAGTCGAGGACTGCCTGCATTTTTGAATGACGGGACGCCCACCTCAGGACTTCCACTCTGATGCTCGCTGAAGGCCCGTCTCTGAGCTCGCCCTGAAAGGCTGGTGGGCGTCTGGGCTGCCCCTTCTGGCTTGGCCTAACCTACGGCTTACACTCGGAGCTTCCAGTAGGCGAGGCCCGGGACCCCAACCCCTGGAGCCCGACCCTTGCGGAGGCCTCCGTGAGGGCCGCCCAACGCCAGGGAGGGTGGCAGTGGCCCCCGATGGTCTGGCCGGCTCTCACCTTCTGTTGCTGCTGCTGCTGCTGGGCGACCTCCCTCAGGACGGCTCCGGTCAGCCCCGGCCCCACCGACTTGGCCTGAGGAGGGACTCCCGGAGGAGCCCCTGAGCTCCAAGTCCGCCCCGACAGCGCCCAGGCACCGCCCCGCTTCCAGCGCCGGCACCCGCCGTCGGCGCCGGCCCGCAACGCCCGCCGCCCGCCCGTCAGAGCCGCTTCAGACAGAACACGAGCGGCAGCCACCACTGCGGCCATCTTTGCTCGGGGCCGCCTCTCGCGCCTGCGCCGGCCCTTGCCCAATCAGGAGCGAGGGGGCGGGGATGTGTCGAGCGCGCGCCGCGGCTGGGGAAAACGGAGGCGACCAATCAAGAAAGCGAAAAGCGGCCACTTACCGCCCCCCGTAGCCGGACTGCCCGCCCCTTCGAGCGCTTCGTCCAATAACAGAAGCGGGATTTGTCATGGTACCCAATCTGTCAGCCAGCTCTACGCCTCCCAGGTTTCTCCGACCAATCGTGGCGCAAAGGGGGCGTGAGAAGACCCGCAAAGCTTTTATTAAAATAAGCGGCCACAGTTCCCATTGGCTAGAAAGCGAAGGGGGCGGAACCTTTTTTCCCCTACCGGTCTTGCCGATAAATGACAAGGTTAAAGAACCGAAGGGACAACCAGACACGTGCGAAGGGCAAGACACGTGCCTTAAAAAAGGACCCGCCCCCCCATTTTTACACTTATACAACCAAGGCATCCAGTTAGCGCTGATAGTATCAAAATAATAATTTTAATTAAATTAAAATTAAATAGTTTTATCTTATTGCAGAGGTCTCCAAACTTGGCAACTTTAAGACTTCTGGACTTCAACTCCCAGAATTGGAGTCCACAAGTCTTAAAGTTGCCAAGTGCCTGGCTTTGATTGTACGCTGGCCAGAACTGCCCTAGTTGAGATGGGAAGCATACAGAGAGTCCTTGACTTCGTTTAGTGTCCGCTCAAAGTTGCAACGGTGCTAAAAAAAGTGACTTAGGGCCATTTTTCACACTTACGACCGTTGCAGCATCCCTGTAGCCGCACGATCAAAACTGTTGGAAACTGAATCATATTTATGACAGTTGCAGTGTCTGGGGATCATGTCATTTCCTTTTGGAGACCTTCTGATAATGGGGAATGTACTTAATATCCATGTTACTAACTTGACAACGGAAGTGATTCACTTAACACATGTGGCAAGAAAAGTCGTAAAATGGGGCAAAACTCAAGTTGACGAGCGGCAACATAAATCTTGGCCTAAAGTGTGGTTGTTAGTTGAGAACTGCCTGTATAAGTAAGACAGACAAATTCAATGTTTCTGTAGGGAGGCATTCACAACGTAAAATCTTTTATGAGATGATTTTATTAAAACAAGCTACAGGTTGGATGTTTCGGTGCTGAAGGGCCATAAAGTGCTACGGAAGAGGGGGGGGGAATGGAGGGCACGGTGCTCCACCGGCGGCAGCTCTTCTTCATGACACGATTGCTAGATTGTCCTTCACCCGCAGCGCTGGGAAAAAGAGGCGGCAGGAAGAAACTCGTGCACGCACCCCCCAAAAAATATAAACCTTCCTCAGGAGCAAATCTATACAAAGCCTTGGCAGTGCAGGCAGGAGGCAACCAGCTAAGTGAAAAAAAGAGAAAACGTAACCAAGCCCCCTCATCACACCCCACTCGTGTTCTCCGCCCGGCCTTTAAGCTTCTACTAGTTTGCCCAGGAAACGCAAGTTGAGGATTCGGAGCTGCTCTTCTGGGTTCATGCGGACGATGCCATCTTCCCCGTCAATGCTCAGCAGCATCCCCGTCGCTTCACGGTCTTCTCCCAAGAGGACTTTGACCTGCAAGGCAGGAGAAAACTCAGAGCTACTTGGCTAAAAAGTGAGCCTTTTGCTCGAAGGCAGACCCAGCGAGGAGCAGCCACGGGTAGATTAGATAGAGACAGACAGACAGAAAGTTGGATGGATGGGAGAGAGAGAGAGAGAGAGAGAGAGAGAGAGAGAGAGAGAGAGAGAGAGAGATGATAGATTGATAGATTGATAGATAGATAGATAGATAGATAGATAGATAGATAGATAGATAGAGAGAGAGAGAGAGAGAGAGAGAGAGAGAGACAGACAGACAGACAGACAGACAGACAGGGTGGATGGATGGATGGATGGATGGATGGATGGATGGATGGATAGAATGATGATAAATTAGGTTAGATAAATGATAAGACAGATAGATAAAGTTGAATAGATATTACATTAGATCAGGAGTTCCCAGCCGGGGGTTCAAGATGATACTCCAGAGTGTGAAAAATAGGATTTAGAAGTTTCAAAATTATAGTGTATATGTATATAATATATATATTATTTTTTAAGCGGTGAGAGAATATATCAGAAACGTTCTAGGGGTGTGGGGTATAGAAAAGGTTGGGAGCCCCTGGGATGGACGGACAGACAGACAGATACCGGTAGATAGATAAAGAGTTGGATGGGTGGATGGTGATTAGATAGATGGATAGAGACAGACAGAGTTAAGTGGATGGATGAATGACAGACAGACAGAGAAGGCTGCCTGATGGGAGAATGCTTTGACCTACCTTATCATTCTTGGCTGGTGTCACAGGTTCCAGGTGTTCGCTGGAAATGCTGACTACCTTTTCACATTTCTTAACGTAGACCGAACACATCCCACCCTAGCAGGGCAGACAAGGGAGGGAAGAAGGGGGGGGAAGAAAGAAAACCACCTAGGTGACAAGCTGGAAGCGTCAACCCCAGGAAAGCTCACTTAACCCGGGTGACAAAAGAATTTTTTCGGCTTGTTTTTCGGCCTCCAAAGGCTGCAGAGGCTTCCCTCGAGCCTCCAGGAGGGTGAAAACGGCCTCAAATGGGCTGAAAATCAGCTAGGAGGCGCGTGCATGCGCATTGCAGGTAAGGGAGCAGGGTGGAGGTATTGCACGCGCATGCACGGGGCGGGGTGCATTGCATTGTGGGTGCCGCAGCACATCACAACCAAAAGGTTCGCCATCACTGGTCTAGGATCTCCTGCCTGAGCCAGGGGTTGGACTAGAAGACCTCCAAGGTCCCTTCTAGCTCTATTCTGATTTTAAACCAGAAGTAGCCAGACCCAAAGCCAGGAGCCACCTCTAGGGTTTCCGCTTTAGATTCTCCATCCTTAACCCTCTATGCCCAACCCCTTGTTCTACTTCCTGGTCACGCCGTGCAAACGGCCACCTCCGTCCAGCCACTTACATTCACGCTACGGATGACTCCGGTCTTCCCCACCACAAGGCTGTCCAGGTATGTGTCGTGCACTTTGACCTCGATATCGGTGGTGACCCAATCGCTGGAGCTCTGCTCAATCCCAGAGCCTGGGGTGTGAGGGTTGTAACCTCCTGGGGAAGGAGCCCCCGGGGTCATAGGGCTGTAGGTCACTGGGCTGGGACTGGGGCTAACCTGGAGGGGGAGAGAGAGAGAGAGAGAGAGAGAGAGAGAGAGAGAGAGAGAGAAAGAGAGACTCCATGAGAAAAATCAGGGCTGGTTCTAGACCAGGGGTCCCCAAACCTGGCCAACTTTAAGACTCGTGGACTTCAACTCCCAGAATTCCTCAGCCAGCCATGTCTGTTTCTTTTTCTCCTCTTCCCCAAAGAGGAGAGATTGCAGAGGAAGGGATTAAGGAAGAGAGTAAGCTCTGCTGGTGCTGGGGAATTCTGGGAGTTGAAGGCCACTAGTCTTAAAGTGGCCAAGTTTGGAGACCTCTGGTTTAGGATATCTTGCTTGAACAAGGAGTTGGACATAGAACTATGGGGTTAGAAGGGACCTCAGAGGTCTTCTAGTCCAACCCCTTGCTCAAACAAAGCTGGCTGGGGAATTCTGGGAGTTGAAGCCAACAAGTCTTAAAGGGGCCAAGGCTGGGGACCTCTGCTCTAGGCAGTTGCTTGGCATAGCAGGTGACAGGAACAGAGGCCATTCCCACCTTTTCAGACCCTGAATGATTGGTTGGACTTTACTCAACCCTTGTGCCACTTTATGTCTTTGGAGAAGCAGCAAAAGATGCCTTTCTAAAGGGTCCCTCATTGGTTTCTCTTTCAAATTTAAAAAGAAGATTCATCTCCTTTATGGAGGAAAATATGACAATATTAAAAATTAAAGTTTTTTCAGTTTAGTTTAGTTTACTTTCATTGTCCTTGCACCTCGTACATCGAAATCGAACACCACCTTCAGTGCGTATCATGACCACGAAAATAAACACAAATATACATCCTTCACGTTCTATGCAATTAAATCGAAAACCCCCAACAACGCACCAACGCACTGCACTATACAGTAGAATTCAACAGAGCTACTGCCCTGGGATAGAAGCTGTTTTTCAGCCTTGTTTTTATTATTGTCCTGTACCGTCTGCCAGATGGTAATAGTTCAAAAATAAAAGAGGTGCCCAGGATGAGATGGGTCTTTGAGGATGTTTTGAACTTTCTTAAGGAGCGATAAAGCTCTTCCAAAGAGGGGAGAGGGCAACCCAGGATCCTCTGGGCAATGACTCTGGAGTGCTTCTCTATCTGCCCCTGTGCAAATTGGCAAACCAGGCAGTAAGTTTTAAAAAGTTTTTAAAATGTAGATGAACACCCCCCCCCACCCCCGGGGCTCCCGAGGCGAGGCCGCGGAGCTATTTGGAAGACTCAGAGGGCGGGAGGGAAGTGCCATTGGTTGGCTTTTTCAGGCGTACCTGGTAAGACATTGGCGAAGGAGTCGGGTGGTAGCTGGCGGGGGAGTGGGTGTTCTGGTAGCCCACAGGACTTGGTGCCACTTGGTGGAAACTTTGAGGGCTGGGACTCGGTTGGTAGGACCCCTGAGGAGACGGGACGGCGTACGGAGAGAACTGGTCTGTGTTATACCTTTGCCAAGACAAGAGGCCTGGTTCAGAGCAGGCAGGACATCACAACACACACCCTGCCCCCCCGATCTAGTACAGTCCGAGAATCAGCAACTACAAAGGAGAATCTTCAGGATGGCCCCTCAAAGAGAGACTTATTTCTGAGGTCATTGGTGCTCTGAGCTTGGTGGGTTTCTTTCTTTCTTTCTTTCTTTCGTTCTTTCTTTCTTTCTTTCTCTTTCCTCCCTTCCCCTTTCTCTTCTTTCTTTCCTTCCTTCCTTACCCTTCCTCTCCCTTTTTTTTTCTTTCTTTCCTCCCTTCTTTTTCTTTCTCTTTCCTTCCTTCCTTTCTTCCCTTTCTCTCCTTCTCCCATTTCTTTTTTCTTTCCTCCCTCCTTCCCTTCCTTTTTCTCTTTTCTTTCTTTCCTTTCTTCCCTTTCTCTTCCTCTCTTCTTTCTTTCTCATTTCATGACACTAGGGAACATCGTCAGTGCTACCCCACTCCCTTCTACAACTCATATTACCTAAATGAAATGCCTCCAAGAAAACCCCCAGGCTCAGACAAGACCAAGAAACCCACAGCCCTCCTTCTCTTCTCCTTTGCTTCACAAACCCCTCATGTTACCTAGTTAGGTAACAAAATGCCTGCAAGGAAACCACCAAGGGCTGAGAACCCCACAGAGTTCCTCTTCCCTTGCTTGCCCTTCCTTCTCCTCCTCCTCCTTCCCTCCACAAACCCCACTCCCTTTTAACACTGCTGACTAAGGTTACCTACTTGGGTCACGAACCACCTGCAAAAAACCCAAGAAGCCCATCATTCGACCCTTCTCTCCTCTCGACAGAGAGGCCCACTGAGACCCAGGAGGGCTGCAGGAGGAGGGATCCCTGAGTCACGGCACAGGGGCCTGTCCTGAGTTAGCAAAGCAACCCCTTGGCCACCCTCCAGCCAAGGGATCTCAGCGCTGGTGCACTTACATGGCGGGGGTTCCGGGCGTCTGAGGGTTGTACGGAGGGTTAACCTGCGGGGAAGAAGGGTCGGGATAGCCTGGAGTCTGGGGGTTGGGGGTCCCCCCATAGCCCTGGGGAGAAGGCGTGGGCTCGTCGTCGAAACCGTAGTCAAACTCTTCCTCTGGCCTGTAGGAGAAGTCAAAGATCCAGTCCAGCTCCTGTGCTGGGACTCCCCCAGCCCCGTCTCCCTCCACCGGACCGGAGGTCCTACCTCGAAGGGGTGTTGGGATCCCAGGCACCGCTCTGGGCGGGTGTCCGGCTGCCATCATGTAAGGGTGTTTGGGAGCCGTAGTGCGGCGTCCGGTTTCCTGAAAAACAGACATTTGTTATTCTTTGGTCTGTTATTGTGTTGAACAATGTCCACACGCACCACCACCTATTACCGCTACACACCACCACCTACTACCGCTACCACTCCTCCTCCTCCTCCTCTACAACATCATCATCCACCAAACCCAGATGCTTTTCTGCTTGACTTTTATAGCTGCTTGTTGCACCACCAGCTCAGATGCCAGCCAATTTTGAGGCAGCCCACCTTCTCATGCAATGTCCTCAGGTTAGGGAATTCAACAGCCTCGTTGCTCAAATACACACTAAGGGTGGCAGAGGCCTTCGGGGTAGCCAGATGCCAAGGAACCCAGCAACCTCTCCTGGGCAGAGACGGGTGTGCCACCCTCTTTCTCCTACTCACCGTCGTGCTGGGTCCCGTACATGGGCGTGCGGGAGCCCGAGCCATACATCGGTGTCTGGGAGCCGTACATGGGGGTCCGTCCGTAGCCAGAGGGCATGCCGGACGGCTTTTTAGAATCTCTGCAAAAGGAGGAACGGGAATGAGTTGGGTTCGATAAAGCCGGCACTTCGTCTCATTCGCCTCGGCTGGGTTCAGAGTCTGGCCCAGAGCTGCATTTCTGACACCAAGCACAGGGTTGGGTGTGTGGGGAGGTTGCCCTCTCCCGCCCTCCCCATCTCAAATCTGGCTCTTACACGATCGTCAGATGCTCCCGGTCCACTGAGATGGTCTGGCACGTGGAGTGCAGCTCTACCCTGGCTGTGGATTCCGTGGCATCCTTGACCATCCCGATGTAGCCTGGAAAAAACGAGCGCAGAAGTTCCACGGGGTGGGCGTTAAATGAGGGTTCAGCCTGGAATCTCTACATAGCCGCAAACAAGCCAATTCTGTCGATGCTTTTCTAACTCTCAGGAGACGGGCGGGCAATTCTGAACCCAGAATGGGAGCTGAAGTCCACAGGTCGTAACAGGTTCAGAATTGCCCACCTGTCCTCCCAGGTGCTAACTTTGAGAAGATTCCTACAGGTAGGCACGAGTAGCAATGCATCTGCTTAATTGGACCTTCACTTTTGGACCTGATCTTTCACCCTTGGCTACAGGTGAGCGATCAGGGCAACACCTCCATTTGGAACCTTCCCAGCTGGCTTCAGACAGGTAAAGTCCAGGGAGGTCAGATTCCCTTAAGGACCGTGCAATTCTTTTAACAATGGCAGCGGTCTGCATCACTGTGGACCCCCCCCCCAAAAAAAAAACAACCATCCAGTGGTGACCTCTCACCTTTGTAAGACCCTCTGGAAATCCGCACCGTCTGTCCAATGAGGTCGTTATCCCTGCGCCCACGGCCTCGGTTCATTCCACCCCCGCCAAAGCCGCCCCGTGGCCCTGCAGAAGGTAAGAAACAGGTGTGCAAAGAGGCAGGGCCTTCCCAGGGGGGCTCCTTGAGGAGGGGGCTGTGTACATGGGGGCCCTTTGCTGAAGACAGGCGTTGGGTGCCCCTGTCTTCCTGCTGGGGTAGCCCATCTAATGCCTTTCCGTCCATCCTCTTGCCACTTGATGAGTCCTGCCAATCTCAAACGGGCACCAATGTTATCATTCCTGGGGAGGGACCTCAATGCAGAGGCCGGGTGCTGTTTGGACGCCCGGAACTGGACAATCAGTTCAAAAGTGTGGGGAGGATTGGGCTGCAGCAGCCTTCAAATTCAGATCCAACAGATTTGGAGTCAATGTCACTCCTCTTTAGCCCACCTCCTCCTGCTAGGAAGGACTGATTGCCTTCCCTCTTCTTTGCTCCATCTCTTCTTTGGTTCACCAACTTCTTCCCTTTCTTCTGGATGCTGAAATTCCTGCCCTCCCACTGAGGGGGAAGGAGGGTGGGGGGACCTGCTCCTCCCAGACCCAAGGTGGTTCTCTCCTTCTACCCACCTCCAGAGCTGGGGTGCATAGGGCTGTTCATCCGTGGGCTCATGGGCACGAAGCCACCAGCCGTGACGTTGGTGACATCCCGGGGCTGCCAAAAGGAAGTTGAGTTTGGTCTAGTGGTGAAGGCACCAGGATAGAAAGCAGGAGACCGTGAGTTCTAATCCCGCCTTAAGCACCAAAGGTGGCTGGGTGACTTTTTCACTAGGAATGGTGAATTCTAGTCCTGCCTTGGGAATGAAAACCTACTGGGTGACTTTGGGCTGATCACTAGGAGACTGTGAGTTCTAGTCCCGCCTTAGACATGAAACTTAGTTGGGTGATTTTGGGTTAGTCCCTCTCTCAGCACAACCCACCTCAAAGGGTTGTTGTCGTGGGGCAAATAGGAGGAGGAAGGTATATGGGGTATGTTGGCCAGCTTGAGTTGTTTGTTAAAATAATAAAGGCAATCAATCAATAACGGACTTACACGGACAGCTTGCCTCATCCCTCCCCCCCACATTCATCCAAGCCCCTAGAGCAGGGGTCCCCAAACTTGGCAACTTTAAAACTTCAACTTCAACTCCAAGAATTTCTCCAGCCAGTTGAAGTTCACAAGTCTTAAAGTTGCCAAGTTTGGACAGCCCTGCTCTAGAGAAGGACCAGATCCAGCCAGTTTCAGGCCAGTTATGGGAAAGCTAACAGGGCTGGTCTGGGATGAAGCTTTCCTCCCACGAGGTCCCCTTAATGGACCTGCAAAAACTTTCAGATTCGGGATCATGTCAGTGCTCCAGCAAACCTCCACTCTAATCAATAACTCCGAGACAGACGTATCTCAAAGGTACCTTTATTTGGATTGTAAACTGGCACATCTGTGGAACCCCGAATCTGAAAGTTTTCGGGCTTCCTTCAATATTCAGACTACAAATCCATCCCCCCTTGGCCGTCATCACATCACATGGCCCAGTTACGATCCGCCCCAAAGTCAGATTATTATTTCATTCTGCGCCACACTCCATGACCTTGAACTAACGAAAGAATTTTATTGTGTCTACTTAGAGTTACTCAATTGAATCCAGGCCCCTTCAGGCTTGTGACAGTGTGGGAGCAGCGACTCTCAGTATGACTTCCCAAGCTGACCCGGGCACCCTCGCCTCCCCCGCGCATCGCTCAGGGCCAGAGGGGGAGGGGCTGCCTCACCTTGGACCCCCCCGCCAGAATCAAATGCTTCGTCTTGCAGACGAACATCCCTCCGTTCTCCACCAGCTTCTTGCAGTGCAGGAAGGCGAAGCCCCGGAAGAGGTGCCGAATCTCCCCCTCGCGGCCCTGGAAGGAGACAAGAGGAGCGACGGGGGTCACGGTTCCCCCTGGACTTACAACCCCTTCCGTCCGGCAACCACTCCAAGAATTACACATCAACGCTGGGGGGGAAACCCCGGCACACATCGGGTCCTCGCACTTACAACCACTGGAGCGTCCCCAGAGCCAGGTGATCAGAATTCGGGCCCTTGTGCCCTCCACACCACAGGGGTGAGCAACAGAAACACAGAGCTGGAAGGGACCCTAGAGGTCCTCTAGACCAGCCTCCTGCCCAAGCAGGAGACCCGATATCATTACAGACAGGTGGCTGTCCAGCCTCTTATTAAAACCTCCAGTGGGTGGAGAATCCACAGCTTCTGAAGGCAAAGCTGTTCCCCTGGTCAACTGTCTTCACTGTCAGGAAGTTTCTCCTTAGTTCCAGGTTGCTTCTCTCCTTGGTGAGTTCCATGTTTCTCGTCCTGCCCTCTGGTGCTTTAGGAAATAAGGTGACCCCCCTCCCCTCCTCTTCTTTGTGGCAGCCCCTCAAATACTGGGAGGCAGCCACCAGGTCCCCCCCAGTTCCTCTTTCCATTAAAGGGATGAAGGCAGCCAGTGAGACACATTTCTGCCCCTGCTGTGCAGACACAGCTCAACGCCTGTTCTGATACAGGATTCGTAAATCGTAATTAATCACAAACTTGCTTTAAAAGCAAAACCTATTTTATTGCAACGCTGGGAATGGTTTTCATTCCCAGCCGGAGCTGATTATAAACAGCCCCTCAAGATAAGCACACGCCTTTCCGTGCTGTGGAAAGCTGCCAAAAACAGAACGATCCAATTAACTATAACAGAAACCAACCGAAGTACCAGAAAAAAACAAGCAGAGTACACAGAGCTTCAAAGAGGACTTGGACTCTATCGAACTACTTTGCTTCCTGCAAAGGTTTCTTCACCTTTGCCTGTCCTTTATCCCTTATGGAGGGGCCATCACCTCCCAGCCTTACTCCCGAGTCACCCCATTTGTCTCAGCTGCTCTCGCCTTCTAGCAGCTCTGTGCACGTGCGCACTGGGAACAGGCTCCCCTTGTTCCTCTGCCTCGCTACTGACAGACTCGAGGCTCTGGAAGCAGCACCCCCCTCCCAGATGGTCCTGGCCCCATCCCTACATCGGACGCAGGATCCTCCCTGACTGGTCCCCGTTCTTCCCCACCATCCTACTCTGCTGCCATCTGCACAGGCTGCCGGCAAACCACAATAACCCCCGACCTGGTGGAGGGATGGCTCACCGAATGAGACCCTTCGATGACCTTCACAATGTCCTTCACGTGGATGTTGTTCTGCTCCGAGTCCAGGGAGACCGCAAAGCGATTGTCCTTCTTCCGGTTCACCGCCTGGTGCCGCACAGTCACCAGTTGGTTATTCATGCTCAGGACCTAAGGGGGGGGGAGGAGAGGCACAGGCTCAGAGCCAGATGGCCGGGGAGGTCCCCAGGGAGGGGGAGGGGCTGCGAAGCCCCATTGCATCCCCCAGGGGCCTCAGGGTCATAGATTAGAGGAGCTGAGCTGATGGAGCCCTCCAGGCAGCCGCTCCGCTTTGCAACCAACACCAAAGCAGGAAAGGGAATTCTGCAAGTATTAAGTAAATTTATCGGCTGCCCATCTCGCTCTGCAAAGCGACCACCCTCCTTTACCTTAAACGCGTCACGTGGCATCTCTGCAGTTTTTCCCAAGCTGGTACCTTCTGGCTTGGGAGTGGGAGGCAGAGGAGACCCTACACTTCTGGAGGGTATTATTATTAATTATTATTATTATTAATTATTATTATTATTAATTGCAGAGTCAGCCAGATGTTCACATTGGGTTTGGCATTTCTATCTACCTACCGCGTCCTTCCCAAGGACCTGGGAGAGGCAAATCTGGGTGATTGATGGGGTTACAGATACACCACAGGATGGAAGCTGTTCCAAGTCAAGCTGCCTTCTGCAATTGACTGATGGTGAATTTGTCAATGCCATTGATGATGTTCAAGGGGAGCTCTAGTTGTTTTGGGACTGCACCCAAGGCACCTATGACTATTGGTACTACCCTTGCTTGCCTTTGCCATAGTCGTACTATTTCTATTTGTAGGTCTTTGTAGTTTACTATCTTCCCTAGTTCTTTCTCTTCTCTTCTGCTGACTCCAGGCACAGCCACTTTCACTATCCAGACTTTTTTGTCTTTCTTATTGACATTATTATTATATTATATTACTATTATCATTAATAATAATAGTGTTGGAGTAGCTTTCAAACTTCATTGTATTCATGGAATGCAATGACAATAAAAGGTATTCTATTCTATTACTACTACTATTATTATTACAATTATTATTATTTCAGAGATGCCAGGTTTTCAATTGGGAGCCTTATCTTCGTCCACAAGAGCTTGTCCCCTTCCCATGTAAATGCCTTCCGAGCACCAACCCAGGCAAGATGACTGTCTTAAACAGGGCGTGGAGCAACCATCCTTCAAAAAGGTTTTTTTTGAAAGCAGTGTTTCTCAAGCTTGGCCGTTTTAAGAAGGTGGACTTCAACTCCCAGAATTCCCCAGCCAGCTATGCTGGAGTTCTTTGCTTCAAATGGCCAAGCTTGGGAAACACTGATTTAAGGTTTTGTCAGGATTTAGTGTCACAATTCCTGTTTTTATGGCACTGGATATTTGGAAATTAGGCTCATGCCAAACTGGGTAGAGGGTCCAGTGACCGCCTGGCCAGGTTTTGGGGGTTCTTTCCCATAACAGTCTTGATCAACAGCAGCCAAAGAGTCAGGGGGTGGCTATTTCTGAATATGAACTCTTCACAATCTGGAGGTGTCACCCACTCACCTGGAAGGTCTCACGTTCGAGACGCACAATGACCCCGACGGTCTGGGGGTCCAGCAACACTAGTTCTCCCAGCTCATGCTGACCCCCCACATCCACACCAGAGGCGGTTTCGGAGCAGAGTTGAAGGTCTCGGGGGAGAACTTTGAGCTGTGGAGGTGGGGAGAAACAGGAGTTTAGTGTTTCTTACAGACGTCTCATGACCCAACTACGTAACATCATCCGTGCTAGGAGGGTGTGGGGTTTGTGGAGAAGAGGAGGAGGAGGGGAAGAGGAGTATGATGACGATTATGGGGTCCTTGGCACTCTCTGTGCTTGTTTTCTTGCAGATGTTTCATGACCCAACTAGGGAACATCATCAGTGCTAGAAGAGAGGGGGGTTTATGGAGGAGGAGGAGGAGGAGGACGAGGACTGTGAGGTCCTTGGTGCTGCAGATATTTTATTACCCAACTAAGGTACATCATCAGGGTTAGAAGGAAGTGGGGTTTGCTCTCTGTTTATATACTAGTAGCTTGCCTCTCTGTGTAAGTGAGGTGAGTCCTGCAGAGATTCATCCAACGTCCCGCATTGGCCCTAATAGTTGCCTCAACAGTGTGAAAAGACGGTTATCTTCATCCCATAGCATTATACCAAAGGAAGCCTCCAGCACAATGCTGGGGTCCAGGTAAGAATGCCCAAAAACTGCCCCCGCCCAACCAGAGATCAATTCAGTGACCAATCAGGATTGCAGATGTGACCATGTGACATGAACAACAACTCCCAAGTTGCATAACCACATTTCCCATGAAGCTTAATTGCCTTAAAGGGGCAGCTCTCTAACCATATACTGTCCAACCAGCAGTCGTGAAACAGAGACCAACCCCCCATTCCTTTCTAGCACTGATAACGTTCCTTAGTCGGGTCATGAAACGTCTGCCAAGAAACAAAACCAGCCTCAGAAAACACCCAGGACCCCACAGTCCTCCTCTCTCCGTCTCCTCCTCTCCGCACAACTCAGAGCAGATGCCTTGCAAAGGGCCCCACCCCACCCCGGAATTCTGCGGGGCCACTCGGCCACTCACCTCGTGCATCGTCAGGTCAGAGAAGAGGATGACAAAGTTCTCCTCCACACGGACAATCAGCCCCGTGTCGCCCTCAAAGCGCCCGGCGATGACCTTCACGTGGTCTCCCATTTTGAAGTATTTGCGCAGCTCCTGAGCTGGGAACTCCAGCATGTCCTGGAGAGGGAGGGCAACCAAAGAGCAGAGTTGGGGGGACAAGAGCTCTCCCTGCAAACAGGGAACGGGGGTGTTGGATGGGAAATGACGGTCTGGCCCTTGCAGAGGAGACGCCAGCGGTCCAAGGGAGACTTTCAGCCTTAGCAACTTTAAGATGTGTGGACTTCAACTCTCACAATTCTGGAAGTTGAAGTCCACACATGCTGGCTGGGGAATTATGGGAACTGAAGTCCACTCATCTTAAACGCTGCTAAGGTTAAGAAGCCCTGACTTATAGGAAGGGCTCACATAACACCCCTAGGCCAATGAGGCTTCCTCAGGCAGCAAGCTTTAAGAATGAGAACTAAATGTCATTTATACAGGAAGGCACACTGTCTAAAGGAGCAGATGCTGTGAGTCTTTCTCCTGCTCCAAAGCCCTGGAAGACAGCCGAGTTGACACAATGCTGGGTGAGACAGTTAACCCAGGTTTGCCTTCCAGGCCAGAGAGGAACCCCCTCTTGTTCAGGGCCAGGACACTGCCCTTCGGGAGAGAGAGAGAGAGGTGGCTGGGTCTCAGCCCCGCAGCCAAAGAAGGCTCCTCATCTACTCAGGCCCCACAGTCAGAAGGGTGAATTGCGCTTTCTAAGGGCCTTTTTGGAAAGATGGGCACGGAAAGAGGAAGCTGGCTGTCAATTCATAGCACATTCCTAGGCCTGTTTCAGAGTTGCCATTAAAAAAGGGCAGGGGGAGAGGAAGGAAATCTGGAAGAGCAGTTGCAAGCAGAAGTACATTCCAACTCTTTATCTTTCAAAGATTGTAACTAAGATACCAGAGCTTTTGCCTGCGAATATATTTCATTGGAGAACGTGAATGAGGACACCCAGCCCGTGAACAGTGCTTAGTTGGAGAATCTGATTTATGACACCACCCAGGGGGGAAACAGGGCCATGGGGGGCTGTGAATGACCTAGGCCAGAGATGGCTTGCTGTCAGGATTCCAGTGATCGCCCCAATTAAATCTTGCTTCTGGAGCCAAACTTCAAAAGGATTCGTTAGAGGCGACATACTGGCCTGACCTGTTCTAGAGTTGCCCCTGGCAGGCCTGGGACGGCCTCCCCAAAACAGCCTAAACCGTCACCGCGAGTGGCCACAAGCGAGCCCACCTCCCAAGCTGACGCTGAGAGCCCGAGAAATGGTCAAAGAGGTTCCTCCCCACCTTGAGGTCTTCATGCCTGGGCATGATGGTGATCTTGTTCCCGTCCACACTCAGAATCTTCCCTTGCAGGTTGATCAACTCCCCTTCGCACACCTCCACGTTGTCTCCCGGCTGGAAGTTGTGCTCCCGTTCCTTCCCTGAAACCACAACAGGAAGGCATGACGATGCGCTGCCCAGCGGCCTCCTGAGGGGGCCTCCCAATGGGCAGAGGGGTAGAACCAGAACACCCCGGACGCCCGAGGTCCTCGCAGGAGCCCCGGAAGACCTGCCACATCAAGGCTACACCCCCTTGGGAGGAGGGGCGGAAGGCAGGAGAAGGCGGCAGGGGAGGCACCTGTGCTCTCGGTCACCACCTCCAAGTCGATCCCTTCGGGCTGGTCCTCAAATTTCTCCAGCTCGGACAAAGTGGGCTTCACTCCGTCGGTGATCTGAAGTCAGAAAAATAGTAATACTTTATTGCCATTGCACGTATACACATACAATGAAATTCACATAACTCCGAGACCAGATCCAACACGCACACACACACACCAATCCCCAAACACCCCCCACCCACCAAAACTCCCAGCCCCCTAAAAACACACCAGCATCCACACAACAGACCAAGTAATCCTGTCCAACAATTCACTGATGGTGGTCCTTAAGTTCATCGTTAAGTGCAATGATAGCTCTTGGATAAAAACTGTTCAGGAAACGCGTGGTCCGAGTTTCAGTTAAAAAGAGCAGGTGATTGGGGAAATTGGGGGGGGGGGGGGAATTAACCCAGAGAGGACAGGAACCAGAACTGGACCCCCAGGCAGGCAAGGCTTCTTTTGCCAATAAGAAGAGAATCTCTGTGGCTCAGGTTGCAGATTGGGGTCCTTGGAGGTCCCCTGTGTTTGGGGGTTTCCTAGCAGACATTTCATCACCCAAGTAGGGAACACCATCAGTGCTAGAATGGAGGTGTGTGCGTGCAGGGGGGAGGAGGAGTGGGGGTGGAGGATGACAACTGTAGGGTCCTTGCTACCCTCTGAGCTTAGTGGTTTCCTTGCAGACGTTTTATTACCCTACTAGGTAACATCATCAGTGCTAGAAAAGAGGGGGGTTTGTGGAGAGGAGGAGGAGGAAAAAGGCTGTGGGGTCCTTGATGTTCTCTGCTGATATCCTAGTGGCTAGTATACTCAGTAGCAGCACTGATGATGTGACCTAGTTTGGTACTGCAACGTTTTTAGTTTACTTTCTGGTCATTGCACCTCGTGCAACGAAATTAAATGCCGCCTAGCAGGAAACCACCAAGCTCAGTGAGTGCCAAGGAACCCCTGCCCATCCCCCCTCGCCTTTTGCCTCCATTCCATAAACCACACCCTTCTAGCACCGATGACCTTCCCCAGCCTTAAAAAAAATTGGCATTAAACACTAACAAATTAACCAGAGGCTCGAGGAAAAGGGACAGTGAGTCTATGGGTGCGTGAAATGTTGGTCCAGGGGCCGTGAGCACCCACCACAGGCTCCCAAGAAGAATCCCCCCCCCCCTCCAAGCAGACCCCCCCCCCCCCGGGTCCTCACCACAGCCAACATGGCGAAGCTCTTGAAGAGGAACCCTTTCCGGCTGTAGCGATTCCCTTCGAAGATGAGGAAATC
Source organism: Bungarus multicinctus (assembly GCA_023653725.1). Lineage (NCBI taxonomy): Eukaryota > Metazoa > Chordata > Lepidosauria > Squamata > Elapidae > Bungarus > Bungarus multicinctus. Next base: position 1,124,144 of record CM042835.1, on the reverse strand, counting down.
CCCATCGGAGGCCACGTCTCCGCCCAAAGATCTGAAGAGGGGGGGGGGGAAGAGAGGCTTGGTGAAAAAGGCCCCACCTGGGCGGGACTGTAGGACATCCAGCTGCGCCCCCACCCAACAAGGCTGAGTTAAGCCAAAGCAGAACAGGACAAAACAACCCGGAGCAGTTTCTCCACACAACAAAATTGGAAGGGAATTTGGGAAGCCTTCTAGTCTAGGGTTCTCCAACCTTGGCCACTTTTGAGACTTGTGGACTTCCACTCCCAGAATTCCTGAGCTATCATGGCTGGAAGAGGAATTCTGGGCGTTGCAGTCCACAAGTCTTAAAATGGCCAAGGTTGGAGACCCCTGTTCTAGTCCAGCCCTCTGAGTCCCATTTCAGAGAAAGGATTGTCCAATATCTTCTTGAAAACCTCCCGTGTTGGAGCATCCATAACCTGGTGGCAAGCCGTTCCACTTATTCTCCCTGTCAGGAAATTCCTCCTTAATTGCAGGTTGCTTGTCTCCTGGATTAGTTTCCATCCGTTGTTTCCTGTCCTGCCTTCAGGGGCTTTGGGGAGTAGGTTGGCCCCCATCTTCTTTGGGGATGCCCACATATCAGAAGATACGATCATGTCCCACCCAAACCTTCTTTTCACCTGGGCTAGATAAGTAGGTAGTCCTCGACTTACGACAACTGAGCCCAACATCTGTGGTTCAGTTTTGCCCCATTCTTACAGCCTGCCTTGCCACTTTTGGTTAAGTGAAGCACCGCAGTTGTTCAGTTAGTGACATGGTCATTAAGTGAATCTGGCTTCCCTTTTGACTTGGCTTGTCAGAAGGCTGAAAAAGGGGATCAAGTGACCCCGACAGACTGCGACCGTCGTAAGTATGAACCAGTTGCCAAGCACCTGAATTTTGATCACAGTGTTGTGGTTCATCAGCAGCCTATGGAGACGGCAGCAGAGTCAGGCATGGGGAGGAACGTGGGCCAGTCTGGGAGTCTGGGGAAGACTCGGACGAGGGTCCTGCATCCGATGCAGAGATGGGGCCAGAGCCGTCTGGGAGGGGGGTGCTGACTCCGGAGCCTCCAGAATCTGGCAGCAGCGAGGCCGAGGAACAAGGGGAGCCTGTTCCCAGTGTGGGTGTGTGCAGAGCTGCCGGATGGCAAGAGCAGCTAAGACAAAAGGGGCGACTCGGGAGTAAGGCTTGGAGATGATCGGCCCTTCCCGTAAGATATAAAGGAGGAGCAAAGGGACAGGAGCCTTTGCAGGAAGCAACGTTATTCGCTCTGTTCGGATTAAACCTTGAAGCTCTGTGTGGACTTGTATTCCGTTTGGCTTTTTACAATTAATTTGGCACGTTAGTTGTTGCCAACAATTCAAAGGAGAGAAAGGTGGGTGCTTATCTCGAGGAACTGTTTGAGATTCATTACCGGCTGGGAAGGAACATAATTCCCAGCCACTGAAATAAAAAGAGAGTTGGTCGGACTAAGCGTGTGATTAATTACAGACTCAGGAAGCCTTGGTCAGAACACACGTGTAACCATGGGGATGCTGCAGAGGTATAACTCACTCACCGGATCTTTTCTGCATCAAAGAGACGTTGCGGGGGACGCTTGAATTTCTTCCATTTCGCTACCCAATCTTTCTGCAAACGGAAAGAGATTTGGATGAATCCTTACCCAAATTCTTAAACCTTTTAAAAAAGGAGTTATGGTGTTTGCATTTTATTATTTAACAATGGCTTCTCTAGGCTCTGGCTTTGGTCTTTCTTTTCATCTCCTCCTTACCCCCTCAGTTGATTCGGAGAAAAGAAAACCAAGTATTTAACAGCAGTAAATAAATAGGTGGCGACTGGAGTTGGGAAGGATGTGAGGATATTTGAAATAATATTGCAAGTTAACGCTGCAACTGTCTTTATAAAATGGAAGATCCGGCAGTTGTTCCGACCCCAAACGCATCCAAAGGTTAATGAAGATTAAGAGAGGAAAAAAGGAGGCTCAACAGAATATTAAAAAGGTTCAACGTATTTAAATCCAGAGGTCTTCCTGGAAGGCCGCACGTCACCTACCTGGCTCATGCGTTCTTTGATGCGATCGAAATCGATGCGCGGAATCATCTTCAGCGAGATCTGATTCTGGCTGGGCTCCACGTAATCTACCTAAACAACCAAGGAAGAAGGAAGTGGCTTCGGTCAGTGCGGAGGGGAGATCAAAAACACACGGGGGTCCTCGACTTGCAACCGCAATTGAGCCCAGAATTTCTGTTGCCAAGTGAGAAGCTTGTTAAGTGAGGATCGCCCCGTTTTACGACTTTCCTGGTCGCAGCAGCCGTTAGGTGAACTGCTGCCATTCTCAAATTAGTAACATCGTTGTTAAGTGAACCGGGCTCCCCCCACTGACTTGGCTTTTGCCACCGTCGTAACTCTGAGTTAATTTCCAAGCCTCCAATGTAAATCATGAGACTGTGGAGATGCTGCTGCGACGGTCGTAAGTGTGTGAAATGGTCATAACTCACTCTTTTCAGTGCCGTTGTAACTTCAAACGGTCACTAAATGAACCGCTGTAAGTTGAGGACTACCTGTAGTTCCCTAACAAACCTCTTTCCTTCTTCCCAGAAGCATCTTCTGAAAAGTTACCCCGTTTCCCTCTGAGAGACGCCCCGCCTAAACTCAGCTCACCTGAGCGATGTCGTTTTTGTAGATTCCCCTCTTGAGCCGCACCCAAGACTTGGGCTTGAGGTTAGTCATCTCCTTCACCACCTTCAGGACGTCGGTCATCTCCTTGATGGGCACCATCTGCTGGTTCCAGTAGCCCATCCGGAGGTTGCCCACCCCCTCGATGGCCTGCTTCACGTGGGTCTGCTTGTAGGCCTCCACGTAGATGTAGCCCTTCACGTGCTCAGGGGCCACCACCGATTTGATCTGCAAAGGCTATGGAGACACAACAGCAGCCCGGCAGGAGGAGAGGTTACACCACTCATGGGCAGGCAGGAGCTGCGAAGGGGCAGCCAGAAACTTTCCCCCTTGTGTTATCCCCGGAATTACACAATGAGAGGCGGGTTTAAATAACTTTAGGTCAACCACCAGGAGACGGTGAGTTCTGGTCCCGCCTTTGGCATGAAAGCCAGCTGGGTGACTTTGGGCCAATCACCAGGAGACGGTGAGTTCTAGTTCTGCCTTAGGCATGAAAGCTGGCTGGGCAATTTTGGGCCAGTCCCTCTCACTGTGCCCAATCCACCTCACAAGATTGTTGTTGTGGGGAAAAGATGAGGAAGGAGCACTGTGTTTGTCTGCTGCCTTGAATTGTTGATTAACAATTGTAATGGCTGGATATCAATAATATAAGGGATCAGGAGAGTAAAAGGATCTTGTGTAGAAGGAACGACCTCTCTCTGATTTTTCTCCATAGATAAAACAGGCGAAGGCCTTCTACTACTCTCCCAAGGACTTAGCCATGGACTTCTAATTTTATGGCTGGGCAGCCAGGCCAAAAAAGGCCCAAGACTCCGGCGACTGGGTCTCCCGTATCCAGGGAGAAAGCCAAATCAGACCCACAAAATCTTCCTCCTTTCCGCACTTTCCACCCCACTCACCGTATCCGTGAACTGGTAGGCGATGAACTTCCTCATCAGGGCAATCGCGGTGGAACGCTCCTCTCCAATCTGGCGTGGGAACACAAGAGAAACAGCAGTGGCAGCAACAGGGGCTCCACCTGACTTCACCCCCACCGTTCTTGCCACAGGCACTGCTTACGAAAGAGGCTTCGGGGTGACGGCACCACTGCCTATGGGGGCTCTGTTTGTGTCCACATCAGGGGAGCTGGAGCCAATGACGGGAACTCACCCCGCCAGGCAGCAGCACCTGGGTCTCAAACACAGGCTTGCTAACCTCCAACCCAGCGTCCTAACCCCGTGAGCCACCGTGCTCCTGCCACCTGACCTGAAGTCAAAGCAGCCACTTCATGAGGACAACCGAGTTTGTTTGTTTGTTTACAAAATTTATTGTCTGCCCATCATATCATAAGGGGACTCTGGGAGGCTTAGTTATATATCCAGCTAAAACATGACAAGACATTAAAAGCAAGGAGACCTGGGAAGGGCGGGGGAGGAGTGGGGAGGGGATCTATTATTACTCAATTAACCCCCTCCATCGTGCTGCCCCCCCACTGGGGGCCCAGCTTATCTTGACCCACAAAGGCTTACCTTACATTTCACTGTCCAAAGGTTAGGGTCCCTGAATAGAAGGGAAAGACAAGCCTATAAGGTTGCCTGTAAGAGTTCCTGCTCCATCATCATCATCATCATATTTATTTATATACCGCTCCTCTCCCGAAGGACTCGGAGCGGTGCACAGCCATACAATTAAAACAATATGTGAAAAGTTAAAACTAAATTAAACTAAGACCCTGGCTGTAATCAATTAAAACCCCTCCCTAAAACCCTAAAATTTAATATAAAAAGTAAAACACCCAAATCTAAAATCAGCCCAAGCCGGCCTGGTCAAAGAGCCAGGTTTTCAAGGCACGCCTGAAGGTCCCCAGGTCCGTGGCTGTCCGTAACTCCAGGGGCAACCCATTCCAGAGGGCAGACGCCCCCCCAGAGAAGGCCCTATTCCTCAGGGTCACCAGCCGGCACATAGATGCCGACGGGACCCGCAGGAGACCCCTGTGGGAGCGCACCGGACGGTGAGAGGAAAATGGCAGAATGCGGTCTTGTAAATATCCTGGTCCTTGGCCGACTTAAAGCGACTTGGCTGGGCCGCTTCAGCCACCACCACCGGTGCCCTGTGCCTCCAACAAGCTCTCCTTGCAACACCCCACAGGCAAAACCCGCCATCTCTTACTTGACTCCCGGAAGTAGCTGCTGTTGTGTAATATCATCAGAAAGCTCGTCGGAGCCGCCATACACGCTAGAGAGACCAAAGGAAAAACAAATTCTGGCTGAAAGGCCCGAAGAACTCCGGAAACGGGGCCGCTGATCAGGCACCAAAGGGGACTCTTAGCAGAGGAGATGCCCTACTCACGTCTCGCCCACTGAAGACTTGGCGTATTTCTTCATGTAGTACTCGCCCAGCTCTTCTTCTCTTTGGTCCCTGCAGAAAGTGGGAGAGACAGAGAGCAGAGAAGTAGGGAAAAAAAGAGGAATTGTTGGAATGTATTTTTATGCAACAACTACAGTAGTATTCAGCCAGTAGATGGCAATGTTTACAAATATGGATCTACATGCTCTTTTGTTCTAAGTAGTTTCCTGTTACAGTAAAACAGTTGAGCAGTAAAGCACATGGTGACTGTACACTTTGCTCTGTGGTGCTATATATAAAAAGAATTTCTAACAGGAATGAACCACATGATTGTATGTCCCCCTATGACTCGGAGTTATACACATGAGGGTGTTCTAGGCTGTTACTGTATTTTATTAAATTATTTGCCATCCAGCTCATTTTCACACGACTCTGGGCAGCTTCTAATCTGCTAAACCAATATTACAGATTAAAAATAAGACAATAAATAAGTGTTATAGTTAGCAAAGAAATAGCTAAGATAATGGTGGAGGTTGGATCATCTATTTAATCCAGGGTTTCCCAAACTTGGCAACCCTCAGGTAGAGAGCCCAGAAGAGCATGAAGCCGTGGAGTTGATTAGTCCCCTGAAAGCCCACCTTTTAACTAACTTTAATGGTGTTTAATTGCCTCCTTTTAAACTTTTAACTTTTCCAAACTGTTTTTATATTTTGACATTTTAATGTACAGCGTTCAGAGTCCCTCTCTGTGGAAGACGGGCGGGGGTGGGTGGGTTCAGGAATGTGAAAATAAATGATAACAGACAATCAGAGTTGGAAGGGACCTTGTAGGTCATCTAGTCCAATGAATAAACAAACAAATAAATAAATAAGGGAAAACTATAGCCAACACGTAAATGGCTTCTCTAAACATTTCATAATGGTGTTATTTAACATTAGAAGATATGAACTGAAACACAGGACCTTTCTAGCAGCTGTGCCCTCTTCCTCCCTCCCTCCTTCCCCTCCCCCTCCCTGTCCTATTACCTCCACAAGTTCTGCAGTCTTCGGGCTCCAGAGCGGTCTTCATCCAGCACAACATTGTCGATGTTGGAGGCTAAGAAGAGAGGCAGGAGTTGGCAAAGGGCAGGAGAGGAAGGAGAAGCAGAGAGGCAGTGGGCAAATTTGAGGAGAAAGCTGAGAAGGAAGGCCAGCAGCTTCCAGGTGTGAAGTTTGGGGGCTGGGACAGCCCACTGCTCTCTGCGAAGTCTAGAACGCTTACTGAAAAAGCCCAGAAATAGGAAGAAGGTAGGAAAAAAAGGAAGACTTTTGCTGCTCTTGCAATCCCCCAGAAAGCTATGGATAATTGCAGCCGCGCTGCCCTGTTTCCACAAGCTGATGCTCCAGTGGCCTTCTCAGGACATTCAGGAGACACAGAGGCAGAAAAGCAACAGCAGGTTTGCATAATTGTTTGCGAGGGGATGTTTCCACTCCCAAAGTCCCTGCGCATAGAAAAGAGGCATGCAAAGAGAAGCAACTGGATTGAAACTGGACTCTTTTCCTACACACAGAGATTTACTGGCAACCAAAGGCATGAACCAAGAGCCTCTTGCTTTTGAACGCCTGGGCCACTGGACGCCCTGACCCTCAGAGGATCGGGCAGGGTGCTCTCCCCCTCCCCCATTCATTCCGTCCCACCTGGCTGAAACGAAGCAGAGAAGGAAGGCAGCTGGTGGAGAGGAGAGGAGCTGGAATGGAGAGGAGGAAAACAAAAAAACGCCTTACCTTCGATTTCTTCTGCTCGGGAGGAGGAGGAGATGGTGGTGGTGGTGGTGGTGGAAAGGCGGACAGTATGAGCCAAATAATACCATCAAAAGCAACCACAGGGTGGAGGTGAATGGGGAACAGAAGAGCGGAAGGAACAAAATTAAGATGAGGCACAAACCAAGCAGAAGCGAATGAAATGCACAGAAACGCAAAGGGGAAGCCACGAGGAAGTGGGGGGCAGGGGAGGGGAGCGCTGGGGACAGGGGTAGTAAGGACAGCCTTGTGGGGGGGTGGGGGGCGCAAAGGCTAGGACCCGGGGAGGGCAGGTGGGTGTGGGTGTGTCTCAGAGGCACTCGGTTACCGCCTCTTGCATTGTCAGCTACCGCACAAAATAGACCCTTGTGCGTCTTCGCAACCAAAGACTTGTTTGTCGTTTTAACCCAGTCTTGGGGCTTTATAGAAGCGTTTGGTTTTTACTGGCGGGAAAGAGGGTGCAGACACCCCAGGGGGGAGAAGAGACCTTTTCTGGCTCTGACAGGAGAAAGCCAAAAAATAAAAATAAAAAAGACAAGAACTTTTCTGGGGAAAAAACCCCGGGTCAACAGATTTTAAGAACAGGAGGAATGTTTCTCAATCCTAACAGGAGGGAAAGAGAAACCTATTGAAACAACAGCCTGCTACATTTCTTTCGGCCGGTGGAAGGCCACCTCCGAAAGCCGCCGGTACCCTGCGAGACACTGAGATTCTGCTCCCAAAATTCCCAGCCAGCCTCCTGGATGTTTTAGTCCTGCCTGTTTAGGGAGTGCCCGGTGAGGAAGGCAGGGGGAGGAGAACAGGAACTGAAGAGGAAAAGGTATGCCGGACTTGTACGCTTTGCAGGTCTTGATCGATCCTGAGCTCTCTGGATCTCAGGTATCAGCACCCGAAGCTGGTCGGTCCTACCTTTCTCCAGGATGTCCTCTGCTCCATCCTCCCACTGATCTTCGTCTTCATACTCGTCATCCACATCTGGAAAGGGAGAGAACGGGGGAAACCCACACCGTGAGATAAACAGAAAGAACTTGGGTTACTTCCCACATACAGGTAAGTCCTTGACTTATGACCACAACTGAGCCTAAAATTTATGTTGCTATGCAAGACAGTGAAGTGAATTTTGCCCTGTTTTATGGCCTTTCTTGCCACAGCTGTTAAGCGAATGGTTGCAGTTGTGAAGTTAGTCATGTGGTCATTAAGTGAACCTGGCTTCCCCGTTGACCTTGATTGTCAGAAAGTGGCAAAAGGGGATCACTGGACACTGCAACCGTTGTAAATATGAGTCAGTTATCAAATTTTGAACACATGACCACGCTGCAACGGTCATAAGCATAATGAAAAACAATCATAAATCACTTTTTTCAGTGCCGTTGTCACATTGAACAGTCACTAAATGAATGGCTGTAAGTTTGAGGACGGCCTGTACACTCTCAAACCCCAACCATTAAGGCAGGGAGTTTTTACCCGCTTCATCCAAAATAAAGCCTCCATGTCTGGGTTTCTTTGCAGGCCGATCATCATCTTCGTCTTCCTCCTCGTCGTATTCCTCCTCCTCCTCCTCCTCTTCCTCCTCCGCTTCTTCTTTCTCGCTCCCTACAATGCTGGCCCGCTCTTCCGCCTGCAGGGACGAAGGAGAACCGGTCTGGCGAAACTAAAGCTCAACGGAAGCAGCCTTCCTGGGAAGGTAAGGGATGCTCCCCAGTTTGCCAAAGGGGAACCCGGAAGCCCAATTCCAGGCCCTTGGCGGCTCAGGCTCACCTCGTTCTCCACCTCTTCAGGCTCACTGCTGCGCTCGCTCTCATCTTCGGAGAAGTTGCTGTCTTCGCTGTCGGACATCTTGACTGCGCTCTGTGACCGTGGAGGAAGAGAAGCCCAGAGGGAAAATTTTGAGGTGCCGGATGGGGAAGGGGATTGGCTCAGACTGGGACAGGTCAACAGAAGGACCCCGGGCGCAAAGGATTCCACATAGTGTTTCCCTCACTCAGTGAGGGATACAACAATCAGCTGGTTTGGTCTAATGCAGGGGTCACCAACCCTTGGGCTGTGTGCCACTACCGGGCCGTGACCTATTTGGAAATTGGCCATTTGAATGGCAAGCCAGCATGGGTGCGCACACAGCCTTTGTGCAAGCGAACAAGTTGGGCTGTTCACACAGCCCAGATCCTCTCTCTTCCCACCCCTCTCAGCCAGACTGCCAAGCTGCAAAGGTTGGGCACCGCTGGTCTAGTAGTTAAAGCACCAGGCTAACAAGTGGGACCATAAGGAAGGCTGAGCGTCAAAGAATGGAGGCCTTTGAACTCTGGGGCTGGAGGAGAAGGCTCCTGCGAGTCCCTTGGACCACAAGGCGGTCAAACCGGTCAGTCCTAGAGGAGATCAACCCTGACTGCTCTTTAGAAGGCCAGATCCTCAATAAGGAACTCAAAGACTTTGGCCATCTGATGAGAAGGAAAGACTTGCTGGAGAAGAGCTGAATGCTGGGAACGATGGAGGGCAAAAGAAGAAGAAGGGGGCGGCAGAGAAGGAAGGGGCTGGATTGAGTCCCTGAAGCCATCAGCGTGAGCTTAAAGGGACTCTGGAGGATGGTAGAGAACAGGAAGGCCTGGAGGAACATTGTCCATGGGGTCACGATGGGTCGGACACAACTTTGTGACTAACAACAACAAGAAGTGGGAGGTGGTGAGTTCTAGTCCTGCCTTAGGCATGAAAGCAGATTTGGTGACTCCCTCAGCCCAGGCCACTTCACAGGGTTGTTGTGGTGGTGGTGGAAAATAGGAGGAAGGAGGGATATATTGCTATGTATAAATTAAACATAAACTGTAAGTATGCTAATATCAATAATAGGATTATAAATAAGCCAATATAATTATAAATTTGGTTAAAACCATTTTGTTCTACCAACACTAATTTTATTAGCATGTGTTATTTCTTTTCTTTTTTTCTTTCTCTTTTTTTTTGTAAAATGATATGCCCTGGAGAATACACTCTATTCAAAATGTATATATATAAATAAAATAAGGAAGGAATATTAGACATGGTCACCACCGCAAGTTATTAAAAGAAACAATGAAGGTGGGATGCAAACAAACAGAGAAATAAAACAACTGACAGTGCCCCACTCCCAACCAATGGCGGCAGAAAAGAAATATTGGATTGTGAAATATTAACTTTTATGCTTTTTAAAGTATTATTCAGTGTTTATGTTGTGAATTAGGGCAGGGGTCTCCTACCGTGGCCCCTTTAAGCCTGGAGGACTTCAACTCCCAGAATTCCCCAGCCAGCTTAGGGGAGTTAGGGGATCTCATCGATCTCGAAATCCATACCCACAAACAAAAATACCCTTTGGGGGAGGGGCTGGCTGAGGAAGGAGGCTGGGGATGATGGGTGTCGCCGTCTCGGCCCTTGAGAGGGCGGGGCCCGTCCCGCCGGGGAGGATAGGGCTTGTGGTTAGGACAGGAGGCCGGAGAGACTGGGGACTATAGTCCAGCGCCCTTGGGGCGCACAGGGCGAGCGGCTGGGGAGGATAGGAGCTGTAATCCAAGCGGTCTACCACGCGAGCGGGGGATTTCCCCCGGCGGGAGGGGCTCCGGAGGGGATCAAAGCCACCCCGCTCCTCCCGGGCGCCGCTTACCAGGTCCTCGGTCGCTCCGCCGGCGTCCCCGGTGGTCAGGGTGCCTTGCCCGGCTTCCTCCTTCCCGAGAGGGGCGAACAGAGCACCTCCAAGCAAAACAGAGTCCCCCGCCTCCTAACGCGGATATTCCCGCCAAGTCTCGCGAGACCCCGTGAATGCGTCATGCGGGAGCCGGGGCGCTGATTCGACAAGGAGACTCCAGTGTGTCGGGAGTGGATGACGTCACACGCCACTCACGCCTCAGAACCCAAGCCTGAAATAGGCGGAGATTCTGTTTTCCAACTGGCGGGCCGTTGACGTAAAAGAGTGCTGATTGGGTGGCTGGGGGAAACGTCCCAGCCAATGGCAGAACTCGGATGCAGTAGCTGTGTGCCATCTGGAATGTGTTGAGCTTACCTCGTGCTGGGGGAAGAGTGGCAGGTGGCAGTTCCCATCAGCCGCAGCCGCCTCTGTGGCAGCCGGGGATGATGGGAGTCAGGGTCCAATATTGAATAAATAATTTAAATTTAATAAATATAAGAAATAAAATGTAAGAAATAAATGCAATAAGTAAATAAATAAAAGAGAAAAAGGAGGGAAAGAAGGAAAGAAAGAGAAAAAGACGGAAGGAAGGAGGAAAGAAAGAGAGGGAAAGAAAAGAAAGAAAGAAAGATGGCCAGCATCTCCTGGAAGTTGGCCAGTCAAGACCCTCTGAGAGATGCTTGGAAGGGGGTTGAGGTTAAGTCGCCCTATCAGCCAGGAGGGACTTGGAGCCAGCTGCCCTCTTGCACCCTGGTCCACCTCGCAGGCTCGTTGTGGGGAACACTGCATCAAACCACAATCAGCTGCTAGAGGAAGGACAGGATGCCAGTCCAGCAAAGATGGCAACTAAAACGAGTGTGAGGGCGTTTGCAGCTGCTTTTGGTGGGAGGCTTCCGCTTCTTGAAGTCAACCTGCTCAGCCTTGGGCTTCAGAGAGCATCTCCCTGGAAAGCCATTCCTTCTGTAGGCTACCCCTCCTCCTCTTTCTTTAGATCAGCCTTCCTCAAGGAAGATCCTCCTGAAGTGAGATCACAGGACACATCATCCCCAGCCAGTAACTCCTAATGGACTAGGAGATCGCCATCCCATTAGCAGGGCGGATAATGAGGTTACAATTTAGACTATGGTATACCAATAACCATAGTTGGGTAATAGGAATACGGTTATTTTTGGATAAGTTTGAATCATAGAATCTAAGGCAGGAATGTCTGACTATGGCAACATTGAAGACTTGTGGTCTTCAGCTCCCAGAATTTCCCAGCCAGTAAATCATGGACCACTTTATTTATTCCCAAACATCTCTAAGTTCTTGATGCAAATGTATAAACCTTGAACAACTCAGCTCCAAGTTATCTAAACTCCTTTTTTTTTTCTTGATAGGCCTAGTGATCTACTGATCGATGGGATGGTTAAATTGTTTTATTGTTGTTATAGAATGTGATATAAAAATACGTATTTGTTTTCCTTTGGTTTTGTTGGCTTTATTCTTTATACAGCTTCTGTAAGTTCATCTGATTTGTTGGACTGAAGTCCCAAAACAAAATTTGCAACAAAGGAAAGACATAAACATTTTTTCAATAGCCATTGAAGGATAGCTCTTGGGAATTGGCAGAGAACTGACCACATCACAAATCATTAATTTTTTCCTCTGTTCTTTTGAGTCTTCTTTCACCTGGTAAAACAGAGAAGGAAAATTCACAGGAATGCAAGAATACAATGGCTTTCCTCCTCTCCCTCCCTCCCTCCTTTGACAAACCAAACACAGCTACCTGGAGGATGAATTTTCTTGCGGAAATAAACTTCTGAAGCCCAAAAAGTCCTTCCTGGATTCTTTAGGGGAAGATACAGGCCCCATCTGCTGTCTCATGGACTTAGAGGTGTCTTCTCCTCAGACTCCTGCCTCTTCATTTTCTAAAGGGAAAATTTTATCTGATGGAATTTCTCCAGGCGGGAGATAGAAAAGCTCTCTGTGAAAGAAAAATTCTTCAAAAGCAGTACAGATAATCCTCAATTTACAACCATTTTGTCAGGGTTCCAACAAATCCACCCCCATTCAAATCATAAGTCTCTAGCTACATCTCTCAGAGAGAAAAAAAGATTTGTTAGAAGTGGCCATGTTGGAGTTAGCTCAGTGCAGCCGACACTAAAATACATCATTCATTTCCCCTCTTGACCCTGGTCTTCCCCCTCTACCCCCTGGGTGTATATTCTCCAATGGGACACATCCAGGGGTGGGATTCTACCAGTTCGCACCTATTCGCTAGAACCAGTTGTTAACATTCTAAGCAGTTTGGAGAACCGGTTGTTAGAAGAAATTACTGGCCTAATCCTGTAAGGAAGGCAGGAAGGAAACATTCTGGGGTTGCTTACAGAAACTGCCTCTCTGTTAACCCTTTTTACATTCTTGGCAGGACTAGACTTCCTGTCTCAGGAACATCTCTGGAGTTATTTTTCCCTCCTTTGCTGGTACTTTGCTTGTGTGGAGGGACCATTCAAAGTTATAATGGCACTGAAAAAAGTGACTTATGACCATTTTTCACACTTACGACCGTTGCAGCATCCCCACAGTCATGAGAGGCCAGGCGAGGAGATGCGTGCCTCAATGTGAGCGATATTGAGTTGGCCATGCCCAGCCAATAACATGACCACCAAGCCATGTCCATCCTGTCACATGACCACCAAGCCACGCCCACCACCTAAGCCACGCCCACAGAACCAGTTGTTAAAAAATTTGAATCCCATCCCTGGACACATCCATAGCCAAGAGTCCTCAATCAGGCTCTCTACTAATATTCTTGCGCACCCACAACGTTGGGCTGCCAAGGCGATTATCTGAGGCACTTAAGGAATGCACTGTTTTCCCCCACTCCCTTTCTGCTGGTAGCTAAAAAGACCAAAGGAGTATCTTTTTAGTTGACACATTCACTTAGTGACCATCCAAAGATACAACGGCACTGAAAAAAAAGGGACACACGACTGGTTTTTACACTTACAACCGTCGCAGTGACCCTGTGGTCAAACTTGGACGCTTGGCAACTGACTTGTATTTATGATGGTTGCAGCATCCTGGAGTCATGTGATCAACCTTTTGGCCATGGTGGAGGTCGACTTATCAACCTTCCATGATAGGATGAAAACACGGCAGGAACTCACCAGTTTCATGAGTAAGCAGCAGCCTCCAGTATAATCAGCCAACCTTCCTTCTGGCTTCTCTGGAAAAACCACCAAGCTGTTACAGGGATACCAAAATGCTACAGCTCCCACAGCTGGCTAGGGAATTCTGGGAATTGAAGTCCGCAGTCTTAAAAGTTGCTGGGACACCCGTGGCATAAAGTCTTGCTGCGTGAAGACCTCTGAGGTCCCTTCCTACTCTTATTCTGTATTCTGACCTAGTCTACCTAATGGCACGACAAGAAGCAACGGAGGATTTATTTATTTAGATGGAGGATGAAGATGACCAAAGAGAGAAGCAACCTGGAACTAAGGAGAAATTTTCTGATAGAACAATTAACCGGTGGAACGGCTCGCCACCAGAAGCTACAGGGGCTCCTCCATCACTGGAACATTTTAACAAGAGACTGGATTTGTGGGAAATGGTTCGGGGTCTCCAGCTTGAGCAGGGCAAGGTTGGACTAGAAGACCTCTAAGGTCCCTTTCCGACTCTATTCTTTTGTATCCTGCTCCCTGCCCTACAGGTGAGCCCTTACCTGCTTAGGAATGCTGGGAGAAGATGCCATTCTTCAATTTCCCTGCGCACGCTGGGCCGCTTGGCTATTTATTCCCCAAAAAGCTCTCGGCTTTTTCGTTCTCCCAGGCACAGGAGATGCTGTCAGAAGAATAATTTGGGGTTCCTACTTGAGCCGGGGCTGCACAAGAATAAATCAAAATGAAACCCAGGCAGCTGTGAAGAAGGAAGGCGTTTATTCCTAAAAGCAAGGAGTTTGCCTTTAAGGGGGCAAGCTGCAGAGAAATGGGGCACAGCAGCAAACTTTTTAAAGAGGGAACTTCTTCAAGGTGTGGAAGTGTCTATGTGCTGATTCTAGGGTGACACTTGAGGTGTGTGTATGTGTAAGTATATTCTTGTGAGCATGCAATTCCGTTGGGAGACTTAATTTAATTAACTCTAATTGCGTTTTGCAGATCTTCTCCTTTGATATGTGGATTAGGTCTGGGTAACTTATTTGGGGGGGGGGGGGCTGAGCAATTTTGAGTAAAGGATTTTCATCCCTGTTTGCAATTTTAACTTGCTTATTTTATTTTCAGACTAGCTCGATGCCCTTGCTTCGCTATGAATCTATGTGGTGGGGCTTAGTTTTTGGGGAGGAAAATAAGGGGGGGAAATTTCTGCCTCTGCCTCCCACCATCCATCGGTATTCATCTGGCTAGCATCCTGTCAGTGTGTGAGAGAGTGGAGGGCTGTTTGGAAACTGAAAGAGTATTTGCGGCGTAAGCAAGAAGGAGACAGCAAGGAGCCTGGGCGTGGCTTAGCTCAACTGTTCTGTACTAAAGCTGCTTGGTGCTATGAAACTGACACTGAAATTCCTCTCCTCTGTTTGTGTTTTGCCTTTGGAAGAGATTTCCTTTCAGGTGGGGAGGGGGAGTAGAACTCCTTAGCATCAGAGCGTGTTAATAATAATATAGGAAATATTCTAATTGTTCTGATGGTCATTTCAAAAAATCCTTTCTTAGTGAGCACCTAGAAGCCAAGAGGAACATACGTGCCAAATGTGAAGTTTGTAGGCTTTACGGTTCTGGAGTTTTTGTGATGATGCGTGAGTGGTATTTTGCTTTTATATAGAGAGATTGACTGTCAATTATCTAGTGGAGATGCCAATTTCCAGATTCCCATTGTGGATTCTGTTAATGTTTTAAGGGAAGATGGGAACGGTATAAAGAATAAAATATATTTGGGTATGAAATTTCTCACAATGCCCAGCAGCCCTTGTGCCAGGGCATGGTTGCCAGAACCTAGAGCATACAAAACATTTGCTAGACCAATATTCGAATACAGCTCATCCATCTGGAACCCACATTACGTATCTGATATTAACACAATTGAGAAAGTCCAGAAATATTTCACAAGAAGAGTTCTCCACTCCTCTACTCGTTGCAAAATACCTTATGCCACCAGACTCGAAATTTTAGACCTAGAAAACCTAGAACTACGCCGCCTTCGGTCCGATCTAAGTATAGTATATAAAATCATACATTGCAATGTCCTACCTGTCAATGAATACTTCAGCTTCAACCATAAGAACACAAGAGCAAACAATAGATACAAACTCAAGGTAAACTGCATTTACCTTGAGTCCTGCAGACTTGATTGCAGGAAATACGACTTCAGCAACAGAGTGATCAATGTCTGGAATACTCTACCTGACTCTGTGGCTTCTTCCCCAAACCCCCAAAACTTTAACCTTAGACTGTCTACTATTGAACTCATCCCCTTCCTAAGAGATCTGTAGGGGGTGTGCACAAGCGCACTAACGTGCCTACCGTCCCTCTCCTATTATTTCTTTTATATTTCTTATATGTATCTATGTATTCATAACTATGTTTTACTTATACCTATTTCCTTGTAAGCAATTGATAAACCAAATAAAATAAAATAAATAAATAAATAAGCCCCTGGCTCTCATTCCTGCATTCACCTGGATGGTCAACAGGTTCAAGATGTCTTCGTCCGTCATCCCTGATCAGCTCACCAGCCTGGAAAAAGGCCTCCTTCCTCTCTGCAGGTGGGAGGCAGCCTCCTAGAGTGGCACCAACTCATGTTTAACTTCAGCTAGACCTGTTGGTCCTTTGCCACGGATGTGGGAGAGGAAGAGGTGGCCTGGGGGGTGAGGGTAGAGTTTCCAGGCCCTGGACTTGGGCAGAAGTCTTTTGTACTACATCTCCACTGAAACATCTCCAGAAGCCTCCTTAGGAAAGCCATGGCGGGCTTCTCGGGATGATTGTGGCACGATGGGTAGGTGGCACAGCAGCTGATCTCACCGGTCTTCTGCAGCTTCCTTGTCAGCTGCGCCATGCGCCGGATGAGCCGGGATAGGGTGTTGGAGGGCTCTTCCTGCTCCTCCTGGATGACCTGCAGTTCCAGGTAGAAGCAGTCCAGATTGTTGGCGTAGCAAACCTACGAGACAGATATCGGGTGGCAGGAGTGAAAGGGCAGGAAAAGCTTTGGGGCTGAAGCAGGGGAGGGGATCCTCACTCCTCCTGGAGTCAATATCCCATTCCCCCCTGCCTCTGATCAAAGGGGCCAGAACAGTACAAAGCTGTACTCAGGCAAACTGGCAATCCACAGACACAGCTAGAGAAAGAACATCTACACCACTTGCCACCACTCAAAAGAGGCCAGAAGGAAACAAAAGGACCCAACACACCTCCTCACCAGCAGTCAAAAGCCAGAGAAGCAAAGCCAAGATCAACAGCAGACCAATAATCAGGAAGCAAAACTAGCAACAGGAACTAGCAACACAGGCAAAAAAACAGAGCGAGCAGTAAACAACAGTCTAAACAAGGGACCATCCAGAACACTTCCACCGACACTGGCAGGGCGAGTCCCAGCGAAGCCCTTCTAGCACTAATGGTATTCCTTAGTTGGATAATAAAATGTTTGCAAGAAAACAATCAATCTTAGGGAGCATGAAGGATCCCACAGTTGTTGCCTTCCTCCTCTTCCTCTCCCCCTCCTTCTTTTCCTCTCTTTCTCCTCTTCCTCTCCTCCTCCCCCTACCCTCCTCCTCTCCTCCTCCTCCTCCTCTCCACAACCCTCTTTCCCTTCCAGCATTGTTACTTAGGTGGATCCTGAAACATCTGCAAACAAGCAACCAAGCTCAGAAAGCGCCAAGCACTTAGAGCAGCCATGGCAACTTAAGACTTGTGGAACTTCAATTCCCAGGATTAATATCAAAGTCCCATTTCACCCTTGAAACACCCAAGAAACACATACCGTGATGTCCTCCGGGGTGTAGAGAGGCCCGATGTTGCTGGAATTGCCCTGGAGAGGAAAGGAACAGGATGTTGGGGTGATGGGCAGCTTTCGAATCCGGTGCTGTAGTTGACACCCTAAGTTCTTTCTGACACCCCCAGATCTTGCTTTGATTCCTCCTGCTGAAAACTGGTTGCATGGCTCCCCCCACCCCCATTTTAAAGCAAGAAACACAGAAACAATGACCTTCATCCTAAAATAGTTACAGATTTTTTTTAAAAAATGAAAGAAAATAAACTGCCCCCCCCCCCCCCGCCCCCAAATCCAGGAAAATGAAAATCTCAGCACTGAACGTTCCTCATGTGTTCCTCACAGCCAAAATCCTAGATTGACGGAAACTCAGCTTCAAAGCTCTTTAAAGAAACCGATTCATCTCTGTCCATGGATTGTTATCCCAAGCCAGGATCTCATCCGTGGCATTCTCCAGAGGGATGAGCAGGAATGTTGGCAGGGAAGAGCCTCAAAGAAGAAGGAGAGAAAGAACAGGCTGCCCTGCCTTTGTAGGCCATGGGACCAAGATGAAGGGGATCATGCGCTTGTAAATTATCTCCACGCTGGTGGGCTGAGGAGTCTGCATGGAGACATTGGAGGGCCTTCAAAGATGCACTGAATGATGTTCTCTTTGGGCCAACTGAGTGGTTTGGGCCTGCGGGCTCCTGGGTCCTCTCTGAGCTGGGCGGCTTTCTTGCAGACGTTTCATGACCCAACCATGTAACATCCTCAGTATTGTAGCCTTTAAGATGTTACATAATTGGGCCATCAAATGTCTGCAAGAAAACCACCCAACTCAGAAGACAAGGACCCCACAGTTGTCATTGTCTTCCTCCTCCTCCTCCTCCTCTCCACTCCCTCCCAGCACTGATGAAATTCCCTAGTTGGGTCATGAAACGTCTGCAAGAAAACCACCCAGCTCAGGAAGCAAAGGCTTTGCCTGTCTAAATGGGAAGACTCAGATAATTTGACTTGATCAATTTGATGTGATTTCTATTAAAAATTATTAGATATGCATCTATAATAATTGCATGCAGAATTGAATGGGATTGAATTGAAGAAAAATATCTTTACCTGGGAATAGCCCCAATTGGGCTGCTGCAGCTCAAAACAAAACATAATTGTGACATCTCTGGCCAGCCAGAGAATTAAGTTGCCTTTTTGGATTGGACTTAAAGCTGTGGGAAGCCGGTAGGCAGTGGTTAGGGCCCACAATAACATTTGTGATCGGAACCACTCCTTGAGTTATCCCACTGCTCTGAGAACAAACTACAGGTTGCGAAAGAAAGAAAAAGCAGAGATTTAAAGAGACAAAACCTCCCCAGGTCTGGAAATGTTGTGAGAATTTGTCTGTGTGTAATCATTTCCAAACCTGGAGGATGAGACCCTTTCATAACAGTACACAAAAGTATTTAGACAATGGAGCTCATTGGCTCCCAGAAAAGAGTTGTAAGTATGCAGATAGTCTGATTACAGTACAAAGGTGTGAGTATGTTGATGATAAAAAGTTGGTGTAAATGTCTCTGTGTTGACCCCCATCCCAGATTAAAAAGAGTACTTTCATATAAAAAAATAGCGTGTGCAAGGAAATGAGACAGGTCCCATGGAGAAATGTGTGTGATTTACTAGAGAGAGAGAGGGAGAAGCAGAGAAAATTATTTTGTTGAAAGGCTGCTGAGTGGAGAAAAGGGATGAGATTTCTGTGTAGTATTTTAAACGGGTTTTTTTTTCTTTCTTGTCCTAGCAGGTTGTTAATTTTTCTTTCTCTTGCTCAAAGACTTTTTTTTTTTGCCTTGAAAGAGCAAGAGAAGCAGGAAAGAGAGCGAGGCTTTTCGCTCACTTTAACTGTTTTTTTCCCTGCTCGGTTGAAACATTGAGCTTTTGCCTGAGGAAGGCAGGGCTCAATGGTTACACAGCTCCCAAAGATAGCAATTGCTGTAGAAACATTATTTCATATCATGACAAAGGAACTTTAGATGACTAGGCTTTGGCAGTTTGCCTAGGTTAACGTTATCTTTGCAGCTGGTTCAACTCCCAGTTACACTGGAACTCAGAGCAGCAAGGGAATCAAAAGTCAAACCAGGCGCACTCGGTATATGCTCTTAATCCATATTTTGCTCAAAGCAGAAATTTGACACTAAAGTTTGACCCAAATATATATATTTTAGAGCATTGACTCAGAATACCTCAGATTGTTTGTTTTATCTTTGAAGTTGTTCTTTTTACCGCCCTCTTTTATGTCTTTATGTCTGTGTGCCTTATGGATGCTTCATCCTGTTGGAAATAAAATCCTTCTGGGTTCCGTTCCAAATGGGGGAAAAGACACTGGAAACATGGAGGCTGTTTGGAAGGTTTAATGGTGGACAGGAGGACCACATGGTCTGGAGCTCCAGAGTGAAAAGGAAGGATGATCACCTGCTTCAAGGTGAAGGAAGAGATCAAGAAAAGGAGGGCTGATATACTGAGAGTGCCTGGATTTTATAGCCTTTGTTGGGATTTGAATTTGAGCTTGTATTCTGATTGGTTGTCAGACTCCCACGGGGCCATGCAGGGGCAACTCTCTAGGCTGTCCTGAGTCCCAGGCTTGGTTGAGCCTTGCTGGATGATGATGCACTGAAAGGGCTTTGGGCAATTGCTATAGCTTTACCCAGAGATCTTTGTTATGTAAAGTATTCTGGCCCAGGCCTTAACAAAGATGGGGGTGAGTTTCTGCTTCTGAGTTTCTACTCTTGTTAGGGGAAATATTCTGCCTTTTTAATATTTCCTAGAATATTTCAATTTTCTAGGAGAGGGGTGGATGCTACAATCCTATTGCATTCATTCATTGTTTGTTTATTTGTTTGTTAGCAACACAAGTTGTTGTCCTTTTAGGAATTGTTACAGAGATGAGTTAGAGATTACAATGTGTAGAAAGAGAGAGAAAATGCCTAAGATTGGTTGGATATTGTAGGTTGAATAAAGACTTGTATGCAAAACTAAAGGTCTAGTGTTACGCCAATAAGGGAATGGCTTTTAAACAGCCAGTGGCATTTTTGTCTAAAATGCTAGACCCTATCTGTCAAGAAGGAGATTTATAGGGAGGATTGGATCTCGAACATTATTGTGTCGGGGTAGTTGTGTGAAAGTAATAGAGGGAAGAGACAGACTTTTGGTCTAGCTAGCAGGAAAGTTGGTCTGCACAGACTTGTGCTGACTTGGAAGCCATGATGGCAGTGCTAGGAGAAGAAGGAATTAGAGAAAGTGGGGGCAATAGAAATGAAGGAATGAGAGGGTGGAACCAGGGAGTGATGAGAGGAAGTGTTAGTACAGGCAGGGAGGAGATGTTTTGGGTGTGGCCAGCTTGGACATTTCAAGAAAGACTGCCCGATCCAAAAAAGGGAGAGTGTATAATATGATGGCAAAAGATGAAATTAAGTGGGATCTAAGGAAGAGGAAGTTGTGTTTTTAACTGACACTGGGGCAATGAGAACTTTAATATCAGTATAAACTGAAGAGATGAAAATAAGTGGACAAAGTATTAGAGTATCTGGAGTAAAAGGGAAGTACCCAAATTAATCCCCCTCTAATTGGGAATAAAAGGACAAAATAGAAAGGCAGAGGTAGAAATGTTATAAGCAGGGGTTAATCTGCTAGGAAAGGATTCCCTGCCAGATCTTCAGTTGAAATTTGAATTGTGAACCAGACTTGTTCCGGTGTTGTGAGTATTGAATAATTCAGTTCTTACATCTCACAATATGCACACTGTAGTGCTAAGATGATACAAGCAGGTGTCCACCCTTAAATCTAGTTGCCTGTGGGCAACAGAGCCATGCAAACTCAACCGTGGGGATACCTAAGCCCTGCTTTAAGACATACAGAATATTGTTTGTAGTGGAATCCGATCTAAGTATAGTATATGAAACCATATCTTGCAATGTCCTGCCCGTCAATGAATACTTCAGCTTCAACCATAACAACACAAGAGCAAACAATAGATACAAACTCAAGGTTAATCGCACCAAACTTGATTGCAGGAAATACGACTTCAGCAACAAAGTGGTCAATGTCTGGAATACTCTACCTGACTCTGTGGTTTCTTCCCCAAACCCCAAAAACTTCAACATTAGACTGTCTACTATTGACCTCACCCCTTTCCTAAGAGGTCTGTAGGGGGCGTGCATAAGTGCACCAACGTGCCTACCGTCCCTGTCCTATTGTTTCTTTTATTTTTCTTATATGTACCCATTTCATGTATTCATAACTATGTATATACTTATACCTATTATCTTGTCTGCGATTGACAAATCAAATAAATTCTAAATACTGTCTACTATTGACCTCACCCCTTTCCTAAGAGGTCTGTAGGGGGCGTGCATAAGCGCACCAACGTGCCTACCGTCCCTGTCCTATTGTTTCTTTTATTTTTCTTATATGTATCCATGTATTCATACTGTAACTATGTTTTTACTTATACTTATTATCTTGTAAGCAATTGACAAAATAAATAAACAAACAAATAAATAAATAAATAAATTTGCATCGGCTTCCTTTGGCCGTTTCAATGTAGCTTTTTGAAACATCTCATGCACTCTCAGTTCATTCAATAACCCACAATGAAACAAGCCAGGACTTCAAGAGAACCCCCCCAAACCCAGTTTGTGTTGTAGTTAGGCTTGTTAGCCATTTGGTTGTCTTCTGGGGGGGCGGGTGGGGTGGGGGGAAGGGCTCTCGCTGTCCACTCACCATCTCCTTCATGAAGGTGTCCAGCAGCCGGATAGATTCCTGCTGGCATGAGAGTGGTCTGCTGGCAGAGAGGTTCATGATGGCCACGGTCCAGAGGACTTGATAGAGACGAGGTGGGGAGGAAGATCTGGGGGCCCCACGCCCCATCCTGGCCTTCATCTCAGGTGGCCGAAGCTCTGCATGGATACAGCCACGGAAATTAGGATGCAATGGAGTCCTTTCCCTCCCATTTAAAGGCAGAGAGTTCACAGAGGAAGGGACGGGGGGGGCTTCCCGGCCCACCACTTCCCAACACCTGGCCCTACGCTACTGTTTCCCCTTGTGTCTTCCTGGGACCACGGTCTAGTTTAACAGTCGGGGGGGGGGGAGGGCTTCCAGGTGGATCAGAAAGCCCCCCCCCCCCCCCAAGACTGTTGAACTAGAAGAGTTCCAAGGTTTGGAACTCTGATTGATTGATTGATAATGTAGGTCAAAAAAGCAAAATAAAAAAACTTTTTTGCAATATGATTTGTTTGCTTCCAGTGCCATGCTGGGAGGGGATGATGGGGGAGATGGGGTGGGGGCAGTTTGAGTCCGGAACCCTTGGAAGGCAAGAGGCAGGAGAAAGGGCTCGCATCATCTCCAGGAATGATGGCTTTAATTCCTCTTTGTTATTTGGGAAGTGGCTCTTGGGTGTAAACACGGATGACCCTTTAACTTTTTAATCTAGCAGGGCAGCTGGAAATGCGTTAGCTGTGAGATTAATCCTCTTAAGGCAGAAAGGAATGAATCTACCATCTGCATTGCCTGGCTTTGTGATTTAAGCCGTTTAATACTCTCATGAGGCTGTTTTTATACACAGATAGTCCTCAACTTATGACCACAACTGAGCCCAACCTTTCTGTTAAGCGAGGCAGTTTTTAAATGAGTTTTTTTGCCCCATTTTACAAATGGCTATTTATTACGAAATAAATACATCTAGTTGCCAAACATCCGAATTTCGATCACGTAATCCTGGGGAGGCTGCAAATGGTCGTCAGTGTGAAAAATGGTCATACGTCAATTTTGTCAGTGCCGTTGTAACTTTGAATGGCTGACTGTACTTTTCATTTTCTATTGAAAAGTGGGGGGGGGGGCGGGAGAAAGGCATCATTGCACCCAAACTCTTTCAACTGGTTGTGCAAATTCTGCTGTATTCATTTGATACCAGCAGAAGCAGCCCGGCCTGTTGTAAAAAGCGAAACTCTGCACAAACACACACAAACACAGGACCATTTCCATCCTGCGGATTCTGGTTGCGTGCTGTGCTCTTTGCAACCCACTTCGAACTCTGCAAGTACTCCAAATAGTTTCCTTTGTGGCTGAAATCAAGATCAAGCAAACGCAAAGAGCGATGGCCAGATTAATCCGAGGGAAAGATTTTTAAAGGGGCTTCGGGATTTTCTTGAGCCAGGAGAGGAAAGAGACGGATGAGAAAGCAGGAAAAAATTTCCTATCGCTTGTAACGCAGCTGGGCTTCACAAGTGCAAAACACTTGGCGCTGGGCATGGTCCCTAGTGGGGAGCACGTAGCTAGGAGAGGCATTTTCCTTTTTTTTTTAAAAAAAAAATCACAGACCAGGAGGCAAGGAGAAAAAAAAACTTTGTCTCCTTGTTCCAGATGTGGAAACCGAAAAAGAAGCAGTTGGGTGGGATCATAATTGATTTAGCAACCAGGCGTGAGGGGCATCCTCAGGCTTCCATTCTTCTCTAAAGTTTGTTTATTTATTTTCTATTTTATTGGCAAACTGTATTGGCTGCCCATGTTACTACGGAGTAACTCTGAGTAGCTTACAAAGGCTTGTCCCTTTGTTAAAAACCTGCTGCCCCCTTCCGAAACCCCAAACATCACTTAAAATGGAGGGGGGGGGAGCTTGTTTGTTCCCCCTCTATCACTTGTTTTCCTCCACTTGTTAAATTTGCTTTCCTACATTTATTACTTAATAACTAATTTGAGGAGGCAAACTTACACAATACTCCTTCCTCCTCCTACAACTACAACCTTGTGAGGTGGGTTGGGCAGAGAAAGAGGGAGGGTGTGGCCCAAAGTTGCCCATCCGGCTTTCGTGCCTAAGGCGGAACTAGAACTTACCGTTCCTGGTGATTGGTCCAAAGTCACCCAGCTGGCTTTCCTAAGGCAGGACTAGAACTCACCGTCTCCTGGTTCCTTGGTCAGCACCTTCCTTAACTACTACACCAAACTGGCTCAGGATGCACACTAGAGGAGGAATCACCTGTGGTCCTGCTTTCCATCTCTCTTTTGCTTCCCTTATCTTCATAAGCTCCACACTGGCGAAAGGAAGGGCATCCGGCCAGTAAATACTCAACTCCATTCAGTTGCCCAGACTCTAGCCCGCAAGGGATTATGGGATTGCCAAAAGAAGATGATGATCTTCATAAAAGGAATTAAGATGAATTTGCAAAGATCTTTGGAACAACCCAAGCTAACTCTGTTTTCTTTCTGGTAGCTCTGAAAAATTAAGTTCCTTTGGATAGAGTAACAGATAACGGAGTAGATGGTCAATGCCCTTTTTAACTCTGGCCTGCTCCTTGTAAGCCGCCCAGAGGTGCTTTTTCAAGAGGCAATTGGACTCCCTTTGTTTTTTTCCTTGAAGACATTTCGCTTCTCATCCAAGAAGCTTCTTCAGTTCTGACCGAACGGCAGAGAATGGAAGGATTTGTATTTCTTGCAGTCAGAACTGAAGAAGCTTCTTGGATGAGAAGCAAAACCTCTTCAAGGAAAAATGCGGCCGCGCGGGTGATCATGGGGGCGTCACATAGCTCCCATGTGACGCCTCTCCTGCGCGAGCTGCATTGGCTGCTGGTGGCTCTCCGGGTTCGCTTTAAGGTTCTGGTTCTGACCTTTAAAGCGATCCATGGCATTGGGCCAGGTTATCTGCAGGACCGCATTCTGCCCGTGATCTCCAGCAGACCGGTGCGTTCTCACAGGGAGGGCCTTCTCCGGGTGCCGTCGGCCTCTATGTGTCGTCTGGCGGCCCCCAGGAACAGGGCCTTCTCTGTGGGGGCCCCTGCCCTCTGGAATAGTCTGCCACCTGAGATACGTACCAGCACGGACCTGAGGACCTTCAGGGGTGTGCTAAAAACCTGGCTCTTTGAGCAGGCTGGCCTGGGTTGAGGTAGTTTTAAATTGTCTCCTAAATTTGGTTTTAATTGGGTTTTAAAGTCGGGGGGTGGGTTCTATTAATATAATCAGCCACTGTTTAATGTCTTTTTAACTTTTGTACTGTTTTTGGGATTTGATTTGACTGTACACCGCCCTGAGTCCCTTGGGAGAAGGGCGGTATAGAAATCCTAATAATAAATAAATAAATAAATAAATAAATAAATAAATAAATAAATAAATAAATAAATAAATAAATAAATCCAGGAAAGTCCAGTTGCCTCTTGAAAAAGCACCTTTGGGACAACCTGGATGATTGAGAATCTCCAGCGACATAAGTTGCCCAGGGTGAATGGGTGGCCATAGAAGTAAAATCTTTCACTTCATTTTCACGCCTCCCTGCCTAATATCCTTTTCCTCCAGGGAACTGCTTCTGAAGTCTGCCGAGGTCCCATCCACACAACTCCAGGTCTGTTTTTGTACACTGGGTGGGCTTCCTGCAATCCGGAACAGGGAACTGACCGGGAGTGTGCTGGGTGCACCCTGAACTGGAAAAACAATATTTATTTTCCTTGACAGCAAGAAACTTTAAGGGCCTTAGAGGATGGGAATAAATTTGCATTCTTCCTGTCTCTCTGCATGTTTCTTTTGAAAATGTGTTTTTTCTCCCATGCCAAAACTTAGATGGAACGAAAGGGGGTGAGTGAGAGCACTCGAAAGAACCCATCTCCAGCAATAAAGACTCTTAAGTCCTCTCTCCATGCACCCCCCCCAAAGGGCCATCCAGACCCCCAGATCCAGGGTCCGTCTGTCCCTTCCTCGTTTCTCCTTCCCCCCCCCAGAAAAAACTTCCACCCACCTTCCAGAAAAGTTCTTGGGGAAATCTTTGCAGCAGCCGAGTTGCGATCCTTGCAGAATCCTTCCAGGGAGAGCTCTGGATCCCAGGATCCTTGGGACCCACTTCCAAATTTTCCAGCTGACCGACACCACTTAGAAGGAGCCACGTTGGATGTCCCACCTTCTCAAGCCTTCCCTGAAACTGCAGCCTTTCCCTGCAAAAAGATAAAAATAAAAAAATTGGATTGCACCCCTTCGGGTTGGCCCCTTTTCTTTCTCGGGCCAATTCCTTGGATTGCCAAGAGGTCAGGAATCTCTCAAGATTGATTACTTGCCAACAGGCCCGTGTGATGACCGGGATGCTTTTTAAGGAACCATCAGAGGCTGGTTTGCTTGGCTGGTCTTCCTGCCCACAGATTCTTCCTCAGCAATGGGCAAAGGAACTTGAGTGGCTTAGAATTCAGGGGTCTCCAACCTTGGCAACTTTAAGACTTGTGGACTTCAACTCCCAGAATTCCTATCTAAGAGGTCACCAGATCAGGGGTTACCTTATAAAACAGATCAGGGGTTACCTTATAAAACAGGGATCTCCAAACGTGACAACTGGAACACGTGTGGACTTCAACACCCAGAATTCCCCAACCAACAAGGCCTGAAGACTTGTGGACTTCAGCTCCTCTGAGTCCACAAGTCTTCAAGGAACAATGGATGGAAACTGATCAAGGAGAGATTCAACCTGGAAATAAGGAGAAACTTTCTGACAGGGAGAACAACCAACCCCTGGAACAGAAGTTGCCCTCGGAAGTTGTGGGAGCTTCATCCCTGGAGGCTTTCAAGAAGAGACTGGACTGCCACTTGTCAGAAATGGTGTAGGGTCTCCTGTTTGGGCAGTGGGTTGGACTAGGTGACCTATAAGGTCCCTTCCAACTCTGATTATCTGTGATCAGTTTGGAGATCCCTGCTTTAAAAGGTGGGTTGATCTGGTGATCTCTCCTCTGGGAGGTGAAATCTACAAGTCTTCAAGTTGCCAAGGTTGGAGACTTTTGGCTTAGGGGTTCAAGCAGCCATCAGTGGAAGAATATACAGCTAGCCCTTGCGATTTAGTCCAAGCCCACGACACCCCAAGTTGTAAGAGAAGGAAATTAAAAAAAAAAGTATGATACAAAATTACAGAATAGAATAATGGAGTTGGAAGGGACCTTGGAGGTCTTCTAGTCCAAGCCCCAGTTCAAGCAGGAGACTCTACACAATTCTAGACAAGCGGCGGTCCAGTCTCTTCTTGAAAACCTCCAGTGTTGGAGCACCCACAACTTCTGGTGGCAGGCTGTTCCACTGGTTAATTGTTCTCACTGTTAGAAAATTCCTCCTTAGTTCTAGGTTGCTTTTCTCCTTGATTACTTTCCATACGTTGCTTCTTTTCCTGCCTTCTGGTGCTTTGGAGAATAGGTTGAGCCCTCACTCTGCTAAACAAATAATTCCCTCCATACTGTTCAACTATTTACAAAGTCTGCACTACTATTGCTGTTAATCTTTTCATCACTCCTTATCACCCATCCCCTCCCACTTGTGACTGTATGACTGTAACTTTGTCGCTTGTATCCTTACGATTTATATGGACTATTTCCTAGTATGATTAGATGGCTTATTGTGCCCTGTGACTATTATGAAGTGTTGTACCTGATGATTCTTGACAAATGTATCTTTTCTTTTATATACACTGAGAGCATTTGCACCAAGACAAATTCCTTGTGTGTCCAATCACATTTGGCGAATAAAGTATTCTATTCTATTGTATTTCCATTTCTATTCTATTTCTATCCTATCCTATCCTATTATTCTATTTTATTCTATTCTATTTTATTCTATTCTATTATTTTATTCTATTCTACTCTTCTATTATTCTACTCTATTCTATCATTCTATTCTGTTCTGTTCTATTCTATTTCTATTCTATTCTATTTCTATTCTATTCTATTCTATTCTAAAAAAGCAGGAAATTTGAGACAAATGGCTGCCCAATCTCTTCTTGAAAACCTCCAATATTGGAGCACCCACAATTTCTGGTGGGAAGCCGTTCCATTGGTTAATTATTCTCATTGTCAAGAAATTTCTCTTTACAGGTATGCATATGTTTATAAGAATAGCATTTAGAATTTGGCTTCTGTAATTCTAAATTTCTCTTCCCGGTGCTTAGAAACTTTTTCTCTTTTTCAAATTGCTCTTACTTTTCTTGTCTCCTGAAGTCAGGCAGCCTCTGAATTATATTCAATTAATACATTGTTTTTTTGGGGGGCAGCCTATGAATGTTGCTTCCGCTTGGGGTGAGTTATGGCCCGTTATAAACTTATCCTGCACGTGGTTTTAGTTCCTCCCACGCATGATTCTGATCAGGAGGCATCTCAGATGGGTTTTGAGATAAGCCTCCTCCAATGTGCTTGTACCTGAGCAAGAAAGGCCTTGCTGAAATGAAACAGGGGGTTGGGCTGGAAGACCTTCAAGGTCCCTTCCAACAGTTGTTACTCTGTCTCCAAACTAAGTTCTCATCGCGCAATGAGAAAGAGTGATTTTTACAGGGTTCTCACTAGCAATTCTGAGCCTTTCTGGATTTCCCAGCAGATTCTTCTATTATTTCTTTTTTCTTTTTAATTCCAGCAATAACAACAACAATAATAATAGCAATGGAAAGCCAGAACAGCTGGAACACCCATCTGTGTTATCTGTTCTTGCAAGAAAGTTTAATAGAGTTGGAAGGGACCTTGGAGGTCTTCTAGTCCAACCCCCCCTTCTCAAGCAGACCTATTTATTTGATTTGATTTGTCAATCGCTTACAAGATAGTAGGTATAAGTATATACATAGTTATGAATACACGAAATACCATTTCAAACGAATAGCTGTCCAGTCTCTTCTTAAAGACCTTCCATGGTGGAGCACACACAGCTCCTGGAGGCTCCACTGGTTCATTGACCCCACCACCTCTTGGCAAGCCCAGCCCAAGGTACCTCTGTCCTGAAGGCTCTTGGTTTTTGCGAGAGCAACAGGAATCCTTCAGGAAAGTCACAGTTTTTGGTCCTGATGGGTGGATTTTAGGGACCGCCAGAAACAAGGATCCCAGGCATTGTATAGTCCCAGAAGGTCTTCTCCTCCCTTGCCAAGACCGCCAGAGCTTCTCCAAGGTTCCTTCAGCCTCTTTGCAGCCTGCCTCCTTGGCGTTGTCAGATTTATGTCCAGGCTTTGAAAAAAAAACACCCGCTAACCATATTCTACACCCGGGATGAGCCAGGGTTTCGCCCCACCTCTGCGATGTTGAAATGGCTGTGCAGAATTAAAACCAGGGGACTTTTCCAAATATTTGCTGGCTGTCCCCCGAACGCAGCCCGTAATGCACTCGTATCTCTTCCTGCCAAGGAGCTTGTTTGACAACCTTTCAAATCAGAAAAACCATTTTCAAGTCAACAGATCTGGAGCCTCAAGGATGGGGAGACCCCGAACCTCAGCCCCCAGGAGTGGCCTTGGCAAAATGGGAATGCTCAGCTCCTTCTGGTGGCCCTGCAAAGAGAGAGGGCCTTCTACCAGAGTCTCAGGAAAGGCTGCGTAATTGTGCACAACTTTGAAGCTATCAATCCAATCCCACCCAATTCTCAGTTTTAGTCACGGCTGCCTGAGTTTTGCTTTCAATTTCCGCCACTTCTCTCAGACACAGAGACCAGCAAATTATGGGGTGACTTAGAGACAGATTTAGCCATTTTAGCGGTAGGAATGAATACAAAGCTGGCCAGGATGTGACCTAGGTTTGTGCCTGTTTGATCAGGTTATCGGATTGAAAGCAAGCTTGATTCGGAAGTGAGACTAAGGTGGGAGCTCCTATTGACCAGTGCCAGAAGAATAATTTGGGGGTCCAACTCGAGCCGGGATGGCGCAAGAATAAATAAAAATTAAATCTAGACAGCAGTGAGGAAACAAGAAATATTTATTCCCCAAGGCAAAAAGCTTTGCTTTAAGGGGCAGCTGGTGTGTATAAGCACATGTCATCTATGATGAAAACCATTTGGCTAAAATGGTATAGTTTCCTGCCTGGGCAGGGGGCTGGACTAGAAGACCTCCAAGGTCCCTCCCAACTCTGTTATTCTATTCTGTTACATTCTATTCATGTTTATGCTTGTGAACAAGCTGTTCGGCTGGTAGACCATTTTAATTAACTCTATTTGTGTTTACTGATCTTCTTCTTTGATATGCGGATTAGATTTGAGTAATCTATTTGGGGATGCAAGGAACTTTTGAGTAAAAGATTTTCCCCCATTTGCTATTTTGACTTGATTAACCTAGTTTCAGCTTGACTGTCACTTTTCTAGTGCTGATTCTCAGTCCATTCTCAGTTAATGTTTAAGGGAAAATGGAAACAGTGGGCGGGGGGTTGGACTAGATGACCTACAAGGTCCCTTCCAACTCTGATTAACTGCTATCTAAATAAAACATATTTGGATATAAAACTTGCCACACCAGGTTGGCATCCGATGTCTCCAGTTTATTGAATTGTTAGGGTAAAAAAGAAAGAAGTAAAATATATTATAGAGAGAGAGTAGAGAGTTATTCTATAAGCATGTCTTTCCTTGATGTTAGGCAGTTGTTTTCCTATGTATGTAGAAGGATTTATTATTCTATAGGCATTTTTTATCTTGCTGTTGTGGAAAATATTTCTCTAAACTTTTGTAAAACACAAGCCTGCAATTAGTTACATCTCTCTCATATGAAGACACATGATTATCCCATCTAAATCAATCTGAATGGAACTTACTCCCTGGAAATGTTAACTCCCTACATCTGGAGCAATATACACCTTTTGAAGTATGCTGTTAATAGCCCTCTTAAATGGCCAATTGTGATGGATTAACAGACAATAGGAGAAGGAATAATGAAAGGTAAACAAGTGCCAGAAGGACATTTGTCTTTTTGCAGGAAAGATGTAAATCTAACTTAGAGTGTTTTACTGTACAATGCAGTTACTCTACTTCTAAAAAAATCTTAAGATATAAGAAGAGTTACTTTCGTCTATGTGCTTTGTAACTTTCCTCACATATCTGTGTGTATGAGAGGAGAGGTCTTACCCTTTTATTGATCAATAAGTTAGATTTTGTTCTTCTCAGCCTCTGCTTAAGTTCATATTTGACACAGCGTGATCTTAAGTTATAGCTGAACCTTACAGAATGAACCACAGGGGCTACGTTTCCACAAACAGAAAACTAAAACCAGATCCCTTAAAGCCAGGTTTTTCAATCTTGGCCGTTTGAAGAGGTGTGGAGTTCAATTCCCAGGATTCCCCAGCCAGCAATTCACCGGGTCTGCTGGCTAAGGGAACCCTTGGAGTTGAAGTCCAGGCCTCTTAAGATGGCCAAGATTAGGAAATGCTGATTTACAGAATGTTGTGTGAGCAAACTGGACACCCTTCAGACGTGTAGGGCTCGAATAGACCCAGACTACAGCTACAATCCCAGGCGACTCTGGCAGGATTTTAGGAATATCCAGGAAACCCAAGTATGTGTGGGAAAAAACGAGCAGGGGTGTGGAGTTCATTGTTTCTGAGGAAAAAGGCAACTGACTTGATAATCAGCTCCAGAAATGGAATGCACCGTTGTCTTAGCCCCAGTGGGCTAATCCTGAACCAGAACTGAGCAAAACCTATTTTAATCAACTGCCTCTCCCTTTTCCTTTCTCAAAGATAAGATTATAAGGCAAGAGGAAAAACAAAGCTAAGTGTTGCAATGGGGATTTGTATTTGATTTATAGTTTCATAGAATGGATCCCACAACGACCAAGGATCACATCCAAAATATACAATACGTTTGCAGACCAAATCAGGTCAAAGAAAACTACGAATAAGAAAAAAGTCCCTGTTGGACAGAAGCTCGGGGAAAGCCAAAACAGTCGAAGTTGTGGTTGTTCAAGAAGTGTGAAGTTGTGTTAGAAGGGCATACAATGGAATCTGTGTTTGTCGCTAGCTCAAACGGAGCGAGGAACAAGGATCAGGGAGAGTTTCCATGACACCAAATTTCAGAAGGTGGGAAGCAGTAAGATTTGGGCTGAGTAGTTATAGGGTCAATTAAAAATATAGGGTTTTAGGTTGCCACTGAATTTAAGAGCAAACATCTAGATAGATTCCTCCACCGGAGGCACAGGAGGACACAACAGACAAAAAACATGGTTTCCCCCCCTTAAATGTGGGTAGTCCTTGGCTTACGACCATAATTGAGCCATCATTTCTGTGACTGAGGAAGACATTTGTTCAGTAAGTTTCGCTTTATTTAGTGACATTCCTGGCCACTGTTGTTTAAGTGCCACTAACTCAAGAATCACAGTTGTTAATAGCAATAGCACTTAGACTTATATACCTTTATGGTGCTTTTACAGCCCCTCTCTAAGCGGTTTTTACAGAATCAGTGTACTGCCCCCAACAATCCGTGTCTTCCTTTTACCCACCTTGGAAGGATGGAAGGCTGAGTCAACCTTGAGCTAGTCGGGATCGAACTGCTGGCAGTGGGCAGAGTTAGCCTGCAATACTCCATTCTAACAGGAAGGAAGGAAGGATGGTTTACAGAGTCAGTCTCTTGCCCCCAACAATCTGGGTCCTCCTTTTACCCACCTCGGAAGGATGGGAGGCTGTCAACCTTGAGCCTGGTGGGATTTGAACAGCCGATAGTCAGCAGAAGTGGCCTGCAGTACAGCACTCTAACCACTGTGCCACCTCGAGGCTCTTTATATTAACTTAGTAACATGGTTGTTAAGTGAATCTGGCTCATCGGAAAGTCACAAAAGGGGATCACGTGACCCCAGGACCCTGCGACCATCATAAATACAAATCCATTTGCCAAGCATCTGAATGTTGATCACCTGAATAGGGGAGGAGGCTGCAAGGGTTGTGTGAAAAACGGCAACAAATCCCATTTTCCAGTGCTGCTGTAACTTGGAATGGTCACTAAGGGAACCACTGTAAGTCAAGGGCTCCCTGTAATGCATTTTTGGGTTGCAATCAGAGAGGTTGTTCTGAAAGGAGAGATGGCCCACTTCTCTGGCTTTGGAGAGAGAGAGGATCAAAGAATGAGGCAGCCACGATTCATCTGACCACGTTAACGTGGCTGCTGTACAGAGAACATCAAAGGGGAGTTTTGAAAGAAGCCAGGATGAGAGGCGGTGCGGAGAACAACAAACCACGCAGGAGGGAACCAAGGGGCCTTCAAAAGCAACCTGATTATTTGCCTCACAAGCTAATTGGGGTACAGAGCGTGTGTGTGTGTGTGTGTGTGTGTGTGTGTCACACAGGTAATAAAGGATGCAAAGAAAAGAAGAGAATCAAAGAGCAGTTATCAGCCGCCGAAAGCCAGGTGTTGAAAATGAGAAGAAAAATATGGTGGAAAGAATAACAGAGTTGGAAGGGACCTTGAGGTCTTCTAGTCCAACCCCCTTGTTTGGGCAGGAGACCCTCTATCATTCCAGGCAAGCTACTGTCCAGTCTCTTCTTGAAAACCTCCAATAATGGAGCACCCACAACTTCGGGTGGCAGGCTGTTCCACTGGTTAATTGTTCTCACTGTTAGAAAATTCCTCCTTAGTTCTAGGTTGCCTTTCTCCTTGATTACTTTCCATACGTTGCTTCTTGTCCTGCCTTCTGGTGCTTTGGAGAACAGGTGAGACCACCCCTCTTCTCTGTGGAAGCCCCTTAGCTATGGGAAGGCTGCTACCAAGTCATTCCAGTCCTCTCTTCCCTGGACTAGCCAGACCCAATTCCTGCAACCGTTCTTCGTATGTTTTAGCCTCCAGACCCCTAACCTTCTTTGGTGCTCTTCTCTGTCCTCTTTTGAGAGTCTCAGCATCCTTTTGATATCATGCCAGTGGCACTGTGGGGCCCCAGGAGCAAGACCAAGTGGAGCAGCAGGCCAGGGGCTGAGCTCTCCCAGGAGCCCAGGTGAGGTCCACAGAGCATCTCCTGTGACACCTTGAGGAGAGACCCAAATCTTGGGCACGGGACACATCCCATGCCCGACCAGATTAGATCTTGGCCTCTCCTGAGGAGGTCAGTCCTCCATCCTGTCTCCAAAGTTTTCCACTCTGAGATTGTATTTTCTGGAAGGTTGCAAGGGATGGCAATCCAGAGGCAAATTCTACAGGTGCTGTAAGATGGCTTCCCGTCCAAAACCTTCCCAAGTTCTACACAATGTCAAGCTTTGTCGTCTTGTGTTGGAGGACAAACTCAGGGCTTTGGGTATGGGGTTGAGGGATTGCTGTAGCTCAGAGGCCTCCAAACTTGGCAACTTTAAGACTTGTGGACTTCAACTCCCAGAATTCTCCAGCCAGCTGTGCTGGCTGGAGAATTCTGGGAGTTGAAGTCCACAAATCTTACAGTTGCCAAGTTTGGGGACCCCTGTTGTAGCTGAACAACTAGAAGAGTGAAATGCAGGCTCTGCAAGGACCACAAAGCAGAAATGTGGAAACTTCACAAAAGGACCTTCCTCGGCCAGCATCAGAGGATCCTAGCAGGAAATCCAAGGGGATCCTTCAACGAGCCACTTCCAGGAACGGCACCTTCTTCAGATTTGATCTGGAGCGGATTCCACGTCAGCTGTTTGTGGGGGAAGAAGGGGGCTGGCCCCCAGCCTCTTTCCTTCGTTATGGAAGCCCCTGCGCATCACAGCTGCCAGGTATCTGAAGAGACCCTTGGGAATGCAGGGATGGGGGGGGGGAGGAGAGATCAAAGAGAAGGCAAATTTGTTTATAACTCTTAAGTGTAATTCAGGCAGTCCTTGACCGATGACCTCAATTGATTCTTGGTGGTCTGTGAACTGGCAGGTGTTTCATAACCCAACTAACTAACATCACAAGTGAATGTGGGGTTTGCGTCCTGTTTATATATAGTCACTTGCTCTACTAGATTTGATGGAATGCAGTTTTCTTCTTGGTAGTTGGGATACTTTCTGCTTGATTGTTTGTCTGGTGTTAATCGCTGCTTACCTTCTAATTTCTCCTTACCTCCCAGGCTTTCTCAACTTCCAGAGTCCAATCTTCTTTGAGAATTGGCCGAACAGCCTGGATGAATTGAATTCCAATGTACTGAGAAAAAAATAAAAAGCCAAAGAAACAACGGTAATTTTGGGAAAGAGAGACAGAGAAGTGGATTACCTGCTGTGAATTACTAGCAACTGTTATAGCTGTTGGATTGCTTTAAAATATATGTGCTATGGGCCAGAGACATTTTAAGAGATACAATTGTGCTTCTACAATAACATCTGAGAAAAGAGGATAAAATTTTGTGGAGCAATTCCCTCGCCTCACACCATGGATTTTAGAAGGCTTTAGACTTGGTCATTTTTCATTTGTCTTCTTCCCTGATTTTTGTGTTGCAATTTCTTTCTTAGCAAGACCATTTGAGCAAAAAAAAAAATACATCTAAAGAAACCAAAAAGCAACACATCTGCATATTTTAAGGGAGGACAGGTGGAGACACCCCACCCAGAGGTGGTCTTCAGCCGGTTCTGACCAGTTCTGGAAAACCGATAGTGGAAATTTGGGATAGTTCAGAGAACCGGCAAATCCCACCTCTGACTGGCCCCACCCCTATCTCTTCTCTGCCTCCCATTGAGTCCCAATTTTTTTAATCTATTTTTATTTATTTATTTTGATTTGTCAATCACTTACAAGGTAATAGGTGTAAGTATATACATAGTTATGAATACATGAAATGGGTACATATAAGAAAAATAAAAGAAACAATAGGAGAGGGATGGTAGGCACTTTGGTGCACTTATGCACACCCCCTACAGACCTCTTAGGAAAGGGGTGAAGTCAAGAGTAGGCAGTCTAAGGTTAAAGTTTTTGGGATTTGGGGAAGAAACCACAGAGTCAGGTAGAGTATTCCAGACATTGACCACTCTGTTGCTGAAGTTGTATTTCCTGCCATCAAGTTTGTATCTATTTGTAACCTTGAGTTTGTATCTATTGTTTGCTCTTGGTTTGTTATGGTTGAAGCTGAAGTATTCCTTGACAGGTAGGACATTGCAATGTATGATTTTATATATTATACTTAGATCGGACCGAAGGCGGCGTAGTTCTAGGTTTTCTAGGTCTAGAATTTCAAGTCTGGTGGCATAAGGTATTCTGCAATGAGGAGTAGAGAACTCTTCTTGTGAAATATTTCTGGACTTTCTCAACTGTGCTAATATCAGATACGTAATGTGGGTTCCAGATTGATGAGCTGTATTCGAGTATTGGTCTAGCAAATGTTTTGTATGCTCTAGTTAGTAATGTGATATTACCAGAGAAAAAGCTATGTGGGATTAAATTAACAACTCTTAATGCCTTTTTTGGCTATGTAGTTACAGTGAGTTCTAGCACTTAGGTCATTAGAGATGAGTACTCCAAGATCCTTGACAAAGTTTGGCTCATCAACCAGGTTTTGACTATTCAGCTTGTATTTTATTTTCTGATTTTTTTTGCCAATATGTAAGACAGAGCATTTATTTGTTGAGATTTGAAGTTGCCATTTGATTGATTGATTGGCTGGGTCTTCTTTTGTTGCCCTGCACAGGAGAACGGAGCTGGAAAGCAGGTTAGTGGGATGGGGAGGGAATGGGGGTTTTACAGCATCCCTCCCCTGCCATGCCCACCAAGCCACGCCCACAGACTGGCAGTAAAAACATTTGAATCCCACCACTGATCCCACCTGCAATGCCTCTGCATTATGGAGAGCACCCAAGCATTTATAAAAGCAACACCACTGATCCCAAGGGAATATTGTTGCCCTTCCTGATGTAGGACAAGGAGAGGAAGGACCTGGGGGTGGAGTTAAAAGAGGAATCAGCCTAGAATCCCTACAGAGCCACAAGTGAACTAAGCCCAACTTCCCTCAAATTCAGAGAACTTGTATCTAATTCCTAGATGGTGCTAACCCTTAGTTGAGAAGATTCCTCCCCTTAGCAATACATCAGCTGAATTGGACCCTGTGGACCTGGTCTTTCACACCTGACCCATCTGACACCCTGTGGTTGGTTGCTGTCTGCAAAAGTAGCTTGGTAAAAGTTGGACAAAGTCCAGGTGGTTTGCAAAGATGGTGATTGCAAGACCACAGTCTTCTAAATGTGCTTTTTAAATTAAGTAACCTATAAAAGGGAAGGTGTGATTTTTCCCTCTGGTTCTCTCTCTTGTGAAATCAATAAGAGAATCCTTTATAACTGAAAGGCTTCAAACCAATTATAAATTGAATGATATTTCTCATCCCGGTGTCATAATTGGAGTGTAGCGGACCAAGGCTCTTATCTAGAAGCCAGATTTGGACGTCAGGGTGGAGTCAAAAGAGGGATTAGCCTAGAATTCCTACATAGCCACAACTGGCCCAAGTCCAAAGTCCCTTGAACTCCATGAACATCTAATTCCACGCAAGTGCTAATGTTAGTTGAGAAGATTCCTGTATATAGACTTTTAGCAATAAAATAGTTTACGGGAAGATAGATTCACGAGGATTGAGCTTTCGCACCTGACACCTTCCACTTCAAAAAGAGAGGATTGAAAGGCCATCTGGAATTAGGAATATCCTTTTTAGAAGATTCAAGATCCGAAGTGCTTTAGTTCTTCAATAGCAGGGCTCTTCAAACTGGACAGTTTTAAGACTTGTGAACTTCAACTCCCAGAATTCCTCCTCCAGTCATGTTAGCTCAGGAATTCTGGGAATTGAAGTCCACAAGTCTTAAAGTGGCCAAGGTTGGAGACCCGTGATCTAGATAGAATACAGCAGGGGTCTTCAAACTTGACAGCTTTAAGACTTGTGGACTTCAACTCCCAGAATTCCTCCTCTAGTCATGTTAGCTCTTAAACTTGCCAAGTTTGAAGACCCTTGTTCAATAGGATGTGTAGGGCACCGCAACCTTTGAATTCAGCCCAGGCTGGCTCTCCTGCCTTCCTCTCACCTCATAGTAGTTGGGAGGAGCTTTATAATGGAAGTGATTCTTTCCCAGCTCAAAGGCAAGAATTTCCAGTTTATCTTCTTGATCTAGTCGGGCCACGCTCTTCTCGATGAAGGACATCACTCTGGTGAGGGCAAGAGAAGAGAGGAGACCTTGTTTGGGGATGGGTTTGCGTGGGACACGAGGAGGCCCCATTTCTAGGAAATCTACGATGACCCATAGGAAAGTTCTGGGCAGGGCAGAAGTTCGGATTCAGTCCTGCGTATGAAGGGAGGAATTCTCCAAATTACAGGAAACCTCTAGGAAAGCAACTCTCTCTCCCATCCATGGCTCTCTACAGGGTCTGTGGGATGGGGAGAAATAGCTGGAGGAGAGGGGCTTGGAGGTCCCAAAGCAACGAGTGATCCTTTCAGAGTAAAGCTGGCTGGGGAATTCTGGGAGTTGAAGTCCACCCCTCTTCCAGCTGCCAAGACTGAGAAACACTGGCCTAGGCATGCTAATGGCCAAGTTGGCTTTCAAGGATTATTTTAATCTCCTCCAGAACCTATAAAGATCAAGAGATAAAACCAAGATAATGCAGACCACATGTACCCTTCCTCTTCAAAAAAACGGGGAAGATAGGGCTGCAATGGCCAAATGTCAATCCCAGGGGGAAGATAAAAGCCAGAAAAAGAAATAAAGACTCTTCCCACCTCCAACCCTGTGCCAAAGAGCACTAAAACCCTCCATTTGCCTGCTGGCTGGGGAATTCTGGGAGTGCACAAGTCCAAAAGTCCCCGCCTTATGTTATTCCGGAGAAATGGCTGTCCAGTCTTTTCTTGAAAACCTCCAGTGATAGAGAAGGAAGTAAGGGAGGCAGGGAGGGAGGGCAGGAAGGAAGAACAGGGTTGGAAGGGACCTTAGAGGTCTTCTAGTCCAACCCCCTGTTCAAGTCAGAGACGCTATACAGTTTGAGACAAATGCCTGTCCAGTCTCTTCCTGAAAACCTCCAGTGATGGAGCAGCCACAACTTCTGGAGGCCAGTAGTTCCACCGGTGAATTGTCCTCGGTGTCAGGAAAATTCCTCCTTATTCCTAGGTGATGGAAGGATACAAATCCCCTTGTGTTGTCCACAGGCACAGGAAGGACCCCGGCATGGCCATAGATAGAACCCTCTCTAAGGGGGACGATGGGATTTCAGCCCAGGTGGCCCCGCTGTTTGGATGGAGGAGGAGAGCCAGAAGCCAAGAGGCCCCTCAGACCCACCTGAGGCCATGAGCTTGCAGCTCCTTACTCATCTTCAGCTGCTGCAGATCGTCCACATCACGGAAGAGGAAAAACACGTCTTTACACTCAGGGTGGGTCTCAAAAAGCCTGGAGAAGAAACAGGAGGGGTCCAGAGAGCACGTTCCTTGCGAGGACGGGGAGAATGGGACCTTCTTCCTCCAGCCTGGGACGGAGGAGGAAGATCTGCAGCCCAGGCAACGGTTAGATAAGGGACCGCTCAGCCCTCAGGGGGAAAATGGTTCTGTGATGGGACATGATGTTTTGTGGGCGTGGCTTGGTGGGCGTAGCAGGGGAAGGATGCTGCAAAATTCGCCTTCCCTCCCCACCCCACTGACCTGCTTTCCAGCTCCGTTCTCCTGGGCAGGGCAACCAAAGGAGACCCAGCCCATCAGCTGGGACTCGATGAGTGACAGAGAAGAGATGGGGTTGGCGGGGCCGGTCAGAGGCGGGATTGGCCAGTTCTCCAAACTACTCTGAACTGGCTAAATCCCATCTCTGGACCTTCCCAAGATTCTGGGACTGTAAAGGTGGGGGGAGGGGAGGAAGAGATGTACTGGAAGTCCTCGACTTACGATCCCAATTGAGCCCAAAATTTCTGTTGCTACACCAGACAATTGTTAAGTAGGTTTTGCCCCATTTTACGACCCACGTTAAGTGAGCCTCTGCAGTGGTTGTGTTAGTCACACGGTCGTTAAGTGAATCTGGCTTCCCCATTGACTGCTTGTCAGAAGGTCAGAAAACGGGGATCACATGACTCCCGGCATACCGTCATAAATAAGAGTCAGCTGCCAAGCCTCTGATTCAAAAAGTTTTGCTACCGGTTCTGTGGGCGTGGCTTGGTGGGTGTGGCAGAGGAAGGATATACTGTAAAATCCCCCTTCCCTCCCCACTCCTGGGGGAAGGTTTACCACCGGTTTTCCGAACTACTCAAGATTTCCACTACCGGTTCTCCAGAACTGGTCAGAACCTGCTGAATCCCACCTCTGCTCTGAATTTTGATCATATGATTACGGGGATGCTGCCAAGGTCATAACTGTGAAAAACAGCCATAAGTCACTAGTATTTATATATTATAAATCTTCTCTGAAAGCAAAATACCCCTCATGCATCACCACAAAATCTCCAGAACCGTAAAGCCTACAAACTTAAAATCTGGCCCATATGTTCCTCTCCACTTCTAGGTGCTCACTAAGAAAGGATTTTTTGAAATGACCTTCAGAACATTTAGAGTATTTCCTATATTATTATTATTATTATTATTATTATTATTATTATTATTATTATTATTATTATTATTATTATTACGCTCTGATGCTAAGGAGTTCTACTCTCCCTCCCCAGCTGGAAAGAAATCTGCTTCAAATGCAAAACCACAAGCAGAGGAGAGGAGGTTCAGTTTCAGTTTCATAGCAGCACCAAACCACTTTAGTACAGAACAGTTGAGCTAAGCCACGTCCGGGCTCCTTGCTGTCTCCTCCTTGCTCACACAGCAAACACTGTTTCAGTTTCCAAACAGCCCTCAACTCTCTCACACACTGACAGGACACCAGCCAGAGGAATACCGATGGATGCTGGTAGGCAGAGGCAGGACATTTTTTCCCTTATTTCCCCCCCCCCCCCACCACATAGTTTCGTAGCAAAGCATGGCTATCCAGCTAGTAGTATATAAATATAAATAAGTATATAAACTAGTGTTTGTATGCTATAAGTACCATCTTTATTGCAAGGTTACTTTAACTGAACCCTGCAGTGAGGGCTCCTTGGTGCTCAATGGCCTTGATGGTTTTCTTGCAGGCATTTCATTGCCCAAATTAGGCTGAATCACCATTGCTAAATATTCTCCTCTATTAGCAACTTGCAAACCTGAAAGTGCATTTCTCCCTCACAGCCTCAGAAAGTGGGGAGGGAGGGTCCCTTCTGAGATGCTTGCCCGGCCCCTGTTCCTTCCGAGGGCTGAGAAGTCTCTTATCGGACTGTCGCTGGTTCTGCAGCTCCTCTTCTTCCTCCTTCTCCTGTCTCTCTTCTCCCAGGATGGACAATCCACCCTCTTTGTTAAGGGGTGTTTCTGAACCCCCTTTCTTTCCCCTCCTCTCTTTGGGGCCCTGCCACCTCCCCTTCCCACGCCCCCCACTGGTTTTATGGCATCTGCTTTGGCCAAAAAGAAGAAGAAGCTGGGGGGTGGGGGGGGATAAACACAAGAATTGTTTAAGGAATGTTTATCCTGGCCTTTGTCATCCTGATCCCAGGATGTTTAAAACTCTCTTCAAACAAAAGCCATGCCAATGCAATCTGTAAAAGCCGTCTGAAAAGCACATGTTAAAATAGCAGCACAAACCCAGCCAAGCTCCCTGGGGACTGAAGTGCCCTAAAATCTACTGCTCCTTTCATCTGTTATTTTTTAAGGCCAGGGGTGCCTCTGCGGCCGGTTGCACCCGCCAGGTTTCAAATCACAGTTCCCCCTCCTGTCTCTTTCCTCCATCCATCTTGGCAAGGGTCAAGCCGGGAAGGGAAGGGAAGAGAAGAGAGAAGGAACGGAACAGAACAGAATATGAAGAAAGGAAAAATAATGGAATGGAATGCAGGATAGGATAAGGTAGGATAGAACAGAAAATATAGAATAGGATCAGATAGGACAGAATATGGAGAATGGAGAATAGAACAGAATAATAGAATATGGAGAATGAAGAATAGGATAGGATAGGATAGAATATAGAATAGAACGAATAGAGTGGAATGGAATAGAATAGAATAAGGGATAAGAATGGAATGGAATAGAATACAATAGAACAGAATTCTTTACTGGCCAAGTGTGACTGGACACACAAGGAATTTGTCTTTGGTGCATAAGCTCTCATTGCACATATATGCAACAAGTGATAAATAATTATCAGAATCATAAAATACAATCACCATAAATCACAAGGTATAACACTCTGTGATAGTCATAAGATACTAAATAAAAGCAATCGGCATAAATCGTAAGATAGAAATAACAGGATAGTCATAAGAGGCTAAAGGCATAGGAAACAGGAAAGATGAAAAGGAGAGTGGGTACTAAGCCCTACTAAGGGTTGGATATCCCAAGACCGTCTTGTGGGAATCAGTGGTCTACTGGAGTGATGGCATTGGGGGGGAAACCTGTCCTTGGATCTGGTTGTTTGGGTGAGTAATGCTCTATGGAGTTGTCTTGAAGGAAGATGTTGAAACAGTTTGTGTCCAGGATGTGGGAGGTGTTTTCTCAGCCCTCTTTCTGACCTGTGCAATGGACAGGTCTTCTATGGAAGGCAGGATGGTTGCAACTGTTTTTTCTGCAGTCCTGACTATCCGTTGGAGTCTGTTTCTGTCCTGTTTGGTTGCTGTGCCAAATCAGACAGTTCCGGGGTGCAAATGGGCGTGCATAAGCGCACCAGCGTGCCTACCGTCCCTGTCTTAGTCCCCATTCATCTGTATTTACTTCCTTTGTTCGTGTTTATGTTCCTACCTACACTTGTTATCTTGTACATGTTTGACAAACAAATAAAATAAAAAATAAAAATAAATAAATGACAGACGCCGTCATTCCTGTGCAGAATGCTATCGGCAGCTCCTGAGGCGGTCTCAGCTGTGAGTTGGCGCAGGAAGAACATTCTTCATTGTGCTTTGCTGATGGTGGCCCTTTTAATATGATTCATGTGGAAAAGGTTAAATTGGAAACTTTTCTGCAGAAATGTGATGAGTCTGGGCTCCAGAGAGCTGTCTCTGTTGCTCTTACCCCAGCGAAAACAAACAAGGGCAACGGCAATGTTGTGACATATGATTCAGAAGTAGAAAAAGATGTGTTGTTGAAGTGTTGGCTGTTCCCTAGCTCTGCGTCTCTAACCACTTGGCCTTGACTAAATAACAAACAGAACCGCCTTTCTATCAAGTTCTTTGAATGTTGTGGTTTCATTAAAAGAGACTTAAGATGAATCCGGTCGTGTCTGATCCAGCATGGGAGACGGGATCAGCCTTGGGAAGGGATGGAGCCACTTAAAAATTGGTAATTGATTTTGGAGCAAGAAGAAAAAGAATATTATAAAATATGGGACTTATTTTAACAATGATTAGATAAGAAATTAGAGAAATATAATATAATATAAACATAACATAATAGTTAAGATAAAATAATATAATGATATGCTATAAGCGATTACTAGGGAAAGGATCATAATATGATATTCTATGTTTGATTATTTGGAAATGAATGATACCATAAACTAGGCTTTATAATAGTTGATTCTTGCTCAGAAAAGATGAGATGAATTTATAAATACAGTCTGATAATGATTTGACAATAATATGATGCTAAGCAGATAGTAGTTACATACATTATGAATTGTAATATAAAAACAGGATGGAAGGACTGTTTATATTGTGCTCAAGAGATATGTACCAACCGGCACACTATATATCGAAAGAAGATTTTATTTAATGTTGTATGTTTTGTGTCTGTTTATGTTTGTTGTTTAAAATTAAAAAAAAATTGGTAATTAATTTTGGAGGGCTACCGTATTGTGGCTCCCTTCGTGGGTGGAAATTGTATGAAAGATTGGGCAAGGGAAAGAGGCAGACACAGGATCCAGAACCGAAATCATTTGCCAAACGTTTACTCTAAGTAACTCTACATACAGGCAATCCTTGACTTGTGACCACAATTGAGCCTTCAATTTCCATTGCTAAGCGAGACGGTTGTTACATGAAATTTCCCCCTGTAGTCCCTATTAAAAATTCTGTGGCTCGTTGGCTGAAAGATGATTGGCATAGTTCCACCCGGGCATCTTTTGCAACATGGACAACCATTTTTCTGAAATGTATAGGATCTCC
Organism: Bungarus multicinctus; assembly: GCA_023653725.1. NCBI lineage: Eukaryota > Metazoa > Chordata > Lepidosauria > Squamata > Elapidae > Bungarus > Bungarus multicinctus. The sequence goes on along the minus strand of CM042835.1, from coordinate 1,079,991 downwards.
TGCTCGAGTAGGGGGGGTTGGACTAGAAGACCTCCAAAGTCCCTTCCAACTCTGATATTCAGTTACTCTGTCCCTTCCTTCCTTCCTTCCTTCCTTCCTTCCTTTCCTTCCTTCCTTCCTTCCTTCCTTCTTTTGCTTTTAGGAAGAGACAGCTACTTGTCTGAAATGGTATAGGAGACCTCCAACTCTCTTTTTCTATGTTTGATGTTTTCTCTCATTCTTCTGCCAACGTGAACAAACAGGATTTCCAGGGACGCCAAGTGAAAAACAGCCCAGAAGACTTGCCGAACCAGACGCCTTCAGTGGTTCTCCTTTGGAAAGAGCTCCATTCAAGAAACATCGGGCACCTGGGTTGTAATTTAGAGCGTTCATCTATTTTGCTCTGATTTTAATTAGCCAGGAGCATTTGACTGTGAAGAGCTGATGCCAACTCCCTCGGCTTCTAAACAAAACCCGTCAGTTGGGCACCTTAGCCTGCAAAGCGAGGGAAGGCACCTGGGGTGGGAGGTGGGCAGGAAGGTTTCACAAAAGCCCTTGCAAGAAAAGAGAGGCTGGGGCTGCCCTCCTCCTCCAGTTGCCTCTGATGTGCTTCCAGGGGGCAGGCAAGGCATTAAGCTGGTCCCCATGGGGTGCAGCCTAAAAGGGGCAAAAGAGAGTTTTGCAAGGGGGGGGGGAGAAAACTATTATTATTGCAATGTATTTGTCAGTGGGAGCAGATGACTCTTTATGTGTATGTTTACTTTTTATGCACATTTTTTCTTTGTTTAATTTTGCTTTGTTCTTGTTTCCTTTAAGGGTTTGTATTTTAATTTTGGAAAGAATAAAATAAAATAAAAATATATTTTTTTTAAACAGGGAGCCAGCAAGGTGGGGAGGGCTATAAGAAGGAGGTGGGTGGCCAGAGATTCTTCACCTTCCTTCTCTCTTTCTCTCTTCCAATGCCAGCCTTTGCCCTTGGCAAACAGCGGTTGCCTTTCCAACAGACTGCAGAGCCGTTTAACATCTGGACACTGGGCCACTGCAGTCTCTCCGGGCAGGTTCTCATCCAGGGTTGATTCACACTGACCCATGAAGACGTTTCCCTCCTTCCTGAGTCAGCATGGAGCAGCCCTGCTGGGAAACGCTGCCGATTTCCAGATGCGAAACAGATTCCTGGGGTGGAAAATGCTTTTCGGCTTGGTATGAGTCTGATAATCACAAGTGGAATTTATTGCCTCATTGAATTACTTGCAAATATCTCAGGGGAGTAAAAACAGTCTGCCTGCAGCAACAGGCTGGGGGCAGTGGCGGATTAAGGCTCAAAGCACTGACAAATCTTGGTGCCCCCCCCCTTTCGACATACTGTACAAACGAAGCCATATTCGCCACCTTGCGGTGCCCCCTTTGGGCCTGGTGGTGCCCTAAGCACGTGCTTCGTCCGCTTCGTGGTCAATACATCACTGACTGTGTGGTCCTTGGTGCCCTCTGACCTCGGTAGCTTCCTTGTAGACGTTTCATGACCCAACTAGGGAACATCACCAGTGCTAGAAAGCAGGGGGGTTGCAGGGAGGGGGGGAAGAGGAGGGAGAAGAAGATAATGGGGTCCTTGGTGCTCTCTGAGCTTGGTGGTTTCCTTGCAGACATTTCATAACTCAGCTGGGAACTTCTAGCACTGATGATGTTACCTAGTTGGGTCATGAAACGTCTGCAAGAAAACCACCCAGCTCAGGGAGCACCAAGGATGCCACAGTTCAACCCTGAGCTTCAAAGTTCCTCTTCTATTGGGCCCCCAGACTCAGCCATGGGGTTTGAAGGGGCCAAAGCCCCCCCCCAAGCTGTGTAGCCCCCTCCCCATTTTCTACCCCTGCCTCTTTCAAAGAGGCGAGTCTGGATCTGGGCACCTGATGCGAAACCTGCTCCAGGCAGGGCCTGCTCTCTTCAAACTGCCTCCTCCCTGCCCGTTTCTGGACTTTGGCTTCAGCCGGCGTCCTTCGGCCAACGGCTGCTTTCATGCCCATCTGGGGTTTCTGCCTCCATTTTCCTCCCTCCTTCCCCGAAGCCACCTTGAGTTTGCCGGACACAAAACAGACCCTGCAAAAATCAGTGCGATCAAAGGTTGTGTGTTTTGTGGTGAGATTCCAGAGGGAGAGATGGGGCAGCGGGAGAGAAAGAACAGGTCTCTCTCTCTCTGCGTACGTGTAGGTGCCAGCTCCAAAGTCTCTGAGCACCAGGCAGGATGGACCTCACGCCACCTGGAAAAAGGCCTCTGAGCAGGTCCATGTTCTGATCCAGGCTTTGTAAACCGTAATTAATCACAAACTTGCTTTAAAAGCAAAACCTATTTTATTGCAACGCTGGGAATGGTTTTCATTCCCAGCCGGAACTGATTATAAACAGCCCCCCAAGATAAGCACACGCCTTTCCGTGCTGTGGAAAGCTGCCAAAAACAAAAAGATCCAATTAACTATAACAGAAACCAACCGAAGTACCAGAAAAAAACAAGCAGAGCTTCAAAGAGGACTTGGACTCTATCGAACTACTTTGCTTCCTGCAAAGGTTTCTTCACCTTTGCCTGTCCTTTATCCCTTATGGAGGGGCCATCACCTCCCAGCCTTACTCCCGAGTCACCCCATTTGTCTCAGCTGCTCTCGCCTTCTAGCAGCTCTGTGCACGTGCGCGCTGGGAACAGGCTCCCCTTGTTCCTCTGCCTCGCTACTGCCAGACTCCAGAGGCTCTGGAAGCAGCACCCCCCTCCCAGATGGTCCTGGTCCCTTCTCTGCATTGGAGGCAGGACCCTTGTCCGAGTCTTCTCCAGACTCCCTGAGTGGTCCCCTTTCTTCCTCACTGTCCGATTCCCCTCTGCACCACAACAGTCCAAAGGGCACGTTGCCACCCCATTGTAGCTTGGTGGTTTGGCGTCCCTGGACATTGGTAAGGTTAGGTCCTCCTTGATTTACAAATTACAACCACTCATTGAGCAAACGGTCCAAGTTACAATGGCACTGAAAAAACTGACTTATTATATGACCGGTCCTCACACATGCAACCGTCACAGCCTGCCCACAGTCCCATGATCAAAACTCAGGTGCTTGGAAACTGGCATGTATTTATGACTGTTGCAATATCATAGGGTCGCCATCTGCAACCTTCCCAGCCGTTTCCAACAAGCAAGGGAAAGCTGGATTCACTTAACCAACATGTGACTCATTTAGCAACTGCAGTGATTCGCTTAACGATAGTTCCAAACCAAGTCATAAAATTGGGGTGGGGGTTTCACTTAAGAACCGCCTTGCTCAGGAACAGAAATTCTGGTCCCATTTGTGGTCGTTAAGTCGAGGACATGGAGGCCACGGAGGGTTTATGGCATCTCTTCTCCGCCTCCCATCGAGTCCCAGCTGATCGGCTGGGTCTCCTTTGGTTTCCTTGCACAGGAGAACGGAGCTGGAAAGCAGGTTAGTGGGGTGGGGAGGGAAGGGGGATGTTGCAATATATCCTTCCCCTGCCACACTCACCAAGCCACACCCACAGAACCTGTAGTAAAAGTTTTTGAATCCCACCACTGCCCTATTTGGGTTTGCAGACCTTCTCCTTGGATATGTGGATTAGGTCTGGGCAACCTATTTGGGGCTACAAGGAACATTGAGTAAAAGATTTTCCCGTTTGCTATTTTTGTACTCAATTAACTTAATTTCAGCTTGACTGTTGCTTATCTAGGGGAGATGCCAGTTCTCAAGACCATGGTAGACTCTGTGAATGTTTTAAGGGCAGATGGGAACAGTGCAAAGGATAAAAATACAGTATCTCTGGATATAAAACGTCTCACAAGAGAGAGCCAAGATGGAAGTCTAAGCATCAAAGGGGGGGGGGGTGTTCTTTAAAGCAGGGGTCTCCAATCTTGGCCACTTTAAGACTGGTGGACCTCAACTTTGCTGGCTGAGGAATTCTGGGAGTTGAAGTCCACCAGTCTTAAAGTGGCCAAGGTGGGAGACCCCTGCTTTAAAGGGCCACTGTGGTTCATCCGGAGTGCCTCCCTGTGAAGGAAGCCAGGGGCCGATCCTCAGTTTACCCTGGCGCGTTGAATGTCCTTGGTCGGGAAGCCCGTTAGGCGTGGGAGCAGGCTGCCGATCCCAAGAGACTCATCTTGGGGATGAATCATCTGGCAAAGTGGAATTTCCTCCCACCCTCTCCCGCCCTTGAGAAACACTATTTTATTTCATTAGATTTAGAGATTCCCTCCCTGGGCTGCCAACCTCCGTGGGTGGCTTAGAATGTAGAAAGGAAGACAAACAGGAAGGATGGTGGAGAAGAGTGAAGCCCACATGGGAGGGAGTGTGGTGGTTCACCGTAAGCAGGTGCAGACGGCAGCGGAATCGGACAGTGGGGAAGCACCGGGACCCGTCAGGAGGACTCGGACAAGGGTCTTGCGTCTGATGCAGGGATGGGGCCAGGGCCATCTGGGAGTTAGAGCCTCTGGAGTCTGGCAGCAGCGAGGCAGAGGAGCAAGGGGAGCCTGTTCCCAGTACGTGCATGCACAGAGCTGCCAGAAGGCAAGAACAGTTAAGACAAAAGAGGTGACTCGGGAGTAAGGCTGGGATAGAGGACAGGCAAAGTTGACGAAACCTTTGCATGAAGCAAAGTAGTTCGATCGATTCCGAGTCCTCCTTGAAGCTCTTTTGTCCTCGGTTGGTTTTTTTGCATTTTTGGTTTCTCGTTCATTGGATCCTTCTGTTTTTGGCAGCGTTCCACAGGACTGGAAGGTGTCTGCTTATCTTGGGGGACTGTTTGAGAATAATTCAAGCTGGGAATGAAAACAATTCCCAGTGTTGCAATAAAATAAGTCTTGCTTTTAAAACAAGTTTGTGATTACTTACGGTTTACAAAGCCGGGGTCAGAACCGGGAGGGCGGGAGAAGCCCTCAGCCCCCACCCTGCTGGGGGCCCGGGAGAGCAGCCAGGTCTTCTAGGGACATCTTCAGGGGTGGGTGGGGGAAGCCCACCCCCAGAATTCTGGGGGCAATGCAGATGCAGCCACAGAGAAGATTTCCCCAAGAGTTGGACAGGTAGTCCTGAACTTGAAACTATGCCATTTAGTGACTGCTCAACATTACAACAGGTCTGAAAAAGCCAAAGGTGCTTTTTCCAGAGGCAACCGGGTGTTGTTTTTCCATGAAGTCGTTTCGCTTCTCATCTAAGGAGCTTCCTCTGTTCTGTGGGAATCTTCCGACTCATTCAGTCAGAACGGAAGAAGCTCCTTGGGTGAGAAGGGAAATGTCTTCACGGAAAAACAACGTCCTTTGGAAAAGGCACCTTGGGACCAACTAGGGCGATGGACCATCTCCATGGCCACTTATGACTATGGGACAGAGGTGGCATTCAGCTGGTTCGGACCAGTTCTGGAGAACCGGTAGCGGAAATTTTGAGTACCACCTCTGACTGGCCCCACCAACCCCATCTCATCTCTGATTGGCTGGCTGTTCTTTGGCTGCCCTGCACAGGAGAACGGAGCTGGAAAGCAGGTTAATAGATAATCAGAGTTGGGAGGGACCTTGTAGGTCATCTAGTCCAACCCCCTGCCCAAGTGAGAGATTCTACATCATTTCTGACAAATGGAAATCCAATCTCTTCTTGAAAGTCTCCCACAACTTCTGAGGACAAACTGTGGGCACCCTTCCCCTGCCACGCTCACCAAGCCACGGCCACAAAACCGATAGTGAAAAAAAAATTAAACCCACCCCTGCCCTGGTAGCATCCCCACAGTCAGTGGCCAAAGGCCAGCCTTCCCCAACCAGCTCCTCCAAATTTGTGGCTTCCGTTGCATCGTCCCCTTGCCAAGAGAGAATCCGAGGCTTACCCAATGAAGACAATGATTCCCACTCTGGCGATGTTCTTATGGAGGACGTTCCAGGACTGCCGGACTGACTCTTTCTGGGCCTTGGAGAGGGGAAACGCTTCCTCCTGCTCCCCATGGCTGCCAGGATCCGTCCCTGTCGCCTCCAGAGCCAGCGCTGAGCCCCTCCTATCTTCAGAGACGGCCGGATCCGCTGCGTCCCCCGTGCTGGATAAGGTGCATCCCATCTGCAGCGCAGGGTTTTCCTCCCCTGGAACAACAAAGGCAGACGGGTAGCAATCCAGAGATGGAATAACTATTGACCCCCTCACCCCTTTCCTGAGAGGCCTGTAGGGGCCGTGCATAAGCGCACCAACGTGCCTACCGTCCCTGTCCTATTGTTTCTTTTCTATTTTTCTTCTGTGTATCCATGGATTCATAACTATGTTTTTACTTATACCTATTATCTTGTAAGCAATTGACAAAATAAAATAAATAAAAATAAACCAGAATCAGGCAAGGAGCTCTTCAGATCTCGGCTTGGGAAGGGCAGTGTGTGTGTGTGTTTGTGTGTGTGTGTAAATACAGCTGCTGTTTGACTGCATGCAATGATGTTTCTCAATCTTGACCACTTTAAGACGCCTGAACTTCAACTCCCAGAGTCCCCCCAACCAGCTCTTAGGAATTCTGGGAGTTGAAGTCCAGGCGTCTTAAAGTGGTCAAGATTGAGAAACATGGGCATAGAGTGACTCACTTCAAAATGCAAATTCAACCGCAGTAAACTTCACTAAATTAATCCTAGTTAGTTCTTTCCCAAAAGAGCCAAGGTCAACGTGTCCCAGTCGAGCCTTCATTCCACCCTGAAGGAGAACCTGGTTGTTTTCCCCCCGTGGTTCCACCCCAGCAGCATCTTGTTTCTCCATTCCATCTTTGTTTATTGGGGGTCTGTTTTATTTCAAGCAGATTTTCCCTGCTGGGAAATCCAGCCGTGGCGGTGAATGTCCGAAGCCAGCAAAGCAGCCTCAAAATAAGATGGCAAGTGCCCAGAGTTTGGGGGAATCACAGAAAAAGTGGGAAGGGGAGAGGAAGAGGAGGAGGGAGGGGGAAGATGATGACTGTAGGGTCCTTGATGCTCTCTGAACTGGGTTTTGTTCTTGCAGACATTTCATTACCCAAGGAGGTAACATCATCAATGCTAGAAGGGAGTGAGGTTTGTGGAGAGGAGGACTGTGGGGGGGCTCTCTGACCTTGCTGGTTTTCTGGCAAACATTTCACGGCCCAGTTAGGTAACATCATCAGTGCTACAAGGGGGTGCGATTTGCTTTCTGTTCATATACAGTCCCTTCTAGCATCGGTGATGTTACCTAGTTTGGCTAATGACACGCCTGCAAGAAAACAACCAAGCCCAGTAACCACGTCCTTTACTGATCAGGGGAGGCATGGAGGTCAGGAAGGGTGACCAGGAGAGCCCAGCCTTGTGATGCCCTCTTTAACATCTCCAGCCTGCTTCTCCCCAGCGGGCAATGCAGGTTCGATTTGGCAAGCTCTTTGCCATAAGCTAGCATACGAGGAATGGTTGCAGGACCTGGGCAGGTCTAGTCCAGAGGTCTACGGAAGTCCACACGTCTTAAAGTTGCCAAGTTGGGGGATCCTTGGTCTAGTCCCAGGAAGAGAAGGACTAGGGGTGACATGATAGCACCTTCCAATATCTGAGGGGCCGTCACAGAGGAGGGGGGGGGGGTCAACCTACTTTTCAAAGACCCAAATGGAAACCAATCAAGGAGAGAAGCAACCTGGAATTAAGGAGAAACTTTCTAACAATGAGGACAATTAACCAGTGGAACAGCCAGCCACCAGAAGTTGTGGGGGCTCCAACACTGGAGGATTTTAAAAAGAGACTTGTCTGAAATGGAATAGCGTCAACAATCAACCCATGGAATAGAAGTTGTCCTCGGAAGTCGTGGGAGCGCCATCACTTGAGACCTTCAAGAAGGATGGACGGACATTTGTGAGAAATGGTGTAGGGTCTCCCGCTTCGGCAGGGGGTTGGACTAGATGACCTATAAGGTCCCTTCCAACTCTGATGATCTGCTATCTGTTATGGTCTCTTCCAGGCCAATGATTGTAGAGGGATGAGGAAGGGAAGGGAAGGGAAGGGAAGGGAAGGGAAGGGAAGGGAAGGAAGGAAGGAAGGAAGGAAGGAAGGAAGGAAGGAAGGAAGGAAGGAAGGAAGGAAGGAAGGAAGGAAGGAAGGAAGGAAGGAAGGAAGGAAGGAAGGAAAACAGATGGAAACCAATCAAGGAGAAGAGCCTTGTCTGAAATGGTATAGGGTCTCTTGCTTGAGCTGGGGTTGGACTAGAAGACCTTCATTGTCTCTTCCAGGCCAATGATCGTAGAGGGATGAGGAAGGGAAGGGAAGGAAGGAAGAGCAACAGATGGAAACTAATCAAGGAGAGAAGCAATCTGTAATTAAGGAGAAACTTTCTAATGGTGAGGACAATTAACCAGTGGAACAGCCAGCCACCAGAAGTTGTGGGTGCCCCATCACTGGAGGATTTCAAGAAGAGACTGGGCAATCCCTTGTCTGGAATGCTGTGAAGCAAGAGTGTCCTGCCTTGGGGACTTTAAGTCTTGTGGACCTCAACTCCCAGAATTCCCCAGCCAGCAATTCCAGGAGTTGAAGTCTACAAGTCTTAAAAGCTCCACGGTTGGACACCCTCCAGGTATTGGTCTCCTGCTTGAGCAAGGAAGACTGGAAGACCTCTAAGGTCTGGAAGACCTCTAAGGTCCCTTCCAACTCTGTATTCTCCCTCTCACCTCCTTTTGTTTGCAAGGGGTCCCGAGAGAGGCTTCTAGCCAGCCCCTCCACCTGGGGAAGCCCCTCTGCCCGAAAGAAGGAAGCTTAGACAAGCGTCTACTTACCAATGGAAAAGGGGCAGTTAGGTGGTTCAGGCAGGAGAGCCGAGTGCGAGAAGATGCCTTTTGCAGGGAGAAAAGAGCAAAGGTTTCCCACCCGACTTTCTCCCTCTTCCCTCTTGGCTCTTCTGCAATTCTCCACCAGGTGCATCCCAGACAGGCTGGAGGAGCCCAGGCAGGCGTCCTCGGGATCCTAAAGTCTGCCTGGTTTGGGTCTCTCTCCCCCTCCCGCAAACTCCCTTCCGGTCGGTGCCTCAAATCTGGGATCTCACCCAACTCAGATGGGTCCATGGGCGAGAGAGCTGCCTGGGCTGCTAGCTTTCCAGCCTCGGGGAGATCGACCTCTGCTCGCCCCAAAGTGCTGGGGGAGGGGAGGGGGGGCAGCAAAAAAGGGGGCTTTGTGCAGAAGCTGGTAGAAGCTGCACCAGGAGAATCCTAGGTTTTCCAACTGCCTGGAAGGATTGGTGTGCTGGTTTTGGTCCTGTAGTTAAAGGGGCTGGACTAGGAGCTGGGAGATGTAGAGCTCTGGGTGACTTTGAGCCAGTCCCTCCCTCCCTCCCTCTGAAGGAACAGAAGAAGAAAGAGAAAAAGGGAGAGAAGATGGAAGAAAAGAAAGAAAGGATGGAAGGCAAGCAGACAGAGGAAGAAGAGCAGAGGGAGGGAGGGAAGGAAGAGAGAGAGAGAAAGAGACAAAAAGAAAGAAAAGTAAGAGAAAGGAAGGAAAAAAGAAAGGAAAAGAAAGGAAGGAAAGAAAGAAAGAAAAAAGAAAGAGAAAGGAAGGAAGGAAAGAAGAAAGAAGAAAAAGGAAAGAAAGACAGACAGAAAGGAAAGAAAGAAAGAAAGAAAGAAAGAAAGAAAGAAAGAAAGAAAGAAAGAAAGAAAGAAAGAAAGAAAGAAAGAAAGAAAGAAAGAAAGAAAGAGCGAGTCTTACTCTTGTCTCTAGTGGCTCTAATCACTTTAATGCAACCCAGTGATTTTTGAAAGCTGCAGCCTCCCTCATACTGCCTGGTGTCTTGAAGCACGTAGCCTCCTTCGCACCCAGCTCCAGGGCTCCTGGCCTCCGGCTCTTCGGTCTTTGGGGAAGAAGCCACCGGAAGTCCTTCAGCCCGGATGGGAAAAGGTCTCTGGGGCTGCCCCTGCCTCCCCCCCCTCCGTGCCATTAGACAGGCTGGAGGGTGGCGCTGTCTGGGAACCCTCCAACAGGGGGGGGGGCGGGGGGGGGAGCTCAGGCACATGGTTCCTCACCCATGACCCATCGTCACAGGGAAGGCAACTCAGCAGAAAAAGCAGAAGCGGCTGGAGCATCCTCCGAAAAAGCCCGGCTTTTTTGGGTGGCTGGGATGCAGGAGGGTTCAAGGTGAGCCAGGCAGCCCCTCTTCACCTGCATCCCATCGGTCTCCTCTACCTGTTGGCTGGGTGGTTTTAAGACTCGGGTACATGAACTGCAGGAGGGAAACTGGTCCATTGCATCCCAAACTCCCCAATTTCCCCGAAGGGTCGTCAGCACCGCAAAGATCTCGTGGAACAGACGCCACCGTTCCCGTGGAAGAGAACCCGGGTAGCTCCAGGATGCACTGCGGAGTCTTTGGGGCTGAGAGTTGTGTCTTCCTTGCAGACGTTAATCATGACCCAACCAGGTAACGTCATCCGGGCTAGGAAGGAGTGGGGGTTTGTGGACAGGAGAAGGAGGACTGTGGGATCTTGGTGCCCTCTCTGCTTTCTTGCAGATCTTTCATGACCCTACTAAGTAACATCATCAGTGACAGATGGAAGAGGGGTTTGTGGTCAGGAGAAAAAGGAAAACTGTGAGGTCCTTGGTGCTCTCTGGGCTTGGTTGTTTCCCTGCAGACGTTTCATGACCCAACTAGGGAACACCATCAGGGCTGGGAGGGAGGGAGGTTTGTGGAGAGGAGTATGATGATTGTGGGCTCCTGGATGCTCTCTGAGCTTGGTGCAGACCTTTCATGACCTAACTAGGGAACATCATCAGGGCTAGTGAGCGTGGGATCTACATGTATATAAACTTGATGCAAATTCCAGTTCTCCCTATTTCAGGACCCCCATGGGCTCCCTTGGAGGGAAAAGACAGAAATTTTGACCCCCCTGGAAAGGGCTCGCAATCTGGGGGTCCTCCTGGACGTACGGCTGTCTTTAGAAGATCACATTATGGCCGTCACCAGGGGGGCCTTCTGTCAGATTCGTCTGATCTACCAGTTGCGGCCCTTTCTGGATCTGGGTGCACTTCGCACGGTCACCTCCGCCCTCGTCATCTCCCGCTTGGACTATTGCAATGCTCTCTACATGGGGCTCCCCTTGAAGAGTATCCGGAGGCTGCAGTTGGTCCAGAATGCGGCCGCGCGGGTGATCTTGGGTGCTCCTCGGAGCTCCCATGTTACACCGCTCCTGCGCGTGCTGCATTGGCTCCCTGTGGCCTTCCAGATCCGATTCAAGGTGGTAGTGATCATCTTTAAAACGCTCCATGGCTCGGGACCTGGGTACATATGGGACTGCCTGCTGCCACCAACAGCCTCCCGCCGCCCAGTGCGCTCCCACAGGGTTGGCCTCCTCGGGGTTCCGCCGGCTGGGCGATGCCGGTTGGCGGCCCTGAGGGTGCGGGCCTTCTCTGTGGGGGCTCCCTCCCTTTGGAACGACTTGCCCCCGGAGATACGGGCCATCACCGACATTCAGACCTTCCGGCGTGCAGTAAAGACCCTGTTTTTTCAACAGGCCGGCCTGGCCCAGTAACGATTTGTGGAGTTTTAAATTTGGTATTTTTAAATTTTTGATCAGTTTTTATACTTGTTAATTTTATATTCGGCCACTAATTTAATCATTTTAAATTGTTTTTAACTTTATAACTTTATACTGTTTCTGTTTTAGCTGGCCCCGAGTCCCTTTTTTGGGAGAGGGGGCGGTATAGAAATCTAATGAATTAAATTAAACTACCACCCTTGGCAGTCGGGAAGGGCTCAGAGGCCAAGCAGTTGGAGCAGGATCACATGGGCAAGGCTGGGGGTGCAGATTGGGGAAGGGGAGACATGGCTTTTGAACCACATACGCACCTCTTTCAGGCGGGCCCTGCAGTTTCCCTGCTACAGAGCAGTGGGAGAGCTTGCACCATTTTCACATTCAGGGGAGCCACTGAGAGCTAAAATTAATATTTGGAAGGAGCTGTCAAGGCCATTGAATATTGCTTTTCCTCCAAGGAAAGTAATAGAAATAGAAATATATTAATGACCAAACACTTTAGAGCCCATTTCTGAACTTACCAACCTGTTGCTAAGCCACCCGTTACAGCAGCCTTCCTCAAGCTTGGCCATGTGAAGATGGGTGGACTTCAACTCCCAGAATTCATGCTGGCTAGGGAATTCTGGGAGTTCGACATCCACGAATGCTGATTAGGGATTTCTGAGAGTTAAAGTGGACAAAGCTGAGAAACCTTATTGCTCTACAGACCAATACCGTTTGCTGCAGATAAATGAAATTATATCTTTTCTCCAAAACCTAATTTCCACTGTGTGAGCTCCCCCAATACTTTTGAGGGGACTCCCACAGGGCCACACCTGCAGATTACATCTACCAGCCTCCTGCTTAATCAACTTCTTTCCTTCTTTCCAAGGAGGGAAAATTCTGCCGATAGTTGCTATGACTAAACCTCGTCTCTCGGCCCAAGGAGTCACTTTTCACACATTTTTGCACATTTTGTTTCCTCTGAGAAAACTGAAGCCGAGGCTTCCAAATATTTGATGAAGGCAAGGAAATATTTTTTCCTTGTATTTCTGCACAGCTGTTAGAATCCTTATGGGGCTCCAAAGAGGCCTTGCAAAGGTAAGCAGCAAGCCCAAGAAAATTGTCTTGGCGTGGAATTTTGTTTTTCCATAAATATTCGCCTGTAGTGGCCCTTTTATTCCTAGTGGAGGTGTTACGGCTTCCAGTTTTGGAATCTGACTGGCACCTCCCTGATATAAATCATTGCTTGGGGGAGAAAAGATATACTGACTGAGGAGAACATCTGTAGCTCTGGATTGAACTGTGGAGTCCTTGCTGCTCTCTGAGCTTGGTGGTTTTCTTGCATACGTTTCATGACCCAACTAGGGTACATCATCAGGACTAGTAGGGAGAGGGGTTTGCGGAGAGGAGGAGGAGGATTACAACTGTGTGGTCTTTGGTGCTCCCTGAGCTTGGCAGTTTCCTTAAAGACGTTTCATGACCCAACTAGGTAACATCATCAGAGCTAGGAGGGGAAAGGTCAGGAGGAGGAGGAGCAGGAGGACTAATGGGTTCCTTGGTGCTCCTGAGCTTGGTGCTTTTATGACCCAACTAGGGAACATCATCAGTGCAAACCCATTCCCTCCTCGCTGATGAGGAGAGGACCAAAGACCCCACATAAAAGATGCAGAAGGCTATTCCCTCCAAAATCAACTTCTCCCTTACAAGGGAAACGTATTTTGGGGCTGCCTCTTTTCTCCCGTAAATAATCTAGTCGGTCTAGATCACCGTCAAATGGGTTCTAGAGCAATTCTAGCTTTGAGATTCCCCTTCAAAAATGACCCTAAGCGAAGCACCGGTTCCAAAGGATTTTTTTTTTAAATGCAACTCCCCTTTTTTGGATGGAAGATGCTGGAATGCTCTCTTGGCAGAGGCCACGGCCGTCCGCAGCACGAGCACTCACCGTAACGGCGGTCCGAGCATCTCAGTTGGACAGAAAACGATTCCGGATTAAGACACGAGAGTCTCTGGGACAAACTCCAAGCTGAACCAGTGACCTAATGACGGATTTAAACACTATTCCTTGTAAATAGTTGGAACCGGATCCAATGGCTTAGTGGGAAACCTGGCCAGGCTGCAGAGGGAAACAGCTGCAGATTGCATGCCTTTGGGGCAGAGGTTTTTCTGGGCCAGGCCCGGCAAAGCAGCCTTTCATTCCTTTAATTCTTATTTTATTTCAATCCCGCCTTTTATTGACACAATCCAAGAAGGGATCAGTTCAGGTCCAGCAGCTCACGAGCAAAATCCACTCCTGCACGCCAAATGTGGCTCCATGGCTGAGGAACAACAGATGGTGTTCGACTCATGATCCAAAATTGGTGTGGCTAAGAGAAGACACAAAATCCAGTTTTGCCCCATTTTACGACCTTTCTTGCCACTGTTGTTAAGTGAATCATTGTAGTTGTTAAGTTAGTAATGGGTTGTTAAGTGAATCGGGCTTCCCCGTTGGCTTTGCTTGTTAGAAGGTTGCAAAAGGGGCTCACGTGACCGACCCCCAAGGATATCACAACCGTCATAAATACGAATCAGTTGCCAAGCGTCAAAATTCTGATCCCGTGACCACAGGGATGCTGCAATCGTCATAAGTGTGAAAAATGGTCATGTCACTTTTGTCAGTGCCACTGGAGCTTTGAACAGTCACTAAATGAACTGTTGTTAAGTCGAGGACCACATATATAATAGTTATTGCAGATGATTGTTTTAGTCCGGCAAGATTCTGTCTATAGGCATGCAACCAATAAAGGAGTTACTTCTGAGTAACTCCTCTATCATTCTTGCACGACCAGCAAAGATAACAGATAATCAGAGTTGGAGATCATCTAATCCAACCCCACCCCATCCTGCTTAAGCAGGACATTCTACACCATTCCTGACAGATGGCAGTCCGGCCTCTTCTTGAAAGCCTCCAGGGATGAAGCTCCCACAACTTCCGAGGGGAACTTCTGTTCCAGGGGTTGATTGTTCTCCCTGTCAGAAAGTTTCTCCTTATTTCCAGGTTGAATCTCTCCTTGGTCAGTTTCCATAATGGGTAACAACGGTAGAGAGACGGTATGGGTATAAGGTATGCCAGCTACAAACGGACAGGGGATCAGAGTTTAAATAACAGATAACAAAAGCGACGGGGAAGCCTGATTCACTTAACAACTGTGGCAAGCAAGGTCGCAAAATGGGAAAAGCTCACTTAACAACTGTCCCGTTTAGCAAAGGAAACTTGGGGCTCCAGGGTGGTCGTAAGTTGAGGATCACCTCTACTTCCAAACCAGTCCTTTTCTGAATGTGGAAATGCCGAACTGCCAAACCATCCAAAGGGCCCGGCTGGCTGAGATGCCGGGGCTGTGGTTATCCCCCCCCTCTGCCAAGCGCTCCAGGTTGGGTGGGGGACCTCCAAAGCGGCATCCCCAGAGGGCCCTCCCCACCACTCACCCACAAATAACAGCAGGCGGCGTTTGTGTGACAGTTGTCTCTTTTCCAAAGGATTCGGAACCAGTAAAAAGGGAATTGACACAATGGCGACATTCCCGCTTCCCAAGAGGGTTTCATTGGCTTAACCCTCGCCCAGCCTTCCTGCGTCCACCAGTGAACCCAGTTTGGTCCCTTCCTGGCCTGCTGGCTCTCCCTTCCAAGGCGCCGAGACCGACCGCGGCTCGATCGGACGAGGAGGAAGGAGGCAAGATCCCAGGAGCTTCGGGCGCCTGGTGCCTCTGCTGCCTTCTCTTGGCTGCCAACCGCCTGCGCCCTGCGCCCTCCTCTTGGGCGGCCTGGGCAGGGCCGGTCCCAGCCAGCACCGTCAGGATGTTGGGCTCCGCCGGCACGCCCAGCCTCATGGTTTCAGGTGCCCGGTTTTGGGGACGCCTCGGCCCCCCCGCCGTTGACCCTTCGCTGCTCCAGCGTGGCCGAGAGGGGATGCGTCAGGCTGACCTGAGCGTTACTGAATGAGGAGATCCGACCGCTGCCCCCAATCTGGATGTTGACGGTGGTGGAGTAGCTGGCCTTCGGAGGGCCCTTCTCGGGGAACCGAGCCGTGTCCGGGCTCAGGGGAGGCCCCTGTTTGGGGCAGAGCTCCCCCATCTCCAGCTGCAGTCTCGGAGAGCCGCCTGGCCACCCCTCCTGCTTGACATATTTCAAGCACAGGTTCGGCACGTTGGGCCACCGGATGCTGCCCAGTTCGTGGGAGGGGGCCCCCCCATTTTCGGATGAGGCCTCAAAGCCCGAGGGTTCCTGGTGCCCCCCGTTGGGGGCCGGCTCTCCGGATGGCAGGAGGGTCCTTTGGGCTCTCACGCAGGCCGTGGGGCAGGAGAGGCCTGGCGCCCAGGGCTCCGGGTGGGCCATGGGGACGGGGGGCTGCCTCTGCGGGTGGGCCCCCAGAGGCCTGAAAGTGCAGGAGGGGTGGGGGCCTCCCGGAGGGGGCGAACACATCCTGGGCCTCACGGGGGACTGCACGCGAGAGTTGGGGGCCGAGGCAGAGGAGAAGGGGGGGCAGCGCTCAAAAGCTGGGGGGCCCGACAAGGGGGGCCTGCATGGGGAGGGGCAGAGGGGCCCAGGGCCGATGCACTGAGAGGAGGAGGAGGGGAGGGCCACCGCCTCTGGCCTCCCCGGGTTCCGGTGGCGTTTGGGCGCCGCCTTGGGGAGGGAAGCCAAGGGGTCGGCTGGCAGCCAGGGCCCCCGGGGGTCTTCGGGGGCAGCGATGCCATTCCTCCTGGCCAGGCTTTGGGAGATGCAGGAGGCCGCAATGTACCTGGAGATGGCAGCAGCGCTGGAGGAGAGGCACCGGCGGACGGGGGACGAGGGGAGGAATTGGGGTACCCGCGGGCACGGCCCCGCCAGGCACACAGGGGACTCCACCGGGAGTTCAGGGGGGGCAGCAGGAGCGGAGGAGTCGAGCGGTAGGGGCTGGGTGGCCTGGGTGGCTTCAGGAGCAGCAGGAGGGTTTGGGGGTCCCTGGCGGAGCCCCCCAGGCGGCGTCCCAGAGGCTTCCTGGCTGGGCCCTGCCGCCTCTCGGTCTGGTCCCTTCCTGTCCAGCAAGGCGGGCGAAGGGCTTCTCCCCCCAGTGCTTGGTGGGGAGCGGCCCTTTCCCAGTGCTGGGGCCACGGGCCCCTCCGGCAGGCAGAAAATGGGGCAGCCGGGAGTCCTGGCCTTGGGGGGCTCCCAAGAGACGGAGACGTTGTCGGATTGGTGGTCCCTGGGACACTGCTGCGGTTGGAGGGCAGGCCTGGCCTGCTCTGCACCCACAGAAATCTCAGGGTGCAGCCTGGACTCCGAAGGCCGATTGCCCCCCTCCACAAGGCAGCCCGGCTCACGGGGACGTGGCTTTCCGTGGCTGCTCTTCTCTCCGTGCTTCATCCGGGGTGACGCTTGGGGAGATGCAGGGGGGCCCTTCTGGGGGCTGGGGGCCAGGGTGGGGGAAGGGCTCTCCGTCCCTCCTCTTCCTCCTCCTCCCCCCACGGTGGGGGCCATGAGCGTCTCCTCTCCTGCCACGGGGACCCCCGGAGGAGGGGGCCGCGGTTCCTGCCAGTCGTGGTGCAGCGAGGCCAGGATCTCCGGAGACAGAAGCCGGCAGGGTCTGTCGCTGTGCAGCACCACGGCTGTTTCACGAGTGGCGGACACTAGAGGCGTGGTTTCCTGGATGCCGACCACGTGTGGGAGGGACTCATGGATCAGCACATGGCCGTAGATTTGGGGCTCACCTGTGGGGAGAGAGAGGCAGGAGGCAAAATGAAACACCAGCTTCCTGGAGGGAGAGTTACAACGGCAGGGGGCTGGGCCTTATTGAAGCACGGGGTCCTCGACTTACGCCCAGACTGGGCCTCAGCATTTCTGTTAGGTTGAGGCACCCACGTGACTGGTATACAGCCATTAAGCAAAAGCTGCCGTCGTTAAGCAAACCAGTGTATCCCTAGGGGTGTTTTTTTGAGGGAGACTCTTTGAGGGGGATGGACGGCTTAAAAATACATAATATAAAGAAAGGAGGGAGGGAGGGAAAGAAGGGAATGGGAGGGAATGAGAGGGAGGGAGGATTGGTGGGTGGGAGAGAAAGAGAGATAAAAGAAAAGAAAGAGGAAAAAGAGAGAGAAAAGAAGAAAGAAAGAAAGAAAGAAAGAAAGAAAGGAAGGAAGGAAGGAAGGAAGGAAAGAAAGAAAGAAAGAAAGAAAGAAAGGAAAGAAAGAAAGAAAGAAAGAAAGAAAGAAAGAAAGAAAGAAAGAAAGAAAGAAAGAAAGAAAGAAAGAAAGGCTACCTGGTGCCCAGGTGGGGCATCATGTGTAGCTTTTGTGCCAGTTTGCCCAGTTCAGTCCATGGTACGAACCAGGCCCTAGATGCCCCCTGCCCCGCTGGGCACCTGGGGAAGGGGGGAGGGGGGACAAGGCCGAACGCCCACCAAGGGCTGGCAGGGAGGGCTGACTCACACTGGGGGAGGCTTCCTCCTGGCCGGCTCTCCTGCAGGGCTCTCGGGCCCCTGCCCAGGGCCTTCTGGTGGGGGGCCCCCCGGGGCCGCCCGCCGGGCCTCTCCAAGGTCCACTTCTGGGATTTCAGCCGGCTGATCTTCTCGCTGTACATCCTGGCCAGGGCTTGGACCTTGCTGATGATGCGCTCGGAGGTCTCCAGCAGGCAGGGCTCCCCGTCGCTCTGGTAGAGGCCCAGGGCCGGCAGGAAGTCCGCCGAGGCAGGCAGCCCCTCCTTCGCCCACCCGTCCCTCGGACGCCCCGGGGGGGTGGCGGCCGCTTCTTTGCTGGCACCCCGGAGAGGCTCCTCTAAGTCCGAATCCTCCACGATGCAGAGGGGCTCCGCGTAGGCCGGCCGATCGGGGGAGCGGAAGACTCTCCGCCTGAGCCCCGGAGCCCCCTTCTTGGGGCCGTCCTTGGCGCTCCGCTCCTTCTCCTGCCAAACCCGCCGGATCTCCGCACAGGATCGGAACCCGGGCTCCTCCGATCCATCGTTGGGCTCCTGCTGCTTTCCTTCTCTCCCTGAAGCTTCGGGGCCAGCCTCAGAGGGGGCCCCCTTCTCTGCCCCCTGCCCCCGGGGGCCCTCAGGCTGCGCAGGGGAGCGACCCACATCCGAATGGTGCCGCTCGATCGTGGTGAGCGCCCGGCTCCGTCCGGAGGGGGATCTGGGGGCGGAGAGAGGTTGGCTGTTGCAGGACTGACTCCGGCTGCGGCTTAGCTGGCTGGACTGAGGGCGCAGCCTCCTGAGCTGGGCTCCTCCCTCTTCCTCTCCTGGAGCCTCCGGCTGCTTCCAGATGCTGTTGAACCGCAGGACGGATTCTCGCACCACCCCGGCGGGAACTGGAGGGGGGTTGCCCTCTTCCCTGGAGGCCTCCGGGCCCTTCTTGTCCCCTTCCACGCTTGGGCAGCAGCTCTGGATCTTCTCCAGCAGGACCCAGTCGTCCCTGGTGGGCTTGGGATCCACCTCCGTGCTTCGCTCCTCGCCACCCAGGCCGCCCGTGGGGATTATGGGGCAGGAGTGAGGCCTGGCAGAAGAGCCGGGGGCCTGGCCTTCCTCCTGGGCGGTCTCCTGCCCCATGGAGGCAGAGCTGTTGGCCTCCTCCGAGGGGAGATCTTCCAGGACGTGCAGTGGGGAGGGACCGGCAGATTCCTGCGGTCGGTGGAGATCTTCTTCTTCGGAAGAGTCGCTGCCGAAGGGGTGGGGGAGCTTTGGCAGCAGCTGCCCTTGGAGGGGGCTCCCTTGGGGAGGAAGAGGGGGAGCCTCCTCCTGGAAGACCCCGTTCTCCTCCTCTTCCTCCTCCTCTTCCATTTTGTCCTCCCCTTCTTCTCCGCCATCCTTGGGCAAGAGGGGGTCCTGAAAGTGGGGCGGAAGACAAACCCAGGCTTAGCCAGTTTAGTTGACTTTTACTGTCCTTGCACCTCACGCAACAAAATCAAACGCCACCTGCAGTGCACACTGTGGCCATGAAAATAAACACAAACACACATCCTTCACATTCGGTGCATTGAATGGAAACCCCCTGATAGCGCATTAATATTACACTGTTATACAGTAGAATCCAGTAGTTTCTGCCCTGGGAGAGAAGCTGTTTTTCAGCCTATGTGTCCTTGTTTTTATTATTATCCTGTACCGTCTGCCAGATGGTATTAGTTCAAATAAAGGGGGTGCCTAGGATGAGATGGATCTTTGAGGATGTTTTGAGCTTTTTGAAGGCAGCGGAAGCTATAAAGCTCTTCCAAAGAGGGGAGAGGGCAACCCTTGATCTTCTGGGCAATGACGTTAACCCTCTGGAGTGCTTCCCTACCTGCCGCTGTGCAATTGGCAAACCATACAGAGGTGCAGTAGGTTAAGATACTCAGATTAAGTTAAGACTTAACCCAGACCTCCATCCTCTTCTGCTTCCCTGGGTTATCCTCCCCATGTCAACTCGTAAATCATTCCTATCCCTGCTTCTGAGTTGCCATAAGAAGGTGGGGGGGAGGAAGGCCTGACTCAAAAATCTTTCATTGGAGAGTGTAATTGATGACACCCAGCTCATGGTGTTTTGTTGGAGAATCTGATATATGACACACCCAGGGGGATGGTGGTGGTGGGGGAAACAGGGTCATAGGTGATAGTAAATTACGTGTCTCAGAGTTGACTTAATACATGTTGCTCCTCATAAATCTTTTGAATTCTTTTGAAGCTTGGCTGGAGGTTCATGATTTAAATAGAGCAATAGGAACCCTGGCACCCTGGGGGTTTTGACTCCAAAATCTCCCCAGGACACGCAGCTAGAGAAATATCTCTCCGAGATACCGTCTGGAACAAGGGTCTCCAACCTCGGCCACTTTAAGCCCGGAGGACTTCAACTCCCAGAATTCCCTAACCAGCAGAGTGAGCAGTGGAAGGAGGGCAAGCAGAGCTGGCTGGGGAATTCTGGGATTTGAAGTCCACCCATCTTCGAGTTGCCCAAGGTAAGAAACATTTACAAGGTCCATGTGAGGGGGGTTACCCTCTCTTCCGCAGCTTATCAGGAACAGGCTTCAAGTACAAATTTAATAAATAATAATTGTTTAATTAATAATAAGTACCTTATGATACTTGACTCTTGACGGATGTATCTTTTCTTTTATGTGCACTGAGAGCATTTGCACCAAGACAAATTCCTTGTGTGTCCAATCACATTTGGCCAATGAAGAATTCTATACTATATTCTATTCTAATTATTATTATTAATAGCACTTAGCAATAGCCCTTAGACTTATATCCCATTTCACAGTGCTTTCCAGTCCCCTCTAAGCGGTTTACAGAGTCAGCCTCTTGGCCCCAACAATCTGGGTCCTCATTTTACCCACCTTGGAAGGACGGAAGGCTGAGTCAACCTTCAAATTGCTGGCAATGGGCAGAATTAGCCTGCAATACTCCATTCTAACAGGAAGGAAGGAAGGAAGGAAGGAAGGAAGGAAGGAAGGAAGGAAGGAAGGAAGGAAGGAAGGAAGGAAGGAAAGAAGGAAGGAAGGAAGGAAGGAAGGAAGGAAGGAAGGTAGGTAGGTTTGCAGAATCAGCCTCTTGCCCACAACAATCTGGGTCCTCATTTTACCCACCTCGGAAGGACGGAAGGCTGAGTCAACCTTGAGCTGCTCAGGATCGAACTGCCGAACTGCCAGCTGTTGGCAGAATTAGCCCGCAATACTCCACTCTACCATTGCGCCACCACGGCACCATGATACTTATTAATGAAAATAATAATAATCACCACCTCCGAGGGATTACCTGCAGAGCCGAGCCGGAGGCTTCCGAGCTACTTTCTCTCCAAAACCTCCCTTCCTTTCCAGTTTCCTTGTCCAGGCCCCGCTGGCTAAGCAGCTCCAGGATCTCCTCGGTGATGGAGAGGTTCGTGGTGAGCGGGTCTTGCGCCAGGGAGAATTCGGCTTCTTCCGCTTCCAGATCCGAGGGTTCGGCTTCCTCCTCTGGTTTGGCCGAGGCCAACGTGCACGAGCTGCTGGAGGAGAGGAGGGGCTCGCTGGCCGGGAAGAGGTCTCCCTCGCTGTCCGCATGCTGCAAAGGAGGAGGGTGCAGGAGAAGGAATGGCAGAGACAGGAGGCGGAGTGAAAAGAGGCATCAGCCTAGAATCCTTAAGTACTCACAAAGGAAGAGATACAGTCGTAGTTACACAATAACACAGATAAAAGTTTACGGTGCAATTCCCTCGCCTCACTCCATGAATTTTTCAATAGTCTATCCTTTTTCTTTTGCCTTCTTCCCAGGTCTAAGCCACTGAACTTAAGAACTTAATCAAGATACTAACAATGGTCTCCACTTTTTGCTAGAAGTTCAAGAGCTCCTCTTTGGAATTAAAATGTTTTACTGTATTATAAACACCCATTTTTAAACAAAAACATTTGTTATCTACTTTGCTTTCTATTCCCTGATGTAAGCCCATTTCTGAAAGGCTCCTTTCTTGGGACAAAACGGAGAAAAGGAAAAATATAATTGAATGAATGAGTCAAATCCAATATCTTCCTATGAGAAATATGCCATCACCCCCTCCAGCCACAGGTCACACCAGGGGAACTCACCTTTAACCTGGCTCCGTCTGAAAAGGTCCCGGCAGGTAAAAGACGAGATCCACGGAGAAAAGAAAAGAAAAGAACTCTCATCAGAGGCATTTCATTTTTCATGGGAAATTCAACATTGGACGAAGGAAACCGTTGCATCAACCCACTGGAGCGACGCCACGTTAGCAGAAGCTTTTATGGGTTGTGGCTCAATTCCTCAGAATATTTCACTTAGATATGCAGGATTTATAATTCTCTGAAAAATCGTGGCACTCCAGAGCTGCAGACGGAGCCGTAACAGATCCGTTCCCAGCCTCAAAGCCATTTTTTTAAAAAAAACGAATGAGTCATAAAACGAGACCCGGGAAGGTCAGTGGGTGAGATCCTCAATGTTTCTGTGGAAGGGAAAGTTTCCCTCTCTTCCTAGGAAGACACAGGAAGCTCCTGCGGTCATTCGTTGGCAGTCGCTGCAGACGGCAGCGGAATCGGACACTGGGGAAGGACGGGGACCAGTCAGGGAGGATCCTGCGTCCGATGCAGGGATGGGGCCAGGACCATCTGGGAGTGGGGGGCTGCCTTCAAAGCCTCTGGAGTCTGGCAGTAGTGAGGCAGAGGAGCAAGGGCAGCCTGTTCCCAATGCACATATGCACAGAGCTGCTACAAGGCGAGAGCAGCTGAAACAAAAGGGGCAACTCAGGAGTAAGGCTGGGAGGTGATTGCCCCTCCTCTAAGGGATAAAAGTCAGACCTCAATGACGAAACCTTTGCAGGAAGCAAAGTCGTTTGCTCTGTTCGGATTCAACCTTGAAGCTCTGTGTGGACTTTATACTTCGTTTGGCTTTTTACAGTTCATTTGGCACTTTAGTTGTTGGCAGCCATTCAAAGGAGAGAAAGGTGGGTGCTTATCTCGAGGGATTGTTTAGGACTCATTACCGGCTGGGAATGCAAATAATTCCCAGAGTTGGAAATAAAACAGGAGTTGTTTTAACTGAGCGTGTGCTTTAATTACGGCCTCGGAAGCTCTGGTCAGAACAGGCCCCAGGATGTTCCTGTTTGCCCCTCCTAGCCAAGACTTTGCAGAGATCGGTAGTCCTCAACTTATGACCATTTCTTTCAAAGATGGGAGAGAGAAAAGTCATGTATGGCTGGTCCTCGCACTTACAACCATCGTAAGCAATCTGCGGTCACATGTTCAAAATTCGGGCCTGGGTGTGTTTATGAGGGCCGCAGCGTCATCATTTGGAACCTTCCTTGGAGATTCTGGCAGGCGAAGTCAGTTGGACTTGCTTAATGGCTATGTGATTTACTTAAGGACCGCAGCAAGAAACGGATGTGGCTCACTTGAACAACCGCATCGCATAGTGACAGAAATTCCACTTGCGGTCGTGCTCGTAAGGCGAGGACACTCTGCATTGTACAAAACCTTTGGGAGGTGGTCCTTGGCTTAGGACCACCATTGAGCCCAAGCATTTCTGTCGTTAAGTGAAACATTTGTTGGTTTTGTCCTATTTTACAACCTGTCTTGCTCCTGTTGTTAAGCGAATCACGACACTTGTTAAGTGAATAACCCGGTTGTTAAAAGAATCTGACCTGCCCCTTGACTCTGCTAGTCTGAAGGTCGCAAAAGGAGATCACGTGACCTTGGGACAGAGCAACGGTCATAAGTATGAATCGGTCGCCGAGCACCTGAATTCTGAGCCCATGCCAAGAACGTTCAGCCCAAACAAACCCCCAGAATTATGGAGAAAAAGGCTCTTACTTGCTGGATGAAATAGGACCTGAGATTCCTTGGCTGGCTCTATAAGGAGGCAACAGGGTTAAGAGTTAGCATGGTGGTTAGCATGGTGGTTAGAAGGTTCAATTAACTCACCTCTAAATCTGCATGAAGAGAGGAAGGAGGGTTAGGATTAATTGTATAAAAGAATAAATTGTTAACTCTTTCGGAATTGCTAAGGCAGCATTGAGTCGGTAGGGGAAAATGGGTATTATAACAACAAAGGTCCTCAACATACAGCCGTTATTGGGACCACAATCTCCATTGCCAGGTTAGGAAGTTGTTAAGTGAGTTGCACTCCGGTTTACGGACTTTTTCGCCAAACTTCTTAAGTGAATTGTGGCCGTTGAGCGAATCTGACTTCCCCACTGACTTTGCTTGTGGGAAGTGGACGGAGAAGATACCAAGTGGCGATCACGTGACTCACTGCCATGGACATAAGGGCGAGGACCGTTGTAAGTGACTCTTTTTGAGCGACACTAAACTTTGAACGGTTGCTAGAGAAATGATTGTAAGTTGAGGATCACCTGCATAGTAGCTAAGGGAGGATTTCTCAACAAGCTTGGCAGATTTAAGATGGATGGACTACAACTCCCACAATTCCCCATCCAAAATCCTTTAAGAGGGGTAGACTACAACTCCCAGAATTCCCCATCCAACATCCTTTAAGATGGGTGGACTACAACTCCCACAATTCCACATCCAGCATCCTTTAAGATGGGTGGACTACAACTCCCAGAATTCCCCAGCCAGGATCCTTTAAGAGGAGTGGACTACAACTCCCAGAATTCCCCAGTCAGCATCCTTTAAGAGGAGTGGACTACAACTCCCAGAATTCCTCATCCAGCAGGCTTTAAAAGGGGTGGACTTCAACTCCCAGAATTCCCTATCCAGCATCTAGGGAATTTTGGGAGTTGAAGTCCACCCATCTTCAAACTGCCACGGTTGAGAAACACCACCCAAGAAGAGGTTCCAGAAACACCACATTGGTGCTTCTCCAGTGACGCTATCCGGATCAGGCGGACGCTATCTGGATCAGCTTCCTCTCGGACGCTCCCTCGGAAGCTTTAAGCCACTGACCATCTGCTTTGAACTCTGATCCAAGTGACCATTCAGGTCACAGAAAAGGGACTTTGGAATAGGGAGGATGAGCCGGTCTCGTGGTGTGCTGGCGCCCCCTGGTGTCCCGCTGCAGAACACGCACCGTCCTTTGGGAACGGCTTGTCCGCTGAAGATGCTTGGAGTCCCGCCCACCTCATGCAGCCACGCCCCTTTCTCCAGGTAGCTCACCTGACTGCCTGCGGCCCCGGCGATAAGAGCCGCTTTTCTCCAGCTGTAAAATGGGACAGCTCCGCCGGATTCTCTCGGGACTGTACATGGACTCTGGAGGCTCTGAAAGAGGAAGTTCTGAATTCGAATCCTAAATCAGCCAGCTCCACTTTTAAACCCAGCTGCTGAATACGACCGTTCGGGAATTCTGGGTTTTAGGGTTTTGGAATGCAAATGTTTCCTCTAGTTTACAGGGGTTCCCCACTTTGCAACCATAATAGAGCCTGCCCATCACGGTCATAAATTGAGACGGCCATGAATCAGGTTCCCCCAAATGGCTGACCCAATTTTTTGGACCTTTCTTGCAGCAGTCACAAAACAAATGCCACAGTCGTTAAGCGAACCAAAGGTTCATTATGGATTGTTACAACTGAGGACCATTTTTCACACTTACAACCGTTGCAGCATTCCCACGGCCACAACTGAGCCCCAAATGCGACATCCGTTAAGTACATTTTTCCCCGTTTTACGACCTCCCTTGCCATGGTTGTTAAGTGAATCCCTGCAGTCGATAAATTAGTGACCTAGGTTCTTAAGTGAATCTGCATTCCCCTGTTGACTTTGCTGGTCAGAAGGTCGCCAATGGGGATCACGTGACCCCAAGGGGACTCTGCGGCCGTCATAAATATGAGTCAATTGCCAAGTGCCTGAATGTTGATCTCGAGATCATGGAGACGCTACAAATGTTGTCACTTTGAAAATTGGTCATAATAAGTCAGAGGTCCCCAAACTTGATCACTTTTAAGACTGGTGGACTTCAACTCCCAGAATTCCTCAGCCAGCTATGCCTGCTTTTTCTCTCTCTTAATCTCCTAAAGTGGAGAGAGATTGCAGAGGAAGGGATTGCAAGAGAGTAAGCTCTGCTGGCTGGGGAATTCTGGGAGTTGAAATCCATGAGTCTTAAAGTAGCCAAGTTTGGGGACCCCTGTAATAAGTCATTGTTTTCAGTGCCCTTGTAAGTTTGAATGGCCATTAAACGAACGGTTGTAAGCTGAGAGCCACCTCTACCTGTTTCCCAGGGTGCCTCCCAGGAATCCTCTATCCACCAGGTAGGTCAGTGAATTCTTGGCCATCCCGGAAGGAAGCCCCTGCGGAGATTCCAGTGTGACCGCTGGTCCCGTCTCACCTGATTGCCGCCGGCCACGAATGCCCGCCCTGGACTCGTCCAGTGGAGGAGAAGGCAGAGGCTTCTTGGGGGTCTCGGGGCTGAAGACCCCGTCTGGGGAGCCTGTCAAGAGGAGAATGAAGCCCGTCACTCGGAAAGCAAATGGCCAAGAAAATGGGGGACAAGCCAGGAAGTGATTCATTCATGCTTTAATGAGCGTAAGAGATGATGGTTGAAAAGGGAAAAAAGTTAAGGATTCCACATGAAGGTGTGTATTGTTATCTACGATGCATAATTGTTATTTGTAATAAGCATGAAATTAATATTTTATTATAGGATTATCATTAAAGATATACAATTGCTAACTGTAATAAATTCAAAAATTAATATTGAATTGTAGGAAAAGAAATGACATGTGGAATCTGATAGACATAATAATATAGTGAAATATGGTATTAGATAAAAGTGATCCTATTACTACTAGACCTTGTTTTAAACGTAATAGTGGCACAACCAAGAACCAAAAAGGGGATAAATAATGAAAAACATAAATTAATATGAATGTATGAATGGTTATTAGAATTATATCCTTTTTTTAAACACTACAAATATGACCATTAATATAATATTGATAATAAAAGAAGTGATGTTCAGAATAGAGAGATTGACACAAGAATAGCACTTGGGAATATTTGAATAATTAAGATTGATAATTTGTATTAATATCAAATGATATAAGAAAGTTAACATTATCAATATGAAATTATTGTCAAGTTTGTTTTAAGATGTAAAATACCCTGGAACCAGACTGTTCACACAATGATACGTTTGTAGAAATAAAAAATAAAGAAGGATTTAAAAGAAAAGGAAAAAGGAAAGAAAATGCCCAGAGATTTCTCCTCTTCCCCCCCATGCAAGAATGGACGGCTGCAGAGACATCCTGGAAATGGGGTGGGGGGCTTGAGGACCCCCCAGATTCTTACCCTGGAAGCTGTTCTCCAAGAGGACTTGCTTGGCCTGGAAGGAGAAACAAAGACCATCAGGAGCAAAAGAATTCTGGGAGTTGAAGTCCACCCGTCTTAAAAGTGGCCAGGTTTGAAAAACACGGGTAGTTCTCCACTTACGAACGTCTGTTTTACGACGGTTCTGAATTACGACAGCCTCCAAGTGGGTGGCTTATAGCCGGGGAGGCACTTCCAGCCACCATAAAATCTCATGCACCCCCCACCACGTGTAACGCATTTTGGATTCTGCTTAATGACCGTGCCGTACGCCTAATGTGGGGGGTCCCAACCTTTTCTACACCCCCCCCCGATATAATTTTGAAACTTCTAAAGCCACATTTTCGCACCCCCTGGAATATCGTCCTGCACTCACCCACCCGGGTTGGGAACCCCCTGCCCTAATGACTGCAGTGATCTGCTTAACGACCGCCGTGAAAAGGATTGAAAAAAAACTGGTCCGATCCTGTGGGCGCCTTGACTTATAAGCCCAACGGCTTACAACCGGATTTCCAAGTCCCAATAATGGTCGTAAGTCGAGGACCACCCATACAGGCACACCTCCCCCCCACCTTCATCAAGAGCCCAAGGTCAGAAAAAGTCCAGCTGGCTGCCCCCCCCCCCAAGGCCCCCTCCCTCCCTTACCTTCTGGGGAATAGAAGCCGGGTGATTTTCCACTATCAAACGTTTCAGGTAATGAATCCAGAGTCGCTTCTCTTCCTGATTCCTCACCTGGAACGGCAGAGAAAGGAAGGTGTGGGCGGCCATTTCTATGGTCTGGGGATCCAGAAAGATCTATAGGTACACAGGTGGGATTCAGACGGTTTGGACCAGTTCTTCAGAACCGGTAGTGGAAATTTTGAATAGTTTGGAGAACCGGCCAATCCCACCTCTGGCTGGCCCTGCCAACCCCATCTATCTTCTGCCTCCCATCAAGTCCCAACTGATGGGCTGGGTCTCCTTTGGTTGCCCTGCACAGGAGAACGGAGCTGGAAAGCAGGTTAGTGGGGTGAGGAGGGAAGGGGGATTTTGCAGTATCCTTCCCCTGCCACACCCACCAAGCCACATCATTCCCACCAAGCCACATCCATAGAACCGGTAGTAAACAATGTTGAATCCCACCCCTGTACAGAACCGGTCAGAACCGGCTGAATCCCACCTCTGGTCCATAGGCAGCTGCTGGGCGCCTCACCTGGACGGTGTGTTGCTGTTTGGGAATGGAAAGATCCGAGATTTTGAAGCTCAGAGGGTCCTTGGTGTTCTCCTGAAGCGCCAGGTTGCAGCACTATGAAGAGGGGAGGGGAACGTCAGTGAAAAGGATGCCCCTCCCCAAATCTAACTTGGTCTCAGGGACTTTAAGCTAGAAGGACAACTCCCAGAACACCCCAGGCAGCATGCAACTTTAAGCTTGGTTGGACTACGACTCCCAGAACCCTCCAGGCAGCATGCAACTTTAAGCTTGGGTGGACTACGATCCCCAGAACCCCCCAGGCAGCATGCAACTTTAAGCTTGGGTGGACTACGATCCCCAGAACCCCCCAGGCAGCATGCAACTTTAAGCTTGGGTGGACTACGATCCCCAGAACCCCCCAGGCAGCATGCAACTTTAAGCTTGGGTGGACTACGACTCCCAGAACCCCCCAGGCAACATGCAACTTTAAGCTTGGCTGGACTACGACCCCCAGAACCCCCCAGGCAGCATGCAACTTTAAGCTTGGGTGGACTACGACTCCCAGAACCCCCCAGGCAACATGCAACTTTAAGCTTGGGTGGACTACGACCCCCAGAACCCCCCAGGCAGCATGCAACTTTAAGCTTGGGTGGACTACAACTCCCAGAACCCCCCAGGCAGCATGCAACTTTAAGCTTGGGTGGACTACGATCCCCAGAACCCCCCAGGCAGCATGCAACTTTAAGCTTGGGTGGACTACGATCCCCAGAACCCCCCAGGCAGCATGCAACTTTAAGCTTGGGTGGACTACGACTCCCAGAACCCCCCAGGCAACATGCAACTTTAAGCTTGGGTGGACTACGATCCCCAGAACCCCCCAGGCAGCATGCAACTTTAAGCTTGGGTGGACTACGATCCCCAGAACCCCCCAGGCAGCATGCAACTTTAAGCTTGGGTGGACTACGATCCCCAGAACCCCCCAGGCAGCATGCAACTTTAAGCTTGGGTGGACTACGATCCCCAGAACCCCCCAGGCAGCATGCAACTTTAAGCTTGGGTGGACTACGACTCCCAGAACCCCCCAGGCAACATGCAACTTTAAGCTTGGCTGGACTACGACCCCCAGAACCCCCCAGGCAGCATGCAACTTTAAGCTTGGGTGGACTACGACTCCCAGAACCCCCCAGGCAACATGCAACTTTAAGCTTGGCTGGACTACGACCCCCAGAACCCCCCAGGCAGCATGCAACTTTAAGCTTGGGTGGACTACAACTCCCAGAACCCCCCAGGCAGCATGCAACTTTAAGCTTGGGTGGACTACGATCCCCAGAACCCCCCAGGCAGCATGCAACTTTAAGCTTGGGTGGACTACGATCCCCAGAACCCCCCAGGCAGCATGCAACTTTAAGCTTGGGTGGACTACGACTCCCAGAACCCCCCAGGCAACATGCAACTTTAAGCTTGGCTGGACTACGACCCCCAGAACCCCCCAGGCAGCATGCAACTTTAAGCTTGGGTGGACTACGACTCCCAGAACCCCCCAGGCAACATGCAACTTTAAGCTTGGCTGGACTACGACCCCCAGAACCCCCCAGGCAGCATGCAACTTTAAGCTTGGGTGGACTACAACTCCCAGAACCCCCCAGGCAGCATGCAACTTTAAGCTTGGGTGGACTACGATCCCCAGAACCCCCCAGGCAGCATGCAATTTTAAGCTTGGGTGGACTACGACCCCCAGAACCCCCCAGGCAACATGCCCAGGTTGAGAAACACAGCTCTCAAGGCCCCAATCCCCCTCCCCCCGATTCCCCCTTACAAAGATGTGGCTTTTGTAGATGAGGGTCTCTCCGCGTCGCTTGGCGATGAGCAAGACTTTGCTGAGAAGGAAGAAGACCCTCTCCTTGCGGGCGCGGGGCACCCGGAACTGGCCCTCCAGGATCAGCTCCCCAAAGGCCCGCAACTCCGGACCCGTCCAGCCAGCCAGTAGACCCTGGATCTCCTAGAGGGGGGAGGGGAGAGAGGGCTCAGCTTAGAAAAAGGGGAGGGGGAGTCAAACTGCATCAATGGAGGCCTCATGGATGGGTCCCGTTTGCTGTTTCTATACAAGTCGCTTGCTTGCAGAGAGAAAATACCCTTCCTCCTAGCACTGATGATGTCACCTAGTTGGATCGTGAAATGTCTGCCAGAAAATCACCAAGCTCAAAGAGCACGAAGGACCCCACAGTCCTCCTCCTCCTCTTCTCCACAAACCCCATTCCCTTCTAGCACTGATGATATTCCCTAGTTGGGTCATGAAACATCTGCAAGAAAACCACAAAGCTCAGAGAGTGCCCAAGACCCCCTTGTCTTCCTCTCCTTCCTTCCTTCCTTCCTTCCTTCCTTCCTTCCTTCCTTCCTTCCTTCCTTCCTTCCTTCCTTCCTTCCTTCTAGCACTGATGATGTTCTCTAGTTGGGTCATGAAACATCTGCAAGAAAACCACAAAGCTCAGAGAGTGCCCAAGACCCCCTTGTCTTCCTCTCCTTCCTTCCTTCCTTCCTTCCTTCCTTCCTTCCTTCCTTCCTTCCTTCCTTCCTTCCTTCCTTCCTTCCTTCTAGCACTGATGATGTTCTCTAGTTGGGTCATGAAACATCTGCAAGAAAGCCACCAAGCTCAGAGCGCACCAAGGACCCCCAAAGGCAGGAACTTCTCTCCAGGAGTTCTGACTTAAGCATAGGATGCCGGTATCCATCCTCCCCACGCCACCCGGGCAGATGGGCTAAAGCAGCCAGGGGAGCTGGCCCCCCCAAACCCCAAAAGACAAACTCTTTCCCGTTGCCAGGAAGGGCCCCTGCGCACCTGCAGCCGACTGGCATGTTCCTGTTTGCGCTTCATGTCGTTGATGTACCAAGCCACGGCCGTCATGGTGATGCTAGCCTCTTCCACCGAGTCGTAGCCAGGACTGCTCTTGTCATAATGTTTGGCTAGTTCCTGGGTAGAGAAAACAGGTTACGGGGGGGGTGTGTGTGTCAGAGACGAGAGATGTTCATTCAGTGGGAATCTGGGAAACAACTTGGAAATTCTCAATCAGACTCTGGAGAAGAGAATCTGCACTTCAGACGTAGCACTAATACATACCCAACCAAATTTTTCAAGAATGGTTTCCACTTAAGAGTTAAATTCTGCATCTAATTTACTTTACAGGATGTTATTTCTGACTTTGAAGCAACTCTGGATGATTTGCAATATAATAAATTCATAAATCATGTAGTCACCTTTAGGTGGCATGAGAGGCATATAAGTGTAACAAATAAATAACTACATAGATACAGGAACATAAGAGCATTCTGACAATGGTTTGCTCTCTGTTTATATACAGAGTAACTTGCCCTGCAAGCGTTGGTGTAAGTTTTCTCCATCATTCCTTGATTAGGATATTGCTTTCTGTTTGATTGTTTGTCTGGTGTTAATCCCTGTTTATCTGGGAATAGGCTGCCTAGACTGCAAGCCAACATACTGTATAGAAACAGAGAGCAAACACCCTCTTCTCAGAAAAACTGATGATATTACCTAGTTTGGTAATGTAAGGTCTGCAAGAAAACCACCAAGCTCAGAGCACCCCAAGGACGCCACAATCCTCCTCCTCCTCCTCTCCACAAACCCTACTCCCTTCTAGCACTGGTAAGGCTACTGTGATGACCCAAAGGGGCGTGGCACAAAGGCAACACAGTCCCATAAGCAAGGAGAGTCCCTTTATTATCTCCAACTTGGCCCCCAATGTCCAGGTTACCTTCGGCTGGAGAAAAACTCTCCCAGGAACAAACAGCCTTTAAGTGGAGGAAATTCAGCCCGAAAACAAAGTACATACAAACTGTAACTCAACATCCACACAAACCACGTTGCAGTAATTAACTGGACAGGGCAGGAGAAGGAATTGCAGACTTGAAAAGCCAGCAAAACACACACAGTTGGGAAGACGCCAGGAACACAGATAAGCCTCGACAATACCAGATAAATTCACAATTTGCTCCTAACAACTTGCTGTGCGCAGCTTCTCTTTTTAAATACTGTGATCCCAGCTGCATCTAATGAAGGGAATCAGGGCCCTTTCCTCCCCCATAAGCCACGCAACTCATGCTGCTCCCTTCTCTGTTCCTCCTTGCATGCCCTAGGATGAAGACGGGGTGGGCCTGGGTCTTCCTCTGAACTCCCTCTCCCTTGCTCTGCCTCTCCCCTGCTCTGCCCAGCCGGACTTTGCCCATCCCCCGTTTCTTCCACAGCCAACGGAGCCACACTCTCACTCCCTGTCAGCTGCTCGGCCTCCCCCTCCGAATCAGACTCCGACAGGGGCATGACAGTTACCTAGTTGGGTCACAAAGTGTCTGCAAGAAACCAACCCAGCTCAGAGACCACCAAGGAGTCCAAGTGGCACCACTAACCTGCAGCAGCAGATGGTACTTCAGAATTCGCTGGACCGGCTTGAGAAGATACGTCTCCAGAGGCAGCGAGTGCGAGAGAGTGGCCTGCCTCTCCCGGAAGAACTTCGCCAGAGATTCATCCTCCATGCACTGCCGGAGCACGCAGACGGAGCTTGTCATGGGGAGAGGAGAGAAGGAAAGTGAGAAGCGGAAGTTTATAACCTTGCCTGGCTGGCTGGGGCATTCTGGGAGTTGTAGGCCAGGCATTTTAAAAGGAGTAAGGTTGACCAACATTGCTGGAGGGACCAGAGCAGGGGCCTGCAAACTTGGCCACTTTAAGACTCGACTTCAACTCCCTGAACTCCCCAGCCAGTGTGACTGGATGGGGAATTCTGGGAGTTGAAGTCCACAGGTCTTAAAGTGGCTGAGTTTGGAGATCCCTGGATTAGAGGATGGGGGGAGGAATCAACCCAGATTGGGCTGAAAACCGCACAGGGAAGCAGGAGCTTCTTGCTTTACTGACTTGTGTAGGATTGTGTACTTACTTGGGGTAGTTCATGCAGTACAAAGTGTAGATATCAAATTCTTCGCTCTGCAAAATGAAACGGAACAGCAATAAATGCAGCACAGCACACAAGGAGAAGGCGATTTATCTGCCTGTTACAGAAAGGGAGGGGGGAGAGGAGGAGAAGGAGGAGGAGTGGGAGGAAAAGTACTCTGGGGTCTTTGGTGCTCTCTGAGCCTGGTTGTTTTCTTGCAAATGTTTCATGACCTAACTAGGGAACATCATCAGTGCTGGAAGGGAATGGAGGGGGGAGGAGGAGGAGGAGGAGGGGAAGTGAGGCACTTACCCTTTGCACAAAGCAGTCTGCGATTGCGTGGGCGCTGGGGTTCCTCTCCAGGTCTTCCAGCAGCTCGCTGACCCAAGAAGGAAAAGAATTGCAAAGGGGGCATGAAGGGGGGGATTTGCCACAGGTTGCAGCTTTCCAGACCCCTTTCCTGAGGCACTTGATGCTTCCCCTACACCCAGCCCTGCAGATTCATCAGAGGGTTTTCCCCCCTGTTATTGGACCCCCTGCAGGATAATTGCGCTTGGAGGCGGGGCAGCCAGTGGCTTTTGGGGGGATTGGGGGAGGGGTGTCTCTGGGCTGAAGGATTAATGGGAAGGGGGCTTCGGTGGAGGGAAGGGATCCTTCCCCCCACTTTCCCTGCACCTCCCCACCAAAACTCTCCCAGATGGGAAGTCAGGAGCATTGATGGAGCCCTTGGCCATGGGCCAGGTTTTAAAAGAGGAAAACTCAGCAGGAGGCAGGGGAAAGAAGGGGGGGCTGGAGGGGGGGGCAACGGAAAATAAACCAGGCAGCTGGCAAGGAGCCAGAAAGCCTCCAAAGTCTTCAGTCTCCTGGTGGTCTCCCTTACCTGAAGAGAACACGGAAGGAGGGAAGGCACAGAACAAGAGAGAGATGCTGTCCGAATCCAAATAGTCCCAGTGAGCCCCCTCCCCTTTGAACCCAAGAGGGCCCCCTCCCCGTTTCAACTGGCCAGGGGCTCATGCAAGCCATTCCTGGGAGAATGGCTTGCAAGAAATTTGGAGGGAAAGGCCTGGAAGCCGGAGCGCTTCCCTTCCCCAGAGTTTGGCCTTGGGATACTTTGCAAGGTCAAAGAAGAATAGGGGGGATGGGGAAGTGGAAGGATCCCCATTGTGAATCTGACTTAAAGGAGAGTCAGTTGCTGCGCTGTCCTTAAAGATGACACCACTGGGAGCGTAAGGAATTGGAGGGGGGACCTCGGTGCATGCTCAGAGGTGCATGCTCTTCATTCCCCGGGGTGAACCAAGTTCTAATTCTCAGCACTTCCAGCAGGATGGGGCTAAAGGTCCCCAAATTTGGCAACTTTAAGACCTGTGGACTTGGGAGTTGAAGTTCACAAGTCTTAAAATTGCCAAGTTTGGGGACCCCTTGAGAGTCATGTCCCCTAGAAATGGCACCACAGAGAGAGAATTTGAAATCTTTTCTTTCTTCCTCCATTCTGTCCTGCTCTCTGTTCTCTCCTTCCTTCCTAGGACAGCCTGGAATTACTGTGGCAAGGACAGAGACTCCCCCAGCCCCCCCCCCTCCCATTTTAAATAGAGAGTCTGCCCACCCCCCTTTGGCTCACCGGAGTCTGGAGCCATACCCCTTTCCTGCCAGGAAGATGCTGTTCCAAGCCCCCCAGCTCCCTTCTGTATCCTTCCCAGACTCCATCTCCCCCCATCCCCTGCTCCCCTTACTCAGCCCCTCAATCCCCCCCAGTCCTGCTCAAATTACAGGCTCAGAGAATGCCTAGTTGACAAAAATCCCCCCCTTCCTGGTTCACCAATGCAAAAGCAGCTGAATGGATCAGACTCAGCTGCTGAACTCAGGGGCAAAACACTCTGGTGGGTGGGGTGTTGCATTTCCTGGGCCCAACTTGATCTGCAGATTTTTATCTTTCTTTCTTTCTTTCTTTCTTTCTTTCTTTCTTTCTTTCTTTCTTTCTTTCTTTCTTTCTTTCTTTCTTTCTTTCTTTCTTTCTTTCTTTCTTTCTTTCTTTCTTTCTTTTCCTTCCTTCCTTCCTTCCTTCCTTCCTTCCTTCCTTCCTTCCTTCCTTCCTTCCTTTCCACCTCGCCTGTCCTTGGAAAGGATGATGCCGTTTCAGAGTCTGGCATCAGCTGCCTTCTAGTCAGGGAGTGTATTTCCATGAACCCGAAAGCAAGATGCTGAAGCAAGGAAAATAGAGATTTTCCGCAAAGGCAAGGACGATGGAGCGAGGGGAATTAAACATCGCCCTCAGGCAGGCAGGCAGGGAGGCAGGCAGGGAGGGAGGGGGTGGTGAGAGGGTCTCTGGATTCAGCATTGCTCTCCAGTTTATTCTTCTTGCAAAAATACGGGGAAACTAAAAAGTGTTGGAGAATTAACCCAGGATCGGTTCATGCCTGCCATCCACCTTCATTGCTCCTCCAATATTGTTCGCCATTCGCAGCAGCCAAGGTTCAGAGCAACCCTGGCAAACTCTGTGTCCATCCCTGCACCTTTAGCAGGACTTTTGTCTCCTCCCAGCCAGTCTGGGAGCGAGAGAAGCTTAAACCCTCCCGAGCTGCTCAGTGTCAAAACGAGGACCTGCCGCCGTGACCCTCCTGATTCAAGGACAGATGCCAGGTGGGTTTTGCCAGCCCTGTTCTTGGAAAAAACGGGCAGGGGTCCGGCCTGCAAGCAGGTTGGGGAGAGATGCATGGCCGGACCTTTCTCCCCGGTTGAGGATGGTGCATGGATTTTTAGCACTTTGAAAGTGGGGGGACACCGAAGGAAGCAGCTGGGGACAGAATAAGAGAGTTGGACGGGAGCTTGGAGGTCTTCTAGTCCAACCCTCTACTCGGGTAGGAAACCCTATTCCGTTTCAAACAAATGGCTCTCCAGACTCTTCTTGAAAACTTCCAGAATTTAGTATTCAGGAGGCAAGCCATTCATTGTTCTGTCAGGAAATTCCTCCCTGGTCCCAGATTGCTTCTCTCCTGGATTAGTTTCCATCCGTTGCTCTTTGTCCTGCCTTCTGGGGCTTTGAAGAAGAGCTGGACTCCCTCCTTCCTTGGGGCAGCCCCTCAAATTATTGGAAGGCTGCTATCACATCACTCCTAATCCTTCTGTTCATTATTCTAAACAGACCCAATGCCTGCAATTGTTCTTCGTATGTTTTGGGCCGTCTAACTCTTGTCCCTTCTTGCACAGCTCTTTCCCCAAGGCTGCAGAAGAGGGGCAAAGTGTGGGCAGACCTCGGAGACCCCAAGAATCAAAACAAGGACTTTCTATTTGAAAATCCCTGGCCTAGAGCAGGGGTCTCCAACCTTGGCAACTTTAAGACTTGTGGACCAGCTCCAAGACTTCAGCTTTAAGACTGGTGGACTTCAACTCCCAGAATTCAACTTTAAGACTGGTGGACTTCAACTCCCAAAGCTGGCTGAGGAATTCTGGGAGATGGTCCACAAGTCTTAAAGTTGAATTCTGGGAGTTGAAGTCCACCAGTCTTAAAGTTGAATTCTGGGAGTCGAAGTCCACAAGTCTTAAAGTTGAATTCTGGGAGTTGAAGTTCACAAGTCTTAAAGTTGAATTCTGGGGGTTGAAGTCCACCAGTCTTCAAGTTGAATTCTGGGAGTTGAAGTCCACCAATCTTCAAGTTGAATTCTGGGAGTTGAAGTCCACCAGCTTCAAGTTGCCAAGGTTGGAGACCCCTGGCCTAGAGAACCCAATGATGGGAGGGGAGAAGCTGGGGGTGCTGGAAGAGGCTTTTCAATGTCTCCCAAGGCCACCCATCCAGGAGCTGTTCTATCTTTGGGGAAAACCAGCCTCCAAGGTGGGGATTGGGTTGCCAAGCTTCGGTCGAGGCTGGCATTGGAGGCGCCTGGCATGCCAAGGCGCCACGCTTCTTGTCGGTCTCCAGGTTTTCTTTGGAATCCTTTTGGCAGGGAAATTATTTCTCTCGCTGGAGGAATTATTTTTCTTCTGGAGCCACAGAATTTATTTCTCCACTCAGCCACACTGCTCCCAGCCGCCTGCCATTTTCTGCTCTCGGTGACTCAGGACCACAAAAGGCTTCTAAGAAAAGCTTGGCGATGACTCTCGCCCTGAGCCAGACGTCCGTCTTTTTCCCCGTCCCAGAAAAGAAGTCTTGGCGCTGGTCCTAAGCGAGTCACATGGCCATAAATCCCCCCAAAGAAGTAGTTAGGCCGACTTATTCGAGATCCCGTTTTATGAGACATCGCCTTAAATATCTACAGGTCCCTCACATCCTGGACATCAACTGCTTCAACTTCCACCCTCAAAACGACACTATAGAGCCCTGCACACCAAGAACAACTAGACACAAGGACAGGTTTTCCCCCAACGCCATCCCTCTGCTAAACAAATAATTCCCTCCACACTGTCCAACTATTTACTAAGTCTGCACTTCTATTACTATTAATCTTCTCATCGCTCCTTATCACTCATCTCCTCCCATTTGTGACTGTATGATCGTATCTTTGTCGCTTGTATCCTTATGATTTATATGGACTGTTTCCTAGTATGATTTGATTGGTTATTGTACCCTATGATTATCATTAAGTGTTGCACCTTATGACTCTTGATGAATGACAAAGGTCTCTTTTCTTTTATGTGCACTGAGAGCATTTGAACCAAGACAAATTCCTTGTGTGTCCAATCATACTTGGCCAATAAAAAATTCTGTTCTGTTCTGTTCTACTCTACTCTACTCTACTCTTATTATTTTCTACTCTATTCTATTATTATTCTATTCTATACTGTATTCTATTCTATACTATATACTCCATATTCTATTCTATTATTATTCTATTCTACAATCTATTCTATACTCTGTACTCTATACCAGAGGTCTCCAAACTTGGCAACTTTAAGACTTATGGACTTCAACTCCCAGAATTCCTCAGCCAGCATGTGCCGAATTCTGGGAGTTGGAGTCCACAAGTCTTAAAGTTGCCAAGTTTGGGAACCCCTGCTCTGTACTCTGCACTCTATTTTAATTCTATTCCATTCCATACTGTTCTACTCTATTTATGCCCAGCCCTTCCTCACTTAATTCCAGGCCCTTCACCCGAAAATCAAAAGCAGAAGAAAAGTCTGACGAATTCAGGGCCACCAGCAAAAAAAAAATCCAAAAATAGAAATGGGGAAAAAAAAATAAGATGCACCAGGAAAACAAGAAAGCTGCCAGAAATCTGGATGAGATCCTGGTGGGATATTAAAAACTTAAGAGAAGGGGGTTTGTCTGGCGGGCAAAGGAAAATAAGAGGGGGGCCAGGCCTTTCCCCTTCAGCCCAGGAATATCACCATCAACTTATTACATATAGTTGCATTTTTTATACACGGGCAGTCCTCGACTTACAAAAGTTTGTTTAGTGACGGCACTGAAAAAAGCGATGCATGACCGTTTTTCACACTTACAACCGCTGCAGAGCATTCCCCATGTTCACGTGATCAAAATTAAGGTGCTTGGCAGCTGATTCGTACTTATGACGGTGGCAGCGCCCCAGGGTTACGACCTTCTGACATGCAAAGTCGATGGGGAAGCCGGATTCATTCAATGACCACGTTACTAACTTAACAAGGCAAGTGGTTTACTTAGCAGCCGTGGCAAAGAAGGCCGTAAAACAAGGCCAAATTCACTTAACAACAGTCTCGCTCAGCAACAGATATTTTGGGGCTCAATTGTGGTCATAAGTTGAGGACTGCCTGCACTGTAAGCTGCCCAGAGCTCATCCTGTGCTATGATGGGGGTCCAATAAATTGGATACATAAACAGACAGACACTTTGCCCTGCTCTGAACCCCTAGACCGACTGTCCTCCCCCCCCCGCCCGGCCGGATGAGCCAAGAGATGACCCCCTGCACCTGTTGGAGTCGCCTCACCTGTTGAACTCATAAATGTCCTCGATGTTGCAAAACAAAGCACCGACTTGCTCCGGTTTCAGAGACACCTGTCCGCCGTCGATAATGCTGCCCAGGTAATCCTGTGCAGGAAGAAAATGGGGGGGGGCATCTTCCCATTTAGATACAGCAGACAACCTACGCAAACACACCCTCTTCTGCAACTGCCCTTGGGTGGTCTAGGAGAGAAGGCAGTATACCCACACACACACACACACACACACACAGAGGCTGGTTACTGAATGGGGGGGGAGGGGAGCTGCTGGAACAGCGCAGCTTTTGTAAGCTGTTCTTTCTGCCCCAGCCTGGCCCACCTTGCAGGGCTGTTGCAAAGCCAGACAAAGAATCATGCCATTTTAGAGCGGTGTTGCTCAACCTTGGCAGCTTTAAGGTGGGTGGCCTTCAACTCCCAGAATCTGAATTTTCAGGAACAGCGGCATTGCCCGAGATCCCGGAGAGGATGTGGCTGCTTTCAAGAGTCGCAGCCAAGAATTTCCCAGGGAGGATGCGGCTGCTTTCAAGAGTCGAAGTCCGGAGTTGCTTCTATGCTCCAAAGCTCCTTTGAGAGCCCCAAAGTTCCCCCCACCCCTCCTGCCCTCCTACCTCCACGATGCTCCTGAGATCCCGGACGTAAGCCTGCTCGGTTTCCACAATCTCCAGCACCACCCGGTCCAGGTGGGACGGCTTGATCCGGCGTTCTTTGGCCCGGCCGGGACCCGGTGCCCAGCCGCAGCACTGCTGCCCATCTCCCGGGGTGTCGGCCAGCCGGTCCAGCAACGTCACGGGGGTCAAATCCAGGCTGATGTCGCTGCCGTTTTGCTGGGAGTAAGGAGGCGGGCAGCCCCCCAGCCCAATGCTGCTGCCGAAGGCGCTGGAGCCGTCCTGCAAAGAGGCCGAGGAGGCCGAGGAGCTGAGGCTGACGGGGCGGTCGCTGTCCGAGCAGACGGTGTTCACCGAAGTGCAGCTGCCCAGAATGGGGTCCGACGCCATCTTGGTCCCGATTCCAGCCAGCGAGGAGGTCGAGGAGGGCCTGGGGGCTGCTGGGGAGGAAGCAACAGGGTCTG
The DNA here is from genome assembly GCA_023653725.1 of Bungarus multicinctus. Classification (NCBI taxonomy): domain Eukaryota; kingdom Metazoa; phylum Chordata; class Lepidosauria; order Squamata; family Elapidae; genus Bungarus; species Bungarus multicinctus. The sequence continues at coordinate 1,039,731 of CM042835.1, read as the reverse complement.
CAGTCTCTTCCCCCAAAGACCCCCCGCCTTGCAACCGCCAATGTTGGGGAGGGGGCGCAGGTGAGGAGCTCGCTGGGAGGGAGGGAGGGCAGCTGGTTTCCCCCTGCTTGGCTCTTTTCTCCCTTAGAACAATAAAAATGCTGCTTCCGGCCTCTTCATATCCTTTGTGGGGTTTTTTTCTCACCTTTCAAAGCTGTGGTTTCTCTCGCAAAGCATGCTGGGAGGTGCAGCGTGCAAAGAAAGGGAAACCCCCCCCCCCACACCTACCCTGCCCCTTCTCGGCTCTCCACCTCCCTCCCATTAAAGCTTGGCAAAGGGGGAGAAAGAAAGAGAGAGAGAGAGAGAGAGAGAGAGAGAAAGAAAGAAAGAAAGAAAGAAAGAAAGAAAGAAAGAAAGAAAGAAAGAAAGAAAGAAAGAAAGAAAGAAAGAAAGAAAGAAAGAAAGAAAGAAAGAAAGAAAGAAAGAGGGAAAGAAAGAGGGAAAGAAAGAAAGAGAAAGAAAAAGAAAGGAAGGAAGGAAGGAAGGAAGGAAGGAAGGAAGGAAGGAAGGAAGGAAGGAAGGAAGGAAGAAAGAAAGAGTTTGCAACAGCCACAAACCCTGGGATGCAAATCAGAATCGGAGCCCAGATTTGGGGAAGGGGTTCTCTTCCCCGCCTCCTCCCCATGGGGACACCCAAGGATCTTCTCCCTTTTCCAGGCGCCTGTGTGAATGCAACCGGGGCGCATGGACTAACCTGGGTTGCCTCTTTCCTTGGTGCTGCCCCGGCGGGCGCCTTCGGGCATGGTGAGGCTGGGGTCCCCGGGCACTTCTCCTGGGTGGGAGAGAGTCACAAACGTGTTGCTGTGTTGCACAGCACAAAGTGCTCCAGAGTGTCAAAACAGCCCACCATGGAGATTTCCTAGCCGTCACAAACCAAGTAAACAATTATATTTGCAACTTAGACATAAGTTTGTAATCTTCCCGGTCAGATTTCAGATTTAATATTCTTATGTTTGGCATTTTAACCTCCCTGTTCCTTTCCTACTGAAATAGGGTGTGAATGTGTCAGGTGATAAAATGAATGTTGTGTCGCTTCAATTGTGTACCCAGACATACACACACACACACACACACACACCAGGCATTCTCGTTGTAACCAGAGTTCTCTGGGAGCATACAACAAAAGAATCAATTGAAGGCAGGGTCTGAAAGGAGCCAGCGCAGGATTCCTGGAAGAGAAGAGGACTGGCAGGCACCGCATCTCCTGGATTGGGTCTGCTGGCACCTCTGGCTGGGCAACCCAGGCCCAGCTCAGGCACAAAGGGGCAGGACAGGCCCCACCAATCTGCGGGAGAGATCAGGGGCAGCTCTGTTCACCTTTCTGCAAACTCTGGAGGTCGAGAAGGCCGTCAGAAGCCCCCCAGATTGGCCAAAGGAACACTGAAAGGACAGCAGTGGGGGCTAGTGAGCCCTTTGGCTATCAGCATGCTAACATCTGGATTCCAACTGTAGGCATCTGTTCAGTGAGGACCCACTGCTGCCAGCTGTGCAGCTTGGTGCCAACCATGCAAACAAAGCAGCTTAATGCCAGCTGTGCTCCTAAACCGGAATGCCAGCTGTGCAGGCAAACCAGCTTGGTACCAGTTGTGCATTGGGTCACCTGGGTGAGGAGACACACGGCCACAGCCCTCTCTTCTGTGTCCTTATTGGGTCTGTGGGGGATCTGCAGATGTGGTGGGATTGCAACACTCCTGTGGCCCCAGGGGGATTGTGGGAAGGAAAAGCCCAGAACAATTGCAAGGAGGTTCATTCCTGTTGGGAAAGGCTGTTGTTTAGAAAAAAGCAGAATGAAAACAGGGGGCTTGGTTTATGGAACAGAATCGGCTCTCTGACTTCGGGGCATCAGCTGCAAAGATGGAGAACCTCAGTTGCAGGCAAGACCCCAACTTACAACCATTCGTTTCGTGTCCGTTCAAAGTTAAAAAGGCACTGAAAACAGTGACTTACGACCATTCTTCACACTTATGACCGTTGCAGCGTTCCCACGGTCACATAATCAGAATTCGGATGCTTAGCAACTAATTCATATTTATGACAGTATGCTGGGGTCATGACCTTTGGACAAACCAAGTCAATGGGGAAGCCAGATTCACTTAATGACCATGTTGCAGTAATTCATGGAAGAACTATGGCAAGAAAGTCGTAAAACGGAGCCAAACTCTCTTAACAACTGTCTCGCTTAGCAACGGAAATGTCGTTCCTGCCTTGTACTTGGCAGTTCTCCATGGTTTCCATTCCTTTTCTTTTCTCTTTCCTTTCCTTTGACAAAAGGTTTGGGGTGGGATGCTGACTAGAGTTCAGCCCCCCTTGGTGCCCCAGATACCCACTTCCTGATTCATCAGCCAGGGCCGAAAATACCCTGGGATGCCGGCATGTTGGCTTCAACGGATGTCTGAGTTCTGTTTGCTTTTCAATGCTGTCTCCTCTTGCTCTCCGCCAGCCGGAGTGTGGGAAAAGGAGCAGGCCGCTGATTTGCATAAATTAAATGGTTCCCCCCATGCACAAGGCTTCCCCCCATCCCCATTTCCCAACATTAAAAACAAGGCATTATTTTCTTTGCTACTCGAAGCCTCTTCCTGGACTCGTCTCCCCCCTCTGCACTCGTCTTCCAGGAGAGGATATCTCACATCTCAACTTCTCAGCCCCCGAAACTTTTCTTACCGGCCAAACTGAACCTTCCAGGACTTTCACTACCCCTCAGTCTACTCCCACCCCCAGGAGAAGAGAGTCTTTGTGGCCCAGGGTTGGGTTTGGGGGTCCTGGGTGCTCTCTGAGCTTAGGGGTTTTCTTGCAGACCTTTCATGACCCACCGAGGGAACATCATCGGATTTTAGGGAGGGTTGGGCTACCAAAACGCTAAGTGGGCAAAGAAATAAGAAATAAAGGAAAGAAGTGCAAGATGGGGGGGGGTCTGTGGCCGGGACCCCAAAGAAGGAGAAACCAAGAAAGGTTCAAAGGATTTTTTTTAAAAAACCCGCCAGACTTGCAGCCTCGGCCATGCATCTGGCTCAAGGCTGCTCCAGCCAAACATGACCGTCTGAGGAGCGGGCAGGGAAGCCCCTTCAACCTGGGCCTGGCTTACAAGAGGCTACCCGGAGTTGCTCAGTCTGAGAAGAACTGATGGCAGGAAAAAGCTCCTTAAAGAGGAGAAGAGGAGGAGGGAGAAGAACAACAACGTGTGAAATGCTTGAGAAAAAGCTGTTAGTTTGCTTTTCCAAATCCAATTTAGCGCTGAGCTGGGCAAAGGCGACATTCCGACATTCCTCCGACCAGCAGCTGGAGGGGGAAGCCTTGGCCAACTCCAGAGAAAAAGGAGGGAGACGGAAGGGCTCTCTTGGGAAGACGGAGCGAAGGAGGGCCGGTTCAGGGTGGGGTGGAAATTAAGATACAACCGAGTCCTTTCCCTCCTGTTGAAAGGCAGAGCGTTTGCAGAGAAAGGGATGGGGGGGCTTTCTAGTCAACCTGGAAGCCCCCCCCACCCCAACTGTCTTTTGCTTTCTTGGTGACTGTGCTGGGCAATGTCCCCGCCTAACTGAAAGCCTTTGGATGCTCCGGAAGGCAGGAGCCCTGCTGGGGAGGAAAGAAGATCGTTCTCCTTCTGGATAATGTCCTCTTGGCTTTCCCTGCCTTGGGGGCCTCAGCCAGGGAGCCCTTTGCAAGGGCTGCTCTCCAGAGCAGGGAGGGCAGTCTGGTCCTTGCTCTAGAGCAGGGATCCCCAAACATGAAGACTTGAACACTTGTGGACTTCAATTCCCAGAAATCCTGTTTTTTTTCTCCTAGAGAAAAGTGGAGAGATTGTAGAGGAAGGGACTGCGAGAGAATAAGGGGGATTCACGTCAAAAAGAATGCATTCGTGTTAGGGAATTCTGGGAGCTGAAGTCCAATTTGGCAACTTGAAGAACCTTGGTCAAGAGCGGTGATCTTCAGCCTTGTTGGCTTTAAGAAGAGTGGACTTCAACTCCCAGAATTCTGCAGCTGAGGATGGAAAGCAGCTTGCTTGCTTCATCAACGTTTCTTCCAGACGATGTGCCTGTCTCGCATCTGTTGGACGCATGAAGCCTCCAAGCAGGAGAACCCTCCAGGGGTGCAAATTATCTTCTGCGTGACGGATGCCTTCTGTGGCTTAACTGCTCCAAACAGGAGTAGGAAACGGAGAGAGCAACCTCCTGCAGCTAGAATGAGGTCATGTCTGTGCTAACATCCAGTTTGATGCCGGGCATGGGTGTCCAAAGTTTCTGGCTTGCCTGGGTTGCATGCAATGCTTGGGCCTTACATAAAAGATACTTTGCAGTTAATGTAGATCAGTAGCACAGTTACCTTATTCTTCTTAGATTTTCTACTATATCTTGTGGAGCTGCATTATTAGATGTCTAGGAATGGATGCAGGTGAGAGGCTGAAGGTTGGACACACTGGGGTTTGGATTAGAAACCAGGTGATGGTGAGTTCTAGTCCCGTCTTAGGCATGATAGCTGGATGGGTGACTTTGGGCCAATCATCAGGAGATGGAGAGTTCTAGTCCCATTTTAGGCATGAAAGCCAACTAGGTGATTCTGGCCCAATCATCAGGAGGTGGTGAGTTCTAGTCCCGTCTCAGCCACGAGAAAGAGTTTTAGGCCACTCACTCTCTCTGAGCTCAACCCACCTCACAAGGTTGTTGTTTATTGGGAAAATAGCAGGAGGAAGGAATATTTGCCACCTTTGAATTACTTTATTACTTGCATATGTAATAAAGGTGGGAAAATCCCTCTGCTGGAGAAGAAACTTCTCCTTCAATTCCAGGTGTGGCACCTTGGACTTTTGCTTTTATCCTGGGAATTACGGCGTTGGAAAGATGCCGTGCTCCCTTTTCCCAGTCCTCCCGGCGAAGGGAATCTGCAGGGGCCGGGGGAGGGGGGCCTGCAAACAGACGGTGAGTCAGTGGCCTGGCACGACGGGGCTGGAAAACGACGGAGGCAGCTCTTTTATTTTTTCTGCTGCATCAACAGAAGTAGAACTTAAGTCCTGGGAATCCTGGAATCGTCTGCGTGGGCCAGCCCTGCATCTGGAGTCCACTTCGGGGTGCCACACTTTCAGGAGGAATTGCAGGGGCTGGAAAGGGGTCAGGAGAGGACAGTGGGGAGAATTAGGGAAAGAGGAAAGGCGATGGAAGGAAGCAGCTGGAGCTCGGAGGAGAGTCGATCCCAGAGGAATAAAACAGCAAGGTGTGCAGAAGTTGCACACAAAACAAGGGTGAAGAAATGTCTATGGAAAGTCTCAATCCTCCAGGTCAGGACTCTCCAAATTTGGCTGCTTAAACCTGTGGACTTCAACTCCCAGAATTCTCCAGTCTACTCTTAGTGACCGTTCGAAGTTACAACAGAACTGGAAAAAAGGGACTTATGACCGTTATTCACACTTATGACCATCACAGCATCCCTACATCCACATGATTTGCATTCGGATGTTTGACAACTGGCTCGTATTTATGACGGTCGCAGCGTCCCAGGATCCCCCTTTTGCAACCTTCTGCCCAGCCACGTCCATGGGGAAACTGGATTCACTTAGCGACCGTGTTGCTAATTTAACAATTGCAGGGATTCATTTAACGAATGTGTCAAGGAAAGCAGTAAAATGGGGCAAGAGTCACTGAACCAATTTCTCGCCAAGCAACACAAATTCTGGACCCAGTTGGGGTCTGCCTGCAGTTTGGCAGTTCAAATCCCACCAGGCTCAAGGTTGACACAGCCTTCCGTCCTTCCAAGGTGGGTAAAATGAGGACCCAGATTGTTGGGGAGACAATAGGCTGACTCTGTAAACCAACCTTCCTTCCTTCCTTCCTTCCTTCCTTCCTTCTTTCTTTCCTTCCTTCCTTCCAGTTAGAATGCAGTATTGCAGGCTAATTCTGCCCATTGCCAGTAGTTCGATCCTGACCAGCTCAAGGTTGACTTAGTCTTCCCCCCTTCCGAGGTCAGTAAAATGAAGACTCAGATGGTTGGGGGGCCAGAGGCTGACTCTGTAAAAACCGATTAGAGAAGGCTGGAAAGCCGTGTGAAGCGGAATATAAGTCTACGGGCTGTTGCTGAGTGGGAAGGGAGTGAGGGAGGGCCTGGGGGTGCAGTGGCTAGAACGCATTATTGCAGGCTGATTCTATCCATAGCCAGCAGTTCGATCCTGACTGTCTCAAGGTTGACTCAGCCTTCTGTCCTCCCGGGGTCGGTAAAAGGAGGATCCAGATTGTTGGGGGCAAGAGGCTGACTCTGTAAACCGCTTAGAGGGCTGGAAAGCGGGATAGAAGTCTAAGGGCTGTTGCTAGAAGCTGCGGATTACCTGTAAATTGTTTCTCCCAAAAGCAACTGGACTTCCTGGTTTTTCTTCTTTGAAATCATTTCGCTTCCCATCCAAGGAGCTTCTTCAAGTCCTATTTCTTCCTATTCACAGTTGAAGAAGTTTCTTGGATGAGAAGCGAAATGATTTCAAAGGGGAAAAAAAAAACCCCAAGAAAGTCCAGTTGCCTTTTGGAAAAAATCAGGGAAAAAAACCCACCTCTGGGCCAACAGGGTGAAGAGTTGCTCTCTCCTCTCTCTCTCTCCAATTCCGGAGAAGGGGAAGAACGGAATTAATGGGAACAAAGGCAGGTTCTGTTCCTTCTCCTCCTGGGAAAAGCAGCCGGACAGAGGGAGCCCAGGAGGTGATGGGCTCCCTTCGCTGCTGACCGCCTTCCAGCAGGATTTTCCATCTGGGTTCCTGCATGGGAGCAGATGTTGAGTGCGAGGCTCTCCAGGGGTCCCTGAAAGAGGCCTTTATAGAAACGGAACCCACCGTCCTTCCCCCCAATTTGGTGCCCGCCAACCCCCGCCCCCCAAGAGGTGTTAATGTTCCTTTCCAGAATTCCCAGGCGGGAGCATTCACGGCGAAATCTGAACCCGGGACTTTCCAGCTGATGCTTTTTGAGAGGGAGGGAGGGCGAAGGCCAGAAACAAAGAAAGGAAAACAGGCTGTGGAAGAAGGAGAAAGTCGGGCCTGGATTAGTTGAGGAACAAAAAAAAAGAAAAAAAAAACATTCTCCCTCTGTCAGCCGGGATCAAGTTGGTGCGGAAAGACAGGAATCTCACAGGAATTTCTGCCTCTGGAATCCAGGAGCTGCCAAGACTCAGGATCCAACTGGGGCTGTTGCATTCCTCGTTTGTTTTCTCCCAAGTGGGACAATAAAAGGGGCACCTCCAACATTTTCCCTACTACCCTTTCAAGCTGGTCTCCGAATTTCTACTGCTACCATTGATGATGTTCCCTAGTTGGGTCATGAAATGTCTGCAAGACAACTGCCAAGTCCTCCTCCTCCTCCTCCCCACACTTCCCTCTGCAAGCCCCACTCCCTTCTAGCACTGATGATGTTACCTAGTTGGGTCATGAGACGTCTGCAAGACAACCACCAAGCTCAGAGAGCACCAAGGACCCCTCATTTCAACCCTGAGCTACAAATACTCTCCTTTATTGTGAGGATTACTTGCACAATGCAAGAGAACCGAACCTTTTTTGAAAGGAGGTTTTGGAAGATCCCTACCCCAGCCCCGCTCCTCCTCATCCCAGTGGCGGGCTGTTCCACAGGCAGCATGACTTGGGATGAACGGACCTTCATTTGAAATGCAAAGGAAAAGTTATGAGCAGCCCAAATCCTATCCAATCTCTAACTGGGAGCAACCTCCAATTCCGCAGTGTGGAGAAGATGCCACAAATAATAGGGGGTCAAGCTATTCTCCAAAGCCCCAAAAGGAAGGATGAGAAGCAACGGATGGAAACAAATCAAGGAGAGAAGCAACCCAGAACGAAGGAGAAACTTCCTGACAGGGAGGACAATAAACCAGTGGAACTGCGGGCCTCCAGAGGTTGTGGGTGCTCCACCATTGGAGGCTTTGAAGAAGAGATTGGTCTGGAATGGTATGGAGTAAGACATGTCCAACCTTGGGAGCTTTAAGACTCCCAGAATTACCCAGCCAGGCTCCTGCTCAAATAAGGGGTTGGACTAGAAGACCTCCAAGGTCCCTTCCAACACTATTATTCTGCTATTGTTATTCTGTTTTCTCCATTGAAAGAACCGCCTCCAAATCTAAGGACCAAAGATTTCTCCTACCCTCAAGGGGGGTCATCAAGACCCAAGCAGAACAGGCCCAAAGAAGGGAGATTCGCCAGAAGTGCCAGCCTCAAAGCCAGCCAGGGGTCTCAAGGCCAGACTGGTGGCTGAACTGGTGCCAGGATGATTCCCCCTCTTTCTCTGTCCACTCATAAACCACGAATCTGAGCTAGTCCCTGGCCTCCGGCCCGATCACAGCAACGCATCCCACCTGCCTCCGCCTGGCGCTACAAAAGCCCCACCCAAGGCTGCTGCGTGGAGGTGAGTTTTGCTGCCTCTTCTTCCTGCAGCTGCGGTTGGTATCGAAAGAAAATCTGGATTCTTTTGCTTGATCCGTCTTGCTGGATCAGGATCAGGATCAGAAGATCCCACGTGATCACCAGCGGAGCATGAAGCGGTTGGTCTTCGGCTTCTTTACAGCTTGTTCCCAGTTCAGGCAGTTCTTGACTTATAACCATTCACTTAGTGGCCATTCAAAGGCATTTAGGAAGAGTCTGGACCAGGGATCTCCAAACTTGGCCATTTAAGGCTTGTGGACTGCAACTCCCAGAATTCCTCAGCCAGCTATGCCTGCTTTTTCTCTCTCTTAATCTCCTAAAATGGAGAGAGATTGCAGAGGAAGGGATCGCAAGAGAGTAAGCTATGCTGGTGCAGGGGAATTCTGGGAGTTGGAGTCCACAAGTCTTAAAATGGCCGAGTTTGGGGACCTCTGGTGTAGGGTCTTCTGTTTGAGCAGGGGGCTGGACTAGAAGACCTCCAAGGTCCCTTCCAACTCTGTTAAAAGTTACAACAGCACTGAAAAAGTGACTTATGTCCCATTTTTTCACACTTAACGACTGTTGCAGCATTTCCAGGGCCACCTGATCAACATCCAGACGCTTGACAACTGACTCGTATTTACGATTGTCACAGGGTCTCGGGGAGGTCATGTGATCCCCTTTTGCGACCTTCTGACAAACCAAAGTCAACAGGGAAGCCAGATTCACTTAACAACCGGGTTACTAACTTGTCAGCTGCGGTGATTCACTTAACAACGATGGCCAGAAAGGCCATACAAATGGAGCCAAACTCGCCTGTCTCATTCAACGACAGAAATCTGGGGGCTCAGTTGTGGTCGTTAAGTTGAGGACTACCTGTGCCTCTGAGCCTTTGCAGAGTGCAGGCCTTCAAGGAAACGAAGCCTGCCTGACGAAGGAAGGGATCTAGAGTGCGAAGGAGGGGGTCCAGAGGAGGGGGAGGAAAAGGGTGGTCCTGCCTGCCCCCTTTCGGCTTCTCTGGGAGCCCACCTGGCAGCCGCTGCCACCCCCTCTTCCAAATTCCAGGTTTCGCCACACCCCTTCGCGCCCACTCTCCACGCCTCTTCCTGCAAGTCGTGTGGGTCTCTTTGTTTCCCAGTGCCCCTCCCCTCCCACCAGCAGGCACCCCAAAAAGCCCTGGAAGGGCCAGCCTGCTCCGAGGCACCGAAATCCTCCCTCACCGAAAATCAATCCCCACCCAGCACCCCCACCGGCAAAAGAGAGGGGAGCCAGGCAACAGGCAACTGTGGGATTCCCCCCTCCTCACAGTCTTCAAGGCCACTCAAAGCCCCCTCCTCTTAAAGCAACAAAGCAACACCCTGCAACTTAGCAACGATTCCCAAGACTTTTCCCTGAAAGCGATTCCTGAGATTCCAAAGCGACGGGGCCGGCACAGCCCTTCGGCTCCCCTTCGGATGCTCGGAGGTCCCAGAAACTTTGCTTAAACCCCAGAAACAAAGAATCCACACACACCCCCGCCCCCCCACTTCACGCCAGAGGAGTGAAATTAGGGCACAACCCCGGTTAGCTCCCCAAGGATTGGCCCTCCAATAAAAGTGCCTCCTTTTCCTTTAAGTTTTGTAACCCGAATCTCCTTCTCTCTCTCTTTTGTTTCTTGGAACAATAGCTGGGAGGAAGAGTCATGCCTTAAATCAGGATCTTTTCATTCCAATGCTTGCAAAGTGGACACCAACTTTCTCACCCTGGATTCAACATCCCAAGCTGGGAGCACGGAGGGTCGAGATCTGCCTCCCTCCCACCCCAAGGCAGAGCCCCCCACTGCCCCCCCCCACTTCTCCCGAAAGTAAGCCCCAAGTGAGTTGCACAAAGCTGATTTAGAGAAAATCCCGGACGGGGCCTGCAGCCAAGAAGCTGTGCAGAAGTAGGATGGGCAAAAATACAAAGAGGTTTGTTGGTGGAAGAATGGCACCAGCAGGATTGAACCTCAGCTGCAGGGTTTGCCAATAGGTCCTCGACCTATAACCGTTCCTTTAGTGACCATTTAGAAGTTACGGGACTCAAAAAGGGGCTTTATGACTATTTTTTCACTCTTATGACCATTGTAGCATCCTTCGTAGTCATGGAATCAGAATTCAGATGCCGGGCAATTTGGCTTTTATTGATGATGGTCCCGGGGTCACATGATCCCCTTTTGCGACTTTCTGACAAGCAAAGTCAACGGGGAAGCCGGATTCATTTAACGACCGTGTCACTAACTGAACAAATGCAAGGATTCGCTTAACGGAGCCCAAGAAAGATTATAAAACGGGGCAGAACTCACTTGGTGAGAGAAATGTTGGGCTCAACTATGGTCGTAATTCAAGGACTACCTGTATTTTCAGGGGGTGGGGCAAGCCCCTTCCTAGCAGCCGCAAACTCTGTGGTTTTGACCAGGAGTAAATCTTCAGGTGGGTTTCCAAAAATTAGCAAGTGTTGCAGGAATCTAGAGCATGAGGATATCAGAGGAAGAGGAGGAGGAGGAAGTAATGTTGCGGATAGGAGTCAGTTCCTGGGAATCCCAACTCAGGAGGGGCCTTTCCTGCAAGGAATCCCCTCAGCTCAAAGGCCTCGTAGAGCAGCGGTCTCCCACCATGGCCCCTTTAAGCCTGGCGGACTTCAACTCCCAGAATCCCCCAGCTGCCAGGCTTAAAGTGGCCAGGTGGGAGACCGCTGCCCTACAGAAAGCTCTCCATCTCTGCAGATTTGAGGAACGTCCTTCCAGGAGGTGGAGAACCTCCTAACCTTCTCCTTCTTGGCCCCCCAGGAGCAGAAACCACCAAGGAAGGGGGGGCAGAATGTAGGGTGCTTCTTGGAGCACCCATAAATATCTTTTTCTTGGGGGGACGACGACAAGGCAGGCCATTCCTGGGGGGGGGGCGCTGAAGTCTACCACCTTAGCTAGCCTTCCAATCACAAACGCCATCCATCTGATGTGGATGGGTGGTAGCTCGTCTTAGCTCAGCCCCCTCGCCCCCCCCCCAAGTCCTGGATGCAGAGAGGAGGGGAAGCAGCCCCCTGGGGAGGTCCCAATCCCACCCCCCAAAGCAGGAGCAAAGCCCACGCGCGGATCGAGCCCGTGGAAAATCCCCACTAAGGGGAATTACTCACCGTCCGGAGCGGGCTTGGGAAGGGGACCGGGGCCTCCGGGCGATCCTTGGCCAGGGTTGGTTGGGGAGGGGGCGGGACTCAGAAGAATTCACCTCCCGGCTTCTCGTTCCGACCCATCCTCGGAGGCGTCCGCCCCGACGACCCGGGCTTCGCAACGCCCGGGGCTCTCCTCCTAGCACGGGCCACGCCGACCCCCGAAGCTCCCTTCCATCGCCGCTCCGCCTTTCCCAGCCGAAGCAGCCTGGGTGGGGAAGGGGCGAAGGGAGCCCCCCGCCCGCCTTCCTCCGCCTCTCCCGGGCTCACATCTTGCGGAGCTGCAGCTGGCCCCCTTCCTTCCTCCCAAGGTCCGGGGCTGGTGGGGGTGGGAAGGGGGGGAGAAGGAAGAACGGGGAGCCGGGGGAGATTTTGGGGTGGGGTCGGGGAGGGGGGGAATAAGGGGGGGTCCAGATGATCTTCACGGCGGCTGCAGCCCAGGCAAGGCGAGCAACAGATTCCAGCTGGAAGGCTGGGAGATGCAGGGAAAGTGGGAGGGAGGGGGGGAGGGGCAGGGAAAGGGGTGGGAAGGGAAGCGCCGCGAGGGGGGGAGGGCAGAGGGATTCTCTCACACTCCCTCCAGCCAGACCGTTTCCTGTTGGGTGGTGGGGCGGCGGGGGGGGGGGGGGGGCGCGAAGGGTTTAACTCCTTCCTCCCCAGCGCTGGGCTTCGGGTGCCCGACAGGCGCCCCCCGAGAACCAACCCTCCTTTGTTCGCAGGTAGAAGAGAAGAAGGGGAGGGCCAAGGCGGCGGAGGATGGGCTTCGGAGCGGTGCCTGCGGACTGTAGGGATGGGGCGCCCTCCGTCTTTCCGCTAAGATGCTCCCGGATTAGTCTCCGAATAGAGCTGGAAGGGGCCTTGGAGGCCATCTAGTCCAACCCCCTGCTCAAAAGAGGAGACCCTAGGTCATTCCAGACAAGTGGCTGCCCAGCTCCGGGGATGAAGCGCCCACCCACTTCTGGAGGGAAGCCGAGCCGTCCATTAAACGTTCTAGGATTGTAGAACAGAATCGGAAGGGACTTCGGAGGTCTTCTAGTCCAGCCCATTGTTCAAGCAGGAGTATTTATACCGTTTCAGACAGGAGGCTGTCCTGTCTTTTCTTTAAAAACCCGCGGTGAAGCAAACCACAAGACTTCTGGTGGCCAGCAGTTCCACTGGTGAACTGTCCCCAATGTCAGGAAATGTCTCTTTTAACGCCAGGTTGCTCCTTGCCTTCCGGTGCTTTGGAGCAGGGGTCTCCAACCTGGGCAACTTTAAGACTTCAACTCCCAGAATTCCTCAGCCAGCCTTGCTGGAGGTTGGAGACCCCTGCTTTGGAGAATAGGGTGGGTGGGCCCCTCTTCCTTGGGGCAGCCCCTCGGATATTGCCTCCTTTTCTCCAGGCTTCCTCTGGAAAACAGCGACGGACGAAAAGGGTGGGGAGGAAGCCCCCCCCCAATCCTCAGGTGGTCCTCTGGCTTAGAAGGGGGGAGCAGCACTTAGGATCCCTTCCTACAAGCCTTACACACACACACACCGTCTCTCACGTGTCACTTGGCCTGGATGGGGATCAACGTCTTCACACACACCCTGCCAAAATGCCCGCTTCTATGCAGGGCTGTTGAGGCCTGCAATGCTCTCGGAACCTGCCTCTACACGCGTGTAACTGGCTCAGCCTCAGGAGAAGCTTCACCTGTTGAACCAACTCAGCCTGTTTGGTGCCCGGCCAGAAAGCCGGGTTCATTCCGGGTTAGCCGCAAAGAGGGATGGTGGGTGTCATTTGGAGCCCTAAGAGAGCCTGGGAGACGCAGGAAGGGGGGGGGCACCGGAGGGTCTGCAGGGGGCATCTTCCCTGAGCCCCCCAACCACCTGCAACGCCCCCCCTCCCGAATTCTCCAGCCAGCTATGGAAGGAAGGAAGGAAAGGGAGAGAAGGAAGGAAGGAAGGAAACCATGATCCCCTTTGGCGACCTGACAAGCAAACTCAACAGGGAAGCCAGATTCACTTAATGACCATGTTACTCACTTAACAACTGCAGGGATTTGCTTAAAAAGTGGCAAGAAAGGTCATAAAAATGGAGCGACGTTCCCTTGACAAATGCCTCGCTGAGCGGCAGAAATATTGGGCCTGAATTGTGGCGGTTAAGTGAAGCACAGCCTGCACCACATTTGGGGGATTTGAACAGAACTGGGAGCTTGAGGGGAATTTCTCCCTCCAGCCTTGGGGATCCTCTCCTGGGACCCCACCCAATAGGGGACCCCACCCCAGGTCCAACCCTGCTTAGCTTCCAGCCTAGACAAGCCCCCCCGCCCCCCTGCTCTCTGGGAATCCGAGGTTCTCTGGCTGTGGATCACAGCAGGCACCGAGAGGGGGGGGGCAGAGGGGAGGGGGCTCCTGGGTTTCTTGGCTGAGCTGGGGGAATGGCAGCCCAGTGGGCCCAAAGGGTGGTCTTTTGAACCGCTCTAATGATTCACAGGACCCTTCCCTCAGCCCCCCCCCCCCCACTCCCTGCAGTGGGAAGGATGGTGTCTCACTGTGCCCGGGAGAGAAGATGGCTGGGTTGCTGGGAAGACCCCCCCAAACAAAAGCCCATTGGGGAAACAAATGGATGAATAAACTCAAAGGGTCTTGGGACCCCCCCCCGACACACAGGTAAATTGCACCAAGGAAAGAAGTGGCGGAGGGGCAATTCAGAGAGAGCTCTTGGCATTTGGCTTTGTGGGGGAGTGGGGACCCCTGGGCACCTGGTTGGAGAAGCTGACCCCCCCCCTTTGCCATTCCAAGTAATGTTTTGCCAACTCAGGCACCAGCAGCAGCCAGGCAGGCAGGCAGGAGTTCCCAGCCGGTCGGGAGGAAAGGAAAATAAATAGGATCCAGATGTGGAGGGAAGGCACAGCCCAATCCTTCGCTCTTGCTTGTGCAACACACACACACACTTTGAAAACCGAGCGTGCCTGAAAGCGAAGCGACTGAAACCGGAGCCACGGAGGGGAGGCTGCCACTCTGCCCTTCTCCCTCCTGAGGGGGATTCTGGGAAAGGAAAGGCAGGGCGGGGGGGCTTAGCCCCTCCCATGATGCCCTGTCAGTCAGCTGCAAAGTGCAGTGGGGGCTGACTGGGGGGGGGGGGCTGAGCAGGCAGCCCCTCCCCCTCCTCTCCCCAGAGGCCCAACTGGGCACAGAAGAGGCTCTTTGTGGCAAGCTGGGAAAAGCTGTGATTTGCCAGCCAGCCGAGCGTCGCCAGGACATCTTGGCTGGCACAGCCTCTCCCCGCCCGGCACAAAGGCACGATTCACCTTTCCTTGCCTGAGGAAGAAGGCGGGGTGTGCAGGGTGCTGGCAGAGGGTGCAGTGGTTAGAGCAGCCAGTTCCAAGCAGCAAGGAGGAAGAGGAGAGGAAGAAGAAGAAGACAGGGAAGAGGAGGAAGAGAGGAGGGGGAGGAAGAGGAGGAGAAGAGGAGGTGGAGGAGGAGGAGAGGAAGGGGAGGAAGAAGAGAGGGGAGGAGAGAGGAGGAGAGGAGGAGGAGAGGACAGGGAGGAAGAGAGGAGGGGAGGAAGAGGAGGAGGAGAAGAGGAGGTGGAGGAGGAGAGGAAGAGGAGGAAAGAGAGGAGGGGAGAAAGAGGGAAGAGAGGAGGAGGAGGAGGAGGAAGAGGAAGAGAGGAGAGAGAGGAAGAGGAGGAGAGAGGAAAGAGGGGGGGAGGAAGAGGAGGAGGAGAGAGGAGGTGGAGAGGAAGAGGAGGAAGAAGAGAGGAGAGAGGAGGAGAGGGAAGAGGAGGAAGGAGGAGAGGAAGAGGAGAGGAGAAGGAAGAGAAGAGGAGAGGAGGAGGAAGAGGAGGACGAGAGAAGAGAGGGGAGAAGAGAGGAAGAGGAGAGGAGAGGAAGAGGAGGAAGAAGAAGGGAAGAGGAGGAAAGAGAGAGGAGAGAGGAAGGAGAGGAAGCAGGAGTAGGATGGGGGGGGGGGCGGGGAAATAGAGCGGAAGAGGATGGGTGATGGGAGAGAGGATTGTGGAAGTAGAGAGGAATAGGAAGAGGAGTGAAGAGGAGTAACGAGCGACTAGGTTTGGGCTTTGGAGCGCAAAGGAACCCACAATCAGCAACCCAAAGGGGAAACTGAAGCCTCTTGGGGGGGGGGATGCTGGGAGGGAGAGGAATGATGGGGAGGGGGGGTTGGGAGGGCTGAGGAGGGGAGGGGATGAAAGGGGTGGTGTCTCCTCCATCCTCCTCCTGTCCTTTTTGGGGTCTCTCCGGGAAAGAGAACCTTCCTCCAGGGCAGGGTCTCCAGCCGTGGCCCCTTTAAGACTTGTGGACTTCAACTCCCAGAATTCCCCAGCCAGCCATGCACTTCCCACATTGGAGGGGCTGCCCCAAAGAAGAGGAGGGGGTCCACCTACCCTCCAAAGACCCTGAAGGCAGGAGAAGAAACAACTGGATGGAAACTCATCAAGGAGAACTAGAACTTTCCTAGCAGGGAGGATAATTAACCCGTGGAACTGCTTGCCACCAGCAGTTGTGGGTGCCCCATCCCTGGAGGCTTTTAAGAAGAGACTGGACTGCCATTTGTCGGAAAAGGCCTAGGGTCCCTCGCTTGAGCAGGGGCTGGACTAGAAGACCTCCAGGGTCCCTTCCAGTTCTGATACTCTGGGACCGAGGGGAGCAGACCCCTTTCAAAGGAAGCTCAGCTGAGTTTTGGGGTTCAGGGGGAGTGAGGCAAAGCAGGGAAGGCCGGGCACCTCTAAAGCCAGAGGCAGCAGCCTCCCCTGGTGTGTCATTGTGAAGTCACACCCCAGGAATGCGCAGGGCCTGGTTTTCTGAAGCAATTACGCTTTGGAGAGGAAACACGTGTTGGCCAAAGCGGGTGGGGGCATAGCAGCCGCTGGAGGGAAGAAGGAAGGGCGGGGGGGAGGAGAATCTCCTGGGGTCCTTCCCTTCCTTCCTTCCTTCCTTCCTTCCTTCCTTCCTTCCCTTCTTTCTTTCCTTCCTTCCCTTCCTTCCTTTTCTTCCTTCCTTGCTTCATTCCTTCCTTCCTTTCCTTCTTTCTTTCTTTCCTTCCTTTTCTTCCTTCCTTGCTTGCTTCATTCCTTCCTTCCTTTTTTCCTTCCTTCCCTTCCTTCCTTTCCTTCCTTGCTTGCTTCATTCCTTCCTTCCTTTTTTTCTTCCTTCCCTTCCTTCCCTTCCTTCTTTCCTTCCTTCCTTCCTTTTCTTCCTTCCTTGCTTGCTTCCTTCCTTCCTTCCTTCCTTCCTTCCTTCCTTCCTTCCTTCCTTCCTTCCTTCCTTTCCTTCCTTCCTTCTGTAGCTGGCTGGAGAATTTCTGGGAGTTGAAGTCCACAAGTCTTAAAGTGGCCAAGTTTGGGGACCCCCGTTCTAAAATGTCTAAAATGAGCAAATGTTTCCCTGAGCAACAGGAATTTGGGGCTCCCTTGTGGTCGTAAGTTGAGGACCAGCTGTACTCTTGACAAACAAGGCAGGGTCTCCTCTTCCTCAGCACCCCTGCTCTGCAGGCGCCTCCACCGGCCGCCTGGCCCAGCGGTCAAGCCTTCTGACCGTTTCCTGAGGGCCAGCTCCAAAAAGCTTGGAGCCAGGTGGTACCCTCCTCCTGCCCCCCGCCCCCCTTGCCAAAATCTTCCATTATTTTTTCTCCTCTCTTTGCCCAAAGTTAGGAAAAAAGGCCTTGGGGCTCCCCCCTCCCTCTAGAAGGAGACCCTCGTCCAGCAAGAAGATCAATAGTAGAGACCTTCATGTTTCTAGGTTCTACTATATCACATGACCTAAAATGGACACCTAACATCAAAAACGTCATCACAAAAGCCCAACAAAGAAGGTGTTTCTGCGCCAACTCAGGAAGCTCAAACTGTCCAAGGAGCTGCTGATCCGGTTCTACAGAGGAATGATGGAGTCTGTCATCTGCACATCCGTCACTGTCTGGTTTGGTTCTGCAACCCAACAGGACCGACACAGACTCCAGAGAGGAATTAGGACCGCAGAAAAAACAATTACTACTCACCTGCCTTCAATCGAGGACCTGTATCCTGCACCCTGAGTCAAAAAGAGGGCTGTGAAAATATTTACAGACCCCTCACATCCCAGACATAAACTGTTTCAACTCCTTCCCTCAAAACGACGCTATAGAGCCCTGCACACCAGAACTAGACACAAGGACAGCTTTTCCCCGAAAGCCATCACTCTGCTATGCAAATAATTCCCTCCACACTGTCCAACTATTTACAAAGTCTGCACTTCTATTACTATTAATCTTCTCATCACTCCTTATCATCCATCCCCTCCTACTTGTGATTGTAGGACTATAACTTTGTCCCTTGTATCCTTACGATTTATATGGACTGTTTCCTGGTAAGATTTGATTGCTGATTGTACCCTATGACTATCATTAAGTGTTGTACGTTATGATTCTAGATTCTTAACGAATGTTCCTTTTCCTTATGTATACTGAGAGTATTTACATCAAGACAAATTCCTTGGGTGTCCAATCACACTTGGCCAGTAAAAGAATTCTATTCCATTCCATATTTTCTCTTCTCCTCTCTTCTCCCCTCCTCTTTCTTTCTCTCTCCTTCTCTATTCTATCCTATCCCATTCCATCCTATTCTCTATTCTATTCTACTCTTCTCTTCCTTTCCCTTCCCATTCCATTCGATTCTTTATTTATTTATTCTGTCATGTTTATCTAGTGTATATTAGAGGTGAGACCTTTTGAGAGCTGTATGCAACAAAACTTCATTTTAATGTTTGGCGATTAGTGTACAATCTAATAAATAAAGTTATTATTCTAATTTTGCCGCTGATCTCTCTCTCTCTCTCTTTCTCTTCCTGGAAGGAAAAAAAAGGCCATTTTTGCCTTTTAAAGGCACAGCTCCCCGAGGCAGCTGGTGCTCCGATTACTCACCCGCGGTCGCTGGTGTCGTGGGAACCACAGTCGTGGCGGCCAGGGCAGAGGGCTTTCTGTCCTGCGGCTGCCCAGGAACCTCGCTGGCCATTTCCTTGGGGGGGGGCAGCGGGGGGAGGGAGGGGGGAGTTGCTGAACTCCAGGGCAAGAGAAAAGCCCTTCCTCACCCGAATCAGGCCGGCCTTTCACATGGGGGGGAGCCTCGCCTCTTCCCCCCCAAATGGGTTTCAGTTCATTGAATGCATGCAGTCATCGACTTACGACCACAAGAGAGCCCAGGATTTATGTTGCTAAGTAAGACGGTTGTTCAGTGAGTTTTGCCCCATTTTAGGACCTTTCTTGCCACTGTTGCAAAGTGAATCACTGCAGCAGGTAAATGAGTAATGCAGTTCTTAAGGGAACTGGTCAGGAGGTTGCAAAGACCGTCATATGTGTGAGTCAATTGTCAAGCGGCCGAACTGGGATCATGTGACTAAGTTGCCATGGCCATAAGCCTGGGAAATGGTCACAGGTCACATTCTTCAGTGCCATTGTATCTTCGAGTGGCCACTAAACGAATGGCTGTAGGCCGAGGACTTCCATGTCCCCCTGACAACAGAAGGAGGCACCTGGCACAGGTAAACCTCCACTTACAAACCTCACAAAGACATCAACAAACAAGCGAATAAGCAACATTTAGAGCTGAATCCGGATCAAAAGTTTTGCAAAGTGACATTTTAATTCCACCTCAGCCAGATCATCTGATCCCCCACCTCATAATGCAGTTGCTGTGGATCTCCCCTTTCTTCTTCCTTCCTTCCTTCCCTCCCTCTTTCCTTTCCTTTTCCTTCCTTCCTTCTTATTTCCTTTCTTCTTCTTCCTCCCTCCCTCTTTCCTTTCCCTTCCTTTCTTCCTCCCTCTTTCCTTTCCTTTTCCTCCCTTCCTCCCTCCCTCCCTCCCCTCCCTGCCACAGAAATTAAGAGCAGTTATGCCCAAACTGATCCACCTACAGATTTTAGGATACATGTTGGATTGCTGCAAAATATTAACTGAAAGGAGGCTAGAATCAAGTTTCTAGTCCACAAGAAGAAAATGGGAAAAAATAGGTGGGAGGTGGAATTCTGCTTAGTAATTCTTCTTCTGCCTCCTGTGAGATAGCACTTCCAAATAAAGGCAATTAAAATAACTTGTGTTTATATTCTGCCATTCCTTTCCCCTTGGGGATGGGTGGAGTCTCACTAGACAGTTGTCCTGTTTGTGTTTTTTAAGGCTTTGATAATCTACATTTAATAGGGTTTTATGGACTTTCTGTATTCCGTTTATTGTATTTTGCTGGGGTTTTTCATTTTGTGAGCTGCCCAGAGCCAATGTATATGAGAAATTGGCTCTAAAAATTGAATAAATACGTTTAAAAAAAAAAAAAAACCTTAGATGGAGGAACTTTAGCCATACTGCTAAAATGCAGCTTTCCTTTGAAGGCAATGAATTAATGCAGAAAAAAGCAGCTGAGACAGAACTTGCTATTCCCGAGTTCTGTGAAGGGTTTAAACCACCTTTTCCCCGACAGCATCACCTGCTCCTTCCAAAGCCTCTCTCTGACAGGGTCAACCCTGCCGGCCTGGGAAAAGCTGGGAGACGGCAGAGCAAATGCCTGACTCAAGGTCAGCTCGCCATTTCCAAGTTTGGTCTGGAAAAAAAAAAACAGTTTACAAGCCAAGAAATGAGAAGACCTCAAAGAAGAATATAAATAAAAGGGATTATTTTGGTCCGAGACTTGGCTCAGACGTGCTGACCCACGACAGGGGCTGGAATAAAGAGGAAGGAGCCGAGACGATGGCCAGGAAGGCTCTTCAGAGTTTGCAAGTCTCACCGAAGGATGCCCAGAGGTCATTTAGTCTGACCCCGGGCAGCTGCCCTCGGAGAACCATGGCAGCATCAGAAGGCTAAAGGGTTGGTTGCAGCCGAAGCCGTCCGGAGGAGGGCGCTGAGTCCGGGGTGGGGAGAAAGCCGTGGGAAATTCCACAGGGAAAAGGTCAGCGGGAATGCAGGCAGGCCCTGCCTTGCAAACCTCATGAGCCAAGATGGGGGGGGAATATCCTAAGTTTTATTGCTAAACCAACATCATCACCATGGCAACGGGGAACAACAAGCACACTCATATGGCATCCAGAGTGGAGATCTGCTGCGTAGGTGGCCAGTCCAGCAGCCCCACGCCTGCCAAGGACGGGAGGGAGGGGAAGTCCCGTGGGATACGGGGGCTCATCAGGCCCACCTCGCCTGGGAAACCCGCCCCAGAATTACAAGGGGAGACACACACACCACCCAGATCATTAAAGAAAGAGAGAGAGAAAGGAAGGAAGGAAGGAAGGAAGGAAGGAAGGAAGGAGAGAGAAAGGAAAGAAGGAAGAGAGAGAAAGAAAGAAAGAAAGAAAGAAAGAAAGAAAGAAAGAAAGAAAGAAAGAAAGAAAGAAAGAAAGAAAGAAAGAAAGAAAGAAGAAGAGAGGAGGAGAGGAAAGGAGAAGCAGAAGATGAAGAGGAGGAGAGGAAGGACAAGAAGGAGAAGGAAGAGGAGGAAAGGAAGGAAAAGGAGGAAGAGAAAGAAGAGAGAAGGAGAGGGAGGGAGGGAATAAAAGGGAGAATAGAGAGAAATGTGAGGGAGGGAAGGAAGGATGGAAGGAAGGAAGGAGGAAATACAAGGCAGATTAGAGAGAAAAAAGGGAGGGAGGGAGAGAAAGGGAAAGGAAGGAAGGAGGAGGAGAAGAGGAAAGGAGAAGCAGGAGAAGGAGAAGGAAGAGGAGGAAGAGGATGAAAGGAAGGAAAAGGAGGAGGAGGAAGAAGAAGAGACGGAGGAGAGGGAGGGAGGGAATAGAAGGGAGAATAGAGAGAAATGGGAGGGAGGAAAGGAAGGAAGAAGGAAATACAAGGCAGATTAGAGAGAAAAAGAAGGAAGGAAGGAAGGAAGGAAGGAAGGAAGGAAGGAAGGAAGGAAGGAAGGAAGGAAGGAAGAAATACAAGGCAGAATAGAGGGAAGGAAGGAAGGATGGAGGGATGGAGGGATTGTCAAAATCCCCCAGGCGCCCAACTGCTCTCTGGAAGGGATGAAGCGGCATTTCTCTTCTGCATCCTGGAGACCAAACCCAGATCAGGTCTCCTTCCATCTTTGCCTCATCACAAATCTGTCCAAAAACAACCCAAAACAAAACTGGCAACCAAATAATTTTAGGAACAAAAACTAAAAAAAAAATCCTTCTAAAATCAACTCCTTTTAAAAAGGCAATGCATGATCAGTGGAATGGCTGAGTTTTCTTCTATCTTAAAAGGATTTTCTTCAAAACAAATATCTACAATAGGAGTGGCCAACCTTGTGGACTTCAACTCCCAGAATTCCCCAGCCAGCCGTCTGGGAGTTGAAGTGCACAGATCATAGTTGCCAAAGTTGGACAGCCCTTATCTACAGGAAATCAGCACATTGGAAAAACCAGGTTAGTTTCCCCACCCAGATCCACCTTATCTCAGTTTGAAGAAAGGTCTCTCTTCCCCCTCCCCCCAAAAAAACCTAGAATCCTTCCCAAATGAGCAACTTGTGAACGATGGGAGTTGGAGTCACTCATGGAGCGTCCAGCCAACCACAAAGCTTGCAGCGCCCTCCAGTGGCAAGCAAAGTCATCTCTCCCCAACCTTATGCTCCAGGGGGAGGAGCCGGAGGAGGCCCCACCCCCTGGCTGAACTACAACTCCCAAGAGGCCTTGGGGAAACTCCACATTAAAGTTTAGACTGTCCAACTTTTCCAAGTATCTCATACTTTTTTTTGGGGGGGGGAAATGTTGGGGTGGGGTTTTTTTTCCTTATCAGCCACTAGGAGGGCCCCCCTTTTTAATGCTTTGCTCTAGGGCAGCTGCAGCTGCTCTTGCAAGGGGACAAAGTGGGAGGCGGTTTCATTTTTTCCTTCCCTTTTTATCCTCTTCTTCTATGCCACTCACTACCCAAAAATAATTCTGGGTTGTTTACTGTGATAAGACAAAAAACAAAAATGTAGAAAATGTTGAAATTAACAGGAATAAAACAAGTGCATGAGGAGGTGGGCTTTTCTCTCTTATTCCATCAGCCACTCCAGCGTAAAGCAACCCCCAATATGATTGACTGCATCCAATTTTGGTCGCTATCTTGTAAAAAAAGATGTTGAGAATCTGGAAAGCTGCAGAAAAGAGCAGCAAGGATGATTAGGGGATTGGAGGCTAAAACATAGGAGGACTAGAATTGGGTACGTCTAGTCTGGTGAAACGAAGGACTGGGTGACATCATAGCAGTCTTCCAGTATTTGAGGGGCTGCCACAAGGAAGAGGGAGGTCAAGCTATTCTCTAAAGCAGGGGTCTCCAACCTTGGCCACTTTAAGACTTGTGGACATCAATTCCCAGAATTCCTCAGCCAGCAAAGTTGAAGTCCACCAGTCTTAAAGTTGAATTCTGGGAGTTGAAGTCCACAAGTCTTAAAGTGGCCAAGGTTGGAGACCCCTGCTTTAAAGAACCTGAAGGCAGGACAAGAAACAATGGGTAGAAACTAATCAAGGAGAAAATCAACCTAGAACTAAGGAGAAACTTCCTGACAGTCAGAATAATTAACCAGTGGAACAACTTGCCACCAGAAGCTGTGGGTGTTCCATCATTGGAGGATTTTAAGAAGAGATTGGACATCCACTTGTCTGAAATGGGATAGGGTTTCCTGCTTGAGCAGGGGGGATGGACTAGAAGACTTCTAGGGTCCCTTCTGACTCTGTTGTTCTGTTATGATGCAACAAAGTCAAGATAAATCTGCATCGCACATAAAAAGCAGAATTAATAAAGAGAGCCTACTCACTTGGCCACCTCAAGAGTCTGCATTGCACAATCTGGGAGGAATTACGCCTTGTTCACCTGCTCCTAAGTGGCTGCTGTGATTGCTTTGCCACATTTAAATGCCGCAGGAGCATTTAAGCCTCTTAGTTACAATTGACACATCTGGGGGGTTTAAAAGGGAAAACTTTTCCCACCTTGCTGGCCGAATCAAGTGCTCTTTCAGCATCTTGCAAACCATCAAGGGCCATTGTGGGAACTGAGCTAGGAACACAACTCAAGGGGAGGCGGTTAAGTAAATCAAAATTAGTTTACAGAGCACTTTATCATGTAGAGTAACTCAACTCCCTGTTCCAAAAGTCTAACCATCTCTCTCTACCCAACTCCAGAAAGAAGCCCTGTTTGCATGCTTCCTGAATTCCAGAACACTGAAATTCCTTAAAGTAATAATTTTTTAAAATTAAATTTATATACCATCACTTCCCTGTCAAGCGTTTAAAGCAGGCATCTCCAAACTTGGTAACTTTAAGACTTGTGTGGGCTTCAACTCCCAGAATTCCCCAGCCAACATGGGGAGATAACATGGCTGGCCTAGGAATTCTGGGAGTTGAAATCCGCAGGTCTTAAAAGCTACCAAGCTTGGAGACCCCTGGACAAAAGGAATAAATTTAGTATGCTCCTTTTTTTCCTCTTGCTCTGCGCATCCTTTACTACTGATTTGGTGAGAATCCCAGCATTATTCAATGGCTGCCAGCCGCCTTAAGTATCTCGATTTATGACGGAGACCCCAGAGGTCTTAAATAAAGACGTAATGAGGATGATGCCTGGGTTTCCAAACCAGAGGAGTGAGCCATCTGAAATGCAAAGCTGGGCACAGAAACCGAGGTTGGGTGGGAGGAAGTTTGTAAAGCAAGAATGTGCGTTTATTCTGGTTTTCGCCAAGATTAAAGGGTTTGTGCCGACGCCAAGGATTCGTATGAAAGGGAAAACAAGAAATGAGCTATAAAGCAGGGATCTCCAACCTTGGCCACTTTAAGACTGATGGACTTCAACTCCCAGAATTCAACTTTAAGACTCGGGGACTTCAACTCCCAGAATTTGCTGGCTGAGGAATTCTGGGAGTTGAAGTCCACCAGTCTTAAGTGGCCAAGGTTGGAGACCCTTGCTTCAAAGGGGCATTTCTGCTGCTCCCAATGACACCTTCCTGCCTTATTCGCTTTGCTTGTGGGGTGACTCACCCTCCAAGTGCAAACCCCCCCCCCCCCCATGACGGAGCCCCCCACTCGGGAAAAGAGCTTCTCCCATTACAACTGAATCAGGTCTCTTAAGCCGGAAACTCCTATGATTTTTCCTTTCAAAGCTTTGTTCGGTTTCCAAAGAAGCTACACTACTGGGAGGCCTCAGGTTACGACCACAATTGAGCCCAGAATTTCCGTGGATAAGCAGGACAGTCGTTAAGTGAGTTTTCCCATCTTTTATGACCTTTCTTGACACGGTTGTTAAGTGAATCGAATTGTTAGGAATGGTTGTAAGTCAAAGACTTACTGGATTACCGGAAGGTAAAGTATGAAATGTTAATTTAATTGAAATGTTCGCTTTCCTCTCTCCTGAAGGAGTCTCCCCGTGATCTGGCTTAGCAGTTGAGGGTTTAGCTGGGCTTGTTTCTTCTTCTTTTTATAGAGCCGAGCTGCTAGTCCTCAAGACAAGCTTGCTGGAACTGGCAAGAAACCTCCAAAGAAGCCAGTCTGGGCTCCAGCTGGGCACCGGATAGTCTTCCTCTTGTGCCCAGCCCTTCCCTCCCTCCGGGGCCTTTCCCCCCTCACCTTTGGAGCTGCCAAACCGCACCTGCCACCCAGGGAACGCCTCTGCCCTCCAGGTTCGAGTGTGGCAGGGCGGTGCCAGCCTCACGCCAGGCGCTCCGAGGCAGCGCATCTTTCAGCACTGCCTTCCTTGGCCTTCGGCTCTCGCAGGTGCCAGGTAAACGGGCGGAGTACAGGACCTGTGCCCAGGCAGGCTGGCACAAGCCGAGGAAGGGTTGGAGGGCTTGCGGGGGGGGAATCTATGCCAACTGGATCCGGGAGGGAAGCAGGGAGAACGGCCGGTGCATCTACCCTGTGTGCCAGGGGCCTTTCAGTGGGTGCCAGCTACCCGAGATCCAGCTGGCACCTTGGTTGGGGTGTCGGAAGGAGCCCAGGTGGGAGGCGCCAGAGATACCAGGAGGGCAGAATCCAGGTGTGCTATTTTGAGAGTTTTGGTGCAGATCCCTCGCGGTGACTTTCCAGGGGGAGAACCCGGGAGCTGCTGGTGGTTTGGTATAAATCAGAGAGGGGGAGAATTTGTGGGGGGCCCTCAGCTTTGTGTGGGGGTCTCAGGAAGAGCCCCCAGAAGCTCCTCAAAATGTTTGTTCTAATCTGCACGCAATGCAACACAACGGAGTGCAATTTTTTATTCTATTTGATATGTCCACCCCCCACTCTCACTGACTCTGGGCGGTTATGGGCAATTAAGAAATACACCCCAATATAAAAGAATAAAGAGCAGTCAGCCCAGCACCACCAATGCAACACAATGCACCGGAAAGCAATGCAAATTGGGGAGGGGGGAAGGTGAGCTAAATCCGATAACATTGATGGGTCCTTCCCACCCTTTCCCCAACTTTTGGGAGTGGTCTCCACCCATCACTCAGAGGCAAAAGAGGGCCCCCTCTGCAGTTCCTGGCACCAAGCCAGGATGCGTCCCAAGAGCAGCAACCAGGATCCTGGCTTAGTAATCAGCCAGCATCTCGTGGGAGGCCCAAATGCGGTTCCTTTGGTTTGGGTGCAAAGTGCACAAAATGCGATGCCCCACAATTATTGCCCCGCCTGTGAAGTGCTGACCGTGGTCTAGGAAACCGGACCCAGCTGGAGTTTGTTGGGAGGGTTTCCAAACCAGGAATTGGAGGTTTGAGTGGAGAACTTGGAGGACAGGATGAGGGCTCTCCAGCCTTCCTTCAACGCCCCACGCAGGTGCCTGAGCTTTTTGCCAAGCCAGGATGGAAGGTTTGGGGTGCAAGAGATTCCTCCTCCTCCTCCTCTCTCAGCCTCAGGGAGATTCCAGGCATGATTTTTGTGACCGTCAGGTGTTGAGGGTCTTGAGAAGAAGGGTCACCCTTCGGTCCAGGAGAGCCTTAGAGCTGGTTTTCAAGCTTGGCCACTTTAAGGTGGGTGGACTACAAAGCCCAGAACTCCCCAGAGGTCATGCAACTTTAAAATGCATGGACTACAATTCCCAGAATTCCCCAGCCAGCATGCAGTTTTAAGACAGGTGGACTACAACTCCCAGAATTCCCCAGCTAACATGAGGAACCCTGGGAGCTGAAGTCCACACGTCTTAAAGAGGCCACGTTTGAAAAACCCGAAGCTCTATATTGGGTGGGGGTCTTTCTTGGTTTTATTTACGTCTATGTCAAACGTAGAAATCGCCCATCTCATTCACAATGTGACCCAGGGGTGTGGGTGTGTTTGGACAATGCCTGGGCTTGCCTGGAAGATCTTTAAGGAGAGGCTGAAACAGCCCCCTCCCCTGGATAGATGGGCAGGGGTCTCAACTGCCAAGAGTGAACCCTGCAAAACTGACAATCGTGGTCCCAATGCAGTCGGGGGAAAAGTTCTTTTCCCAATAGGTTGAAACCACGTCTGGCTGTGCGACCGATAAACAAGGACACCTCCCCCTCTATGGACCCCCCCCCGGCCCACCTTGCTAGCACCCATATTACAATTACTGTTGGGACCATTGACCAGCCCCCTAATTAGCCCACTCTGTATGTCCCCCCCCAACCAAAAAGGACAATCGATTAAGGGTGAGTGGCTGGGGGGGGGCTGCCCTTAAAGGTTTGGGGAGGGGGATGCCACAGGTTGTGGGGGGAGGCATCTCTGGAGTGAGCAGGGCCCAGATCTCCGGTGAGTATTTAAAATCATTCTAGTCTCTTTCAGAGGTTACCCTATAACAGGGAACTCCAAGCTTGGAGACTTGAAGACTCGGGGACTTCAACTCCCAGAATTCTCCATTCCTGTTTCTCTCCTCCTGCCCCCTGGAGCGGAGAGATTGTGGAGGAAGGGGTTGCAAGAGAATAAGCAGGCCACAAACGGGGGGAGGGGGGGGGGAATTCACCTCAAAAAGAACACATTCGTGTTAGGGAATTCTGGGAGTTGAAGTCCACAAGTCTGCCAAGATTGGGGATCCCGGCTCTATAATTTTGAGAGTTTCCGTCTCAAGATGATTAATACAGTCAGCAGGGAAATCTTGCTTAATAATCCCATTTCTATGACTAAGAGATACAAACTGAAGCCCCTCCTGAGGCAAAGCTACACAAACAACACTGTACAGATCACGAGAGCAGGGTGCCATTAAAGAGAGCCAGGAATTCCGTATCTCTGAGGTCTTATTTCTGTTGCCAGAAGTCACCGCGAGTGAGTTGGACGGCCTTATAAGCTTTCTTAAGGAAAGAATAAATAAGAGAGAGAGAGAGATACACCCCCCCCCCAAAAAAAAGAGGCTGCACAGGGGAGAGAGGCCCCATGCAACTTATTGGATTCTTTGACCATGAAATACACAGTTCTAAATAAGGTCTGTTTAATAACCTGAAAACAATTTGACCATTGAGGGTGGTGAACAGGTGATGCAATTTAAAAGGGCTGCAGATGAATTGGGAAAGGTGTTGGGACAGTGATACAGGCATTTTAAAAAGTCATATACAGGTAGTCCCAAGGGTGCTTTTCTTTGAAGATGTTTCACTTCTCATCTTCAACTCTGAGTGGATGGTGGGGAATGTAAGGTTTCTTCCACACCCCACCATCCTTCCATTCCTTCCTTCCCTGTTTCCTCTCTCCCACCCTCTCACCCTCTGCTTCATTTCGTCCCCCCTCCCTCCCTTATTCTCTCATTTCCCTTCCTTCCTTCCTTCCTTCCTTCCTTCCTTCCTTCCTTCCTTCCTTCCTTCCTTCCTTCCTTCCTTCCCAAGGGCATGGGGTCCTTCAGCTCTCCTCCTCCTCTCCCTCTTTCCACCCTTCCACCTTCCCCATCATGCCAGCCTCCTCCAGAGAGATGTGACTTCACATCACGTGTGGGAAGAAGGATAACCTGAGCCTGGACATTTGTACCTGGAGGAAGGACACCGGATTCAGTGATTCATTTGGATCAGAACCAGTATTTCTGGCCCAGGTGGTTTCCTGCCCTGGCCTACCTGGAAGGACTGACCTGGGCCAAGACCACAAGCGCCCCAAAGCCCCCTTTGCTCTCCCTGGCCGCAAGGCCTTAAAAGGCACCCCCAGCCCTTATGGGGATCCCCCCTCTCCTTACCTGGATTTCAGAGCAAAGGAAAAAAACTGACATTTCAGACCTGATCCTCCAGCGGTCGTCTTCCCAGTCTCTCCTCAAAGCCCTTTTAAAAGCCAAACTCAACACCTGGACTTGCCAAAATTAGCCAAACTGCCAGGTAAGGATGCGCCTCTCTTCCTCATGTGCTCCCAGGCTTACCTGTCCTGCTCTGACAGCCGCACCTGCCCAATGCTGGCTCTGCCCTGAGCTGCCACCCTTCCGGATTTACCCCTCGCGATTCAGACACCCGGCTCTGTTTGACAACTGGCTCGTATTTATGACGGTGGCCATATCCCGGGGTCACATGAACCCCTTTTGCGACCTCCAGGTTCACTTAACCACTTGGGGCAAGAAAGGGTGTAAAATGGGGCAAAACACAGTTAACGAAGTGTCTCGCTTAGCAACAGAATGTTTGGTTTCAATTGTGGCCATAAGGCGAGGACTACCTGTAAGCAGGAAGCCCACAGAGTGGCTATGGTCAGGGCTGAGGCTAGAATTGGGTTAGGCTTCCTGTTTACGAGCCTGGTTGGGGAGATCCAAAAACCTGAGCAGGCGCCAAGCCAGCTGCCCCAGAGGCGCCCGGAGGGCTGGGGCAGAGATTTAGGAGACCAGGTGGGGTCTTTCTCACCTTTGCCAGGATGGGCCAAAAAGCACCCAGGCTTCCGTGGTGGGGCAACTTGGGCTTTAAGCTGGACACTCTGTGGCTTTGCAAATTACTTACAAATCTTTTAAAAGCCACCTGTGGCTGCCCTGAAGGTTACGAATCCGAGATGACGGAAATGTGCTTCCTGCATCCGGCTGAACCATCCCGGCCTCCCCAGGTGATTATTGTGTCTTCCAGGGACGGAGAAACGGAGGCCCCAAGGAGGAGGTGACTCACCCACCAAACAGGGTGTAGGACCGGCTCCGGAGACCTCTCCGCCCCAAAACAAAACTTGGTGCTGCTTTACTCCCGGGAGACCACTCCTTGCAGGGTTGTGGCAGTGTGGCGGTCCTCCTCTTCGGACTCCTGCCTTGTTTGCGGGTCTGTTAACACAACCAAAGCCTGCAGCATCACCTGGGAGGTAAGGAATTGGTACAAAGGGATGACACTCACGCAAAGAAGAGAGCAGGTGGTGAGGTTGGAGGCTGTTTGGCTCTTCGGATGCTCCCAGGAAGAAGCTGACCAGGAACCCTGATGGGCAGGTGGAACTCCCTGCCACAAGATACCTACACAGGCCCGGCTCAGGACGTTTGGGAAGGGTGAACACAATTTCGGGGGCGGGGACAGGATTGTTGTCTCCAGATGCTCCTGAGGAGGGGGCGGCAGGATGGCGAAGACCCTCTGATTCTTCCAGGAAATTCTGGGGTCCAGGTGGAGGTTGGGGAAGTGCCATTCTACGGATTAAATAGAAGATCCCAAATCTACCTTGTTGTATGCTGGCACCATCTTAGCTGAGTTTCTGTTAATTCTAATGTTGTATTTTATTGTTTTAGTATTTTTTACAACCTTGACCATTTTAAGATCTGTGGACTTCAATTCCCAGAATTCCCCAGCCAGCATGGCCTTAAAGTGGCCAAGGTTGGACATCCTGTTTTATAATCTGCTTTTTATTATGCTATAAATTGCCCAGAGACCCTGATACTGAAATGGAAAGCATAGACATTTAATAAATAAAAATAAAAAAGAGCAGAGTTAATAATGGACAGGCTCTGCTGACTCCTGCTCTCTCTACAACGGGGTCCCCAAACTTGGCAACTTGGCAACTTCAACTCCCAGTCCACAAGTCTTAAGGCTGAATTCTGGCAGTTGCAGTCCACAAGTCTTAAAGTTGCCAAGGTTGGAGACCTGCGGTCTAGGATTACCTGTATGGTGGGACGCTATGAAACTGCCTCCCCCCTCACCGCCGTCCCTCTTCACCCCCCACTCCTTTGCAGGTGCCATGGGGAGCCCCACGGAGCCGCTGAGCGCGCTGGGCCGCTGGTACCTGTACGCCCTGCACGGCTACCTGGCGGAGGTGCTGTTCACGGCCACCTGGGACTTCGCCGCGGCGCGGGACTGGCGCTTCCACGGGGGCAGCAGCGCCTGGGCGCCCTTCATCTACGGCACCTGCGGGCTGATCCTGGAACGCCTCTACCTGCGGCTGCGGGGCCGCTGCCGGATGCCCACGCGCGCCGCGCTCTACACCGTCTGCATCTACCTGTGGGAGTTCGCCACGGGCGCGCTGCTGCGGCACTTCGGCGCCTGCCCCTGGGACTACAGCCACTTCGCCTACAACTTCATGGGGCTGGTCACGCTCGAGTACGGCGCCTTCTGGTTCTTGGGCTCCATCCTGCTCGAGACGCTGGTCATCCGCACCGTCCTGCGGCTCCGGGTGGACGGCGCCGCGAAACCCCTCGGGCCCCGCGCCGCTTTTGCGCTCAAAGAGGATTGAGTTAGGGAGGGGGGAGCGAGGGAGACCCTCCCCCTGTTCCTGCCCGGAGACCCCAACGACTCTGTTTCTGCAGGAGACCCTCCTCCCCATTTCTGCCCAGGAAATCCCCCCCCGTTTCTGCCTTGGAGACCCATATTGTTCCTGTCCGGGAGACCCTCCCCTTAAAAAAATTCAAAACCTGTTGACTGGCTTGTAATCTTCCAAAAGAAAAAGCCACGAATTCCACAAATTGGAGTTTTACCTACGACATGCTACTGACTTTTAATTAAAGGGAAATTGATTGAGATTCTGGTCCTGGTCCCACCAACCGTCTTGGGCAGGGGGTGGGATCGGACAGGGTTAACTACCAGTTCGGTCATTTACGATGTGCTTCGCTGCACGCTGCCGCCCCGGGGCGTGTCTGTCTGTAAATCATCATCAGCACGCTGCGTGCAGAGAAGCAGCCTTTGAAAAAGCCCTTTTTTCCTGCTTTTTTAATTGCAGCTGTGCCTCCCACAGGCAGCTGAAGTTGAAAAATCAGGAAATAAAGGTCAGGTAAGAGCCTGGGTGGGCAGGTGGACAAAAACATCAGCAGACATAGAACCAGTTCTATGTCTGCTGCTCTTCAGAGGTACTGGTTCTACAGAGGTGGACAGAACCACTAGAAACCCACCCCTGGTCTTGGGGCATGTGATGCTTGCCTACAGTTTTTGCCCAAAAAGTTTTCAAGTCCTTTCAGAATTTTCCTCAACCCCCAACCCCCCCCCTTGCAAACCTTGGTTTGCCAATCAGTAGAGCTGGTTTGAGTGACAACCTAAGATAACCCCAAATGAATCACAGTTTGGCTTAGCAGGATGTGGGGACTCAATTCCAGAATAGCTTCAGGCTTAATTTTAAGGCAGGGCTGTCCAACCCCTGGTTACTTTAACTCCCAGAATTCCCCAGCGAGCACAGCTGAATTCTGGGAGTTGAAGTCCACGAGTCTTAAAGTTGCCAACCATTCTGTAAGCATGATGGTTTAACCACAGTTCCCTGGCTGAGCTGTAAAAGTGCTGGGCTTTGACTGCTAGGAACAAACCCTGTTTTTCAAACTGGGATTCATGCAAACAAGCCATAAATTTAGAAACCACACTTAGTGCAATATCTAGGTTGGGATCTCTCCTTCTTCCCTCATCCTTACAATTCTTGACTCTTGACAGATGTATCTTTTCTTTTATATACACTGAGAGCATTTGCACCAAAGACAAATTCCTTGTGTGTCCAACCATACATGGCCAACAAAGAATTATGTTCTGTTCTGTTCTACTCTCTATCCCGTTCCATCCCATTCTATTTAAATTCTATTCCTATATCCTTCTATTCTATTCTATTGTACCCTATGACCATCATTAAGTGTTGCACCTTATGATTCTTGACTCTTGATGAACGTCTCTTTTCTTCTATGTACACTGAGAGCATTTGCACCAAGACAAATTCCTTGGGCGTCCAACCACACTTGGCCAATAAAGAATCCTATCTATCTATCTATCTATCTATCTATCTATCTATCTATCTATCTATCTATCTATCTATCTAATCCATGGCGTCACCTGGCCAGGCGGACACTGTGGATTAACAAAACTGGAGCACCCTGAGGAAGGATTACAGGCGTCCCTCCCAACTGAGCATTGGATTAAACAACTATTCTTGAAAAGACACGTACAACGCTTACACCTACATGCACAACAGATGTGAACATCTGTGCCAAACAAACTGCTTCAAGGTTCTCAGTTTTCTGGGCCAGGTTGTGTTGCCTTCTCCTGTCCCTTTATGGCCGGACAGAGAGATGCCCTCAATCCAGAAGTGGCATTTTGAACCAAATTCTCTCTCTGCAGGTTTTTTATTTAATTTTATATAGGTAGTCCTTGACTTACGACTACAACTGAGCCCAAAATTTCTGCTGCTAACTAGACAGTTGTTAAATGAATGCTGCTTCATGTTACGACCTTTCTTGCCACAGTCATTAAGTGAATCCCTGCAGTCGTTAAGAGAATCACTACATGGTTGTTAAGTAAATATGGCTTCCCCACTGACTTTGCTATCTATAGATCTGGACTGGCACAATTCTGCACTTCTCGGCATGCTCTCTCCTCACATCTGAAAATTGGTCCTAGTTCCCTTTTAGTGTTTCAGTTTTTGATGCTTACCTCTTGTGGGGAGGGGGGGCAGAGAAGGGGATTGCTGCCCAAAAACTCTAGTTGGATTAAATTGGGTTGGAAGCCATTGTACTAGCCTGACATTCCAGTGGATTCCAGCCACGGGACCGGATAATCGTAAAGCCCTCAATTGGCTAAATTAAGCCTGACCCAGATATGTGGGTGATTTGCAAACTAGGATTGGTCAGCTGATCCCTTGGCATCCAGAGAAGGGATCCACAGCTTAATTGGGGGGCATTTTCCTTCCCCTCTGTGGACAGTTTGGCTGGTGGCAGTTTCCTCTGTGCAGGGTCAGCTCAATTCCGCCTGGGGTGGGGGCTGCTTTCAGCCTAACATCCCCCCCCCAAAAAAAAATTTCCTGTTCAGTCTTGCTTTGCAAAGCACAACGTGTGATTGTGCATGGAACGGAGAGGAATCCGCCCTGCATACGCCCTGAGTCTCTTTATTCCTGGGCCCACCAATGCGCTTGCATGCACCGGCCAACAGAGGGCAGGAGAGCCACGGCAGGGAACAGATCCCCGGGAAGGATCCCTGCCCTGGCTGGGAAGGGGGGACTGGTGTGGGAAGGGCAGGCGGAAGGTAGGCGGGGAGAGACGGGAGGGATCGGGAGGGATCCAGTGGGGAAGATTGGTACACAATTCGGTGCGCAGAATTTAGTGTTGAGGGTCATGTAAACGGGCCCAGACAGCCAACAGGACTGATTATTTTTTAGATGGATGGATGGATAGACAGACAGACAGACAGATGGATGTAGACGTATAGACAGATACTGTAGATGGAAGGATGGACGGATAGATGGATAGATAGACATATAGGTAGGTAGATAGAGAATTGGATATATCTATATCTCTATCTATCTATCTATCTATCTATCTATCTATCTATCTATCTATCTATCTATCTATCTATCTGTATAGAGAGAGAGAAAGAGAGAGAAATAGATATAGACAGATACTGTAGATGGATGGATGGATAGATAATGATAGATAGATAAATAAATAGAGTGTGAAAGTGTGAAAAAGGATCTCTCTCAGGCGATCCCCTTTTGCAGCCTTCTGACAAGCAGGAACCCAGATTCACTTAACGGCTGTGTGACTCACTTAACAACTGGAGTGATTCACTTTGACATCTGTGGCAAACGGGGCAAAACTCATTTAACAACCGTCTCGCTTAGCAACATAAATTTGGGGCTCAATTGTGGTCGTAGGCCGAGGACTCCCTGTATTTCTGGAGGGTGCTCGCAATTTGTGTTGGCAGGGGGGCAGAGGTCGGCCCCGAGGCCCCTGGTTTGCAGGGTGCCTCAGGGGTCGGTGCTCTCGCCCCTCCTGTTCAACATATATATGAAGCCGCTAGGTGAGATCATCCGTGGCTTTGGGGTAGAGTTCCATCAGTACGCTGATGACACCCAGCTGTACATCTCTACTCCGGGCCACCCCGATGAAGCCGTCGAAGTGATGACCCGATGCCTGGAGGCCGTGCGGTGTTGGATGGGGCGGAACAGGCTTCAGCTCAACCCATCTAAGACTGAGTGGCTGTGCTTCCCGGCACCCCGATACAGCCGGCTGGTTCCATCGCTGGCTGTGGGGGGGGAAATTCTTGCCCCCACAGAGAGGGCCCGCAATCTGGGTGTCCTCCTGGATGTACGGCTGTCATTGGAAGATCATGTGGCGGCCGTCGCCAGGGGGGCTTTTGGACAGGTCCGTAGGATCTACCAGTTGCAGCCCTTTCTGGATCGGGATGCGCTTCGCACGGTCACTTCCGCCCTGGTGATCTCCCGCCTAGACTATGCCAATGCTCTCTACATGGGGCTGCCCTTGAAGAGCATCCGGAGGCTCCAGTTGGTGCAGAATGCAGCCGCGAGGGTGGTAATGGGGGCACCTAGGGGCTCCCATGTTATGCCACTTCTACGCGTGCTGCATTGCCTCCCGGTGGCCCTCCGGGTGCGCTTCAAAGTCTTGGTCACTATCTTTAAAGCGCTCCATGGCTAGGGACCAGGTTACTTGCGAGACCGCCTCCTGCCACCATCGGCTTCCCACCGACCGGTACGCTCCCATAGAGTGGGTCTCCTCGGGGTGCCGCCGGCTGGACGGCTGGCGACCCCGAGGGCGCGGGCCTTCTCATTGGGAGCACCCCCTCTCTGGAATGAATTACCCCCGGAGGTAAGGGCCGCCCCCGATCTCATGGCCTTCCGTCGGTTACTCAAAACGCACTTATTTCGGCAGGCCGGACTGGCCTAGGGGTTTTTAAATTTTAACCGGGTTTTAATCTTTTTTAATACTTGTATTATATTTTAATTAGAGCCATATTATATTTCAGTTTTTAAATTTTAATATTATTATGTTGTCTCGTGTATTGTACCTTGTATATGTGTTTTTATTGGCTGTTCACCGCCCCGAGTCCCTTCGGGGAGAGGGGGGCGGTATATAAATCGAATAAATAATAATAATAATAATAATAATAATAATAATGGCCCCCACCCGCCTTCCTGCTCCTCCTGCTCCTCCTGAGGCTGACTTTAAAGGCAGCCCTAATTAACCTGCCACCACAATGGGGAAACTGAGGCTTCGGCAGGAGGAAGTGACTCACCCATAAGCTGGGGGTGGGAATAGGAGTTCCCTCCGTGTGGCTCCAATCACTAGGCATCACTCCCCTCCTGACGGGGAAGAGGCCATTGGAGGTGCTTCCCGGCTCCTGGACCAATCCTTCCAAAGCGCCGGCCGCGGAGGGCATCAGAGGGTAAGTCACCCCACACTGCTGCTGGCATGGGGAGGGGAAGCCTGGCACCCGACCCAGCCCTCTGGCGTCTCCTTGGGAAAGCAGCTGGAGTGCCAGGCTGATGGAGGCCTAGGAGAGAGGAAGGGAGGGAGAGGGAGTGAAAGAAAAGAAAGGAAAGAAGACGGATAGATACAGAAAGAGAGAGAGAGAGAAAGGAAGGGAAAGAAAGAGAGAAAGGGAGGGGAAGGGAAAGAAGGAAGGAAGGAAAGAAAGAATAAAAAGGGAGAAAGAGAGAGACCAGAGGGCAGGGGAAGCGCAGGGCTGGGCTGCAGTTCTCAAGGCTCTCCGCTTCCTACAGCCATCCCGGCTGAGGATGATGGAACGGTCATGCTGCCCACGCAGAGGGTACCCGGTTGGCACTGCCAGCCGTCTTCTGATACCTCGAGGCTCCAGGTTTTATCCTGCCAGGTACAAGCATGGAAGCATCCAACAGGGAGAGTAAACTCTGCTGCGCCTGGTTTTAAGGTCCTTGGAGCTGTGGGCGAGGAGGTCATTTCGACAATGGGGCAGTGGGGGACGTGTGTGGCAGGGTTAGAGTAGGTTCAAGGGCCGCCCCTCCCCTTAGTGATGACACTTGGATCTGGTCACTCTGCCTCAACTCAGCCTACCTCTCAGGGTCGTTGTTGGGGAATGAAAGCTCTAAAGCAGGATTTTCCAACCTTGGCCACTTTAAGACTTATGGACTTCAACTCCCAGGATTCTGGGAGTTGAAGTCTAGAAGTCTTCAAGTCTTCAAGTTTGGAGCGCTCTGTTTTAGAACCTTAAGGCGTTAAGTGAACTTAGTAACATGGTTGTTAAGTGAATCTGGCTTCCCCATTGCCTTGGTCAAGGTTGGAGACCCCTGCTCTACAGGACCCCTGTAAGCCACCTCCAGCTGCTGGAGAAAAGGGGTGATGGACAGGACGACAATACACCAAGGAGTAGCTACTATATGATTAACTCCAGAGAGGCCACCAAAAGTAGTGGGATAATAATAACTTCGCTGGTTTTAAAGGAGCTGGTGGAGCCTCTGCATCCAGGGCCACTCTACCCTGAGACCTCTCCTCCCGCAGGGGGGATACGGTCCTGTGGGGGCACAAGGGGCGCGTTGCAAGGAACAAAACGGCACGAGGCAAAGTTGCAGCCAGCTTAAGCGCAGCCCTGCTTGACTGCCGGCGGAGGCAGAAGAACCAGTCTGGGCTGCCCCACAACCTCAGCTGGTAGAACCAACCCTCTGGAGATCTGATGACCTCTTTATCTTTGATCCTTCACCCCACCTTCCCAAGGATTTCGTCAGGCTTTCAAAACAAAACAAAACAAAAAATGACCCAAGCTTCTAGCCCTCAAGTGCAAACAAACGTGAATTTGCATGGAGTAACAGGAAGGAAGAGAAGGGCAATCAGGGTAGGGGGGGGATAATAATTTCCTGGTCTTCTCTCCCCCTTCCTCTGAAAATTAAATAAACTGGTCAAGAAGGGCAGGTGAAGATGCAGAGCCATTGTGCGTTGCAACCCCTGAGTACGTTGGTTACACATCTCCGCCAGCAAGACCCCTTTTTCAGAAGGAAAAGACGGGTTAAGTGCCTAGTCCTCATGAAGGCTGGCCGAACCTGTCAGCAGACCAGAGAAGGTGCGGTGAGATGTGAGCACTGCGGCCCCCACCCTTGATTGATTGATTATTAAATTGATATGTCACCCATGTCCCCATCCAAAGTTAATACATTGGCTAAGTCAGAGGTCCCCAAACTTGGCCCCTTTAAGACTCGTGGACTCCAACTCCCAGAATTCCCCAGCCAGTCATGTCTGTTTCTTTTTCTCCTCTCCCCCAAAGAGGAGAGATTGCAGACGAAGGGATTGCAAGAGAGTAAGCTATGCTGGCTGGGGAATTCTGGGAGTTGAAGTCCACCAGTCTTAAACTGGCCAAGGTTGGAGACCTCTGATGTAGGGTCTTCTGTTTGAGCAGGGGGCTAGACATAGAACATAGAACCATGGGGTTAGAAGGGACCTCAGAGGACTTCTAGTCCAACCCCTTACTCAAACAAAGCTGGCTGGAGAATTCTGGGAGTTGAAGTCTGCACGTCTTAAAGTGGCCAAGGTTGGAGGCCCCTGGCTAAGCCTTTGACACAGGGGTCTCCAACCTGGACCGCTTAAAAGATCTGTGGACTTCAACTCCCAGGATTCCTCAGGGCGGTTGGGCAGGGGTAAAACTAGCAAGGGTGGGTGGGTGGGGGTCACACAAGACCTCCCTGAGCAGAGCGAAGACCCTCCTCCTAGCCTGCAGCTCCGGGGGCTCCAACCTTGGCCACTTTGAGCCTTGTGCACTTCAACTCCCAGCTGGGCAGGCTGTGGGGTTGCGGAAGGCTGGGTGGGTTTGCCCTCGAGCCGCCAAGGATCCCACCTGCCCAAAATCTTCCCTTCCTTCCTGCCTGCCTGCAGCTGGCCAGCCATGGAGGCCTCCGGGGAAGCGCTGGGCCCACTGTGCCGGACCTACATCTACGCCATCCACGGCTACTTCTGCGAGATCCTTTTCGTGGTCCTCATCCTGGAGCAGGACTGGGCCTTCCGGGGGCCCCTCAGCGCCTGCTCCCTGCTGGCCTACGGCACCTGCGGGATGGCCATGGAGGGCATCTACCTGCAGCTGCGGGGCGACTGCTGCCTGCTGACCCGCTGCACCCTCTACACCGCCTGCATCTACCTCTGGCAGCTGGGCACCGGCTACCTGCTGCGCTGCCTGGGCACCTGTCCCTGGGACCACGGGCACCTCCGCTACCACTTCCTGGGGCTCGTCGCCCTGGAGCACGGCCTGCTGTGGTTCGTGGGCGCCCTCCTGCTCGAGAGGCTGGTCATCGCCCCCACCCTGCGCCTGCGCCTGGGACCCCCCTGGAAGCCCAAGCCACGCCTCCTCCCCAAGTTCCAGCTGACCCATGACTGACTGACCGTGGCTACCCCGGGCAGGGGAGGGAGGGAGGGAGGGAGGGAGCGGCTGGCACTGCCCTCCCCTTGGGGGCCGGACCCACAGGAGGCATGGGCCCCTTTCTCAGGTGCCTGCTGGGCTGGGCAGGGAGCTGCCACTGGACCTGCGGGGAGAGAGAGCCGAGTTCGAAACCTCACAGGATGGGAAGTCGGGGCTCGCTTTGACGTACCTCACCAGGTTGTTGTGAAGGCTGGCTGGCCGATGTCCTTGGAGCTCTGGGAAGCGAAGGCAGGGAGGCTCCAGAGGCGAATTCGAATTGCGACTGGGGTTGGGGTCGGTTTTGTGATGCCACGTGAGGCGTGGAGAGCAACTATTGGGGCAGAATAACAGAGTTGGAAGGGTCCTTGGAGGTCATCTAGTCCAGCCCCCTGCTCAGGCAGGAGAATAAAATGGAAGGAGCAGAACAAGTGGAAATTCGGAATTAAACCCTCTAATAATCCGCAGTACATGGAGAGATGAAAAGGCGAAGATTCCCCTCTCCGCCCTCTTTCTCGGGGGGCACAAGGCGCTCCTTGGCTGCCCCAAAACGTGGGAAGCGGTGCCAGCCGGTGGAGAGAGAAGCCCAAACTGCCCGCAGCCTCTTTTCAGCCCCGCCGGCTCAGAAACCCAATGAATACACATTATTACGGGCTGGGGACCCCTCGCCTCGCTGGCTGGAGGGGCCATTCGGGCCGTGGGGCTTTCGGAGCCCGGGTTGGGTCGGGGTCATGCGAGCGGAGCGCTGCAATCTCTCGGCTTCTTCTGAGCTGAGCGGCTTCCCTTCGGGGAGTCAAGGGCGCCTTCTAGTGGCGCAGCGCCATCCCTGCAGCCTCCCTGCAGCGCCCCCGGTGGGCCGGCCTGCTGCCGAAGGAGGAGCGAAAGCGCAGCCGGGGGCCAGTGGCTTCTTGCGCCTCTTCGCTGGCGGCCTTCAGGGGCAGAAGAGGCCAGGCTGCCTAAAGGTTGTGGCGTTGTTTCATACTGGGCTACATTAAGGGGTGACCAACTCCCAGAATTCCCCAGGCAGCAGGTGTGTGGACTCCGACTCCCAGAATTCCCACAGAATGTGGACTTCAGGTCCCAGAACTCCCCACCCAGAATCCTGGAAGCTGAAGCCCAAATATCTTAAAGCTGCCCAGTTTGGCAACTTTAAACAATGGCATTTGCCGAGACAGGAAACAGATGCGAATCCTGCCCATTGACCCACCTGGGAGCCACTGGCCATAAAGCAACAGGGGGTTTCCTTTGAGACTTGGCTCCTGACGACACCAGGGGTGCTGCTGTAAGTTCTCCCCACGAAAGCCTGGGGAGATCTGCCTTCTTTCAGCTTGGGTTCCCCCCTCCCACCCCCCACCCCCCAGTTCTCCACTCTGGATCTCCTGTTGGCCTCCCTTAAGCCAAGTCAATGCCGTTGCAACTTCAGTCACTAAGTGAACGGTTGTAAGCGGAGTAAACTACTTCCAGGCAAACCCAGCCAGTTGCAATTTACTTAGTCAGCGGGGTCAGGGGGTGAGGGCGGCAGAGGCTGAGCAGGCTGCCTTTGGTGCCAGGCGGGGGCGCTGCGTGCATGGCAGGCAGGCAGGCAGGCAGGGAGGGAGGGAGGGAGGGAGGGAGGGGCTGCCGGACCAGGCCTGTGTCTTTCGTTTTCGGGTTTTTTCTCTCTCTCCCTCTCATCCTCCCAGGTCAGAACAGTTTGTTCTGCTGTCGCTGAGCTCATCATCGGGAGCGGGTGTGTGTGTGTGTGTGTGTGTGTGTGATGCACTGTGACAACCTGCACACGTTTCCACTGATCGTTGTCAGGGCTGGGAGGAAACCGAAAACGAAGATCAGCAAAGCAAA
The DNA here is from genome assembly GCA_023653725.1 of Bungarus multicinctus. NCBI lineage: Eukaryota > Metazoa > Chordata > Lepidosauria > Squamata > Elapidae > Bungarus > Bungarus multicinctus. The sequence continues at coordinate 998,977 of CM042835.1, read as the reverse complement.
ATCGTTTGCAAAACCAAGCTGGATGGAAAGTGCTGGCGCAGGCGGGCGGGCGGGGGGGGGGGAGGGGGGGAGGGGGGGCAACCGCAGGAGCACAGGCCCCGGGGGGGGCGGGGGGGCTTGCGGGGAGCAGCGCTGCGCAGTCAACAGGAAGCTCTTCTTGACGCTCGTCATGCAGAAAATGAAAAGCCGAGCGACGCCCAGGAGACGTTTCTCCTCCCACGCTCAGAAGGAGGTTGGTTGGGAAAGCAGTGCCCACCTTACAACGGTTCATTTAGTGACAGGGACCACTCTTTTTCACACTTACGACCGTTGCAGCATCCCCGCGGTCATGGGATCAGAATTCAGAGGCTCCTCTTTACGACGGTCGCAGTGTGATCCCCCTTTCAGACCTTCTGACAAGCAAAGCCCGTGGGGGAAGCCGGGTTCACTTAATGACCGCATGACTCACTTAATGAGAGCGGCGATTTGTTTAAGGAACTGGCAAAAACTGTCGTGAAATCGGGCCCGACTCACTCATCGCCTGTCCCCGTTGTGGCCGTAAGTCAAGGACAACCTGTAGGCCACAGCCAGGGTTGTCGACTCCCCCACCCGAGAAGGACCCTCCCTGGTTTCTTGGGGTCCATAGAAGCTCTGCGACCCAGAGGTCACCCCATTGGCTCCCCAGTTGGGAGGATCATGTCTACACGTGAAAGAGTTTCTGCAGCGGAGACCAATTCCTGGTGCATCTCATCATCATCCAATTGTCTCTTCGGTCCCCTTCCACGCCCTTCCTTATCCTCTGTTCTGTTCCCTTCTAATTTCTTATTCTACTCTATTCTAACTTTTATTTTATTATGTCTTGTTCTGTTCTATTTCCTATTCTATTCTACTCTTCTATATTCCATATTCTATTCTAATTTTTATTTTATTATTTCTTATCCTATTCTATTCTAATTTCTACTCTACTCTACTCTACTCTACTCTACTCTACTCTACTCTACTCTGCATCCCCTGCCCTGTTCTACGTCCTGTCCTGTCCCCTGCTGTCAATCCATTCTCCTGGCCAGAGAAACCGAAATCTTGGTTTCCTCCGCGCCATGCAAGCAGCCTCCAGCCACCCTTCCCTTTCTGCTCCCCCCCCCCCCCAGCTGTCCTTAGCAGAAGTCCAGCTGCAGGGACTCCCCGCCCCAACCCAAAAAACACCAACTATCCAGGAAACACCAGGCTAAATTTATCCCACCCGTTGCACAAAGCGGAGGAGGCCCTGGGGAAGTTTTCGAGAAGGCCGAGGGCTGAATTTCGAAGATTGCTCAAGCGGCTTTAGCAAAATTGGATCCCTCGCCCTCTGGCCGAAAAAGCAACTCTGCCCCCTCAGCATCCCCCCCCCCCGGATGTTTTCTAAGGCCCACAAAACCCATCTCCCCCCCCGAAAGGCCAGGGAGGGGGACCTGCACCCCCAGTGGCCTTCAGCAAGTCAGGCCTAAACCCAGCCTGGTTTGATGGTTTGTTTGCTCTTTTTCTTGGGTCCACGGGGGGAGTAGCCAGGCCCCCATGGAGGGTCCCAAGTCTCCCTCAAAGCCCGAGAAGAGGAAGGGTGAGAAAACGAGGCGCAGAGGGACACGAAGGGACACAAAAACCTATATAGGAAGATTTCCATTCTCCATTCTCTCTCTTTTCCTCTTCTCGTTCCTCTTCTCGTTCCCCTCCTCCCCTCTTCTTTCCTTCTCTTTGTTTTTCTTCCCCCTCCTCTTCCTCTTTTCTTGTTCCTCCTTTTCCTTCTCTTTTTCCTCCTCCTCCTCCCCCCCTCTCCTCCTTCTCTTTCCTCTTTCCTTCTTTTTCCTCCTCTTCCTCCTCCTCCTTTTCCTCTTTTCCTCTTCCTTTTCTTTTCTCGTCCCTCCTCTTTTTCGTCCTCCTCTCCTTCTGTTTCTCTTCTTTCCTTCTCTTTCTTTTTCCTCCTCTTCTTCTTTTCTCATTCTCTTTCTCCTCCCCCTCCTCTTTTTTCTCTTTTCCTCTTCTCTTTCCTTCTTTTCCCTCCTCTTCCCGCCCGCCCCCTGCCCCACTGCGCCAGGGTCTGGCTCTGCCAAGCTGCGTGCCAGCCCTGGGCCGCCTCTCGTCTGCATCAGTCTCCAGCTGTTTGCTTTGGAGAGCTCGGCTGCCCCTCCTCCCCTGACCCACTTTCTGCGTTCCTCGAAGGGCTGGGAGGCAGCAGTGCTGACGCAGGAGAGCCTGGCCGGCTGGTCTCCATCTCTCCCACCCCTCTCGCCCTGCCCCAGGGCCCGTGGCCAGCCCAGCCGGCCTTGGCACACAGCCTGTAAGCCTGGCGGGACGTGGTGCTAATTCCTGTCCAGCCAGCGGGTCAGCCTCATGGCCGGAATGTGGAGTCTCGGCTGGACCGGAAACGGAAGAGGAGGAAGGGGGGCTTTCTGGGGGGCTCACCTTACAGATACAACCCAGCCCCCCAATTTCTATGGTCCGATGAATGTTGTTCAGCAAATAGCTGCCGTTCTTAAGTGCATCACTGCAGCTGGAAAGGGAATCCGGCTTCCCCCGTCATGAAGGTTGCAAAAGAAGATCGTGGGACCCTCCAACCGTCATAAGTACGAGCCAGTTGCCGGCTGCCCCAATTTGGATCACGTGACCACGGGGAACTGCGATGGAGGCAGAAATGTGAAAAACAATCATAAGCCCCCATTTTTAGGGCCATTGTAACTTCGAATGGTCACTAAACGAAACATTAGACTGCCTATAAGCAGGGGTCTCCAACCTTAGCAACTTTAAGAATTCTGGGAGTTGAAGTCCGCCAGGCTGAACGTTTTGCTGGCTGGGGAATTCTGGGAGTTGAAGTCCGCCGGGCTTATAGCTCAGTTGGCTCTGCCTGCAATGGCCGATTGCCTTCGCCCAGCCCCCCCCCCTCCCCACCCCCAGCCTTCTCCATCCCTGTTGGCATTTTCTTGCCCCATCTCAGCCCCTCTGGGTGGTTTCCCGCCAGGCCCCTCTTCCTGCCACCCGCTGCCCCTTAACCGGTGGTCCTCAACACACAAACCTCCATTTAGTGACTGAAGTTACCCTACCACTGAAAAAAAGTGAGTTATGTCTGGTCCTCACAGTTATGACGACAGCTGAAGCCTCCTGGGATTGCCATTCCCGTCTTCCCCGCAGTCACCTTCTGACCAGCAAAACCAACGGGGGGATTCGTTTAAACAACCATGTGGCTCACTTAACAACCACAGCGCCTAACAACCATGGCAAAAAAAGATTGCCAAACTGGGCACGGTTCCAGATAACAGATAATCAGAGTTGGAAGGGACCTTTTAGGTCATCTAGTCCAACCCTGGGTGGGTGCTTAATGCCACCACATGTTTACTGGATCCGTGCCCCTCCTGGCTGGTATTGGCCACTCGGGAGGTGACATGAGGTTGGTTCCAGGGTATTATTAACGCTTCCTTGAGTGAGGGGTTTTTGCCTGCCACCTTGAAAGAGGCAATAGTGAGGCCCCTCCTCAAGAAACCGTCCCTGGACCCAACATTATTATCGAACTACCGTCCGGTCTCCAACCTTCGCTTTGTGGCGAAGGTTGTTGAGAGTGTGGTGGCACGACAGCTTCCCTGGCACCTGGATGAAGCTGTCTATTTAGATCCGCTTCAATCGGGCTTCAGGCCCAGGTATAGCATGGAGACGGCGTTGGTCGCGTTGATGGATGATCTCTGGAGGGCCCGTGACAGGGGTTATTCCTCTGTCCTGGTCCTGTTAGATCTCTTGGCAGCTTTTGATACTGTCGACCACAGTATCCTATTGCAGTGGCTGGGGGGGCTGGGGGTGGGAGGCACCGTATTACGGTGGTTCTCCTCCTTCCTCTCCGACCGCTCGCAATTTGTGTTGGCGGGGGGGCAGAGATCGATCCCGAGGCCCCTACTGTGTGGGGTGCCCCAGGGGTCGGTGCTCTCGCCCCTGCTGTTCAACATTTATGTGAAGCCGCTGGGCGAGATCATCCGTGGCTTTGGGGTGGAGTTTCATCAGTACGCTGATGATACTCAGTTGTACATTTCTACCCCAGGCTACCCCAGCGAAGCCGTGGAAGTGATGACCCGGTGCCTGGAGGCCGTGCGGGATTGGATGGGGCGGAACAGGCTTCGGCTCAACCCGGCCAAGACCGAGTGGCTGTGGTTTCCGGCACCCCGATACAGCCAGTTAACCCCATCACTGACCGTGGGGGGGGAGGGGGGGAATTCTTGCTCCCACGGAGAGGGCACGCAATCTGGGTGTCCTCCTGGATGTACGGCTGTCATTAGAAGAACATATGGTGGCCGTCGCCAGGGGGGCTTTTTATCAGGTCCGTAGGATCTACCAGTTGCGGCCCTTTCTGGATCGGGATGCATTTCACACGGTCACATCCGCCCTTGTCATCTCCCGTCTAGACTGTTGCAATGCTCTCTACATGTGGCTCCCCTTGAAGAGCATCCAGAGTCTCTAGTTGGTGCAAAATGCAGCCGCGCGGGTGGTTTTGGGGCTTCTCGGAGCTCCCATGCTACACCACTTTTGCGTGAGCAGCATTGGCTTCCGGTGGTCTTCTAGGTGCGATTCAAGGTGCTAGTGGTCATCTTTAAAGCGCTCCATGGCTTGGGACCCGGGTACTTACGGGACCGCCTTCTGCCACCATCGGCCTCCCGTCGGCCAGTGCGCTCCCATAGAGCGGGCCTCCTCGGGGTACTGCCGGCTGGATGGTGCCAGCTGGCGACCCCAAGGGTGCGGGCCTTCTCTGTGGGGGGACCCTCCCTCTGGAACGAATTACCCCCGGAGATGAGGACTATCCCTAACCTACTGACCTTCCGGCGCGCGCTGAAGACCCACCTATTCCACCAAGCCGGTCTGGCCTAGAGTTTGGTAGGGTTTTTAATTGATTTTAATTTGGTTTTAACTCTTTTAATTTTTAACGTCACAGTTTGTTTTATCCTCAGCCACTTATTTAATCTTTTTAATTGTATTTTAAATATTGTATTGAATTGTTTTTATTTGGCTGTAAACCACCCCGAGTCCCGCTGGGAGATGGGAGCGGTATATAAAATTTGCAGTAAATAAATACCCCCCCACCCCGCCCAAGTAGATGACCCTACACCATTTCTGACAGTCTCTTCTTGAAGGTCTACAGTGATGAAGCTACCACAACTTCCAAATGCAACTTCTGTTCCATTGGTTGATTGTTCTCACTGTCAGAAAATTTCTCCTTATTTCCAGGTTGAATCTCTCCTTGTTCAGTTTCCATCCATTGTTCCTTCTCTGGCCTTCAAAGGTGCTTTGGAGAATAGCTTGACCCCCTTCCTCCCCTCTGGGACAGCCCCTCCAATATTGGAAGATGCTCTCCTGTCTCCCCTGGTCCTTCTCTTCCCTAGACTAGCCAGGCCCAGTTCCTGCAACAGTTCTTCATATATTTTAGTCTCCAGCCCCCTCATCCTCCTGGTTGCTCTTCTCTGCTCTCTTTCCAGAGCCTCAACACCTTTTTATAATGTGGTGACTAAAACTGGCTGCAGGACTCTTAAGTGTGGTCTTACTAAGGCTTACTAAGGCCTTAACAAGCCTCTAACCCCAGCTCAGAGGTGGAAATTCTGCCTCCAGTTGCGGCCCTGGAGTGGAAGACTACCTGTGGGAGTAGAGGCCTCTGCAACAGCCCCCCGCCCCATAATGCTGCAGTGTTCCCCACCCTTTCCGTTGGGCAGCTTGCATATTTTCCAACCTGTGATGCAAGTGGCCTTTGTGGTTGCGAGAGGCACACACAGACACAACCCAACACATCCGCTGCTGGGTGCGAAAACAGGTTCCTCTTGAGGGCTGGGAACAAAACGTGCCACGGGGGCTTCGCCGGACCTGTTCATCGGAGGCAGAGACACGGTTGCAACTGATACCTCCCCTTCACACACACCCCACCAGCCCTTCCTTCTGTAGGAAGTTAGCCCCCACCCCTCCCCTAGGAAAATGAAATATTTTAGGATATATTTAAAAAGGCAGAATATTTCCCCTAAAAAGAGAAGTGGAAATTCAGAAGCAGAAGCTCATCTCCCCCCCCCCACCTTTGTTAAAGGGAGGGCCATTAAGGCCTGGGCCAGTCTATTCTGCATAACAAAGACCTCTACCATCTCACCCCCTGGCCTGGGAAGATGGCATCAGCCAGCACTCAGGTGAAGGCATGCGGTCCAGCTAAGACCCCCCCCCCACCCCTCGGAGTCTGGCAGCCAATGGGATGCATTTCTTACACAGGAACAGGAACCACTAAGGAACTGAACCCAGAAGGACCGTTCTCTCCCCTCCCCCATTCCCCTCCCCCCAGTCGAGATGAAGATTGTCCTGTGTCTGGGCCGCACCTCCCCCCCACTCCACTTCCTGCGTCATAACCGGAAGCGCCCCCCCTCCCCCCTCCCCCCCCGGAAAGGCTCCATCTGCCCTAAACTCCGGTTTGCAGGAGGAGGAAATGCCGGTTCTAGCTCTGAATTCATGGCAGCCTCTGTGATCTCCTTTGGAAGAGAACTTATGACGGCAACTGAGCCCGGAAGCTCTGCTACTGAGTGAGACAGTCGTTAAGGGAGCTGTTTTGCCCCTTTTTTCGACCTTCCTTGCCCCAGTTGTTCAGCGAATCACTGCAGTTGTTAAATGGGCCAAGCGGTTCTTAAGTGAATCCGGCTTCCTTGTAGGCTTTGCTTTTGCGACCTTTCCTGTGAAAGGGGGGATCACGTTACTCCAGGACGTTGCGACCGTCGTAAATCTGAGTCAGTTGCCAAGCGCCCGAATTTTGATGACTTCACCATGAGGTTGTAACAACGGTCGTAAATGTGAAAAACGGTCGTAGGTCACTTTTTTTAATGTTGTAATTTTGCTCATTAAACGAACGGTTGTAAGTCAAGGACTACATGTATAGGTTCTCCTGCTTGAGCAGTGGGTTGGACTAGAAGACCTCTAAGGCCCCCTTCCAACCCTATTTTTCTATGTTCTGAATCCAGGACACGGAGGTTCTGAATCAAGAGGCCAAAAAATGGCTTCCAAGTCAGGAGATCCACCCGTGAGTTAATTTTTCTGCAAGGTTGCCAAACCAGGTCAATCCCAGCTCTAGATCTCGTTTTCTCACGTCATGCTAAGCCTTTATCGTCTCCGCCACTAATCGCCGAGAATACCACAATGTGACGGATTAAGTCAATGCATTAAACCACAAATAGCAGCCTGCAAGCCACAATGGGGTGTCACACACCAAGCCAAGAGCCAAGCAACCCCATTGTGACTGGGTGTGATGTGTGACCTCAGCCACACACGCACATCCATGCACACGCACACAAACACACAGAGCCCCTAGTGCCCAAGACTTTCTCTTTTGAAAGGATATGGCAGAGATGGGGCAGAGAGGGTGGGGGTTCTGAAGGACGCCTTCAGAGGAGACTCCAGAACCAACTCTAGAACAGGGGCGTCCAACCTTGGCAACGTAAGACAAACTAGAAGAGTCGGAAGGGACCTTGGAGGTCTTCTAGTCCAACTCCCTGCCTAGGCAGTAAACCCTACACCATTTCAGACAAATGGTTGTCCAATCTCTTCTTAAAAATCTTCCAGTGTTGGAGTACCCACAACTTCTGGTGGCTGCCTGTTCCACTGGTTTATTGTCCTCACTGTCAGGAAATTCCTCCTTCGTTCTGGGTTCCTTCTCTCCTTGATTAGTTTCCATCCGTTGCTCCTTGTGCTGCCTTCAGGGGCTTTGAGAATAGGTTGACTTCAACTCCCAAGGCTGCTTCTGACCTCCCCCCAAAAGAACACCTGAAGGGCTGGATTTGGGAGTCCTGCCTGATCCAGGTGAGGCCTGGGATGCCGAACCAGTTCCTTCCATTAGCATCCTGCCACCCATTTCCAGGTGAACGCCCAACCCAGCCGGTGCCAACCCTTCCCTTCCCTTCCTGGTCTGGCCAGAGTCCCATCCCTGATGCCGCCGTGCTCGTCTTCAAGGGGGAAACGGATTCTTCTCATTTCCCATCATCCCTCCTACACTCTGTCTATCTTCAGCATGCTGGGAAATTAGCTCACACCAGGGTGGAGAAGGACATGTTGGCCAATGCAATGCTTGATTTGTATAAATTGTGAAATCCCCTCTTGAAATCTCAGCTGTGTCTCCAGCTAACATCACGCTGAAACGTAAATGTGACCTGCTTGCTTAAGGCTTATCCTTTTCCTGAGAACCAAAGTAGTTGTGGCGTCAATCTATTTTCCAAAGCAGGACAAGAAGCAACGGATGGAGAATAGATCCAATCTAGAACTAAGGAGGAAGTTCCTGACAGCGAGAACAATTAACCAGTGGAACAGCTTGCCTCTGGAAGTTGTGGGTGCTCCATCAATGGAGGTTTTAAAGAAGAGGTTGGGCAATCTTTTGCCTGAAATGGGATGGGATCTCCAGCTTGAGCATGGGGCTGGACTAGAAGACCTCCAAGATCTCTTCCAACTCTGTTAATGAAAATTAAACAATGGTTTGCTCCAAATCTTGGCCCAGTGTTTTCTATGTGGGGGGCAGACCTAAATGTTGACATCTTTTGAATCGGCTCTGGCTGACATGGTTTATGCCAGTATTTTCCTATCTGGTACCTTCTGGATTTGGGGGGGTAGGACTCCCACAATTCTTAGCAATCAGAAGCCAGGCTGGCTGAGAGATTGTGGGAGTTTGGGTGATGCAGATTGGGACAACGTGGCTTAACTTTGGGGGAAGGGGCCCCTCAATTTTTGATGACTTTCACACAGCTGCAAGGACAGAGATGGGAATTTTGTAGGAGAAGCACACCCCCTCTGGCAAATTTTGGATGGATTTTGGCCAAACCCCAACTGTTTCCCCACAATAACCATAGAGTAACAGGGTTGGAAGCAGTGGTGGGATTCAGCCATTCGCACCAGTTCGGGAGAACCGGTTGTTAACTTTCTGAGCAGTTTGGTGAACTGTTTGCTGGAAGAAATCATTAGGGCAGAGAACTGGTGGTTCAATTGTTTGAATCCCACCACTGGTTGGAAGGGACCTTGGAGGTCTTCTAGTCCAACCCCGTTTGAGCAGGAGACCCTATGCTAAGGTGCCCAACCTTGGCAACTTTAAGACCTGTGGACTTCCAACTCCCAGAATTCCCCCAGTAGCTGGCTAGGGAATTGTGGGAGTTGAAGTCCACAAGTCTTAAGGTTGGCCAGCCTTTCCCTGTGCCATTCCAGACAAATAGCTTATCAATCTCTTCTCCATGAGGTCCAGGGACTGAGCACCCACAATCTCTGGAGGGAAGCCCTTCCACTGGCTAATTGTTCTCTGTCAGAAATTTCTCCCTGATTCCGGTTGGCTCTCCATAACTTCCTTCTGCTTGGGGGACAGAAGCCATTGGTCAGCCTGGGCACAAAGGACTCGACTGTCTTTTCTTGGAAACCTCCAGCGATGGAGCGTAGAAAAGAAAACCAAACATCATCCGTAATGCTCAAAGGCACCTTCGGGCCTCGTCTGGGCTTCGCCCGCTGAGCACTGCAGGACTTGAAAAGCGAAAAAGGAACATCCTGGAACTCAACCGTATCCAGGGCGTGCCCGATTTGTTTACTTGGCAAGCCACAAGGCGCTCTTGCCCAGGAGGTGCCACCTTGGAGGCCCACCCAGCAGGCCAGGAGCCGCAGCCAGGAAAGCCACCCAACTGGTTCTCCCAGTCCAGGCACCCTAACACGGGTGTTCCTTTTCAGGAACCCTTGTCAGCTGACTCCACCGGGTGCAGGAATGTGTTCGCGCCCCACCCTGCTTTGCCTTGAGAGCTGCTGACGCAGGAGGCATCGGATGCCAAGCCCAACTGCTTATTATTGCAGCTCGCAGCTGTTTTATTTTAACTGGGGACATTGTGACGTGTCTCTTTTTCGTTGCAAGCCGAAGTCTTGGCAGCCAAAGCAATAAAGATCTGGTCCTTTTTGCAATTCCTGGCTCACCTAAAACTGGAGTTCCCCAACCCTCAATATTTCTCCATTCCCTTTTAGGGCGCGTCCCTTCCTCCAACTTTTTTCTGTTCCCTTCAGGCATCCGATGAGCCCAGGATTTAAATCCCACCTGAATATGACACATGCTCTACTTGGCTGAAATTTCTTTCCCAGGTATTCATGCAAAGTATTAGTGCCGCTTTAGTTAAGGCCGCACCTGGAATCCTGCATCCAGTTTTGTTTTCCACATCACCAAAAAAAGATGACGAGACATTGGAGAAAATGCAACTGAGATGATTAAAGGCCTGCAGATAACAACATAGGAAGAAAGGCTGCAGGATTTGGGTTTGGCCAGTCTGGCGAGAAGAGGGAGTGGGGGGACATGATAGCATCCAGGATACTGGAGCATTCCAGTATCTCAGGGGTTGCCACAAGGAGGAGGAGGAGGGGGTCAACTTGTTTTCCAAAGCGTGAGAAGGCAAGGCAAGAAACAACAGGTGGAAACTAAGGAGAGAAGCAACCTGGAACTGAGAAACTTCCTAACAGGGAGGACACTGAACCAGTGGAAATCATAGGCTCTCCATCACTAGAGGTTTTTAAGAAGAGACCGGACAGCTACTTGTCTGAAATGGTACTATAGGCCAAGGTCTCCTGCTCGGGCAGGGGGTTGGACTAGAAGACCTCCAAGGTCCCTTCCAGCTCTTACTCTGTTTGATTAAAAGTAGGAAACTATTTAAGACCTCCTTCTGAACAAGCACAGACACAAGAGCAGACAAGACTTTCTGATCTCAGATTTATTATTAACTGAGTATTGGTTGCACCATTTATCTTTTGGAGATTCAGAGAAGAAATAGCAACATCTCTTTTTCCAGCAGAGAAAAAAAGCTAGCATTTGGAACCATTTCAAAATTGTAGGACAATCTCGTTTGCTTCATAGTTTACACACAAAAATATAGATATTACATATATATTATTCTGGAATATTTAAAAAAAAGATAAATACAATATAAAATTCTTTTTGAATAAATAGACTCTATAAATAGTTTGGTTTTGGTTATTGCCTTATTACAAGGTAAACATTTGAGGATTAAAAAAACAACAACACCCACCACAAAAATGACACGGAGGTGTGACCAGCGTGGACATCAGCTTAGAAACAAAAGGCATCCTTCCTCCCCCTCCCCCTCCTTCCCTCCACCCCAACTGGTCTCCATCAGTGCAAAATGTCTAATTTAACTGAGGTTGAAGCAACAGGGCACCATTTTCCTCACTGTGGGTACTGGGCTTTGTGGTCACTAACAAGTTTTATTCCTGACACCGGCAGAAACATTTGGCCTCTGGTTGGCCAGTCCCAAATCCTTCCCCCTACATGGGGCTGGAGGAGCAGAATTCCCAGAGATTTGATTTCATGGAATTGGAGAGTGGGCAAAGTATTTCCTTGGGGGACCAAGGAAGAAAGTACATGTCCTGGAATTTGTCAATGTGGAATATGAGAGAATGATCGGATGCCCAGTTTGGTTCAGATCTGAGTTTCCTGTGGAACCGGGAAGAGCAATTTTGGCTCAATTTTGTTTTTGATCAATCCAAGGTGAAGCTTTGCATGAATTTCACCCCACTGGAGCGAGGAAGTAGGTTGGAGACGCACATTGATCCGATTCAAATTTTCCAATACAGTACAATTTCACACCTAGGCAGCTGGCAGAGGAATTTGGGAAGAGCCGAAGAGAGGAAAACAGCCTCTCTCTTGCCCCGAAGGGGATGCAGAATTCAGAGCACCCTAAGAGGGAAACACTGCCGTGATTTCAAAAGCTCCAGAGGGCGTGGCATGGTGAAGGGATTAAAAAAAAAGACAAAACTCAGCACCTCTCCTTAATTCTCAACCTATTCATGCTGGAGGACTAGATAAGGAGAGAATATTCACAGTATAAAGCATCATTAAAAAAAAAAGATACATTAACAATTACCAGGATGTCATCTAAGTCTTATTTCCCTGGACTTGATCTGGCTTCTGTGGTGTGAGATTCCCCTCCACCCTCTTACCAATGGAGGGATTTTTTTAAAAAAGAAATAAAGCTGCTACATACAAGTACACTTCCTTTTCTCCCTGGGATAGTTAATCTTTGGCATAATGCTCAGGTGTTAGAACAGTGTCAGTCACTTGAAGATGGGTGGAGTTCTGGGAGTTGAAGTCCTACCATCTGTAAGTGATGGAAGTTTGCAAACACCCTGTGAGACTAAAGAATAAGAAAGATCCTTTGTTTGTTTGCACTTCTCTAGACTTTTCCAGGTTGGGGGAGGGGGTGATCCCTAGAAAGGGAACAATCTCCTTACAGTTGAATTTCTTAAGGGGGGGGAGGCTGGTCCACCCCACTGTCCCTCTCAGCACAGCCAGAGGTTTTGTGCAAAACCAGAGAGAAAATTAAATTGACCTCCCATCTTGGTTTCCTGGCTGCCTGAAAGGTGATTTTTGAGACAGTTCCAAGTATCTGACTCCCCAAAACACACACATACATACAGCTGTAAGGCACTCCGGGGGAGGGGGAGAGGGGCAAAGATTTGGCCCACCCCTCTGCATAACTGCTCAATCTGGAGTCCCCTTGCAGACTCTGTTTAAGGCTCTAAGTGGTGAAAGGGAAACTTGAATGGGCTGGAACCCCATTTACTTTCTGGACCCCACCCCCATTTCCCAGGCCTCTTGAGGGCAGTAAGGCCGGCAGGTGGGAAGCAGGACCCCCCCCCCCCCCCAAAAAAAAAAAAAAAAAGAACAGGCAAGAAAAGGGCTTAAAGAGAAGCCCCCGAAAAGCAGCTGGCATCAGTTCAGGCTGGGAGCGGGAACGATTTTATGGTCCCCTCTCTCCGAAGGGATCCCATCCCTCCGTTGCAATCGACAGCAAGCTTGAACCATCCCGTCTGGCGCTCATTCGGAGACCGAAAGCCGGTTAAAGATGGGCAGGCGATGAGGGGTCCCCGCCGGCCCGCCGACGGGGTGCTGGTCGAAAACTGGGGAGTCGGAGCCGCTGAGGCTGCTGCTGCTGCTGTAGCAGTCGGGGTCCGAGAGCGAGTTGGAGGAGGGGGTCCTGGGCAGGGCCGACGGGGGCGTCCCGGGGGCGGCCGAGAAGTAGTCCCGGTGGCTCTGGAGCGAGCCGCCCCCGCCGGCCGACTTCCCGCAGCGGCAGGAGCAGCAGCCTCCGGCGGGGGCCGCCGCCAGCGAGTCCCCGAAGGACGAGACCAGGGCGAGCGGGTCCAGTGTCAGGCGCTCGAAGGCCGGCGACAGGAGCTCGGCGGAGGCGGGCGGCGGCGACACGGAGGGCGCCCGGGCGAAGGAGGCTGGGTCGGGTAGGCCGGACAGCGGGGAGGCGCGGCGGGCGGTGGGCACCCCGGAGAAACTGACGCTCTGGCGGAGGAGCTGCGGGGAGGCGCCGCTGCCGCCGTGGCTGCCGAAGACCTGCGCCTCCTCGGGGAAGTGGATGAAGTGGCAGCGGGAGCCGTAGGGACACTCGCCGTGCAGGTAGAACTTGTGGCACAGCTCCGTCTTGTACTTGGGGTGGCGGCTGACGGAGCGCAGCTCGCACGCGCCGTGGGCGAACTGGCACTTGGCGCCGTACTTGCAGCGGCCGCTCTCGCTGAAGGTGCGGCACAGCTCCGTCTTGTAGCGGGACGACGGGGCGGGCAGGCCGGGCTGCTTGAGAGGCGGGAAGCCCGGCGGCGGCGGCGGCAGCGGGTGGGCCGCCTTGCCTTCGATCAGGCTGACCGAGCGGTCCGGGCGCAAAGGGGGCCGCGGCTGCTCGCTCTTGGGGCTCCAGGGGCTGCGCAGGGGCCACAGCGCCGAGTCCCCGCTGCTGGGCAGCGCCGCCTCGGAGGAGCAGGCCGAGCGGCCGCAGGAGAAGGCGGAGGCCGGCGCGTCCAGTTCTTCGCTCAGCGAGAGGTTGAGCAGGTTCTGCGGAGGGGGAAGAAGAGGAGAAGCGGGAAAGGTTAGAGACCCTGCTGAACGCCCCACATCGCGCAAAAGTCCCACCTAATCCCTTGGCAGGAACTGGCAAAGAGCGCGCGCAACTCTTGCGCAACCTTTGCATCTGCGCAGCGCAGAATCCCAACCGCTGCCGGAGAAAAGCACCCTGTTTGGGGGGGGGCAGCACCCCAATCCCCCTCGTCAAGCCTCAAGACCCGGAAGCTTACCACAACTGGAGGCCTGAAGCCTGGAGCCCCTCCCTTGGGACTATCTGTCCCGCCCTCCCCCCCCCCCGGCTTGCGCCTTCCACCCGTTCTTGTCCAGTGAGACCCCCCTGGAAACCCCCGGCTGACGGGGAAGCTCAGAAGGAGAAGCCAGCGTCGGTCGGTGACAAGTGGTGTCTATATGTGTGACGTCCGCAGCCTTAATATAGCGCAGGTGGGCTGGGCTGCAGTTATTTTTAACGCGAGCCGCGGAGGGGAACAGCTGCTGGGGGCGACTCTAAACCAGAGGGCGCGGGGATAAAAACTTCCACCTCTGACAGGCACAACGGCTGCTTGCCAAGGATATGACACCAGATGGCTGAAAACCCTTCCATCCGTCTTGTGGAAAGAAGGCAGACTTGCACTGGCACAACTCACACAAGACCCCAGTCGATCCCCCCCCAAGAAATATTCTGTCCCCCCCACCCTCCATTTTATGCAGGCTAAAAAAATGGCTTTCCACTAAATTCGCTTTTTAACCGAAGGCCAAACTGTTCACAGACACTCCTCAAATAATAAAACGCAGTCAATGCTCAAAAATCCTGTTTGACAACAAAACCTACTTGCTAGGTGCTTTCCCACCTTACACAAACGTGCACGGGGTGGAAAACACACATACACAACACACCAGGGCGATGTCCGAGCGAGTGTCGAAACCGAAAACACCTTTTAATACTAACCAACTTCCTGGAGAACCTTAAACATGGTTTAAAGACATCTAAACTTAAGGTTTCCTGGATTTATTTTGAAGCTGCTTTAGAAAAGCTGCCTGGGTGTGTTTTGCCCCCCTCCACTCTTTGTGGGGTGCAGTTCGAGGGAGAGCCACCCCCTCCCCAAGCCAAAAATACCCGGATTTTTCAGCCGAGATGGAACTCTCCAAGGCGAGACCCCCCCCAACGCAAAAACGGCCATTGCCGAAAGGGCCGCACAGACCCCCGTCATTTCTCCCCGCTTTAAGCGACCCTTCACTGACCCCCAAGCTCTCGGCCCCCCTCGGTCAACAGTGGAACCCCCTCCTCTTTTACAGCAGGCGAGCAAGAGTTGGCATCTTATTCACGGAATCTGCCGGCGCTGGAATCCCAGCTCGCCAGAATCCCTGGATCCTGAAAGGGGGTTTCAACAAAAGGCTTTCTGCTCCCCCCCCCACCCCGGAAGACGCGGGACTGGGCGGGGGTCCTTGCTGCCCCCCCAAGCGTAAGAAACTAGGAGGGAAACTCCGTCGGGAGCTGCCTTTTTCCGGCCCACCGATTGGAAAAGGAGGCTTGGCGCTCGGGAGAGGCTGCGAAGTGGGGCCCGTGTCGCCCCTCGCCCCCCCGGCTGCGCCCGATCTGCCCGCCAAGCCCCGAGTCGGGGCGGGGAAGAAGCGGCAGCGACGTAATTCCTTGACCTAGAAAACAAGCCGAGCGGCGCTTCCTGTTTTTCTCTTCTTCGGCCGGGGAGGAAGCGGCTCTTCCTCTCTCTCGGGCCCGGTGGGGTCGCTCCACCGCAGGCTGTCAAAGCCCGGAAATGTCCCACCCGCCCGGCCTTCTTGCCCAGCAACCGAGGGTCGGGAACCGCCGCCCCTTCTCAGCGCCCGGCGCCGTTTGAGGGAAGCCCCGGCGGCCTCTTCCCCCCCTACCGGGTGTCAGGACCCGCCCCCGCCCCTTACAGGGAAGACTACAGAGCCCGCGATTCCCAGCCAGAAAGACTTCGATCACCGCCCCCCTCCGTGGAGTTTTCGACGGCACCTTCGAGGAGGCGGAAAGAAACGGCTATTTTTTTTTGGGGGGGGGGGGAGAACGCCCCCAAGGGGGGGTTCAAACGGGGGTCGCCGGGCCGGCCTGCGAAGGCGGCCAGGGGGCTCAGAGGTGCCTTCCCCCCGCCCATCCCCCCCAGGTCCGACGGAGCTCCCGGGCGAGATCCAAAGCCGCGCCCATCCCCTGCGCCGAGGATCCGCGCACACAGCGGCGGGCAGGAGCCGAGGTGCCCCCGGCTGCCCCAACGCCGCCCCTCGGAGCGCGCCTCCCCCGGAGCCAGAGGCAGGAGCGAGCCGCCGGCTGGCCGCTCACCTGATAGAGGTTCCGGACGTCCAGAATGGAGCTCATGATGGCGCTTAGTCGTGCTCCGCTCGCCGAAAGCAGCACCGACGACTGAGGCGCGACGGCCGCGAGGCCCCAGATATACAGGCGGCCCCGCCCCTTCCCTCCGCCCCCGCCCCTTTCTCCCCCCCTCACCGCCTCCCCCGGGCGCTCCTTGTGGCCCCTTCCCGTGCTACTTCGTCGGGTCTTTCCCGACTAGCAGCTGGAGGGGAGGAAAGGCAGCCCTTTGCCTGGGAAGGCCTGAGGATTCCGGCCCTGGGCAGAGGGGTGGGAGGTGGGCTAGATGACCTCAAGGTTCATCTCCAAAATAGGTTGCTAGGAAAGGGGGTGGGTTGCTGCCCGACCCAAGTTTGTGAGTGCCCCAAAGGCCTCCGGAGAGGGAATGGGAGAATAGAATAGAATAGTAAAGAATAGAATAGAATAAGAATAAGAATAGAATAGAATTATTTATTGGCCAAGTATGGTTGGACACCCAAGGAATTTGTCTTGGTGTAAATATTCTCAGTATACATAAGGAAAAAGAACATTCGTTAAGAATCAAGAATCATAACTACAACACTTAATGATAGTCATAGGGTACAATAAGCAATCAAGTCATACCAGGAAACAGTCCATATAAATCGTAAGGATACAAGGGACAAAGTTTCAGTCCTACAATCACAAGTGGGAGGGGATGGATGATAAGGAGCAATGAGAAGATTAACGGTAATAGTAGTGCAGACTTTGAAATAGTTGAACAGGGTTGAGAAAATTAGTTGTTTAGCAGAGTGATGGCTTTCGGGAAAAGCTGTCCTTGTGTCTAGTTGGGGTGCAGGGTTGTATAGCGTCGGGTAGATATATATATATATATACATATATACAAAGTATATACATATATATATATATATATATATATAGAGAGAGAGAGAGAGAGAGAGAGAATGGCCTGCTGGGCAGGGGGCCGTTTTGGGAGCTCCTGGTGGCGACCCTGGGGATGAGGTTGCCAGGGTCTCTTCCACCAAGCAGCCTTCCACCAAGCAGCCTATGGTAGTCCTCGACTTATGACCACAACGGAGCCCAAAATAGGCTTAGTGAGTTTTGCCCCATTTTACAACCTTTTTCTGTTGCCGTTGTTAAATGAATCGCTGCAGTTGTTCAGTTAGCAAGATGGTCACTAAATGAATCCAGCTTCACTACTGATTTTGCTTGTTGCAAAAGGGGATCACTTGGTTCTGGGACACTGCGATCATCATAAATAGGAGACGGTTGCCAAGCGCCTGGGTTCTGATCTTGGGACGTCTTTGATCAAGTGCGAAAAGCTGTCCTGGGGCAGAACAGGCGGCCACAGAGGGGCAAAGCCATAGGAGACCCCCCCCAAGGGCCTGCATCAGGAGCCCCATTCCTGGGGCCCAAGGCTGCTGGAAATGCCGGGGGATGCCGGGCAGGGGGTCCTTAGCCCTTAGATGGGCTATGACGCAATCTTCGTTTAAAAACGTCTCTTTAAACCACTGTTGCTCAAGGTTTTAAGAAGAGTGGACTTCAACTCCCAGGATTCCCCAGCCGGCATGCTGGTGCAGGAGTCTCCAACCTTGGCCACTTTTAAGATTTGTGGACTTCAACTCCCAGAATTCCCCAGCCAACCTTGGCCACTTTTAAGACTTGTGGACTGCAAGTCGGGGAATTGTGGGAGTTGAAGTCCACAAGTCTTAAAGTGGCCAAGGTTGGAAACCCCTGTGCTAGTGAACTTGAAGAGGGATGGACTTCAGTTCCCAGAATTCCCCATAATGACCTTGAAGATGGGGGGGGGCTTCATCTCCCTCCGGGCGTTGGTGCCAGCCTTGCCAAGCGATGTCCTCCGCGTTGCATTTAATGCCCCGAGGCCAATCCAGCCTTTCCCGAAAGTTACTGGCAGGACTTTCAATTTTGAAACGCCTGCAGGTCTCTTTTGATTCCTTTTTCTCAGGTGACTTCAGATGATTCACCGGCCCGATGGGTTCCCGTAAGCGTGGAACCAGCGCCTCAAACTCTCATCCTCCTCCCTGCTCGAGTTTGCACAATGCTGCCCGTAAGGGAGGCGAGGCGAGTGGAACCCGACGCAAGGGACGGATAGAAACAAAACAGGCCCTCGATGGGTTTCCTATTTCTGGGTCAAAAACAGGGTGTTTTGTTTGTGGTTTGTGATGGAACCGATGACTCCGCTTTCTCTATCACTTCTCAGCACGTTTGCAATGTTTTCTCACAACAGTGTGTGTTTTGGCTCAAGGAAGTAGAAAATATGACTCAACCCCGCAGAAATATGTTGTGCTCTTTGTCTCTCTCTCTCTCTCACACACACACACACACACACACTCCTCAATACACACCATTGTGGGAACCAATAACCAATAACCGGGAGAGTATCACTCCATCTGCAATCAAGAAATAGTGAGTCAGATATTTGTGCAAGAGCGAAACCTGCTTTGAATTAACTTTCAAGAGGTAAAACTACCTGACTAGGAAGGCAGGAATCTGAGAAACTGAATGCCAGGTTTGTTTGTTTGTTTGTTTGTTTATTCTTAAATAAGGCACCAGACTAGAAACCAGGAAGCTGTGAGTTCTAGTCCTGCCTTAGGCACAAAGGCTGGCTGGGTGACTGTAGAGTGACGCATAATGATTGTATAATATCATCTATAATGATTGTATAATATCATCTATAATGATTGTATAATATCATCTATCCTTGCCAATGTAAGCCCAACCCAGCCTTCTGCTCTAACATTCAGGGAATTACTTGGAAAAATGTCCTTTTTCCTTCTCCAACACACCATCCTCTTTAGCTGCTCTTAAGTAAAGGCCGATTTCCTTCCCAAGAAGAGGACAAGGGGAGGCTGCCTGACAGTCTGAGTTGCCCCTCTGGGGTGCCCTCCTTGCCGGGCAAAACAAGTTCCTGTATTTTCAAAAAGGAAGAAAATCCAGTTAGTCCTCGTGTTACGGCCAGGATTGAGCTCAACATTTCTGTTGCAAAGTGAGATGTTTGTTTAAGTGAATTTTGCCCCATTTTACGACATTTTTTGCCACGGTTGTTAAGTGAATTGGGCTTCCTCCGTTGATTCTGCTTGTCCGAAGGTTACCAGAGGGGGATCGTGTGACCCCCGGGGGACACAGCGACCGTCGTAAATACAAGGCAGTTGCCAAGCGCCTGAATTTCGATCATGTGACCACAGGACAGATGCAGCAACTGTCATAAGTGTGAAACACCATTCTTCAGTGCTGTTGTAACTCTGAACAGTCACTAAATGAACTGTTGTGAGTCGAGGACCACCTGCATGGCTCTCCCTGTCCTTCTTTAATCTTTCTTCTTGTCCTAAAAGTGCTTTTCCTGAAAACCAACCGGACTTTCTCGCTTTATTTTGTTTTATTCTTTGCCCCCTTGAAAACGCTTTGCTTCTCACCTGAGTTCTGAAGAAACTTCTTGGATGAGAAGCAAAATGTTGTCGAGGAAAAAAGTGAGGTCCTAATACCACCCTATGAAGCCTGAGTAAGGCCACACCTGGAGCCCTGCAGCCAGTTTTGGTCACCACGCTATAAAAATGGTGTTGAGGCTCTGGAAAGAGTGCAGAGAAGAGCAACCAGGAGGGTGAGGGGACTGGAGGATAAAACATTCGATGAACGGTTGCAGGAACTGGGCCTGGCTAGTCAAGTGGGGAGAAGGACCAGGGGAGACAGGAGAGCATCTTCCAATATTTGAAGGGAGAGAGAGAGAAAGGAAAGGAAAGTGAAAGAGAAAGAGAAAGGAAGGAAGGAAGGAGAGAAAGAAAAAAGAGGAAAAGAAAGTGAGAGAAGAAGGAAGGAAGGAAGGAAGGAAGGAAGGAAGGAAGGAAGGAAGGAAGGAAGGAAGGAAGGAAGGAAGGAAGGAAGGAAGAGGGAGAAAAAGAGAGGGAGAGCAAGAGAGTGTGACTGGAGGCTAAAGCATACTATGGATGGTTACAGGAACTGGGCCTGGCTGGTCTAGGGAAGAGAAGGACCAGGGGAGACAGGAGAGCATCTTCCAATATTGGAAGGGCTGCCCCAGAGAGGAGGAGGGGGTCAAGCTGTTCTCCAAAGCACTTTTGAAGGCCAGACAAGGATCAATGGATGGAAACTGAACAAGGAGAGATTCAACCTGGAAATAAGGAGGAATTTCCTTGACATGAGAACAATCAACCCATGGAACAGAAGTTGCTTTCAGAAGTTGTGGGAGCTTCATCCCAAGAGGCTTTCAAGAAGAGACTGGACTGCCACCTGTCAGAAATGGTGTAGGGTCTCCTGCTTGGGCAGGGGGTTGGACTAGGTGACCTACAAGGTCCCTTCCAACTCTGTTGATCTGTTATCTGTTAAAAAGGCAAGAAGTCCAGTGGCTTTTTTGGAAAAAGCGCCATTGGGACAAGGGTGACCTGAAGAAGGGAGAACCTCCGTAGATGTTTCCTTCTAGTTGGCTTGAAGGGGCCGTGGCTGCCCCAATGGGAAGCCCCACTTGCATCACCCCCAATTCCTGGCAGAAGAGTCTGCAGTCTTTTGCAGAGGCCCCACAGCAAAAGAACACTAGGAACCTGGCGGGCTGGGCCTCAGCCCAAGTGGGCAGGATGAGACACGCCAGGCAGGCGGCTTGGAGGAACCCAGGGGGAGGGAGAAGAAGAAGGGGGTGGGGGTGGGGTGGGGAGATAAGCCGTGGCCTGATGGCCGGAGATAACAGAGAGAGGAAAGCGGATGAGAAGAGCTCGGTAGAGCAGAGGATGTCCACTCTGGCCCACAGGAAATACATGGGAATTGTGAATACCAGAGTTGGAAGGGACCTTGGAGGTCTTCTAGTCCAACGCCCTGGACTAGCAGGAGACCTGATGCTGGGGGGGAAGGTGTTTCCAACTTGGCAACTTGAAGACTCTTGGATTTCAATTTCCAGAATTCTGGGAGTTTATTTTTATTTTATTTATTATTTATTTGTCAATTGCTTACAAGGTAATAGGTATAAGTAAAAACATAGTTATGAATACATGGATAGATATAAGAAAAATAGAAGAGTCAATAGGGCAGGGACGGTAGGAACATTGGT
Source organism: Bungarus multicinctus (assembly GCA_023653725.1). Taxonomy (NCBI): domain Eukaryota; kingdom Metazoa; phylum Chordata; class Lepidosauria; order Squamata; family Elapidae; genus Bungarus; species Bungarus multicinctus. The sequence goes on along the minus strand of CM042835.1, from coordinate 977,722 downwards.
GCGCTTATGCACGCCCCCTACAGACCTCTTAGGAAAGGGGTGAGGAGGTCAATAGTAGACAGTCTAAGGTTAAAGTTTTTGGGGAAGAAACCACAGAGTCAGCAAGAGTATTCCAGACATTGACCACTCTGTGGCTGAAGTCGTATTTCCTGCAATCACGTTTGGTGCAGTTTACCTTAAGTTTATATCTATTGTTTGCTCTTGTGTTGTTATGGTTGAAGCTGAAGTATTCATTGACAGGAAGGACATTGCAATGTATGATTTTTATATACTATACTTAGATCGGACCGAAGGCAGCGTAGTTCTAGGTTGTCTAGGTCTAGAATTTCGAGTCTGGTGGCATAAGGTATTCTGCAACAAGTAGAGGAGTGAAGAACTCTTCTTGTAAAATATTTCTGGATTTTCTCAACTGTGTTAATATCAGATACGTAATGTGGGTTCCAGACTGATGAGCTGTATTCAAGTACTGGTCTAGCAAATGTTTTGTATGCTCTAGTTAGTAGTGTGATATTAGCAGAGAAGAAGCTACATAGGAATAGGTTAACAACTCTTAATGCCTTTTTGGCTATGTAGTTACAGTGGGCTCTAGCACTTAAGTCATTAGAGATGAGTACTCCAAGATCCTTGACAGACTTTGGATCATCAACAAAGTCTTGACTATTCAGCCTATATTTTATTTTTGGATTTTTTTTGCCAATATGTAGGACAGAGCATTTACTTGTTGATATCTGAAGTTGCCATTTGTAAGTCCACAGGTCTTAAAGTCGGGGAATTTTGGGAGTTGAAGTCCACAAGTCTTAAAATTGCCAAGGTTGGACATCTCTTCTACACCATTCCGGACAAACAGCTGTCCAATCTCTTCTTGAGCTCACAACTTCTGGAAACAAGCCGTTCCACTGATTCATTGCCCTCACTGTTGGGAAATTTCCCCTGAATTCTAGGTTGGATCTCCATAACTTCCTTCTGTTGTTGGGGGCAGAAGCCGTTGGGCAGCCTGGTGACTTGCCGGTTTGGCAGAGGGATGGGGTAAGGCCTGGCTATCTTACCAAGGAGGTGGGATGGGCCAGGAGCATCTCTGCTTCCGCTGCTGCCTTTGACTCATACCTTGAGCTCCAGGGGTGATTCATCCTGATAATTCTTCCCCCATCCTGGAACTCCCTCCTGAATCACAACAGTTGAAATATCCTTCCAGCTGTAGGATTGTTATGGCTTCCTTTGTGTAAAAGGCCTGGAGGGTGATGGCAAAACTCAGATTCAGGGATGGCCCAGAAGGGGACTTGGAGGCGAGTTGATTGCACGGCGTGGAATGCAGAAAACCCCTGAAACTCATTTTGCACACATACTTGCGGGAAGGGTGGTTGGTGGTAGAATGGGTGTCTGAAAAGCAACCATTTCCCTGAAACCCCCTGGTTGGACTAGAAGCCCTCTTTCAACTCTGTTATTCTGATAAACAGCAAACCCATCAACCTCAGCCAAGCCAACCCTGCAGAGGTTGGGGTGACCATGGTAGCAGCCTTCCAATATTCCAGGAGCGGTCGCAGAGAAGAGGGGGTCACCACCTATTCCCCAAAGCCCCAGGAGGGAGGACAAGAAGGAACGGATGGAAACTTATCAAAGCTGGCTGGGGAATTCTGGGAGTTGAAGTCCACGCATCTTAATGTAGCTGAGCTGGAAAAAAACACGGTGATAACCGATCAAAATTAGCACCAGCTAATAGGCCAGTCTTCCTTTGCAAGCAGAGAAGATCGGGAGGCTGTGACAAGGAGGGCAGGGCTTCTCGTGAAAGGGAAAAAAAGGCAAAATAAGTTGGGGTGTGGCCTTCTAGGGAAGCTGGGGGAAACAGGGATCAGAGACAACCTGGAAGAAGAGGCGCACAGACACCAAAATAGATGCCAACTTAACCCAGGAAATAGGAGCAGGTGAGAAAGAAACTCAAGCTAATGCCAACTTGATTCTTTTAAGTATAAGAAGGAGAGGCGGAAGACCCCGTTCTGGGATGATACAATAGACTTCCAGGAGTTTGAGGGGCTGCCACAAAGAGGAGGGGGGGGTCAACATATTTTCCAAAGGAAAAAAAAGGCAGGACAAGAAGCGAAGGATGGAAACAAATCAAGGAGAGGAGCAACTTGGAAGTAAGGAGAAACTTCCTGGCAGTGAGGACAATCAATCAGCGGGACGGCTTCCTTCCAGGCGCTGTGGATGCTCCAACCCTGGAGGTTTTCAAGAAGAGATTGGACAGCCATTTGTCTGGAATGGGATAGGGTCTCCTGGGGTTGGACTAGAAGACCTCCAAGGTCCCTTCCAACTCTGATATTCTGTATTCTGAGTTCACACAATGTTGGTTTTCGGACCTGGCCTCCCTCAATGGGTGGGCAGTCCCCAGTAGAGGCACAGCGAGTGCAGGCAAGTGGGTTGCAATCTCCGACCAACTTTGGTTAATCTTGAAAGAAGCTTTTTTCAGTCCAGCCTAACCCTGGCTCCAGGGAAGACGTTTTCCGCGAAGGGCCCCGGAGCAGCCACGGTGCGCGAAGGAGAGTAACCACCACTTGGGAAGGAGATGCCTTGTAGGCAGGAGATAAGTGCTTGGTGGAAGAACCCCTCAGCCCGCTGGCCAACTGATTCATACTATTTTTAGGAAGCAACAAAGTTCAGTTGACTCAGAGGAGGAATGCGCAAGGTATTTCTGTACCAAGTGGCAGATCCCGGAGCTGTGCCGGGCCGGAAGAGGCGCGTGGGGGAGATGCTTCTCCATTTCTGCTTTCTGAAAGACGGCTTTCGGGGCCCAAGAGAAGATGGCTGCCGCCTCGGGGAGGGGGGTGGGGGCTGTGTCGTATGTGAAGCAGTAGCTGGAAAGGATCCTGGTGCCATTGTCCACTTGCCTTGTGAAGCAGAGTTCAAGGAGATTGTGTGTGTGCGTAAGTCTCTTGGGCCAGTTAGCCCCTGTTATGACCAAACACCATTAAGAAGAAGGGTCCAAATTCCTTCTCTGTTGGGTCAAGGACCTTCCTTAGGATTTCAGGTATTCTCTGCAAGGACCTTCCTTAGGATTTGGGTTCTGTTCCTGAGCCCTTCAGGGGTGAAGACCTGCCAGCCTGGTCCTGCAACATCAGATGAGCCCATCTGCCCCAGCTTGGCTGGGCTCCCCAAGGCATCTGTTATTCTCTTCCTCAGGTCCAGAATTATAGATTTCCTGCCTGGGCCAGGATTCCTTCCTTCCTTCCTTCCTTCCTTCCTTCCTTCCTTCCTTCCTTCCTTCCTTCCTTCCTTCCTTCCTTCCTTCCTTCCTTCCTTCCTTCCTTCCTTCCTTCCTTCCTTCTTTTCCTTCTGTTGTCTCCTTTTTGCCCTCCTGCCTCCTTCCTTCCTTCCTCAGCTGCACATTTTTTGATCTGCACCAGCAAGAAATCATAAGACTTTAATCATCATAATCATAAGACGCGTTAAAGACCTGGCTCTTTGAGCAGGCCGGCCTGGGCTGAAAGAATGATTTTAAATTTTGATCCCCATTTTAATTTAAATTGGGTTTTAAGGGTGGGGGGGGGGTTTTTCTAATTGCAGCTAATTCTAATATTTAATTATTTTTTAACTTTTATATTTGTGGGGTTTTTAGATGAGCTGTTCACCGCCCTGAGTCCCTCGGGAGAAGGGCGGTATATAAATGTAATAAATAAATAAATAAATAAATAAATAAATAAGGGCCCCGTCTGGAGGGCCCACCTTGAGGAAGGTGGGTCAGAGCCCACAGCTGGATCCCGAGGAGGCAACCCAAGGGAGGGGAGAGCCAGCACAGGGTGCCTGGTGGAGTTCTGCCAGGAATGGCTGAGGAGGAGGCTGAGGAGTGGATTGACGAGCACGGAGGTTCATTTGGAGGCTTCTCGGCATAGTTCTGGGCTGAGTCAGAGCCCTGCACACATCTGGCAAAAGAGAGCGGACTTATGGGAAATGGAGAAGCGGAAGGGGAGAGTGGAAAACCCTGACCCAGCAGAAAGAGAGCGAGGATGGGGAAGATGTGAAGCCATGTGCTGAGCCTAAAAGAGGCCATGGTTTGAGGCGTGTGGGACAAAAACCACAGCTCGGCTCTGGAAACGAGATGGCAGCCGAAGGGAGCCAGGGGTTACTCCCGTCCAGGCGTTTTTCCTTCCTAGCAAAGTTTGGGCCAATCTCCAAAGCCGGAGAAGTAAATGAAGGACAATTGAGAAAAGAGGGCTGAGCAGCTCCCTTCAGGACAGGGGGTCTTCGGTGGGGGCTCAGGACCCGAAGACCCCCGAGATCCCCTCCCAGCTGACTGTACCCCAATGGGTCCTTGGGGCTCTCTGAGCTTATCTGCATGCAGACGTTTCATTACCCAACTAGGTAACATCATCAGCGCTGCTAGGAGGGCGGTTTGCTCTCAAGTTTATGTTCTGGTGTCTTGCCCTCTGTGTGTGTGTGTGTGTGTGTGTGTGTGTGTGTGTGTGGTGTGTGTAGGTCTTAGAGATTCTTCGGTTGGGCTGTTGGCTTCTTGGGCAGTTTCTTGACTGGGGAATTCTTTCCTTCTGAATTCTTGGTCGGATCTTAATCTGGTCTAATGTTGATCTGGGGGCCACGTGATCCCCTTTTGCAACCTTCTGACAGGCGAACTCAAGGGGCACGCCAGATTCACTTAATGACCATGTTACTCATTTTACAACTGCAGTGACGTGCTCCCCCCCAAAAAAGGGTCATAGAACGGGGCACACAACTCGCTTAACAAATTTCTCGCTTCCATAGTAGCGTACGTCTGGGGCTCAATGGTGGGCGTAAGTCGAGGACCACCTCGTAAGCCATACATCTCAACTGGAGTTTAACCTGCAGCCCTGATTCTTCTTCACGCCTGGCATCACAGCTGCCTGCAGCCAGGGAGGGAGGAAGGGTTGGTAACACAACTCCGAGCACGGGTGTGCGTGTGTGTGTGATGTTCCCCTTCCCTCTAGCTGGGTCGCCCCCTCCAGAGTCTCAGCCTCGTGAAAATAAGGCCAGTCTACGAAGGGGAGTTTCCCTACCGCTGGACAGGCGCACTTCGGCCTCCATCAGCCTCGCCACCGAGTGCCAGCAAGGAAAGGGCTGCGGAGCAATTGCAAGTGACTTTAAAAGGCAGCAGAGACTCTCTGAGAAGCCGAACTAAAGGGGTGGGCAGAGGAAGCTGAGTTTTCCCGAGCCTTCCAAGCCCACCCACGCAGGCCTCCGGTCCCCCCCTTCTTCCACTTCAATTGCCTTCAGTGCAGGAGTTGAAGCCTTGGCTGGTTTTTCCAACATCCTCCAGAGCAGCTCCGCTCTTTACCCTTAAATAGACTTGCTTGCAACGGAGCCTTCGACACACAGACAAGAAGGACGTGTCGAAAACGCTTCCTTTAAATAAATTACATTTTAAAAAGCAGTAACTGGGGCAGGAAAGTTGGCAGCAGAGCGGAACTATGGTTTGTGGGGAAGAAGGGAAGGGGAAGCTTTTGCTGGCATGGAGACCCTCCCCCATTTCCCTTCTGGACTTGAAGCTGGAGGTCGGGAGTTCCTCTGCACATTATCTCAACTCGGAAGGGAGAAGAGCTTCCACCTGAATTTTCCTCTGGTTGAAATAGTCCCCTCCAGAGATTCTTTTGCCAACCATGAAGGGAAGAAAGAGTGAAATGCCCCCTTTGGACATCAAGGTCCCCCTCAGCTTCCCCTTCCCCACCACACACACACACACACACATACGCACACACACGCACACACACGCACACACAAAACCCCATGATGTGAGTTTGAGCAACGTGCTTTTAAATTACAGGCTATCCTGCACTATTGACCTCAGAATTTCCATTGCTAAATTGTTAAGTGAGTTTTGCCCCATTTTACAGCCTTTCTTGCCACAGAAAGGCAATTTCTCTAAGGAGAAGTTTCCTAACAGCGAAGACAATTAGTGCAATGGCTTGCCTCCAGAAGTTGTGAATGCTCCAGGGCTGGGATTCTACCAGTTCGCACCTATTCGCTAGAACCGCTTGTTAGAGGAAATTACTGGGCTAATCCTGTAAGGAAGGCAGGAAAGAAACATTCTGGTGTTGCTTACAGAAACTGCCTCTCCGTTAACCCTGATTACATTCTTGGCAGGACTAGACTTCCTGACTCAGTTTTTCCTCCCTCCTTTACTGGTACTTTGCTTTGACCATTCAAAGTTACAATGGCACTGAAAAAAGTGACTTATGACCCTTTTTCACACTTATGACTGTTGCAGCATCCCTACAGTCATGAGAGGCCAGGCGAGGAGATGGTGTCTTGATGTGAATGATGAATTGGCCACGCCCAGCCAATAACATGACCACCAAGCCACGCCCACCAACTAAGCCACACCCACAGAACCGGTTGTTAAAAAATTTGAATCCCACCTCTGGAATGCTCCAGCACTAGAGGTATTTTTTTTCTTTTAGAAGAGATTGAAATGGTCTAAGGTTCCCTGCCTGAGCAAGGGGTTGGACTAGAGGACCTCCAAGGTCCCTTCCAACTCTGTCATTTGGTTATGAGAGATCCAACCTAGAATTAAGGAAACGTTTCCTGGCAGAACAATTAACCACTTGCCTCCAGAAGTTGTGGCTGCTCTAACACAGGAGGTTTTTTAGAAGGGACTGGACAGCCACCCGTCTTAAATGGTATCAGAACTCCTGCCTGAGCAAGGGGTTGGACTAGAAGACCTCCAAGTCCTCTTCCAACTCTGTTATTCTGAAGAAGAGGCCAAGCTTCGTGGTTTTGTTTTGTTTTTTAAGCCTGGTTACTATCTTCCCTCACAGTTCCTTGCATGATTGCACAACCAGGTTGCTCTGCGGCTCCTGGCTGGAAGTTGTGGGGACGGCCCAGCTTGGCTGAGCCCGCAAATGTGGCTGAGCTCAGCTCTTGCAAGACTCCCTGACTTGGCCAGAAACCTTCTCCCGCACGGGCCGTTTGGCCGCAGCTGAGGAGGAGTCACTTTCGGGAAAAACCGAGAAGAACATGCTAAATCCAGAGCATCTGGCCTGACTTTGGGATTGTGAGAAGCCCAGAGAGATGGAAAAGGAAGGAGGGTTTTTCAGGGGTCTGGAAAGAGGGAAACGCGGAAGCAGGAGGGGAGGGGGGGGCTTTTGATGGTCACAGCGGATCATCGGCAAAAGGGGCAGAAAAGTGGATGGAAGCTGAACAAGGAGAGATTCAACCTGGAAATAAGGAGGGATTTTCTGACAAGGAGAACCATCAACCGATGGAGCAGCACTTGCCTTCGGAGGTTTTGGGAGCTTCGTCCCTGGAGGCTTATAAGAAGCGACTGGACTGCCACCTGTCAGAAATGGTGTAGGGTCTCCCGCTTGGGCGAGGGGTTGGACTAGATGACCTGCAAGGCCCCTGTAGTGTTAACCTATCTAAAAGTATCACTTCAAATCCACCCGGTCTCAAAAACGAGATTGAAGTGTCCACAGGCTAAGAAATAAAAAAAGCTATAAAGCTGCCAATATTCATTTCTGTCAGTAATTAAAGATTAAACAAATGAGCCTTTTAAAGCTCATTGATTACAGGTAGTCCTCGAATTACGACCGGAATGAAGCCCCAAATTTCTGTTGCCTAAGGGAGACAGTCACTAAGCAAGTTTTGCCCCACCTTTCTTGCCGTGGTGGTTAAAGGGATCGTTGCAGTTCAGTGAGTGAACAGAGTTTAACAGAGTTGGAAGGGACCTCTTAGGTCATCTAGTCCAACCCCCCACCCAAGAGTAACATTGTTAGGTGAATCTGGCTTCCCCATTGACCTGGCTGGTCAGAAGGTCGCAATAGGGGATCATGTGATCTCTGGACACTGCAACTGTCATAAATATGAGTCAGTTGCCAAGCATGTGAATTTTGATCATGAGATCCTATGGTCTTTAAGTGAGAAAAATGGACATGTCACATTGTTCACTGCCGTCGTAACTTCGAATGGTCACTAAATGAACTGTGGTAAGTTGAGGTCTGCCTGTATTTGTTGAAAAGCTCAGTGCTGAGAGTCCAGGAAAAGGTTTTCCAGCCTTGGCCACTTTAAGACATGTGGACTTCAACTCCCAGAATTCAACTTTAAGACTTATGGACTTCAACTCCCAGAATTCAACTTTAAGACTGGTGGACTTCAACTCCCAGAATTCAACTTTAAGACTTATGGAAATCAACTCCCAGAATTCAACTTTAAGACTTGTGGACTTCAACTCCCTGGGAGTTGAAGTCCACACATCTTAAAGTGGCCAAAGACCCCTGTACTAGCATACTGGCTAGGGGATTCTGGGAGTTGAAGTCCACCCAACTTAAAATTTATTAATATGCCAGCTGAGGAATTCTGGGAATTGAAGTCCCCCCCTCTTCAAGTTCACTTGCATGGCTGGGGGATTCTGGGAGTTGAAGTCCACACATCAAGGTTGCCCTGATGTAGAATAAGCAATGACGCCAGTCTCTCCTGCCCGTCTCGCAATCGATCCCTGCGCCTTATCTCGCCACCCCATCGGAACTCGCCCAGAGAGGCGTCAGGGCAGGCCAGGGGCTGGTTGCAAACACCTGGCAAGGTGGCGGCTGGGCGCTCCAGAATGTGCCCAGAACCAGGAAGTGGCGCCTCTCCTCCACCCGCGAAGGTGCCCCGGGGGGTGGGGGAAAGGTTGGCAGCCAATCTGGCTTTCGCTGTGACACTGGCCAGACAAGGCGGGTGCCTCTCTTGGGGAAATCCATGGATGGCCTCACACGACGGCCACGTTACCCAATGGGCGGATCCAGCAGGCCTGGAAGGGATCTCCCTGGTGGTGATTTCCCCCACATCCAACATCTGCCTGCCCAGAAGACCTGGCTACCCTAATGCCTCCGTGGTTGCCAAATACGTTGGCCTGGCAGAGTCTCCTCTGTCTTCGCCAGGGGCAGAACCTCCAGGTGGAGAGGCAGTCTACCCTGGGGTCAGAGGTTAGAGGGAAGCTACTCAAATGCGGTTGGGGTCTGTCCTGAGGATGACTGAGCCATTTCTGGGCTCCTGAGCTCTCCCCTTCCTCGGGGGGATGCAAAAGGACAGAGACGGGCGAATCTGGGAGCACCTGGTGGGAACCAATTTTAAAACTACATGCAGCAGGATGCGGAGGGGCCCTTTGCCTTAAAATGAACATTAAGAAAGTCTCTGGGCTTGGTGGTTTTCTTGCAGACGTTTCATGATCCAACTAGGGAACAACAACATGAGTGCTAGAAAGCAGGGGTTGTGAGAAGAGGAGGAAGAAAAGGAGGAAGAGAAGGAGAAAGAAGAGGAGGAGGAGAAGAGGAGAAGGAGGAAGAAGAGGAAGAGGAGGAGAAAGAAGAGGAGGAGGAAGAAAAGGAGGAGGAAGAAGAGGAGGAAGAAGAGGAAGAAAAGGAGAAAGAAAAGGAGGAAGAACAGGAGGAGGAAGAGGAAGAAGAAGAGGAGGAAGAGGAGGAGAAAGGAGGAGGAAGGGAAGGAAGAAGAAAAGGAAAAGGAGACGAAGAGGAGGAGGAGGAGGAAGAAAAGGAGAAGGAAGAAGAGGAGGAGGAGGAGGACTGAGGGATCCTTGCAGACGTTTCATGACCCAACTAGGGAACATCATCAGGGCTAGGAGGGAATGGGGTTTGTGGAGAGGAGGAGGAGGAGGGCTCCTTGGTGCTTCTGGGCTGGTTTGTTTTCTGCAGACCTTTCATTGCCCAGCCAGGTAACATCCCTGGGAGAGTGGGGGGTTATGCTTACCTTTTACAAAGCTACCAATATTCTCTTCTGGGGCTCATGAAGGAAGAAGGAACTGGAGCGCCAGCCCTTCAAGCCAGAGCTCAACGTGAGAGGGCTGGCTGGGGAATTCTGGGAGCCGAAGCCCACCTCCCTTAAAGGGACCCAGGTTGACACCCCCTGCTCTCTGCAAGGACCACATTCCCTGACCTGCTGAGACCCTGGGCTCCTGGCTTAAGAGCTGCCCCCCCAGTGTGGGACCCAAGACTGCAAGTGGGATCTTGGGGTGGGGGGCAGCCACTTTCCTGATTTCCCCAAAATATGTGACACCCTGCTCCATAGGGGTGTGTGTGTGTGCTATTTCAGAACTTGAGATTGACACCTGGGGCTTATCCTGCCCCCCTTCCCCCAAATGCCTGATTTTATCTCAAAGGAGGAAAGAGGGGGGTCCCTCTTCATTGTACTGGATCGGAGCCCCCTCCCCCCTTGTAAAGCCGGATGTTTTTTGTGTGTGTGTGGGGGGGGGGGGTTTAGGACAGAAACAAAACTAAGCAACAACACGCAGAAAGACTGGACTTTGGAAGGTGTGACTGTGTGTTATACAACCTCTGGATCAGAGGGCAGGGTGACGGCTGCTTTCACGGAAAGGGGATTCCTGGCAGCCATGAGTCACGCCAGCGGTCACAAGGGGCCATGTCCAGCCTGGGAGCGTCCAGGGATGAAGCCCCCCCCCAAAAATGGAAACCGGCATGGACTCCTCTCGGGCTGGGCCTGCAAAGGGAAGTCTCTCTGCTTTCTTTGTATGACTCACAAGCGTTTGCTTAGCAACTGTTCACAGTTGTGACGGCACTGAAAAAGGCGACTTATGGACGTTTTTCGCACTTACGACCGTCTCAGCGTCCCTGTGGTCAAAATTCAGATGCTGGGCAATTGATTCATATCTACGACGGTTGCAGCATCCCGGGGGCCTGTGACCATTTGCTGCGAGGGTCTCCAACCTTGGCAGCTTTAAGACTTTTGGACTTCAACTCCCAGAATTCAACTTTAAGGCTGGTGGACATCAACTCCCAGAATTTGCTGGCTGAGGAATTCTGGGAGTCCAAGTCCACCAGTCTGAAAGTTGCCAAGGTTGGAGACCCCTGAGCTATTGCCCAGCAGGGAAGCTTGATTCACTTAACAACCGGGTTTCAATTTAACCACGTTAGTGATTCACTTTAACAACCACGGCAAGGAAGGGTCGTAAAACAGGGAAAATTCACTTCTGTCTCACTCAGCAATGGGAATCCTGCCTTCCGTTCGCAGCTGTCAGTGGGGGAGCCTCTTTTCTAGCCAGAACTAGCTATAACCCGCCTCCTGTCAAGACTGGGGTTCCTCTCGAGCATGCACAGAGTGCCACTCCTCTACAGCCCAAGGTGGGAAGGTTGAGCCAAAGGGGGGGGGGCATCTCAGCCCCCAGGCCCAGAGAGCAGGCGAGTTTCTCCTGGGGCCGCGGGCAGCCCTGCCAGGTTGGCGATGACTCGGCAAAAGCTGCGGTTGCCTGGCACCGTTGTCCCTCTGGCAACAGGGCGAGTGCGTGGCGCATGTGCTTGTGCATCTGTGCCAGTGTGTGTGTGTGTGTGTTTGCTTTCGGGGCAGCGGTGAGCATGTGAGCCTGATGTCAGCAGTCATGGGAAGAGCAGCTCCTCCTTGCAACGCCAGGCTTCCGGGAAGAACCCGGCTTAGCATCGCTTTGCCTTCTCGGATTCTTCCGGGGCGACAGGGATCTCCCGCAGCCTCCGGGCACGGCTGCCATTCGCACACGGTCTGCTCCGGGGTCCCGGCTGGCCTCGTTGCCCCTCAGCCGTGGGCTCTGCAGCTGGCTGGAGCACAAGGGGCTCAGGCAACCCCCCCACCCAAGGCTGTCATTTCCTCAACCCCCTCCACTTCAGGGCAAAAAGCACTGGCACTCTGTGCATGCTCCGAGGAACCTCCACCCCCACCCATGCCGCACAGTCCGTGTCATGGAGCCTGGGGAAAGGTCATCAAAGGCAGGGAAGGGGGGCTGGGAATCGTTTGCTGCCCATCCTCACCAAGTCAGGAGGGGTCTGGGAAGTCTCCAGCCTTGGCCCCTTTCAGCCTGGAGGGCTTCAACTCCCAGAATCCCCCAGCCAGCTTTGCTCTTGGGTCAAAGCCGCTCAGTTTGTGGCTGGGGAATTCTGGGAGTCGAAGTGCGCCAGGCTCAAAGGGGCCACGGACAATCTCTTCCCCGCCCTCCATTTTGGTTCTTGGCGCAAAAGAGGCAGCCTTTTCTCACCTCTGGGGGCAGGGGACACGGGCAACCAGGAGAAGCAGGGGTCTCTGCTTGCTTGGCTCCCCAGGGCTCAGGGTCCCAAGACTGTCACGGGGCTTCTGAGCAGGTGCAGAGTACCTTTCAGGTCAATCCCTGCCTTGACCTCCCTTTGGCTGAGCAATCCATCCAATCTTGATGGTGGCCATAAACCAGCACAGGAGGGATAAAAGGCAAAGAGTTCGTGGCTTACGAAGCTAAAACAGAACATAAAGCACCCGAGGTTAAAAAAAACTGAAATAAGGTCAAAATACAGGTATGGTCCTTGTACAACAGCTCGTTTAGTCACCGTTCAAAGTTCACAACCATTTTTCATACTTACGACCATCATCCCCCATGGTCATGTGATCAAAATTCACACATTTGGCAACTGACTCATATTTACGACGGTTGCAGTGTCCTTTTTGTGACCTTCCAGCCAGCAAGGTCAATGGGCTAGCCGGATTCACTTAACAACCGTGTGACCAACTTCATGATGGCTGTGATTCACTTAACAACAGAGGCAAGAAAGATCGTAAAAATGGGACAAAAACGCATTGAACCGCCATCTCGCTTAGCAACCGAAACGTTGGGTTGAATTGTGGTCGTAAAACGAGGACTGCCTATATTCCTTGGGGAACCTCTCCACAAAACCTCCAAGGGGTGTGTGTGTGTGTTTGTGTGTGTGTCTCTTTGCACAGCTTTGCAAGGTCTGCAGGGTGGTTTCCAGACAGGGGGCTGGGCTGGCTTGGAGCCCAGGGGAGGGGACTCATCCCTCCCCAGCAAGTTTCCTCTGCTGAAGAATCGGAGCCCAGCTTGAAGGCCAGCAAAGGGTTAACGGCCTCCCTGCCTGCCTGGGGATTTTGCTGGAGAACAAAACAGTGAGGTCACTGTGTACAGAGGCTCAGGTGAGGTGTTTACCTGCCAGGCCCGGCTGCAGGGGAGGGGAAATATCCCAAGGCAGGGAGGGGACTGGTTCCTTGCAGGATTTTGGGATGGTGCAATACTTGGGGGGGGGCACCCTTAGCTGAGCAACCCCTTGGGGGACTCGCCAACACTGGAGGCCTTGAAGAAGAGATCAGAATAACAGAGTTGGAAGGGACCTTAGAGCTCTTCTAGTCCAACCCCCTGCTCTGGCAGGAGACCCTACACCGTTTCAGACAAACGTCTGTCCAATCTCTTCTTAAAAACTTTCAATGTTGGAGCACCCAGGGGTTAATTAACAAGGGTTAATTGTTGTCACTGCCAGGAAATTTCTCCTTGGTTCAGAGGACCATTACATTGGACAACTATTGGTCCAAAATGTTGCAAGGGGGTCCAAATTGGGAAGGTTAAGGCGTGTAGACTTCAACTCCCAGAATCCCCCAGCCAGCTCTGCTTCCAAGGTTGGACACCCCTGATCTAGGCTCTCCTGCTTGAGCAGAAAGTTGGATTAGAAAACCTCCAAGGCTGCTTTACAACTCAGTTATCTGGGTATTTTACTACATCTTCTCTCTCACGAGCCAGGGGAAGAATCTCCCACCTTGGCAACTTTCAGCCTGGCGGACTTCAAGTCCCAGGATTCCCCAGCCACAAACTGGGCAGCTTTGACCCAAGAGCAAAGCTGGCTGGGGAATTCTGGGAGTTGAAGTCCACCAGGCTGAAAAGGGCCAAGGTGGGAGACCCCTGCTGTAGAGGACTCACAGTCTGGTGGAGTCTTTTAAGTTTGGACTTGTGGCAAGGGGGGGTGGGGTGGTTTCAGGTTTGTGCCTGGGCTCCGCTGTGTGGCCGTAAGTCAAGGACGGCCTATATTTGGGGCTGGCCAGGGAAGGGAGCAGCGCTGGCTGCGACTGGTTTTTCAGGCGCCATGAGTAACTTCCAGGAGTCAGTAAAGATGACGTGAAAAAGTTGCTTAGGCAGCAAAAGACTTTGGAACAGGGAGGTACACTGAACGCACACACACACCCACGCAAGCGCACAAAAGTGCACAACGATCCAGACAGGTTTTTCCAATCGAGGGAATTTACTCCCAGCAGTAAAAGAGGTGAACTCAATGACATGGTGCAAGTCGGTTGTGGGGACTCCGGAAAGCCAAAAGAGGCGGCTCCTGAAACTTCCCAAATTTTGAAATGAAAACTTTTCTGTTTCTGGGCCTCGGGGGGGGGGGGGGGGAGGGGGGGGGGGGGGGGGGGGGGGGGGGGGGGGAAGGTCCCGACCCCCCCCCCCAAATCCGGGGTGCATCTCAAGAGTAAATCTGAGGCGCGGCTCCCGGGAGTCACATCACACATGGATTGGGACAGGTCGCCGTTGACTTATGACAGTTCCGTTTAGTGGCCGTTCAAAGTTACGACGATACTGAAAAATCAGACTTAGAAATGGTTTTCACACTTACGACCGTTGCAGCCTCCCCGTGGTCACACGCTTGGCAGCTGACTTGTATTTGTGACGGTCACAGGGTCCCTGGGGGAGGGTGTCACATGATCCCCTTTGGTGACCTCCTGACGAGCAAAGAGAATGGAGGAAGCCGGATTCATTTAATGACGATGTTACTAATTCAACAATGGCAGTGGTTCAGTTAACCCAGAGGTCCCCAAACGTGGCCACTTTAAGACATGTGGGCTTCAACTCCCAGACCGCCAGTCTTAAAGTGGCCAGGTTTGGGGACCCCTGAGTTATCCAATTCATTTATTTATTTATTATTCAAATTTGTATACCGCCCCCTCTCCCTAGGGACTCGGGGCGGTGCACAGCCAAATAAAAAACATACAAATACATATACAATGATTTAAAATACATTAAAAGAATTAAATAGATTGCCCATTAAGAATTAAAAAGTAGGAAATTAAGAAAGTTAAAAATCATTTAAAAACCGAATTTAAAACCATTTTATATAACTGTAGGCCAGACCGGCTAGATGGGTTTTTAGTGCGCGCCAGAAGGTCAATAGGTCGGGGACAGTCCTCATCTCCGGGGGCAATTCGTTCCAGAGGGAGGGGGCCTTCAAAGAGAAGGCCCGAACCCTCGGGGTCGCCAGCCGTCCAGCCAGCGGCACCCCGAGGAGGCCCACCCTATGGGAGCGCACTAGTCGACGAGAGACTGATGGTGGCAGCAGGCGGTCCCGTAAATACCCAGGCCCCGAGCCATGGAGCGCTTTAAAGGTGGTCACCAATACCTTGAATCGCACCTGGAAGGCCACCGGGAGCCAATGCAGCTCGCGCAAAAGTGGTGTAACATGGGAGTTCTGGAGAGCCCCCAAAACCACCCGCACAGCCGCATTTTGCACCAGCTGAAGCCTTCGGGTGCTCTTCAAGGGGAGCCCCATGTAGACAGCATTGGCATAATCCAGCTGGGAGATGACGAGGGCGGATGTGACTGTGCGAAGTGCAAGAAAGTCGTAAAATGGGGCAAAACTCACTTAACAAACTTCTCGTTTAATAACATAAACCTTGGACTCAGTTGTGGCTGTAAAAGTCCAATATCCAAGAACCCTTTATGGTACAAGAAGTACTTCTTGTGGTTTTGTTCTTTCATTCTTCTTTGCAGCTCTTTCCTTTTGTTTATAAGCTTCTTTTAAACTGCTTAATAAGCAAACAGCCCTGTCTCCTTTGTCATGTCAAGGCAGACTCTGACGTGTCGCCAGCTGAGCCAGGGCTCCTTCCATGCATCATTCCAACCAGCCTGATTACGCAGGAGAAACTGCGTCTTTCCCCAACATCCCCCCCAAAAAATCCCTAACTTCTCAAATCCCGCTGACCTCCGAGAAAACTACAGGTTCAAGTCTGAGCAAATCTTATCTATATTAAGCATAGCGCATGAGCAGATCTGTCTGATGCCCCAGGCTCTCCTGTGCTTCTCATGGTGAAATGAAAGCTGGAATGGAGGAAGGAGGAGAGTCAGGGGTCTCCGCGGGGGCGCAGCGCCAGCTTCTCGTGAAAGGTTTGGGGTGCACGCCAACCCCCGTGTCTTCAAAGGGGGGCCGCAGGAACACAGGAGACATAATGCTCACCAAGGCAAGAGAGCATGGGTAGCTCTGGGTTGAACTGTGGGGTCCTTGGTGCTCTCTGAGCTGAGTATTTTCTTGAGACATTTCATTACCAAGCTAGCTAACATCATCAGCGAAGGTTAAACCCCACTCCCTTCTAGTGCTTATGACGTTCCCTAGTTGGGCCATGAAACGTCTGCAAGAAAGGACCCACAGGCGGCGGCGGCCTCCTCTTCCTCCTCCTCCCCTCTACACACACTCCACTCCCTTCTAGCCCTGATGATGTTATCTAGTCTGGCAAGAAAACCACAGAGCTCAAGATCACCCAGGAGTCCACGTGAGATCCAGCTCAGCAGGAGAGCCATGCGCTGGCCGAGCACTTGCTGGGTTTAATTGTTGTGAGCCGCCCAGATTGATTTACCTGAGACAGGTGGTTACCTATTTAATGGTTGTTAATTTTAATGTTAATGGGGTTTTTTTACATTCATGCTATGATGGCATTGTAAGCTGCCCAGAGTCACGCTGGCTAGTGAGACGGGCAGCCTATGCCTTCAATAAATAAATAAATACAACCCAAATACTTGTATGCATCCATCAAATAAGCAGCCCAGGGGTTTGAGGTACCCATTTTTCTAGGACTGGGGGAAGAGCCATAGAGTCAGGGGTCAGCCAGCTAAAAACTGGGTTTCAGTTGATTAACCTCTGGTCAGTGCAGCAGCCCTTCGATTCTCTACACCTGCTTAATTTTCCTCTTTGATCGGGTGGAAAATGCTGCTGGGGTCCAGGATTTGGCAGTCCTGGCGGGTGGGGGTGGGGGGGCAAGGATGAGGCGACGAGGATGAGAGCCCAAGAGGGAAGTCTAAAGGCTTTGGGGTGTAAGACAGAATGAAAAGCAAAACTCTTTGGGAAAGGAAAAATAAAGCAGGACTAGGAAGCCATGTAATTTCTGGGAAGGAGAGAAGGGGAGGAGTCAGAGGGCTGAGTGGGTGGGCTCCACCCCAGGGACCCAGTTGTGTGCAGCAGGGGAGGGGTGGGTCCTTTTCCCAGGCACGGAGCCACTGCCAGGAATCGGCTCCCAGGCAGGGCAAGGCTTCCATGGAGAAACAGCTCCGTGCTGGGGAATTCCCTGGCCGTCTGTGCTGCAGTTGATGGAAAAACCCTTCCGCGGAGGGGAGCGGCCAGCGGGCCAGAGTGGGGGATATTTGGTGGGGATTGCCTGGGCAGCCGGTTGCCAGGAGGGCTTGGCACGCGACGGAAGGGAGAAAAACTCCCGGCGGGGCTGGGACGGCAAGTCCCCTCTCCAGCCTTTGGCCCTTCAGGCTGAGCCAAAGCGGGGAAAAGGGGGGCCAGCGAAGGGATCCTGGCTTGCTTTACCTAGCCGGGTTTATCTGGGATAGAGCAATCACTTTAACTGTCACTCTGCATGCCGCATACGCTACAGTGAAATTGCCCACCACACACACTATGTAAACAGCGCAAAATAAATAAATAAATACCAACCGAAAAAAGAGAGAGAGACCAAAAAAAATGGGTTAGGCTGATCCAGAAAGAGTTTGGATCTGTTTTTTAAGATCTGTTTTGGAGGGAATCTCAAACACAGGTAGTCCTCGACTTAACAACAGTTCATTTAGTGACCGGCACTGAGAAAAGGGACTTATGGGCGTTTTTTTCGCAGTTACGACCTTTGCAACATCTGCGTAGGCAGGTGATTAAAATTCAGACGCCTGGCAAACGGTTCATACTTACGACCGTTGCTGTGTCCCCCAGGGGTCCCGTGATCCCCTTTTGCGACCGTCTGACAAACATAGTCAACGGGGAAGGCAGATTCACTTAGCGGCCGTGTTATTAGCTTATCGACTGCTGTGATTCGCTTAACAACGGTGGCAAGGAAGGTCATAAGATGGGGCAAAGCTCATTGAACAAATGTCTCACTTCACCATGGCCTCAATTGTGGTCGTAAGCTGAGGACTACCCATCTAAATTTTGGGTTGTTTGCTTGTTTATTATTCACTTTTCTGCATCACCTCCTCCCCCAAAGGGGGAAATTCTGGGCGGTGCACCTTCAAAGGTGAAAATATAGAAACAGTACACAATGGGAAAATGCTGGCGTGAGAATGTGAGGCGTGACGCGTTAAGAGGAGGCAAGAATAATAAAAACCCAGTTGAAAATAACAGTAACTTCCTACAGGAAGGGGCTGATCCTGCTCTTTCTCAAGAATTGTTTTGCAGACCGGATGGATTAAATCAGGGGTCTCCAACCTGGGCAACTTTAAGACTGGTGGACTGCAACTCCCAGAATTCCTCAGCCAGCAGAGCTTACTCTCTTGCAATCCCTTCCTCTGCAATCTCTCTCCACTTTAGGAAATTAAGAGAGAGAAAAAGCAGGCATAGCTGGCTGAGGAATTCTGGGAGTTGCAGTCCACCAGTCTTCAAGTGGCCCAGATTGGAGAGCCATGGCTTAAACGGAACCGGTGGCTATTTGGAAGCCCAGCAGATGTTTACAGCTGCCGAAGGGAGGATGGGAAAACTTTGGCTGGACTTTCACTTTTGGGGGTTTTCTGCTCTCACAGCCCCTGGGGGAGCAGCCTGGCATGAGCCACGGCCCTGGCATCCTGAACCAGCCTGGTCTGTGGGATGTGTCATCGCCTGAGAAAAATGTTTGGAGGTGTTGCATCACTTAAAAGAGGCCGGCGTGTTTGTTAAGGGCTTACGGACAAAACCCCTTGGAGTGCAAGGCAGCCCACTGGACAAATGACCAGAGTTATGGGACCAACAGCACGGGCTGGACTAGAAGACCAGCAAGGTCCCTTCCGTTCTGATTCCAATTCTAAACACACAGATCAGATCCTGGTCGGGTTGCAGATCCCTGCTTGGATCTATTTTTTCCTGGGCCTTCCCTTTTTATGGGGTGGGAGGGGGGGCTGGTCATTGTGTGGGGAACATGGACTGGTGGGTGAGGGAGGGGGGAATACAGGTGATCCTCGACTTACGGCCACCATGGAGCCCCAAAGGTTCTGCCGCTGAGCGAGGCAGTTTTTAAGTGGGGTTCACAAAATGAATCTTGGATTTTGAGTTTTGCTCCCGTTTTACCACCTTCCTCACCACTGTTAAGTCAATCACCGCAGTTGTATACCAGCCATTAAGTGAGTCTGGCTCCCCGCATTGACTTTGCTCGTCATAAAAGGGGATGCTGCAATCGTCATAAATACGAGACAGTTTCCAAAGTTTGATCATCTCGCCAAGGGGGTGCTGCAGCGGCCCTAAACGTCCCTTTTCTCGGCGCTGTTGCAACTTCAAACGGTCACTAAACGAACGGTTGTATGTCGAGGACTGCCGGTAAGCCAGATTTCACGGTTATGGGTTGACTGATAAAGTGCTGAGCCCTCCCCCCCCCATCGTACAAAGGCAGAAGAGTTCCAAACTCCGTGGGGTTCCTGGTGACTCCAAGAAGGGAAACCCCCCCAAAGGCTTCTGGGAAAAAAAGAGGCTGAGCACCTGAAGGATTCTGGGAAGGAGGAAAAAGTCGCTTCCCTCCGAATGATGGGAAAAGGGGCCCTTTCGCTTCCTCTCGTCATCCCGGCCACTTCTCCTTCCCGTGGGTTGCGCAAGGCCCGCAAATGACAACGCAGAAGCGAATATCGCACAACCGGTTGTTGACTTCCTCTCCTGGCTGGTGGGGAAGTCGCTGATGCACACAGGAAATTGCGCTGGCCAAGGCGGCAAGCAGCACACAGGAGGGACCCACAAGGCTTTCGATTGCGTAACCCCGCACCCTTCAAAACACAACCAACCAGGGAGAAACAGAAGTGCCCCCCCCCCCCTCTTGGATTGGGGCCCCCAAGAGGGCAGAGTCCCTCCCCACCCGATCCTTTTGTAGGGCGGGGGCACCCACAGGCGGCCTTGTACAACGGGCATGCGGTGCCAGAGCTGATGGGCTCAACCGCCTTGGCCTCTGAGCATGTGCGGAGCGAGGACTCCTGCCTTCCCATCCGGGGTCCAAGGAAGGGTGCACATGAAATGCAGGCGGAGTTTCCGTCACGCTGTTGGGGTTGACATTTTGAGCCCATTCTGCTGGCATTGCAGGCACTCCTTGACTTACGCCCGCAATGGGGCCCGATTTTCTGTTGCTATGCAAAACGGTCGTTAAGTGCGTTTTGCCCCATTTCTTTCTTCCCACTGGCATTAAGTGAATCTCTGCAGTTGTTAAGCGAATCTGACCCCAGGACACTGCAAGCGTCATAAGTATGCGTCAGTTCAGTTACCAAACATCTGAATTTTCATCATGGGGAAGCTGCAAAAGTCGTGACTGTGAAAAATGGTCACAAGACACCTTTTTCAGTCCTGTTCTAACTTTGGTTCTTTGTTTTTGTAATAATTTTTTTTTATTTTTATATTTTAAAAAACATCTCTAGGTGAACAATGTGGTTCCGGGTTTTTACATTTCAGTACAAACGTGATCATGATTACATGTTCAGTTTTCATATCCAAATTCATATCATATGATTCCATTTTTCTTTAAATATTCCCATATTTAAGTTAGTGCTGTTGTAATTTTAAATGGTCACTAAGTTGAGGACTGCCTTTGCGCCTAGTTTATTATGTTGTAAGCTGCCCTTGGTTGCACATGTGTGAGCTCCCCCTCCCCCATAAATTTATTCTATAATGATCTGGCCAAAGAAAATCAAAATATTCCCCATAATGCCGTCGGCATTGACAAACTCAAGTCAATTGCAAAAGGCAGCTTGACTCGGAAGAGCCTCCATCCTGCGACCACATCTGTCTCCGCCAGGACCTTGGGACAGATGTGAGAGTTGGATAAAAATACCCGATCCAGTCTAAACATCTAGCTGACTGTGCGACAAACCCTGACCATGACTTAGTAGTTGAATACTTGAACACCTTCGTCACTGACAAACCCAATGTTGGTCAATTGCCAAAGATGGCTGGACTTGGAACAGCTTCCCGTGGCTGGACGCAAATTAAGACCGACAAGAGCAACCTCTGCCTATTTCAGGTCCTTGATGGGAAGGACTCGATCGGTGCACCCAAAGGCCAGATCCAATCTAAACATCTGTCTGACTGTCCGAAGAGCCACAATCATCTTTTCTTGCCTTAAAGCTGACCCTGATCGGTTGAGATCGGCCGGCATTCAAGGGACCGTGACGAGCTCCTTTGGCACACCTACGTTCTCCTCCATCTGCCACCACCGCTTCTCGCACTCATGGCCCAAGGGCTGGGAAAACCCTCCACAAATGGCAGCGTCTGGCCTCCTCGAGACACCCCTGACTCATCACCCCAGCCTGCTGGCTACAATTTCACGGGGGCTGAGCGGCTGGGGAAGTGCCTTGTTTGGCAGGGAGAAGGTGGGGCGGGGCACAATAAAGTGCTTAAAAAGAATCGGTTCCTCTTTGCTGACATCACCTGGAATCATGAAGGGCAAAGCAAGAGAAATGAATCCGTGTATTCATAGCTATGTTTTTACTTATACCTATTATCTTGTAAGCAATTGACAAAAATAAATAAATAAAAATAAAAATAGAAACAGGCGGAGGGACTTGGGGAAAACAAGGAGGGGGGGCAGCTGGGGAATTGTGGGAGTTGAAGTCCATGGGCTTTAAAGTTGCCAAGGTTGCCCCCACCCCCACTTGCCAAGAGCAGGAGACTCCAAACGTAGCCACTTCAAGATGTATGGACTTCAACTCCCAGAATTCCCCAGTCAGCTGGCTGGGGAATTGTGGGAGTTGAAGGCCATAAATCTTAAAAGTGGCCGAGTTTGGAGACCTCTGGCCTAGAGCAGGGGTCTCCAACCTTGGCAACTTTAAGCCTGGAGGACTTCAACTCCCACAATTCCCCTGAAGTCCACCAGGCTTAAAGTTTTGCTGGCTGGGGAATTCTGGGAGTTGAAGTCCTCCAGGCTTAAAGTTGCCAAGGTTGGAGAGCCCTGGCCTAGAGGATGGATGGATGACGAGTGGACAGATGGACAGACGGCTGGCTGGATAGATGGATAGATGGGGGATGGGTAGATGGACAGATGGCCGGACAGGTGGATGGATGCAGACAGAAGACAGACACATAGATATGCACACATAAGAATTTTTTCCCTTTCCCGAGGAGGGTCTGTGGCCCTGCTTGCAACCCCTCCCTCTTCCTCCCCCGCCCTTTGAACCATGGGTTGCTTCGGACAAATCCCACCCAAGCCCAGGCAGGCATCCGCAGGAGCAGCCCCGCCGAAGCAAGGGGAGAGAGAGGAGCCCCCCTACTCAGCCCCATTGTCCTCGGAGTCATGAAGGCTGCTTAGTAAACCCTGATTAAGTGCCTTTATTCACGCGGGCACCGGGTTTATGTGGCTGATTCTGAGACACGATGCAATCAGTGTTTGGTCGCAGTTCCTTCCTTCGGCTGAGCAGGAAATGGGGAGGAGGGTGGGAGAACCCTATGCCCCCTGGGGGTGCTTCCTCCTTTCCTTTTCCTTAGCCAAGCTAGCTCCTGGCCATGGGCAGAGTTCTACAGAAGAGCCCCCACCATCCAGGTGCTCCCCTCATTTCCCCCACCCGAAAGAATTGGGGGAGGAAGGGGAGAGGAGCTCCTTCAGAAGCCGACCCCCTGGCAGGGGGCTCTGCTGACAGAACAGGGGAGGGGGCAGGTTTGGGCCGTGGAGAACAGAGGCCAGTCCGGGCAGGGTCTGGGAGTACGGCCGCTGGCTGCTCTCTTCCAACTCCCCGCCCATCTGAGGACCATCCCAGTGGGCACCTGCCTTGGCCCAGGGCGCAAGACAGCTGCACCCTGGGATTGGATCCTACCCACTCATAGGTGCAGCCGCCTTCGTCCATGGGGAGAGCGTGCAGAGATCGATTCATTTGCACACTCAGGACCAGGACAAAGTCCTCGACTTGCAATGGTTCATTTAGTGACCGCTCAAAGTTACAGCGGCACTGAAACAAGCGACTTATGACCGTTTCTCAGAGTCACGGCCTTTCCTCTGGTCAGATGTCTGGCAACTGGCTCGCATTTATCGCGGTGTCCTGGGATCGTGTGATCCCCTTTTGCGACCGCCTGGCAAGGGAAGTCCCTGGGGAAGCCAGAGTGACTGAACAACCACGCTAACTGCTTCCTTGTCCAAAAGCCAAGCCAGTCCCAGGCTGCATTAAACAATCGAATCAAGGACACGTGATGTGTCACTAGCACCCCCTGATAATGCTTTGGTAAGGCCACAACTACTGGGCCTAGGTTTGGTTGCCACAAAGTAAAAAAAGAGGTTGAGACTCTGGAAAGAGTGCAGAGAAGAGCCACCAAGAGGAGAAGGAGGGGACCGGAGGCCAAAACAAATGAAGAACAACTGCAGGAATTGGGTATGGTTAGTTTAATAAGGTTAGTTTAATAAAAAGAAGGACCAGGGGTGACACGAGAGCAGTCTTCTAGTATTTGAGGGGCTGCCACAGAGAGGAGGGAGGGGGTCAAGCTATTCTGCAAAGCCCCTGAAGGCAGCACAAGAAGCAACGGATGGAAACCAAACAAGGAGAGAAGCAACCGGGGACTTAGTGAGGAGTTTCCCGTTAGACCAATCCACTGGTGGAAGGGTTTGCCTCCTGGAGCGGGGGCTGCATCCCTGGAGGGTTTTAAGAAGAGACTGGACAACGATTTGGCTGAAATGGTGTCCACCCCCCCCCCCCCGAAGCAGGGGGTTGGACTAGAGGACCTTCAGGGTCCCTTCCAACTCGTTATTTTGCATTCATGGGAAAAAAACTGGCACCTAAAGGTCCTCCCCAACCAAGGTTTGCTCTTGGGCCCCACCTACGGGTCAGAAGGCACATTGCAGGAAGCCAGTGCTTGACGCTGCATGGTTAAAGAGGCTTGATCGAAGTGCTAGAAAAATGATTTGAAGCTGCCTGACAGAATGCAGGGGGCTACCTCCCCCCCAAAAAAAATCATTAGTCCCTCAATTAGTCCCTTCTTCCAGTTCTCCCTTTACGGCACATGTTTGCAAGGCAGGAAATGCAAACCAGGGCAAAGGCTGTTCCCAAACCAGATGACCCAAAACCAGAGGTCCCCAAATCTGGCAACTTTTAAGACCTGCGGACTTCAGCAAAGTTGGCTGGGGAATTCTGGGAGTGGAAGTCCACAGGCCTTAAAGTTGCCAGGTTTGGGGACCCCTGCCCAAAACGGTCGCTTCTTATCCCTGCTCAAAACAAGACAAAACGTTAAAAAAGAAGAGGAAGCCCACGTGTCACTGTTTTTCGAACTGCCACCTGCAGTGTCTGTATGGTGGGGGGGGGGGAAGCCCCACAGCCAGCCGCACGAGAGAGCGAGGATTGTGAATTGCGTGGTGTGGTTTCACATTCGCTCAGCAAAACACAGGAACTTCGCCCTGCAGCCAGGAAGGTTCTTGGGCTTAAAGTCAGAGGAAGCCCTGCAGGGAGGGCTCCACCACCTCAGAACGTGTGAATCCTTTTTTTCTCACCCCCCCTGAGTTGGGGGCACGGGGGGGGGCTGCTCCTGCCTCGCCAGGACCACTAAAGGCCAGGGCAGGTGGGTGGGTGGGCGTGCCTCAGTTTTCCCTTTGCAATTTGCAGCCACGACAAACCGCGTGGACTGGGGACACGTGGATCACTTGGAGACAGTGATGTGTGTGTGTGTGTGTGTGTGTGTGTGCAAATGGAGCACAGGGGGGCCTCGACTTACGACAGTCGGGACCAAAATTTCCCTTGCTAAGCGAGGAGATTGTTAAATTTAATTTTTAATTGTTTTTAATTATTGTTGTTATTGTATTTTTTAATGGCTGTACACCGCCCCGAGTCCCGCAGGGAGAGGGGGGCGGTATATAAATCTTGTAAATAAATAAATAAGTGAGCCGCACGTGACTTTATGAGCTTTTTTTTTGCCACCGTTGTTAAGCGAAACCCTGCCGTTGTTAGGTGAATCATCACACAGTCGTTAAGTGAATCCAGTTTTCCCCACTGACTGCCTTCCTGGGTGGGTGGAGGCGGCTTGGATTAAGCCCTATGCCAGTGGTTCTCCACCTTTCCTTCACCACCGACCGCCTCCAAAGACGGTTTGGGGCCATGGACCCTCAGGTTTGGTCACTACGATATAAAACAGGTGCTGGGACCCTAGAAGAGTGACGGGTGGCGAACCTTTTCATTGTGGTGTGCCGGAAGTGCGCATGCCAGCACTCACAATGTAATGCACCCCACCCGCCCTGCGTATGCGTGTGCAACACCCCCCCCACCCCTTACCTGCACTGCGCATGCATGTGCCTCACAGCTGATTTTTGGCCCGTTGCAGGCCGCTTTCACCCTACCAGAGGCTTGAGGGAAGCCTCTGCAGCCTTGGGAGGCTGAAAAATGGGCCCGTTTCAGCAGTTCTGGTATTTACGGAAGGCCTGGGAGGGCGAAAAAGGCCTCAAACAGGCTGAAAAATCAGCTGGGAGGTGCGTGCATGCACAGTGCAGGTCAGTTTGGCTGGGGCTTGTGTGCCCGCACAAATAGCTCTGCAGGCCACCTTCGGTCCACCATCCCGGCCCTAGAAAGTGTGCAGAGAAGAGATAGGAAGATGGCAAGTAGCTTGGGGGCTAACTCACACGAGGGGATGGTTGAGGGAACTGGGGATGTCCAGCCGAAGGGAGAGAAGGACGAGGGGTGACAGGATAGCATCTTCCAATGTTTGAGGGGCTAAAAAAGACCTATTTGCCAAAGCCCCTGAAGGCAGGACCAAAATAAAAATAAAACAATGGATGGAAATTAATCCAGGAGAGAAGCAACATGGGACTAAGGAGCAATTTCCTGACAGGGAGGATAATTAACCCGTGGGAGGATTTATCTCCAGAAGTTGTAGGGGCTCCAGCACTGGTGGTTTTTAAGAAGAAACTGGGTAACCATTTGTCTGAAATGGTCCACGGTCTCCTGCTTGGGCTGGGGGTTGGACTAGAAGACCTCCAGGGTCTCTTCCAGCCCTATCCAATCCCCTTTGGATTAAAAGAGGGCTGGGCCGGAGGAGGAGGAGGAGACAAGCTGCCTAAGAAATCCCAAAGAGGGAACTTTTGGGTTGCTGACACAGCTCCCGCCAAGCGGCTTGGCACTGGCTGGGTTTTTCCAATAGCTCAGCGCCTGCCTTGGCTTCCGAAGAGGGGAAAAGGAGGCCCAGCTAAAGCGGCTTAGAACAGGGTGTTCTGTTGCTGGCTGCCAGAGCTTCCTGTCCCCCTCCCTGCCCTTGCAACAGAACCGGGGCGGGGGCGGGGTGAGGGGGGCAGGACGAGGCAGGGCTGCTCTGGAGAGAAGCCACCCAGCTGCAGGCAAAAACTTTGGGCAACCAGAAAGGAAGGAAAAGGTTCCTCGGCTTTCGCTGATGCAACTGGACGCCCGTGGCAAGAACTGGACGTCCTACCCTCTCCACGCCTGGAGTAAAAGGTTGCAACAGTGGCCCCTGTGGAATTGCAGGAGGAAGCGAGTGGTGTCCTTCTCCAACACCCCCCTCCCAGGAGCAACAAAAAAGCACCCCCAGACCTTTCCTGTCCCGGGGGTCCTGGGTCGGCTTGGATGCCCAGTTCCTCCTGCCCGAGTTTGCCTTGTCTGGGGGGGGGGGGGTTAGGGGGGATTCTACAACAGCAGAGGGCCTCACCCCAGTGGCGGGACAGCCTCCCTTCTGCAGGAGGCTTGGCTAGGTGGGCTCCCGGTTCCCCCCCAGAGGAAGGGTCTGCTGGGGGAGATTTCCTGGAAAGGATTTGGGGCAGACATGCTTCGGGAAGAGCAGAGGAGGGTCTGGGAGCTTCTCAGGCCTGGCTCAGCGGGGGGCAGCTCCGTGCGCGACCTCACCGGCTTAAGCAGAAGGGTGGGCAGATGCTCTGGAGGGATCCACTTCTGAGACCAAAGAGGCAGATTTTGCTCTTGATAATCACGAGTGATTGGAACCCACGGAGACCAAGACAAAGCTGGCAACGATGGGAATCTGGCACAAAAAGATGAGGGAGGATGCGCACACGCCCCCCCAAGAAAAGGGAGGCTGGCTCTTGGTTTCATGGGCCGATTGCCACGTTGGCACGCTGCTGGCCCACAGCCTCCCCAAAGCCCTTTCTTCCATCCGCTTCTGGGTTTTTCCTCTTTCCTGGCCTGCAACAGACAAGGCCCTCTCCAGCTGAAGAGGCTGGTTGGTGTGGCTCCTTAACTGGTCAGGAGAAAATGCTGGCCAGGCCCCAAACCACCCCAATGGACAGAGCGGAGAGAGCAAGCGCTCAACCTGAATAAAACTCCGAGAGAAGAGGGTATCTGTAGCTCAGGATTGGACTGTGCAGGCCCTGGTTGCTCTCTGTGTGGCAGCTTTTATGCAGATGTTTCATGACCGCAACTAGGCAACGTCATCAGAGATAGAAGGGAGAGGGGTTGTGGAGAGGAGGAGGAGGAAGCAGGGGAAGGACTGTGAGATCCTCGGTACTCTCTGAATTTGGCTCTTTCCTTGCAGACGTTTCGTTACCGAACTAGGTAACATCACCAGTGCTAGTAGTAGGGTGTGTAGAATGGGGAGGGGGAGGAGGAAGAAAGGACTGTGGGGTCCTTGGCGCTCTCTGAGCTTGGTGGTTTTCCTGCAGACATTTTATCACCCAACTAGATAATATTACCAGCACCTTTTTTTGAACTAAACTCATTAGGCAGTTTTTATTGTGTGCAATGTCTTCGATCAAGTGTAACAGAAAAGTCAGCAAAAAAAAGAGATAATGTTTATGGAAGCTTCCTCCTCAGCCCAGAAGTCATCCTCTTACAGATACACATTTGACAACAAAAGGGTCCGTATAAAATTGGTATTTCGTGCCCAGATCCATCTTCCGGCTACTGAGTTGGAGAAAGCTGTTTATCTGCCTGATGGGCCTTTGGGATCAATGGTCTTTTAAATAATCAGTTCTGAAACCTCCCGCAGTTGTGGGAGGCATTGTGGGGCAAGACTTCACCAGGGTTTCCCCTAAGTGAAAATAAAATTAGGAAAAAATGGCCAGCTAGCTACAGGAGAGCTTTACGGCCCGCAGACGGCAGAATTTGGATGATGGACGCAAACCCTATCCGAAACTTGAACACCGCACAGGATGAGGACGAAAGGACGAACGGAGATGAACGGAAGGCAAGACCGAGACCCGGAGTTGCAGCCCCCTCGGCTCTTCTGTCCAGGGGCCGGAATCCAGACAAGGCCTGCAGATCACAAGGTCCCCTGCGAGGGCATCTTGCCCGTGATCTTGTTGGAGCACTCCAGGAGGGCGTTGTGGATGTCCTTGGCACAGGAGATCTGGGACTTGATCATGCTGAGGTACTGGGTGTAGGGCAGGCTCTCTGCCTGGACCGCGTCGGGCTTGGTGGCCGTGGGCACCAGGGTGGGCGAGTGCTTGGCGCTGTCGAAGCTCTGGGAGAGACACTCGTGGGCCAGGCGCTGGCATGAGGGAGAGAGGGGAGGAGAACAGAGCTGACCGGATGTTACCCCGGGGAGGGTCTGCAAGCAGCGGCCTCTTCCTGCCAGAGGAAGACCGAGACCAAGTTTCCTGGCGGCGGGAGCAATTAACCGGCGGAACTGCCTGCCCCAGGAGTTGTGAATCCTCCAACACCGCAGGTTTTCAAGAAGGGACCAGACAGCCACCTGTCTGGGATGCTACAGGTAACCCTCGACTTACGACCACAACTGAGCCCAGAATTTCTGCTGCTAGGCAGGTTAAGTAAATGCTGCTCCATTTTGTGACCTTTCTCACCACGGTTTGTTAAGTGAATCACTGCAGTTGTTAAGTGAGTAATCTGGCTTCCCCCTAGACTTGGCTTGTCAGGAGATCGCAAAAGGGGATCCCGTGACTGTCATAAATACGAGCCAATTGCCAAACCCCCAAATTTCGATCCCGTGACTGCAGGGAGGCTAAAATGGTCACAAGTATGAAAATGGCCATAAGTCACTTTTTTCAGTGCTGTTGTTACTTTGCCACTAAATGAACTGTAGTAAGTGAAGGGCTACCTGCATAGGGCTTCCTGTTTGAGCAGGGGGTTGGACTAGAAGACCTCCAAGGTGCCTTCCAATCCTGTTATTTGGTTATTGTGCAGAGAGACTGGCAGTTCCTTCCCACAATCACATCCGAGAGCTCTTAAAAGGGTGCCCACCCCCAGCTGCACCCACCAGAGATGTGGAGTAAGAAAGAGGGGGACAAAACCCCAAATCCCAGCAAGGCGCACAAGTGGGGATCCGTGGCCGATGAACGAGAGTGGACCCCCCCCTTGCTGGACTTACCAGACAGAGTTCGAGCTGGTCACACAAGGCGTAAAATTCCTCCAGGCTTTTGTCCACTCTCTGCACGGGAACTTCGCTGATTTTCCTGAAGGAAAGAAAGAAAGAAGAGTTTGCCGTTTTGGCAGAAGAAAAGGGAGCTGGCTGGGCAGGCTTAGTGGGCCCCAGAGAGGGAAGGTGGCATGAACTCACTGCCCGCTGTCGATGCTGGTGTTCTGGACGAAGTTCTGGGCAGCCACCTTCATCAGGTTCTGAAATGGGGAAGGAGAATATTAAAAAGGAGCTTCCAAGCAGCCACCTCTAACGAAAAAAATGGATAGGTTAACATTAAAGATAAAGAAGATAAAGAATATTTTTTAACATGGGATTTGTTCTGCCAATGGTTCGATATTAGAGGCAAAAATTAGAACCTGGAAGAATATCACTATGTACAAGTGAATAGAATAGAACAGAACAGAATAGAATTCTTTTACTGGCCAAGTGTGACTGGACACCCAAGGAATTCGTCTTGGTGTAAATATTCTCAGTATACATAAGGAAAAGGAACATTTGTTAAGAATCAAGAATCATAACGTACAACACTTAATGATAGTCATAGGGTACAATAAGCAATCAAATCATACCAGGAAACAGTCCATATAAATCGTAAGGATACAAGGGACAAAGTTACAGTCATACAGTCACAAGTGGGAGGGGATGGGCGGTAAGGAGTGATAAGAAGATTAATAGCAATAGAAGTGCAGACTTTGTAAATAGTTGGACAGTGTGGAAGGAATTGTTTGTTTAGCAGAGTGATGGCCTTCGGGGAAAAATATTATTTATTTTATTATGAATAAAATTGACCTAGACAATACACTGTTTACTAAGCACTTATGTATGTTAAAGAAAAATGTATAATACACACACAGACACACACAGAGAAATATACCATTTCCCCAAAAACAAGACCTACCCTGAAAGTAAGTCCTAGCTTGATTTTTACATGTGCGCCCAAAATAAGCCCTAATTAAGATCCCACCTACTCCAGAGTGGACAGGTAAAAATGAAGCTAGGGTGGGGATGGGGGGGGGGTGGAGCTGCCCTACTACTTACCTTTGGACAGTTGCAGCCAGGCCTGGCACCCCCACCCCCCGACACCTGCCTTGGCCGGCCCATTTCTTCTGCAGGCGGCAAGGCTTTCCTGAAGGCCTCTGGAGCTGATAAGAAAGCTCTGGATCGATCATGAAGAATGCAGAGGCCTTCAGGAAAGCCTTGCTGGCCGCAGAAGAAGTTCCTGAAGGCCTGTGACAGCAAAAAGGAGGCCGGGGGCGACACACACACAAGTGAGGTTAGTCAGTGGAGGAATATCCCCTGAAAATAAGACCTGGTGCCTTTTTTGGTGGCAAAAAAAATAAGCAGGGTCTTATTTTCGGGGAAACAAAGTATGTGTGTGTGTGTGTATATATGTATGTATGTATGTATGAATATAAATTTATGTATGTATAAAAGAGGAGAATCTCTGGGTCTGAGGGTCGCACTGGGGTCCCTCGTGTACCTGCAGGCTCTCTTTCAGCTGCGGCAGCAGGAGGCGGAAGCGCTGCACCGGGTCGAAGTCCTGCGCCTGCGCGGCTACCTGCATGCCCGAGGGCGCCGGCCCCGCGGCCAGAGGAGGCGCCCCCGCCGCGGCCTGCTGCCCCCCGGCCCCCGAGGGCCCCACCTGGCCCATCAGCGGCGGCTGCGGGGGCGCCTGGGGCTGCGGCGGAGGGACCTGCGGCTGAGGCGGCGCCGCCATCTTCGGCGGCTCTCGCGGGACTACCCTTCCCGGCGTGCCCTGCACCGCGGCGTCTCTCTGCGCGATGGCGTGCCCCGCGGAAGCGCTTCCCCCCGCGACGCAATCATGAGAGCGACTTTTCTCGGCTGGCCTTTCGCGGAGCGCGGCCCTCTGGGAGCTGTAGTCCCTCCATGCTTAGCGCGAAGGACATCGGCGGGCTACCGGACTCCGCTTCCCGGCGCTCCCTGCGGCAGGAGAGGTCTGGCGCCTGCGCCCTCGGTCGCTGGTGGGAGCCGCTGCCATGGCGCCCACGATCCAGACTCAGGCGCAGCGGGAGGAACCGGGCCACAGGTGGGGAGGAGGCGCCCCCGGGTGGGGGGACCCCCGGCCTTTCCCCCTCCATCCTCCGCTGTCATTGACTCTCTCCCGGTCCGCTTCTTCTTCTTCTTCGCAGGCCCAACTCGCACCGGACGCTCCCCGAGAGGTAAGGCGGTCCCCCGCCCCCTGTCCCGCCGGGGGGCTCCGGCCCCGCAAGAGGCGGCGATGGCGGCCTCCCCCTGACTCCCGCCCTCCCTCCCTTCTCCCACAGGTCCGGGGTGGTTTGCCGCGTCAAGTACTGCAACAGCCTCCCCGACATCCCCTTCGACCCCAAGTTCATCACCTACCCCTTCGACCAGAACAGGTGAGGACCCCCCGCCCTCCCCCCTCCGCAAAAAGCCTCTCTCCCCCTCCTCAGCCCTTGGCGCGGAAAGAGGCGAGGGAAAGCGCGGGGAAACCTGCCCTGGGCGGGTGGGCTGGATGACCTCGGAGGCCCCCTCCAACAGGGCCCTGTTTCTCTTCAACCTGGGAAGGGGGGGCTTAAAGCAGCAACTTTGGGGGGATTCTGGGAGTTGAAGTCCACCTGTCTTCAAGTGGCCGACTTTGAAAAATGTGGGGCTCAGTTGCGGCCGTAAGTTGAGGACTGCCTGTCCTTTGTCTTGACTGTGGGCCGAAAGCCGTGAGGAATGAGCTTGGCCTCTTCACGGTTCAGCGAAGGCCGCCCAGAATACATGCCACAATTTGGGGGACCTCTTTGCCTTCTTTGAATTGCTGCAGGGTTGGGGTCCCCAGGAAGCCGAAGCCCTTGAACCCCCTACTTTTCCTGCAATGGGGCGGGGGGGGGGGCTTTTTATGTCCAGCCTGGGGTTTGGCTGGTCTCGCTTAGGAAATGGGACCGCCTTGCTGCCAGTGGACGTTTCTGAGTGGGGTTCAGCTTTGGACAGCTGCTCAGGCGATTTTCTGCTGATGAAGGTTTTTGTGGCTTCCTTCCCCGCTCCAGGTTTGTCCAGTACAAGGCCACCTCGCTCGAGAAGCAGCACAAGCACGACTTGCTGACGGAACCCGACTTGGGAGTCACCATAGATCTGATAAACCCGGATACGTATCGCATTGACCCCAATGGTGAGGTGGACACTCTCTACGCCCATCGCAGTGGAGGGTTAATAATGTCTGTGAGCAAATCGATGCTGGTTGGGGAGGTGTGCCCGTTTTGTGGGTGAGGAGAACCTGCATCCCAGATTTCGGGTACGCACTAAATAACTAGCTGCTGGAGAGATAACACAACTATGCTGTGAATTCAAACCTCCTCCTGGGATTTCTGTCACTGAGTGATGCGGTTACATGATGTTGTGGTTTACATTGCTTAGCATGGGAAGTTTTGGTCCCAATTACTGGTGTTACACAATTAAATCTCCGGTGATCTAACACAGCAGGATTCCAGGAGTTTAGCTACAGAATGCAAAGAGGCCGGACTGCATCTCAACCCTTTGCACAGCTCTCCAAGCTCAATGGGGGGGAATCAACCTGTGACCATGTTTGGTTTCTTTTAGTTCTTTTAGATCCTGCGGATGAGAAGCTGCTGGAGGAGGAGATCCAGGCACCCACCAGTTCCAAGAGGTAGTGCAATCCCTCAGACGCCGCAGCCTCCTCCTGCTGCCCCTGTTCTTACTCCAGATGCCCCTCTGTCCCCCACCCCTGCATCAGATTGTCCAAAGTTTCTTGCAGCTGTCCTTCGTGGCCGTGGCTCTTTTAAGTGATGTCCTTCTTTGTGAGAGAGTCCCTAAGATCTCTGGACCTTAACATCTGCCTCTTAAGTCTCCACGACTCTCCTCAGCCTCACCATGCTGGCAGCTGCTCCATTCCCTCTCTTTCACACATATTTATTAATATACCACCCATCTCAACTATCCAAAGCAACTCTGGCTGTATATACATATGCATACATTTAACTGAAGAATGAAGACCATACATTAGGTCCCAGTTAAGCTGATTTATTGCTCAGGCCTCTACACAAGAATCTAATCAATGCAGGGTGGCCAGCACTAAATTGGCGCTGGGTAACATTTCATGGAATTCAAGAGCAGTTGGGCACACCGTTTGTGGCAACGTAAGGACCCCAGGCTGATTCCTCTCTTGACTCCGGCCTCTTTTTCTCTACACTGAGCATTATAGCTGCTTTTGAGGGAGTAAATGGTCTCTTGCAATACTTGCTACATTGGGATCTTATTTCTGTAATTCCCCGGGAGTCACTGTGAACAAATTGGGCAGCCACAGAAATGTTCTTAATAAATACAGATTGTACCGTGCACTCAAGATTGGGACTGGTACACTGGTTTGGAATAACTTTAAACCTGACTGGTTTTATGTAGGAACCAGTAGTTAGAATAGGGTCTTTTTCAAACAAATTATACTTCTGTGCCAAGGAAACCTGACACTCATTTTAAGTCAAGGGCACAAACGGCCTTTTTGGTACTAGTCAGTGTGTGTGGAGGAGTTGGCATTCCTGCGCTGGCTGGGAATAATTGGATTTTAGCCTGATGGGCTTTGGGGAAGGCAACTCTGAGGAAGAACAAAAATCCAGGTGGACTTTTGCTGTTGCTGTTTTTCTCTTCAGATCACAGCAGCACGCCAAAGTTGTGCCATGGATGCGGAAGACCGAATACATCTCCACTGAGTTCAACCGCTACGGTGTCTCCAATGAGAAGCCAGAGGTTAAGTGAGTAGAAAGATCGTTTGGGTTAATTCGCCATTATTAATTTCCGTCCAGCTTTGCGCCGGCAAAGAAATAACTCTAGTGGTGAGTCTGATTCTACTGAGAAGGTGTTTGGAGAGCGGCTGTGTGTCTTGGCTCAAAAGTAACTCTCTCCCTGAGTCCGGCGCAAAGGAAGCCAAGCTGAGACTCCCGTTCTGAATTCTTCTTCTCCCCCCCCCCCCCCCCCCCCTCCCCCAATCTCCTTTTGCTTAGAATTGGCGTGTCTGTCAAACAGCAATTCACCGAGGAGGAGATCTACAAGGACCGAGACAGCCAGATCGCAGCTATTGAGAAGACCTTCGAGGATGCTCAGAAGTCAGTGAGTGCCCTTCCTCTTCCTTCCCTCTCCCCCCCCCAAATCGCCTTTCCTTTAATTGTTGCACTTTTTTAGTGTTAGAGGTGGAATCTGTGCAGAAAGAAAGAGGGAAAGTAACAGAATAACAGAGTTGGAAGGGACCTTGGAGATCTTCTAGTCCTGTAGAACCGGAGAGTCCAACCTTGGTGACTTTAAAACTTGTGGATTTCAATTCACAAGTTGTGAATTGAAGTCCACAGGTTGTGAGTTGAAGTCCACAGGTTGCCAAGGATGGACACCCCTGCTATAGAAGCTTTCTGGAGCCATTTTTATTCCCTTTGCATTGGTGGCTTAAATTGGGGTGGGTGAGGGAGGGGCGAAGAGAGCTTTGCAGAGCCTACATTCCGGCACAGCAAGGGTGGCTGTGTTCCCTCTTTCTGGGGTGTCTCCTAATGGGAAACTCTGCCCCCCTCCCCAGATTTCTCAGCACTACAGCAAGCCCCGCGTTACCCCAATGGAAGTCATGGCGGTCTTTCCTGACTTTAAGGTAAGGGGAAAGCAAGGTGGCCCCAGGGAAGAGCCGGCTGGGTGGGGTGAGAGGTCAGCAGGCCACCCCGCCTGCCCCTCCCCGGAAGGACTTGCTGGGCTCTGAGCTGCTGTTCTCAGTCTCCACCCACCCCTCTCTCCTCCCTGCCAGATGTGGATCAACCCCTGTGCTCAGGTCATTTTTGACTCTGATCCAGCGCCCAAGGACACCAGCGGGGCAGCAGCTCTGGATATGATGTCACAAGCCATGATTAGGTGAGACCAGGGTTTATTTATAAAGTAGGGAGGGGGAAAGCCAGCCCTGGTTTCCTTGCCGAGGATGTTTTATCTTTATTTTTTTTTTAGTATCTCACCTTTATTTTTACAAATAAGGCAATGAACATATCCAACATAATGTTCTCCTCCTATTTTCCCCACAACAACCCTGTGTGGTGGGTTGAGCTGAGGGAGAGAGCAACTGGCCCCAAGTCACCCGGCTGGCTTTCGTGGCTGAGGCCGGACTAGAACTTGCCGTCTCCCACTTTCTGGCCTGGCCAAGTGGGCTCTCCTTGTGCCTCGACCTCTGGCACTTCTTCAGAGGCGGGCTTTTCCGCACCACCGTGGAGCCCGGCCCGGGGAGCTCCGTGCCCCTTTGCACCCCTCCGGCCTTCCCCCTTTTATCCGCTGGTGCCTGCCAAGGTTTTGCTTGGCCCGGTGGCTGTTCCGTCCCAAGCAGGGAGCTGATAGCGCCTCTCTCCCGCTTTCCCTCCGCCTCCAGGGGCATGATGGATGAAGAGGGCAACCAGTTCGTGGCCTACTTCCTTCCCGTGGACGACACGATGCGGAAGCGCAAGCGCGACCAAGAAGAGGAAATGGATTACGCACCCGAGGACATGTAAGTGAGCGCAGGCGCCGGGCGTCGTCGTACGGAGGAGGCAGTAGACAAGCGGGGCTCAGGCGGAGCCCAGAAGGGCTCTTGGTTTGGAAACGGTCAGCAAGCTGCATACAGCTTAGCTTACATTTCCCAACCGGCTTAGTTTGAATTTGGCTTTTCCGAGTGCTGGGATAAAACCCCATCATTTTATGGGGTTGCCTGGATTGGTAGACAGTCCTCTTCCCCCCCCCCCCCCCCCCCCCGAGCTCTTTACTTCAGAGGGGACATTAAGTTGCCTGGACTGTTTTGATTCGCCTCTCCTTGCCTTGCCGTTGCAAAGTAGCGCCTCCCCACTGATGGGGTTTGGGTGAGCTAGAAAATCAATCCAATTGTAGGGAGTGGAATTGAATGAGGAAGGGGTGGATTTTCCCCAAGCAGATGTGAAACTCTCTTCCCCCTACCCAAAATCAGATACGAGTATAAAATTGCCCGGGAATACAACTGGAACGTTAAGAACAAAGCCAGCAAGGGCTACGAGGAGAATTATTTCTTCATCTTCCGGGAAGGCGACGGGGTCTATTACAACGAACTGGAAACCAGGTGAGGGGGAGGGGCACGGAAGGTGGGGCCTCCCTGGCTGTGGTTTTATGATCCAGTTTCCAGCAATGCTGTAATTTCACATGGTCACTAAGTGAACTGTTGTAAGCCGAGGACTGCCTATACTGTGCTTAAGGAATGCCATCTCCTTCAGCACTGCCCTGCTTTTGCTCAGTAAGGGAGGGGGTGTTGGGAATGCTGTCAAAGAATTGCCTGAACAGCTGTAGGTCCTTGGATAAAAGGGGCCTGGGGGGGACTGAGATGCTGGCAAGGGGAGCCCCAGGCCGCTTCCGCCCTCTCTGACCACCTCCTCCCCGGCAGAGTGCGGCTCAGCAAGCGGCGAGCCAAGGCCGGCGTCCAGTCAGGCACCAACGCGGTGCTGGTGGTGAAACACAGGGACATGAACGAGAAGGAGCTGGAGGCACAGGTAGGGCTGGGTGTCCTAGTGGGCAGAGGCTTTGCCCGAACGCCCCTCCCATGGCCGAGGGAAGGAGGGGTCTTCAGCTGAGAGTCCCACTCGGACACCTTCACGTCCTCCACAGGAAGCCCGCAAAGCCCAGCTGGAGAACCACGAACCCGAGGAGGAGGAAGAGGAGGAGATGGACTTGCGCAAGGAGGCCCAAGGCTCAGGTGGGTGGTCTTCCTCCCAGATCCTGGCCGGCCCTTCCCCGGCTCTTTCTGTCTGGCCCGCTGGAGCTCAGCCGGAATCCACTGGAAATAAGGGAGCCAAGCAGTACCGCTGCACAGCTTTGGTTTTCAAGGCTACTTCTCTGAAACCCCCCTGTGTGCAGGCCTCCACAGCCCTAACCCAGAGCCCAGCCTGGGCTGCTTCGCACAGTGGGGCCCACAAACAAGTCTGCGTAGAGAGCAGACACCCTCCCTTTCCTTAGGGAAACTGCCTGGCCTCCGTTTTTGGCCCCGGCCCTCAGGAGACCAAACCTGACAATCCCAGTTTCTCCTTTGGGCCCCTGGAGGACATTTAAGGGCCCACCCCCCCACCACAGAGGGGGCTTCTTGAGCGCTCAGCCCACCACCGTCCCTCTGCTGTCTTCCCCTACTTCAGACGAAGAGCCGGAGAAAGGCAGTGAGAGCGAGAAGGAGGCCAGCGAGGCCGAGGAGGAGGAGGAAGAGGAGGAGGAGGAAGAGGAGGAGGAGGAGGAGGAAGTCCACTCCCCCAGTGAGGGCGAGGGCGTCCCGGCCGAGGAGAGCGAGGAGGACGAGCGGGCTGCCCGAGACAAAGAGGAGATCTTCGGCAGCGACGACGATGAGGAAGACTCCGAGCCGGAGGGCGACCGGCCAGAGGCGGATGAGGAGAGCGGCAGCGAGGAGGAAGAGGAGGAGGAAGACGGGGGCAGCCGGCAGCAGCAGCACCGGGGCAGCCGCAGCCCTTTCTTCAGCGGCAGCGACCGCTCCAACCACGAGGAGGAGGAGGAGGAGGAAGGGGAGGCCAGTCCCAGCGACGCCCCTTCGGAGTCGAGCAGCGAGAGCAGCGACAGTGACTGAGCAGCCACGGAGGCCGTTGGGTGGGCCTGGGACTGTTGGAAGAGGGGGGGGCCTCAGTTTGCCAGAGGGTCCTTTCGCCAGCTCTGCCCTCCCCGGCCGCAGGGGGCTGTGGGCTGGGCAGTTGCCCTGCTGGGGGAACCGCTCGCTTCAGCCCTGGGAGTTCCCTGCTGTATATAGAAGCTTTTTTGTTGCAATAAAATATGTGGTTCCCCCCTTTTCTTTCTCTCTTTCGTGATGTCCGGTTTTGATCCCTTCTCTTTCTTGGCTTTCCAGTCACGGAGCGGTTTCAACCGCAGTGTCCCACACCGTGTGTGTAAATCGGGAGTGTCCAGCCCTGACCGCATTAAGACCTGGGGACTTCATCTCCCAGAATCCCTGGGGCTGGCTGGGGAATTCTGGGAGCTGAAGTCCACAGGTCTTAATGCGGCCAAGGTTGGACGTGTTTGGTGTAAGTAAGACAGCAGGTTTTTCTCTCGAAAAGACGCTTGTCCGATCAGCCCTTGGGCCACATGGCTCCACACGGTGCCCCAGATGAGGCTTGGACTCGCCCAAAGGCCCCCAGCCCAAGGGGAGCCTCCCACCTGGGGGCCCGGCAGCCCCTTCGCCGAGGGGCCGTTTGCCCAGCGGTCTGGGGGTTGGGAGGGGAAGGAACCTGGCACGGCCACCCCGCAATGCCTGGATCGAGGGCGACGGAGCAAAGTGGCGGCTGGGTGGTGGGAGAAGCGAGGGGCCCTTGGGGGGTTAAAGGGGGCTCTGCAGCTCTGCCCGGCTCCAGAGAGGCGCCAAGGGGGGGGGCTGGGCCGACTGAAGGGGGGATTCCTGGGGTCCCTGTTGACTCCAGTCTGCACTTCTTCACCAGGTTCCATGCTGGTGCCCGTTTCCCTCCTCCACCTTGCCCAGCATTATGGGTCCCTCAAGGGAGAGGGGCCTTTCACCTTGCTGGGCATTATGGGCTTCCCCAAAGAAGATGAGTGCCTTAGCTCTTCCAATCTGCCCCTCCCTCCCTGCCCTGCCCAGCATTATGGGCTTCCCAATGGGAGATGGGTCCTTCCTCCCTCCCCCTTCGCTTCCTCCTTTCCTCCTTCCTTCTCTCTTTCCTCCCTCCCTTCCTGCCTTCCGGAGAATGACGATCCAGCGATCCCCGCCCGGCTCCAACGCTGCTGCGCGGCGAGGCGAGGCGGGCGGCGGAGGGGCGGCGCT
Organism: Bungarus multicinctus; assembly: GCA_023653725.1. Taxonomy (NCBI): domain Eukaryota; kingdom Metazoa; phylum Chordata; class Lepidosauria; order Squamata; family Elapidae; genus Bungarus; species Bungarus multicinctus. The sequence goes on along the minus strand of CM042835.1, from coordinate 938,725 downwards.
CCCGGCTGCGCTTCCTCTCGGCGCCGCCACCCCGGAAGTACCTGACTCGGCCGCAGCCCCTCCGGATCGCGCGGGCGGCGGGGCGCATGGACGGCGGGTGCGTGGCCAGGGCGGCGGGCGGGGGTCGCGGGGAGGGTCGGGCGCGCCCTTCGCCTCTCGCCCGCAGCGCGCGTCGGGCGGGGGGCGGCGGCCAAGGGGGCTCGTCCGGGCAGGGGGCAGGTGGACGTGGAGCCCCCCCGGGCAAGCGGGGCTGGGGGCGGCCCCGCCGGAGGTGAACCGCGACCGCCGTCGGCCTCTCGGGCGTCCTTGGGCTCCCCGGCCTGGGCGCCTTTGGGCCGAAGCTGGCCAGTCCCGAGGAGGGAGGGATGGGGCTCCGCTCGGGGGTGGCACCCTAGACGCCCCCTCCCCTTTTAGCCTGCCAAGCAGGGCTTTGGGAGGCCGCCCCGGGCTGCCCGGGGCATCGAACCGCACAAGGGATTGCAAAGTGGGGGTGCTTTGCGAAGAGAACCCGGGTCTGTGCCCCCCGAACCCCCTCCTTCCTGGCTGTGCAGAGCGACCCTCCCAGGCGGCCTTTGCAAAAGCCAGATCTGGCCTGGGGTGGGGGGGCAAGGCGGCCAGGGTGCCCGGGCAGAGCCCTCCTCGGAGCAGGCGGGCGCCCAGGCCTGAGCTGCCTCCCAGCCTCTTTGCACAAAGAGCCGCTTGTGGCAGAAGGAGCTGGGGTGGGGGGAGCTGGGGAATCCCGGTGCCAAAACCTCCCACAGGCCGGTCGCACCTTTTCCAGCAAACAAGTCTAGCCGCTCTGTGCCTGGGACCGAGCAAGCTGTGGCACAGCAAAGCCAGCGGCTTTCCACGAAGCGTGCCAGTCGGGAAAGGTGCCACCTGCCTCCTTGGCAGCTCTTGGCACCAGAAACTCACGCAGCCCTCCTTCGGGTTTTGGGGAGGAGGAGGCCCGCAGGGAGAGGATAACCGTGATCTTGGGTGCGAGTTCTTTGCTCTTCTCCTTTGCCCCCCCGGGAGAGTCGCAGCAGCAGCAGCAGCTGTGTGTTGTGCTCTCCCCAGGGTGCCATCCCAACAGGTCCGTTTTGAGACTGGCACCTGGCTGGCCAGGCCTCCCTGAAACCCCAAGCCCTGTGGAGGGTGAGGAATCTCTCCACTAGCCCAATGTTCACCTGCAGGCTCTGCTAAGCCATCCAGGCAGTTGGCTGGGTTCCCACATTGCCCTGAGCCCCAAGTCCTGCGGGCCAAGTATGGCTGCCAGGACCATTCTCAGCCTCAGCACCTGGAAGCTGAGAAGACTCAGCCAGCCAGCTTAGGAATTCTGGGAGTTGAAGTCCATCCAGCTTCAAGGTTGAGAAGTGGCACCCATTTACAGGAAGTCTGTGACTTATGACCATAATGGAGCCTAATGGTTCTGTTGCTAAGTGCAACATTTGTTTGGTAGTTTTGCCCCATTTTACAACCTATCTTATCACCGTTGTTAAGTGAACCTGGCGTCCCCACTGACTTTGCTTGTCAAAGGTCGCAAAGGGGGATCAGGTGACCCCCAAGGGGACTTTGCGACCATCATAAATATGGGTCACTTGCCAATGGCCTGAATTTCGATCACTCCATGAACTGTCGTAAGTCGAGGACCCCCTATGATTCTGACATGGCCCACTCGTGATTTGCTCTTGCTGGGTTTGGGGGCAGGCGGGCAGCTAATGACATTCGGCTGTTTCTTCTCCAGGTCGGCATCGTCGCAGCCCCGATGCTCTGCCCCATCCTCTGAAGAGCAGCAGCCGTCTCACCCAGTGCCTGGGAGGAGCGACAGCCCTCCAGCGTGCCCAGTGCCCGGGGGGCCATGCCACAGGACAGCGGGGGCTCGGCCCAAAGTGAAGCCAGATGGCGGCACCAGCAGCCGTAGGGGGAAGGCCCGGCCGAGTCACCCCTCGGAGAGACGGAGCCTTCCCTCGTCCAAAGTGGGGCCAGCCACGGGAGGCCCACGGCGGGCAAACCCCGAGCCCTCCAAGGGGCTGGGCCATTCCTTGCGGCAGAAGCTGCAGGCCGCCGTGGGGCAGTGCTTCCCCATCAAGAGCCTGTCGCGCTCGCCGGATCTCTCTTCCCAGCGCAAGATCCACCTCCGGGAGCTGATGCTGGATACCTGCCCCTTCCCCCCGGGCTCGGAGCTGGCCCGCACCTGGGAGCTGATCAAGCAGCACACGGTGCCCGTCTCCGAGCATGAGGGCCTGGCCGCCCTGCCGCCTGAGGACGAAGACGACCGTCTGAGGGAACGCCGGCGCATCAGCATCGAGCAGGGCGTGGAGCCCCCGCCGGACGCCTTGATCCACACGTTCGAGGTGACGGCGCAGATCAACCCCCTGTACAAACTGGGGCCCAAGCTCGCCCATGGCATGACTGAGCTCACCGGGCCAGGCCGGGCCGTGCTGACCGCCACGGATGAGCAGGACGAGGAGGAGGAAGAGGAGGAGGAGGAGGAGGAAGAGCTGGAGTCGGCCTTGGTTGGGCTGCCAGAGGTCCGGGACGGCCTGCGGGCGCACACCCAGATCGACTACATCCACTGCCTGGTGCCCGACCTGCTGCAGCTGACGCAGCTCTCCTGCTACTGGGGCGTGATGGACCGCTACGAAGCCGAGTCGCTGCTGGAGGGCAAACCGGAGGGCACCTTCCTCCTGCGGGACTCGGCCCAAGAGGACTACCTCTTCTCCGTCAGCTTCCGGCGCTACGGCCGCTCCCTCCACGCCCGCATCGAGCAGTGGAACCACAACTTCAGCTTCGACGTCCACGACCCCAGCGTCTTCCACGCGCCCACCGTCAGCGGCCTTCTGGAGCACTACAAGGACCCCAGCGTCTGCATGTTCTTTGAGCCGCTGCTCTCCATCCCCGTGCACCGCACCTTCCCCTTCGGCCTGCAGCACCTCTGCCGGGCCGTGGTGACCTGCTGCACCACCTACGACGGCATCGGGCACCTGCCGCTGCCCCGGGCGCTGAAGGAGTACCTGAAGGAGTACCACTACAAGCAGCGAGTGAGGGTGCGGCGCCTGGACACCTGGGGCACCTGAAGCCGAGCCCCAGCCTCCCGGCGCCACCTGTCTTTTCCTTGGAGGACAACCGTTACTCCTTGACCCGCTGTCTCTGGAACGGGTGGGATCCGATTCCTGGCACTCCTAGCTGGCACGCTGGCTGGGAACGCTGAGCACGGCGGCCTGGCACGTCCGGGAAGGATTTGGGCAGAGGAAGCGGCCCCGTCTCCCTCCACGCCTTCCCGGGCTTGTGAGCACAAGGGGGTTTGTGGGTGCCTTTTTTCCCATCCAGGGCCAAAATCCAGGACTGTCTCCGGGGCCTTTGCAAGCCAGAGCAAAAAAAAAAAAGGACTTCCAATTCACCAGAATTCGTAGCATCGAAGGGCTGAGCCCCCTCCCCCCCCGCCAGACGGGGGATTCACCCCAGCGGGGAGGGGCTCCCCTCCCTGAGGAAACGCACAACGATTGGGGGGGGTTGTTGGTCGGGGCTGCTTCCAGGCGCCTTGGGCACAATCCCACATTTCTTTGCCTTTCTTCCATTCCTCCAAGTTGTGCAAGTGGTCCTCGACTTACAACGGTTCATTTAGCGACCGTTTGAAGCACTGAAAAAAGTGACTTATGACCCTGTTTTTTAACACAATCATTGCAGCAAACCCACCCCCGGTCACGTGATCAAAATTCGGACGCTTGGCAGCTGACTCGTATTTATGACGGTCGCAGCGACCCCCTTACAAAGTCAAAGGGGAAGCCAGGTTCCCTTCCCTTCCCAGCAGTGTGGTTAAAAAAGGCGGTGACTCACTTAACGACTGTGGCCAGAAAGCTCATAAAATGAGGCAAACGTTGCTTGTCTCGCTTGGCAGACAGAAATTCTGTGCCCGGCTGTGCCCATGCGTTGCAGGTTCCCGTAGCTGCTGCTCTGGGGAGACCTCGAGCGCCCCAAATCCTGGTGGCCGCAAAGGGAACTGGAAGGGTCTCGCTTCGAGGGCCCCAAGAGGAGCAGTCGCAGACCCAGAGACCTCGCGGGCGTTGCATCCTCGGGGAGGGACCCTCCCTGCCTCTGAACTCCCTTCGCCATCCCTTGCTCTGTACCCTTATCATTAAAGCTGCCTTGGTCCACTGCGCCTCATGCTGGGGTCTCCTCTTGTGGGGGGGTGGGGGGCTGGACGAGCAGAGTGGCGCCAAAGCCCAGCTGCCCCTGGAAACCTCGTTTCTCGTGCCCAGCCTTCCCAGCCATGGGGATGTCACCAAAAAAGGAGGGCCCCCAACCTTCCTCTGGGGTGAAAAACCCTAGCTGACAGGAACAAGGTGTCCAGGCAACCTGTAACGGGGGGCTCGAGAGCCTGGCTTTGAGTTTTGAGAAGGGGAATGAGTCCGGCCACTGCTGGTCAGGAGAGGGGTCCAAAAGACCTAGGGGGTGGGTGTGTGTGTGCAGGTGTTGCCAAGAGACTGGTGCCACTGGGCAGCTGCTGCAGAGGGGGCCATAGAAGGAAGTCCTGGTAGATCAATGCCTGGGTTAAGAACCAGTGTTGGCTTCCTACAGCTGTTGAGCCAGCCTGTTAAGATTCATAAAGTCCACCTAATGCAACGTTTTCCAAACTTAGGATACATTTCCCCTAAGTTGGGTGGAGTCACATGCACACACTCATCACCCGTGACAACAGGGGCCTTTAAACTGATGTGCCACATGTGCTAAAACGTGTTCGCGAATCTCCCCGAGAATTCCTATTAAGAGGAAAACCAATAAAAGTTGCCAGTGGGAATTTGCTAGAAGGGCAGATTCTTTGGTGCCACTGCTGGTCCCACAGGAAACCCACCAGCCCCCAAACCCCATGGACCTGTGCATGAGGGTTGACCCCGAGACACCCCCCCCCCCCCCCCCGGGCAAATGCAGGAGTGCATTCAAAAGGCAAATCCCTATAGATTACAGCGTGAGGGGGGAGAAACCTTGAAGACTTGTGGACTTCAACTGCCCACCACCAGCACGTCCATTGATAAGCATTAGGGGAATTGGAGTCCATACACTTGGGAAACGCGGTGCTAGAAGGTGCCAGGAACAGCTAGAGTGCGGTATTGCAGGCTGACTCTGCCTTTGCCAAGAGCTTGAACCTGACCGGCTCAAGATTGACTCTGCTTCCCTCCATCCTTCAGAGGTTGGTAAAATGTGGACCGAGATTGTTGGGGGCAATGTGCCGCCTCTCTAAGCCGCTTAGCGAGGGCTGGAAAGCACCGTGGAGCGGGATGTCAGTCTAAGGGCTATCGCTATTCTCTTCCTGCAGGCAGAACTTGGGGGCGGAGTTAAAAGAGGTATCAGCCTAGCATCCCTGCATAGCCACAAGTGCACTAAGTCCAATTCCCCACTGAATTTTGTTGACCCTTCCCGAACTCCGACGAGATGCCGACTATTGAGAAGATTCCTGTGCAATAAACCAGCTTAACTGGACCGTCACCTGATCCGTCACACCTGACACTTCCCAATGCAGGCTCAGTCGGTCCGAAGAAGCCGTCCTTCCTTCAACCCAATCAAGGCAGGTATTCCCCAACCAGAAGTGACTCGATGGCCAGAACTACCCTCTTTAAATACCTCCCACTCCAAGATTAGGTGTGAATTGCAGAGGAGAAAATCCAGATGATTGGATTAATCTCAATGAGCCAGCCGTCCTGGGGGGCCCAGTGGTAGAGCAAGGCAAACTTTTACCAGCCCCTCCCCACCACAAAATTCCTCCAACTGCCTCTTCCGTAAAGGCAGGGGTCCCCCAAATGGGGCAACTTTTAAGACTGGTGGACTTCAACTCCCAGAATTCTCCAGCCAGCAGAGCTGGAACAGAGCAGCCAGCAGAATTCTGGGAGTTGAAGTCCACCAGTCTTAAAGTTGCCCCGTTTGAGGGATCCCTGCATTAGGGCCACTGAGAGGAAATACCAAGCTGGGCCAAGCCCCCCACCCCCTTCCAACCCCAATAAACCAAGCACTTAAAAAAAGAATACAAAATAAGCACAGCTTTATCATAGAGGTTAATAAAAAAAGGACTAATGCTTAAATTCTGTATATGCCTTTTACAAAGCAAAAAACCAGGAAGGGGGCAGAAAAGCAGCGAGAAGAGTCCAAACAAAACAATCTAAAGTCAGAATTTGATCTTTTTTTTTTTTTTTTTGTAAAACATTTTGTGTGTGTTTTTTTTTAAATAACGTATTCATGGTTACCAGCCATAGTCATAACAAAAGTTATTCATAATAAAATGTATCTAAAATAACATTTCTATTTCAAACAGGAACCTTGTCTCTCTACTTTGTTTTCCTTTCCCTTAGAAATACAGTAGCTCTGTCGGGTTTGTTTCTCTCGTGTTCTCTTCGGTGCACCCTTTGGAAAAAGGCTTTTCAGACCTCGAACAGTTGTGTGGAAAGCGGAGAGGGGAGTCGGTGAGGATGCGGTACCTAAGGGCCGGCTTCTGGGCAGAGACGCTGCCACCCTCAGCAGGGGCACCGTGCCCAGCTGGAGGGAGCAGAACCCACAGGCCGGGCCCCTCCGCCCCCGCCTCTCACCCTGCTTACCTGGCCCTGTGTTGCAAGCCCAGCTCTGCCCTGTCCTTCCTGGCACCGCCTCCTTGGGAAAGGGGGGAAGGCCGGGGGAGGGGGCCCCGTAGCAATGTCCTCCCCTCCCTCCTGCACTAAAGCTATCCAAAACTAGGAAACCATAAACAAGGCGGCTGGAGAAGAGGTGTGAAGGAGGGCCCGGGGGTGCCCAGCCCCACAGAAGCAGGGTCTCCTGCACCCCCCCCTCACCCAAATCTTGCAGCCCACTCAGATGTGTCCCCAAAATCTTTCCTACCCCCTCCCAGCCCCAATTCATGACGATGACCCTGGTTCCTGGATCACCTGCATGCCAGCCTCGGATGGGCAGGCCCTTCTGCCCAGCTTTGCAAACTCTCCCGTCTTGCTCCTCGACTTTCCTAAGTACCAGGAAACTGAGGGTGGAGGGGAAGCCCCCTCCCCACACACTCACTCCCCCCCCCATGCTCAGGTGTTGCTATGGCCAGTTTGCCCTGGTCCTACCTCCCCACTCTTCCCCCACCGTCCCTTGCAACAAAGGAAGACCCAAAATTATCCAACCGAAATGCTTGAAGAACTAGAGAAATGCTGCATAGGTGCTCCAACTTTTTAACCCCACCCCAGCCCCTTCCTGCCCCCTCCCCAACCTGGGGTGGGGAGGAAGGGGGGGGGGGGGGTTAAGGGGAAAGGGAAGAGAGCCTGGAAACCATGCCAGGGACTCAAAACCAGCTCAACTGAGAATCTGGCTTCTGAAACCTGAATGGGTGATCTCCGGTCCACCCAAACTGCTTCAACAGAATTAGGCTTAATACTGCCACATTTTAAGGAAGGAAGGAAGGAAGGAAGGAAGGAAGGAAGGAAGGAAGGAAGGAAGGAAGGAAGGAAGGAAAAGGCTGACTGGGCAGGAACTGAAGGGGTTTAAAAAATCCACGCTGCATCTGCTTGAGGCTAAGCTACTCTGCCCAGCTCCCCAAAAGGGGGTTTCGAGGGCGTAAAATGAAAAACTGAACACCGATTGTGTGCTGGATACCCCCATTCGCCCCCTCCCGCTGGTGGGCCGTTCCCTGGAGTCCCCCTCCCACCCCATCCCCACTCTTGGTAGAAGCAAGTATTAGAGGCACTTTTAAAACTGTGTAAGTCACCTGCTGCACCCTTGTTCCCCCTCCTCTTCCTCCTCTCGGCTCTTCTGACTTCTTCCCCTCCTCCGAGGCAGAGACCCAGAACTACGGGGGGGGAGCCAGCCTCTCTCGCCCCCCCAAGCCTCCCGTCCCCAGTGCGAGGGGAGGGGTAGGGTGTCTTTCAGCGTGACCTCTGGTTCTCCTCAGGGGGCTTCCCTTCCCGGTCCCTTCCTGGGAGGGTGAGAGAGGAGGTAGGCACTGGAAAGGAGGGGAGGGGGCCGGGAGGGGCAAATCAAACCTATGCCGGGCCTAATTTAGGCCCCCCGGCGTCCGCACGTTAAACAGGGAGGCTGCCACCTCCCCATACATCAAAATATTAAACCAATATCTGAAGTTATAAGAATAATAAAAAATAGGAAAATATTAGAACACAATAAGATGGTAAAAGATTGTAGTGACAGTTTTTTTCTCCTCTATTCCTCTGGCTGCTAAGGAATGCTGGAGAAGGGCGTTTTGGGGGGGGGGGAGGAAGGGGGTCAGAGGAAAACAAAAAACTTATTCACCTACCCCCGTAGTGACATGACTCTGGGGAGGGGTTTGGAAGAAAACAAAAAACGGAAAGGAATTGGGAGGAGAAAAAATAAACAGCCATCCTAAAGCTTCTCAGGATTATGCCCGCAGATCCAGCTTGCTCAGATGGTTGAGGTCTTGTCCGTGCCATCTGCAAAAGAGAGGACCAGGGTGAGGGGGCAGCACTGGGAGGGTTTTCTCAACACTGGGGGGTGGGGGGTGGGCTTTGATGTCCTGGGGATCTTTGAATCTGTGCAGGTTGGGTGTAAAACAGGCAAATACCCACGCAGAGAGGTTACAGCTGGGCTGTCCAACCTTGGCCCCTTTTAAAACTGGTGGACTTCAACTCCCGGAATAGGAATTGAACTCCGCAGGTCTTAAAAGTGGCCGAGGTTGGACACGCTGGGGCTTTAGAGCCTTCTTTGCACAGACTTAATTTAAATCAAGGGTCTCCAACCTTGACAGCTTTAAGACTGCTGGACTTCAACCCCCAGAATTCCTGAGCTAACGTGACTGGAGGAGGAATTCTGGGAGTGCACAAGTCTTAAAGCTGCCAAGTTTGAAGACCTAATTATCTATCTATCTATCTATCTATCTATCTATCTATCTATCTATCTATCTATCTATCTATCTATCTATCTATCTATCTATCTATCTCTCTCTCTCTCTCTCTCTCTCTCTCTCTCTCTCTCTCTCTCTCTCTCTCTCTCTCCGTACCTACCTACCTACCTACCTATCTATCATCTATCACAAGGGTCTTCAAACTTGGCTAGTTTTAAGACTTGTGGACTTCCACTCCCAGAAAATTCCTGAGCTAACATGAAAGTCCACAAGTCTTAAAGCTGCCAAGTTTGAAGGCCCCTCCTTTAAACCTTTGTATATTTTTTTAAGGCAAGGAATTCGGCTCTTTGAGGCTCTGAATTGTTCTCCCTGTCGGGAAATTTCTCCAGCAGCCACTGAGACCCCCATGAATATCGCGGGTTGCAGGTTGCTCTCCTCTCTCCCTGGGGGGTGAAGCAAGGGCATTGTTCTCCTTGCCTAGGAGACAGGCGGCTCTCCAGCTGCTCCTCGGGTCCCAGGGGCTTTGGCCCTAGAGGAGGAGGAGGAAGGATGGCAGCCGCAGCTCAGCTTTTAAGGCCGCTCTTTCAAAGAATGTCAGAAACTGACCGGGCACCTAGACTGACTGGTCTCGGGGGATGCAGGGAGGGCCACTTCAGGCCGACCTCTGGGCCTCTTCGGATCGTCCCCTTTTGATCAGGGCCTCGCAAGGGAAACAGGCTCTCCGTGAAAGTCAAAGCGCTGAGTTTCTCCCGAGCAGAACCGAGCCCTTCCCGCCCCCCAGGGGACGCCGAGAGACTCGCTCTAGGGGTCTCCAGGGAGTCCTCGACTTACAACTGAGCCCAAGATTTCTGCTGCTAAGTGAGACAGCTGTTCAGCGCCCTGGTTTTACGACCTTTCTTGCAACGGTTGTTAAGTGAGCCATGCGGTTCTTTGAAGCGAACCCGGCTTCCCCCTTGACTTTGCTTGTCGGAAGGTCGCAAAAGGGGGTCACGTGACACCCCCCCCCCCAGGACCCTATGCAATCCTCGTAAGTACATGCCAGTTGCCAAGACTCCGAATGTAGATCACGTGACCGCAGGGATGCTGAAACGGCCGTGAGTCACTTTTTTCAACTTCGAACAGTCACTATACGAACCGTTGTAAGTCGAGGACTCCCTGTGTGGCTTAGAATCATTTCCACTTTTCCTTCAGAAAGTCAGGCTGGTGTCCATGGCCCCAATCCATGGCTCTCTGCCCCAAACACCCTGAAGGGAGTCTGGGCTGAGGGACGGGGCAGCCCCACCAGCCTTGGCAGCCAGGAGGGGACATGGGGGGGGTCTGTGTCCCCAATCCTAGTCCCCCCCTTCACAGCAGCCTCGGTGCAGCCCCCTCGCTGGCCTCCCTCTGCCACCCCAAACCGGTCCTGGTGATCTGGTGGGCCTCTCACCGCCCAGCGCGTGCTCCGTCATGCTCAGGCACAGGGACTCCAAGGTGGGGTTGATCTCCAGATCCGTTCCAGGGAGCTGGCAATCTGAGAGGTTGGAGGAAAGCGGAGGAGAACCCTCAGGCACAGCCGTGGGCGGCCCTGGCCTTCCAGGGGGCGGGGGGAGGGCACCGCGCCTGGCTGGAGCTCGGGGGCCGTGGCGAAACGCAGAGGCCCCGAATCTGCTCAAGTCGGAAAGGAAAGAGGAGGAGGAAGCCCCTCGGCAGACCCCCTGGCCCAACAGGGCCCCAAACCCAGGCGATCCCCTGCCGCAGGCCGAGGGCCCGGCTTACTCACCCTGTGGGAACATGAGGATGGCCTGAGGGGAGGTGTGGACGGGCAGCGAGTGGGTCCGCTGGACTGAGCTGCGGTTCTGGCCGGGCATGCTGTTGCTGCCCCCGGGGTTGGCAAACCAGAGGCTCTGCGGGAGGAAAGAAGCCGGTTGGCCCAGGGCCACGGAGCGGGAAAAATGAAATCAAAAGTATTCGGGGAACGCAAAGCCTCTCAGCTGTGGGGGCCCAGAGGAGACGGGCCGGGCCGGACACACCCCGGGGCGCCCAGGAGGCCTCAGGTCACGCCGTGGGAAAAGCCGAGCGCAGGCGCCGCTAGCGAGTCTCCCCAATGGGCCAGAGCAGCAGAATAAGAGACTCCAGCTGAAGCTGCTGGAGACCCTCTACCGTTTCAGACAAGTGGCTGCCCAGGCTCTGGTTGAAAACCTCCAGGGATGGAGCACCCACAACTTCTGGTGGCAGGCAGTTCCCCTGGTTAATTGTCCTCCCTGTTAGGAAGTTTCTCCGTAGTTCCAGGTTGCTTCTCTCCTTGGTTACTTTCCATCTGTTGCTTCTTCTTGTCCTGCCTCTGCAGCTCTGGGGAAGAGGCTGACCCCTTCCCCTTCTCTGGGGCAGCCCCTCAGATACTGCTATCCAAACAAGAGTTAAGCAGGAACCTCCTGAGAGTCAGTTCAATTAACCAGCGGAAGGGCTCCCCTCCAGGAGTTGTGGGTGCCCCAACACTGGAGGCTTCTGAGAAGAGCCTGGAGGGCCACTTGTCTGAAATGGGGGGGGGGGTCTCCTGCTTGAGCAGGGGGTGGGACGTGAAGCAACAGAAACCGTTCATCCCAGAGACAGGTCACCCGGCTGACCGGAAGACCTGCACCTGGCCGAGGACGAGAGGCCATTGGGAAGCAAAGGCAGGGGGCTCTCCTTCCAAGCAACCAGAGAGGGGGGAGCGGGCGTTTCACTGTGGGGTGATGGCCGAGGATCCCGCCATCCTTCTCCCGGTCGTGGGCACCTCTTGACCGGCAACCTTCTTCCCAAGGCCTTCAGACACTCTTACCTGCCGACCTTGGCTCCCCAGATTCGGGCTGGTCAGTCCGTGCCGTGGAGACACTCCGCCGATCCCCACGGGACTCAGGATCCCCATGCGGCTCGGGGGGAGGGCGCGGGGGGGCATCTGGAACTGCCTCTGTCCTCGGCGGGCCACCCCCACCCCCACAGATCCAGCTATGGGGAGAGAGTTGGAGCCAAAGGCCCATCTGGAAGAACACCGGAGAGGAAGTCAAGGCCTCCATCGGTTCTGGTGTCCCTTTGCCACCCAACTGGTGGCAATGCCACTGGCTGCCGCTGAAGCCGAGATGGCCAAAGGGGGGGGGGGGGGAGCCATGAAAGCGGCTCAGAAGAAGGGCCCTTGGAAGCCTCCCTCTCCCCCACCCTCCAAGACATCTGTCACTTCACTGGTCAGTGGCAAGCACACACGTCTGGTGATCACACTAGTGGGGTTCCGAATAGGCCACAGCCCAGTAGTAGCTGTAGCCTACAAGCTGGGGACACTGAAATACAGGCCTATTTGTGTGGAGGAGCAGCAGGATGGGAGCCACGGTGCCCTCCCTCCCTCCCTCCCTCCCTCCAGCCATCCCAATCGCAAAGGAAGCCCACCCCAAATCTCCTCTCTCTGAATAAGGATGTGTGTTAATGAAGCCCAAAGGACCCAAAGGAAGCAGTTTCCATTTGCCTAGGGCAGCCTCACAACAGCAGGGGCATCTGCAGGTACTAAAATGACAGCCTAAGTATGAAAGCATTCGTTCAACCTGCCCCCCGCCCCCCCCAAAAAAACCCATCACTTTGAAGCAAAAAAGAAACCCGTTTCTATTGTTCAACTAAATTCCCTTCTGCGAGCCGTCAGTGGTTCTTCGGGGTTCACGAGTTTAAACTGGCGGCTCGTTCTGAGAGCGACCTGGTTCCCTCTTTCCCACAAAGGATCCCCGAAGTGTCACTTGCGTGGCAGGCTGACACCACAAAGTGACAAGCTTGCCCTCCGCTTGGCCTAATATTAGCCAGCGCAGCAGCTGCTCAGAAAGCTCTGGAAGATAGTGGGGTCTTTGGGGGAACTGGGTGCTGCGCATGCAAAGGTCTGTGGCGTCGGAGAGCCGCTCTCCCTTCCTACAGGAGGAGGACGCTAAAGAAATGGACTTTCGGCGGCTGCAGATCCTGCTGTCCTGGCCCCTCCCGGGGCAGCCCTCTGCGGATCCAAGGACTGGAACGGCCAGGGCAACGATGAGGTAGATGGGGCTGAACCCAGACCAAGAAAGTGGCTTGTGAGGACACACCAGGCCATTCAACCCACTCCCCACACCGAAGGGGAGCACATCCAGACTTGCAATATTCGCTTGCAATTGCATCTGCACTTCTATCCCGCTTTACGGCCCTCTCTCAGCAGTTTACAGCGTCAGCCTCTTGCCCCCAACCATCTGGGTCCTCATTTCACACACCTTGGAAGGATGGAAGGCGGAGTCAACCTGCAGCCGGTCAGGATTGAACTGCTGGCATTGATATAAATGCAAATAGCAGGCTAGTTAGAGCAAGTCTTCCCTTTCATGATGCCTGTTTGTGAGAGCTGCACATTAAAAATGGCTGATTAAAAAGAACTGGCCCCTTCAAACTGTGGCATCAATTATGGAATGTTATTATGGACAGCCAGAGTAATCATTGTTATTAGGGCCATGGTGGTGCCATGGTTAGAATGCAGCATTGCAGGCAAACTCTGCCAACTGCCAGCAGTTCGATCCTGACCAGCTCAAAGTTGATTCAGCTTCCCGTCCTTCGGAGGTGAGTAAAACATCACTAGAAGCCAAAATCACAAGACTATGTCTGATTTACACGGTCATGCGTGCAAATTCATTGGAGAAGTTGATGATGTTAGGAATGGATAGTGAATCAGAAGAAGGAGCAAGTAAAAAACACGCTGGCTTGATACCATCCGAGCTGCTTACAGCCAAAAGAAGCTGTGCTTGAGAGGGCAGCATGGAGAGCACTTGCCTACAAAGTCTTCCAGCATCAGACACAACTGAAGAGTGAAAGCTACTACTACCACTATAGAAGTAGCCCTGCTTCTTTAGTCAGGACAACCTTGCAAGGTTTTCCTTCACTGAAGAGAGTCCTCAGTTAGCCTAGAAAGCTCCTGCTGCCGGCTTGGATGCCATACTGGCACTTGGCCCCAGCGGTGCCCAGAGACCTACCCTTTCTGGGGGCGATAGCCTTGCATGTCCAGCACGGCCTTCCTCGGGAAGGTACGGAGCAACTTCAGGACCTGCTGCTTCCAGGACAAGAGACGCTTTTTCTGGGTCTCGGTGAAGGCCTGTCAGGGAGGGGGACAGAAAGGCAGCCACGTTGGGAAAGGGGAAAAAAACCCCAGCTGTTTCAGATGGCTGACCTCTGGGGCTCCCGTAACGTCCAGGCTTACCTCGTGCATCAAGCACTTCTCTATCAGTTGGAGGTAACTGGTGATGTTCTCCTCGTCTGGCCGGGAGACGAGCAGTTGCGTACACACTGCGAGAAAGGAGGAGGAAATGGTTATGGAGGGAGGAAGCGCAGCTCTTTGACTGGCACTGTTTGTCCAACTTATACATCGCTCAAATCAAACAACTCCTGGAGGCTTAGACCAAAGGTGGACAACCGCAAGCCAGACACAACGTAAAGGAGCCATTCAGAAACATCTATGGGGTCCTTGGTGCTCTCTGAGCTCAGTGGATTCCTTGAAGTCGTTTCATGACCCAAACAAGCTCCGAGCAGACTGAGGCTGTCACCTGGTTGGGTCATGAAACGTCTGGAAGAAAACCACCAGGCTCAGAGAGGACCAAGGACCCCACAGTTCAACCTCCTGAGAGGAACCTCATCAACCCTCAAAACTCTGGGAGGATCCCTTATGGGGCCAAGAGACCCACAGCCCTTTCTTCATTCCAGCCTTCTTGAAGGCCTCGCCTTAAAAGTCAGCGTCACCTGCCTCCTGGCCGCTGGGGGCAGATACTAAGGGCCTGAGACCCCCCCCTCCCCTCCCCAAGAGAGCTCACCTTTACCCATCACGCGAGTGAATTGGCCTGCAATGTCCCCTTCGGCGATCGGAGCCGCTCCGGATTCCCCGTCACACGGAGAGCCTGTGGGGGGCGGGAAGTGGTCGTCGGTGGCCTCCTTGTCCTCGTTGCTGCTCTTCTCCAGGCCCAGCGTGGTGCCTCCCCTGGGCTCGGCTGCCAGGGGCTGGGCCTCCTTGGATGCGGCCGCAGCGTGCAGAGCATGGAAGGCCTTGATGGGGGTGGTGAGGATCTGCTGCAGTTCCTGGAGCGCGTTCCATAAGTTGCCCCCTTCCAAAATGTCCTGGAGAGAAAGGGGGAAAGGAGGGTCCTGGGTTCTGCTTGCCTCCTGCCAACTGTTCGCCTTCGCTGAGGCCTCAGGGGAGGGAACCCCCGGTCTGCTCCACAGGCCCCCCACCTTCTCCAAGGACTTCAGGACACTCTGCCTTTCGCGCAGCTTTTGGATACTTAAGGCGATCTTGTGCCTCGCTCCCTTGGTCACATTCTGTTCAGGGAAGAAGAAGGAAGGAAGGAGGAGAAGAAAGCTAACTAAGGAGGGAATTCAGACATGCACGCGTCTTCAGAGCAGCCCCCTCGACAGGGCAGGGCGTCGCACTTTGGGGGTGTCCGTATGACCAAAGTGACAGGAATGGGAAGCAGCGTTGGCTCTGCCAGGCACCACCCAAACGCCAGCCTTTCCGCCCCGTCTGGCACAGGAGGAGGAGGAGGAGGAGGCAGCCCCCTTCCCCTGCTCTCCTTGCTGCCCCTCCCCCAGTACCTGCGACTCCAGGTGTTGCTCCGTGAGAGTCATCATCTCCTCGTAAGTCATTTGGGAGAAAAGGGCTGCGTATTTGTGGAGACGGAGGCTCTTCAGCCACGAGGGGACATCTGTGGGGAAGTGCCAAGGAATCAAGACCCCTGCCCCACAGCCCTGCTTCCTGGAGACCAATGACGCACCATGCTGGTCTCTTCTCTGTAATCTAAGCACCACCAAACCCAGGAAGAGAAGAATTCGCAACCGAGACGCAGCCTGAAGAAGGTCTGAGAGGACCAGAGACACCAGGGGCTCCGCTGACCCCTCCGATCCCAGGACTGGAGTTACGAGGAGGCCAGCAGAACTGGGCCTGGGCCTTCCCAGCCCTGACTGGCCTCTGATCTGGGGCGGCGATTTGACCGCCTCCTCCAACACCATCCTACCTTTCATGCCGCTGCCGTCCTCTTGAAAGGTGTTCCGGCTGCCCGGGGGCTCCTCTGTCTGCTCGCTGCCTGAGGAAGCCACGCTGCTCTGGGGCGAGAGGGGTGCGTGCTCCCCGCTGGAGATGAAGGCCGGCCTGGCCCCCATCTCGTCCACGTTCATCCACTCGCTGGGCACCTGCTGGCCCGTGGGGATGAGCGACATGGAGCGCTTCAGCGGGCTGGGGTGGATTTGGCAAGGAAGAGCTGCGAGGGGGAGACAGGCAGCAGTCACAAAACCTCCCAATGCCTTTCGGGAAAGGACACCGCGACTGGCCCAAGGCCAACCACCCGGCTTTGGTGCCTAAGGTGGGACGAGAACTCCCCGTCTCCTGGCGTTGGCCCAAAGTCACCCTATTAGCTTTCATGCCTAAGGCAGGGCTAGAACTCCCAACCACCTTGTCACTGGCCCAAAGTCACCCTGCCGAATTTCGCGCCCAAGGTGGGACTAGAGCTCCCAGCCGTCTGGCTTCTAGCCCGGTGCCTGAATCACGAGACCAGACTGGCTCTCACATACAGGGAGAGCTTCTCCCTGCTCAGCCCAACCAACTGTGGAGGCATTCAGAAGGTCGAAGCAGGAAAGTCGCGTGTCGTCTTGCTGGCACCCAAACTCCGAGCTCAAGAGGCCCCCAAAGGAAGGTTTCCCACAGAAAAGGCTGTGATACGAGCGTTTGCAGCTCTTCACAAATATCCCAGCCAGGATGGCCAACACCCCATGCCCGTTTTCCACCCCTTCCCCAGCAAAGCCCCTCCGAACCTGTGTTGCCCGGGCTGCTCCCAATACTATTGATGCCCGAGGACACCGAGCCAGCAGGGTGGAAGGACATGTGGCCATTTTCCCGGGGCGCCTTCTCCTGCCAGCCGTGGCCCAGGTCTCCGAGGCCCGTCTCCCCTGGACCTTGCCAGTCGTCGGAGCCTTGGCGCGAGTGGTAGGCCGTGTCCGGCCGCGCCCTGCCCTGGCTGGGGTAGCCGCTGGACAGGCGCTCTTCGAGATGGTTGAGCCACAGGGCCAGGGAGCTGCGGTCATCCAGGGTGGTGGCCGGATGAATGAGGGCGTAGGAGAGCAGCTGCCGGCTCTCTTCGATGAAGAGGTTGCTCTCGATGGAGTAGGCCAGCACCTTCTGCAAAAGCTTCATGTACTCGGACTTGGCGTCTGCGTTGCCGGGCTGGAGGAGGGGCAGGTGGGAGAGGAGCAGGGAGACCACTCTGTCTTTTGGCTCTTGCTGCCATTGGCTGATGGCGGCTGGTGGGGAAGAGAAGAGGAGAAGGGACGCAAATCGGACCAGGCCGCTCAAGAGCCAGGGGCCTCTCCCGGGGTCTCCAAGGGAAAGCCCTGATCTGGAGGCGGGATCCTCGCGACCAAGGCCCACGCCAGGCGTAGGGAAGGAGGGCCCTTTAACGGCTGGCGGACTTCAACTCCCAGAATTCCTGAGGCAGCCAGGCTCCTTCTGGCAGTTGAAGCCCACAGGTCCTCATAAAAGGGCCCTCCTCCCCCACCCTGGCCCACGTGAGGGAGCCAGCGGCTCTCCTGCTGCCACAATGGCCCTGTCAGATGCCACCCTATCTTTTACAGGGCTGCTACAGGCATTAGCCAAGGAATTTCAGCTGGCAGGATCTGGGGCAGGGCTCGCCAAACTTGGCAACTTTACGACTCGTAGACTTCAACTCCCAGAATTCCCCAGCTGGCCTTGCAAATCCCTGCTGTTGTTAAGGGAATCATGCAGTCATTAAGCAAACCTGGCTTCCCACCATGGACTCTGCTCCTCCGAATCCAGCTGGGAAAGTCACAAATTTTGATCATGTGACCACCCCCAGGACACTGCAACTGTCATGAACACATGCCAGTTGCCAAGTGCATGAATTTTGATCACGTGACCATGGGGGCGGGAGAGAGAAATGCTGCACTGGTCGTAAGTGTGAAAAGCGGCCATAAGTCACTTTTTCCAGTGAAGTAACTTCAAACTATCACTAACTGAATGGTTATAAATCAAGGATTAGCTGTACCCAAATGGGCAAGCCATCAGAATGCCAAGGGGGGTGGGGAGGAAAGCTCACACTACCTACACACACACACGCACGCACGCACGCACTCTTACCTGCGCTGTTAGCTTCAGACTCCAGAACGTGGATCTCTGTGCAGTCGGCCAGCGAGTGCTCCAGGCACAGCTGCAGGAAGCGGGCTTGGGTGCGAGAGATGCGCTTGAGCAGGGAGAGCAGAGCAACTGTCTGCTCACATTCGTTCCAGCCTTTGAACCAGCCGGCCAGGATGCCCACCTGATCCCGGAACATCATGATGGCCAGCGCCTTGGCCTTAGCACGACACACCCACAGAGGGGTCAAGAAAAGTACAGGGAAAGGGGCACCCCTCACATGTTTTCAAGGAGGGGAGGGGAGGGGGGGTTAGCGCGTAGGCAGCACCACAACACCAATTTTCACACTAGTAGGGAAATAGGGTGGCACAGAAGCCGGTCAGAAACTCCTGGTTCTCTGTAGGTCCTTTGGGATTCCTCTTCTTCGACAGATCCTTTCAGATCTCCCTGCACAAAAGGGAGAAAAACAGGTATGATACTCTGGGGAAATCCCTCCCCATTTCTCTGCTATGTAGCCCAGGGTGTCCGACCTTGGCCACGTTAAGACTTGTGGACTTCAACTTCCAGAATTCCCCAGCTTTGAAACACAGAAGTAAAAAGACAATACAACACCTGTTCCTTTAAACACTTAACGGTACACTAACATATAAAGAACAGTTGCTAGAGCTGGGTGTGTCTAGTTTAAGGAAAAGAAGGACCAGCCCAGTATTTGAGGGGCTGCCCCAGAGAAGAGGGGATCAACCTATCCTCCAGAACACCTGAAGCTATCTTGAGAGTTATTTATGCAGAACGATGAACTTGACATTCTTCGTATTAAAGTTACCTAGTCGGAGAAAAAGCTAGCGTGGAATGAGAGAGACGGTGTTTGGATGAGCGTCAAAAGGAAGACAGTGTGAGCACAATCACTTTCTCCTACAAACTGCATTTCGAGAGGCTCAGTGGAGAGAGTGAGGCAACTCCTGCAGCCCCGAGAAGCAAGATTGGCAAAAGCTTTAAGTGACTTCCCCAAAGGTTGAGATGGATGAACCTAGTTAACTGCCATTCAAAGCCAGCCAGCCAGCTGACAGGAAATCCCGGAAATTTCACAGTGAGGGTTAAGGTGCAGGAATTCAAGACCAGAAGACTCTCTACTGTGGAGATTCTCATCCTCGGGTCAAGGTTGTTCCAAAGGTGCAGAAACTGAAGAAGCTCCTTGGATGAGAAGCGAAACGTCACAGAAGCGAAAAACACAGAAAGTCAGCTGCCTCTTGGAAAAGCATCTTTGGGGCAACCCTGAAGAGAGGCAAGAATCAATCAAAAACAACACCTCCCTAAGCCTGGCCTGGCTACCGTTGCCTCTGGACCCTGCCACTGTTCGGAAGCAAAGCGGGTTCCAAAACCATCCTTCTATTAAAGCAGTTCTACAAACGGAGAACATCCGCGTTTCTCCTTTTTAGATGGAAGGGGAAGAATAGGGTGAGGAAACGGCTGTCTGGGGCCTTCTATTCCCTGGACACTATAATTGGGGTTAACTGAAGCAAGGCTACTCCCCAAAGAAAAGGAGACCAGGAGGAGTCTGGAGGAGCAGGGAAGCAGCTGGCCCTAATTACACCTTCCGGAGAAGAACGCCACCGCAGTCACAGGCACACCCAAGAGAGGCACCTTTGCCACACAGGTAGGAGGGACCGCAAGTCGAAACTGGAGGTGGGTTGTGTAGTCTTCAAGGAGAGCACGACTCCAGGTCAGTTAAACTTGGGGGAAAGATGAAAGAGGGAGTCCTCGACTTATGACCACGGCCAAGCCCAAAATTTCTGTTGCTAAGCGAAACAATTAAGTAAGTTTTGCCCTGTTTTATGACCTTTCTTGCCATAGTTATTAAGTGACTCACTGCAGTTAGCAACATGGATGTTAGGTGAATCTGGCTTCCCTGGGGCACTGCGACCGTCGTAAATATGAGTCAATTGCCAAGTGCCTGGATTCTGATCATGTGATCCCGGGGATGCTACAATAGTGGTAAGCGTGAAAATGGTCACAAGTCACTTTTTCCCCCAATGCGGTTGTAACTTTGAACGGTCCCTAAATGTATTAAGTCGAGAACTGCCTGCACTTCACTGTGAAACCTCTTGCACGTAAAATGTTGGTATCTGCTATCAAAATTCTGCCCAAAGGAGGGAAATGTATGTCAGTTATACAAACAAGCCAGGAGGAGAAGCCTAGAATTACAGTCAGGTTCCAGTGACTCAGCTAAGCCGAAATATCCTTTACCAAACACTTCTGGCCACTTCCCCTGCCAACTCTAAAAATGCAAGACTAAGTCTATTTTGCTACTCCGAAACACACGGCAGAATGTTTAATTGGAGCAAAGGAATACAAGGCAGGGGAGCTGCAGTTATCCGTCCCCCTCCTTCCGGGCATCATGGGGCATGTTTCTGGTTCTCACCCAGCAAATCAAAACCAAGGAAACCTCACTGCCACAGGTCCAAAAATAGGACCTGTAAATCAGAAAGCAACAGGAGCTTCCAATTTCACTCCCGGCTTTCCAGTTCAGGAAGTGGACTCGAGAGAAACGGCACGGTTTTCAACTTCAGGGGCTGAAAGCATGGAGCTTCCCCGTTTCCAGACCGAAGGAGGCCGGAGAGCTTAATAAAATAACAAGTCTCAACTATTGTGATACTCGCCGCCTGTGTTGCTTTTACAGGGAGAATACGAAGGTGGAGGCCATGAAACTAGTTTCATAGGGAACCGTTCGTCATAATAGGGTTAGTTGCAGGAGAGCGATGCGCGAGTCCCTACTTTGGATTAACGTGGAAACGAAACACCGCCTTCTTTGAGGCAGGAAGATTCTTTGAAGCCTTGCGCAAATATTCACTGTGTTGCTGATGCAAAAATGATATTTAGATGGGAGAAGGGGGAAAAATTGATTGAAAGAAGTTAGATTTTTCCCTAATGTGTTCATTCCGATGAAGCTTCTAAGACAAAGCAAGGTTTAATATTATTCTTACTAGATAGGCGTATCTACTTGCATGGCTCAAAATAGAGTTGAGAATAACTTTGATCAGGGGTGCCCAAATTTCACAACGACCTGTGGACTTTAACTCCCAGAATTCTCCAGCCAGCCGTGAGTTCAAATCCACAGGTTTTAAAGATTCCAAGGTGTTTCCTGACTTTGACATTTCCTAAAGTTTCCTGGCTTTAACAGTAGACACCTTAAAAGACATGCAGGTGTTAAAGAAGTGAGGCAGCAGCATATGATTGTCCCGTTTCCATACAGGTAGTCCCCAACTTACGACCACAATTGAGCCCAAAAGTTCTATTGCTGAGATATTAAATAAGTTTTGCCCCATTTTACAACCTTTCTTGCCAGTTGTTAAGGGAATCACTGCAGTTGTTAAATGAGTAATTAGCTGGTCATCTGGCTTCCCTGTTGACTTTGCTTATCAGAAGGTCACAAAAGGGGATCATGTGACCCCAGGACACTGCAAATGTCATAAATATGAGTCAGTTGCCAAGCATCTGAAATTTGAACATGTGACCATGGGGATGCTGCAATGGTCATAAGTGTGAAAAATGGTCATGTCACTTTTTTCAGAACTGCTGTAACTTTGAATGGTCACTAAACAAACAGTTGTAAACCGAGGACTACCCGAATAGAGCCATTAAAGCCAAGAAACACGGCTTGCCTCACAGGCATCCTTCCCTCACTTCTCTTGCAAACACAGAGGGAGTTTTAGCTGGCCCGACTTGTCTCTGCACAAACTGCGTCCAAAGCACACATACACAGTTTTTCGCCTGCCTGCCAACAACTTCGCAAACGAACTATGCAGGAGAAGCGCGACGACTTGCCAATCTTGGCTTTTTGGCTCTCACAGTCTAGGATGCACAGAACACGTCGTGGAATGACCCACACTGAGGTTTGGCTTCCAAATCTGCTCCTGGACTTGTTCAAGTTTTCCCCATCAGGGCAAAAAGCCCACCTCAAAGATGCGGCAAGAAAAATCAGATGTCCAGGTAGCCAATTCGGTGAAACCTGGCTCTATAGCAGCATCTGTGAGAGGAATTTTGGAGTCCTAGGGGGCAATCACTTAAGTACAAGCCAGAAAGGTGCTGTAGCAGCCAAAAAAACCAGTGCGATCCTAGGTTGCATTAACAGAGGGATAGAATCCAGATCACGTGAACTATTAGTACCGCTTAAGGCCACACTCAGGATGTTGGGTCCAGTTTTGGTCGCCACATTATAAAAAAGATGTAGAGACTCTGGAAAAGTGCAGAAAAGAGCAACACAGATGACTGGGGGACTGGAGACTGAAACATATGAAGGACGGTTGCTGGAACTGGGCTTGGCCAGTCTGATGAAAAGAAGGACTCGGGTGACATGAGAGCAGCCTTCCAACATTTGAGGGGCTGCCACAAAGAAAGGGGGGGTCAACTTATTTCCCAAAGCACCTGAAGGCGGGACAAGAAGCAACAGGTGGAAACTGATCAAGGAGAGAAGCAACCTAGAACTAAAGATAAACTTCCTGACAGTGAGGACAATTAGCCAGTGGAACAGCTGGCCACCAGAAGTTGTGGAGGCTCCATCACTGGAGGCTTTTAAGAAGAGACTGGACAGCCATTTGTCTGAAATGGTATGGGGTCTCCTGTTTGAGCAGGGAGCTGGACTAGGAAACCTCCAAGGTCCCTTCCAACTCTGTTATTCTGTAACTTACTTCCTTGCATTAGCCAGGCCTTTCTCAGGACCAAGAAAAGGAAACCATAAAACAAGATTCAGAGCCATTCTCATCCGAAAGTCTGAAAACAAACCAACATGTTCAAATCAAGGGGCAGGATGGACGCCTGGCATCTGATTGAGCGCTTGTGGCACAATTTTGTCTTTCAGTAGAAGGCATCTGTCATTGGCAATAAAACAATATAGATATTAAGTAGGACAAGGCTTTCAGCTAAATATAGGCCTCCAGTGTGCTTCACATAGTCTCAGCCATCACATGCAACATGGAATTTTGTTCTTATCGACAGAGATCATTAAGACCTGTGCTAAATTTCTAATCTAGTGCCGCTTTCTAGTTCCAGTTTTAAAACCCACAAAAAAAGAACAGAATCTCATAAGGCTATTATCTTTGGCTTGGCAGGTCTGGTTACAAAGTACTTAATATAAGTTAAGACTCCAGAAGACACCAGAAGATTATTATGAGGTTCAAACTAAAACATGGATCTTCCCCAAAATGCTAAATGCTGCACAACCACAATGAAACTTAGGTGAGAACAGGTACTGTATATTGGCTGGACGATTAACTTACAAACTGCAAATCCTCCACAGGATAGGATTTGAGAGAGCAAATTCGCATTAAGAGAGCAAAAACAGAAGTGTGCCTCCAATTTTACAATGTGGGGTTGTCCCAATTATCAAAATTTTGGAAAGAACTGATCCAACTGGATCCTCTTTTCATCATCAATTTCAGGATTCAGGATTAGAGAGAATCTCTGTAGTAATCCCGAGACATATTAACAAACGTTACACTTAGAGTTACACCACTTTATCACTTTTGGAGGTAGCAGGTCCAGAAATTGAATCTTTTTTGGGGGGATCTGAAGACAACCATTAAACCTGGCTAGTCATTAAAAAAACCACCACCATCAAATATTCCTCTGTAAATGAGGAAGAAAAATCAGAGCATCACTGGGAGTAATTTCATGGAAGGAAACCTGTATCCAACAGCGAGGAACAAGTAGGTGGCTAAAACAAAGGATGCAATAAGTCTGTTAAGTTAGAATGGTCTTGCCTCAAAGAGGAGGTGCCTCTAACAAATCACCCAGAGCTAAATATTATGAATTCACTTTGCATTTGCTCTCCAGTATCCCAAGAGGATCTGAGCAAAGGTGATATTGAACAGCTGACAGCAGAGTGCATGGGCCATACTGAGACAAGCATCACTACCAAGTATAGTCAGAAGCTGGCGAAATACAGGAATGCTTTCCTCAGATGGAGAAGACGGAGACAAAAACATAAAAACGTAGAATCCTAGGGATGGAAAGGACCTTAGAGGTCTTCTAGTCCAACTCCCTGCCCAACACAGGAGACTTTATGTCATCTTGGACATATAGTTGTTCAGACTTTTCTTGGAAACCTCCAAGTGATGGAGCACTCACAACTTCTGGAGGGAAGCCATTCCACGGGTTAATTATTCTCACTGTCAGGAAGTTTCTTCTTACTTCTAGGTTGCTTCTCTCGATAAGCTTCCATCTGTTGCTTCTTGTCCTGCCTTCAGGGACTTTGGAAAATAGGTGGGCCCCTTCCTCTTCTTTGGGGCAGCCGCTCAAATACTGGACTACTGCTATCGTGTCACTCCAAATCCTTGGCCAAGGGATGCTCTTGAACCTGAACCTGCGAAACTTCCCAATGTGAACTGAAGTAACTACAGAACTGAAGAAGCTTCTTCCATGAGAAGTGAAACACTTTCAAGGGAAAAATCCAAGGAATTCCAGTTGGTTTTGAAAAGGCATGTTTGGGACAACCACGACCTGGATGATTTGAGAATCTCCATAGATATTTAAATACCGAACCGTATTTCAGCTCCCAGAGAAGTATCCTGCAAGTAACTATCACGCAGAGAAAGCTAAGTGATAAAAAAAGGAAAACATCACAGGGCAACAACGTGAGGCAGCAATCAACATAAGGACGAAAACAACGAGGCAGCCCATAAGATGAATACAGGCAAATATTTCCTGTAAAAGAAGCCTAAATGGAACATCTGAGTGAGTTTATAAGTTGCTTATGATACCATGGGAAAAGTGGTCCTACTTCCCTGTTGCCTGAACGGTCTTAGTTGGGTCCCATCCATTCCCAGCTCTTTGCCTGCTCCCATAAATCTAAATTTTAAACTTCCAGAAACCGCCAATGTCCCCAGGTACATCTGTACCCTTGGGATTTCCCCATCCTTGGTCCTCTTCCATCAAGGAGGATCCCTACTAGAACCAAAAGCGAGATATTGGGCGGAAACGATCCCCAAACCACCTGTGGAGACCTTCAAGCAGAAACCTTTTGAGTCCTGGGAAAAAGGAGAAAGAAAAAATTCCTTCCTTCCAGAGGGAAACTTTTTAAAGGGGGCAAAAGCTGCAGACCCAGGAAAGCAGCTTCCACTCCTTTTTTTTTTTTGGGGGGGGGGGGAAACAACTGAAGAGAGTGAGCAGGGAGCCCAGTGAATGTATCCGCTTTCCTAGTAACTTTAATGTTTTAACTTTTAATGCCTAAAGTTTCCACGCTTTCAATCCTGGAACGGTTTTGTACTGTGTTGGAGTCGCTTGCTGGAGAGACGGGCGGCATATAAACGGAATTATTTATATTTGGGGGTGGGGTCAGGGAGGGGTAGAGGCAGCCCTAAGGGGGGGAGGGGGTTTCGGGGCCAGGCAGGTCCAGAAGAGCTCCCCCCTCAGCCGAGGAAGGGGCACCCTGGCAAGGAAAGGGGTGGCGGGAGGGGGTCCCCCTCCTCTCAGGGGGGCTTCAGTGCCCAAGAAACGCCAGAGGAGGGTGGGGGGGCACCCACTTCGGGGGGAGAGGACTGCCCTCCCCCTCCAGGCCCCCCAGAAAGGAAAGTCTGCATCGAATGGGGGAGGGGTCTTTATAACAGCTCCCCCCACAACCGTCCAAGAAAGGGGGGGGGCTTCGGCGTCTGGGAAGGGTCTCAAGTCCAGCCGCGCCATTCCTTTCGGGCTGCCACGGGAACCCCCCCCCCCATGGCGTGGCTGGGGATGATGGGGCCTGGGGTCGCCCTCCGACCGAGCGGGGGCGAAGGGGCGGGGCCCGCCGAGGCCCCCTCCCCCGGGGGGCGGGGCCGCTCCCGCTCTCTGAGGACCCCCCATCGGGGCGTGGGAGGGGGAGGGGGCTCGGCCGGGTCTCCTCAGATACGCCGCCCTCCCGCCTCCGCCGCCCCACTCACCGTCGCCGCGGCCCGCTCCGGCCCCACCGGGGAGACCGAGTTCCACACACGCGCGCGCGCGCACGCCCGGAGACCCACGTACAGACATACATACACGCGCGCGCGCGCTCGCTCACACGCTCCCACGCTCGCGCACACTCGCACTCACACACACGCAGGGCAGCTCCAGCCACCACACACTCCGGAGGGGGGGCGCGCGACGTCACAACGCACCGCGACGTGGGAACGCACCCGGGACGACGACGGCACGCACGTACGTACGTACGCACGGGAGCGCGCGGACCGTCCCGGACCAACCAATCCACCCACTCGCCCCGGTCGCCTAGTTACGTCAGCCACCTTGCCGTGCCCATTGGCTGGCACGGCGCGAGGCTTTCCTTTAAACCCTCCTCCTCCTGGTCCCCCTCCGCCCACCAATCTTTCTCGCCCTCCCGATGCTCCTCCGCCAATCGCCGAAGTCGGGCGGCGCGGGGTGGAGTTTGCGCGGAGGGGCTGTCGTGCGGCCAATGAGCTGGCGGGAAATGGAGGCATGAGGCGGAAGGGGAGAGGGGCGTGGCCTGGCTGCCTCTCACGCCCCTCGCTTCCCGCCCAAATCTCGGTTCTACCTCGGCGGCGGGCGGCGCGGGAAGCGGGCTTGACCCCGGCTGGGCTCCTCCCGAAGCCGCCCGCTCCTCTCACCCGCCGCTCGTTTCGGGGCCTTCGGGTCCAGGCCTGCAGGCGACGCCTCTTCCCCTTGGCTGAGCCCACGCAACTTGGGACACCCCAAACCCGAGTTAAACCGCCTCTACCGAGGTGTTTGTAGCACGTCGGACTCCCCAGCCAATAAATCTTCTTGCGGCCCAGCGCTGTGTTTGTCAAGCTCTGAGACTTTGAGATGAGTGGACCCAGAATTCCCCAGCCAGCATGGAATTCTGGGAGATGAAGTCATCCCCACCTTAAGTTTATAACAGGTGCCTGCAACCTTGGCAGCTTTAAGACTTGTGGACTTCGAGTCCCAGAATTCTGAGAGTTGAAGTCCACAAAGCTGCCAAGGCTGGAGAGCCCTGGTTTGTAAGGTTCACCCAAGAGGGTCAATCCGTTGTGTAAATCCAGCCATGCAAGGCAGGGGCAGGGCATCACAGCCAACTGGGTTTGCTAGCTGAGGCCTCCGCATGTGCTGCAATCCCAGACTGTATGTGTTGCGATGCTTTCTTCCCCTTCAAGATGGCCCTCCGTGTGTGGGGTTTGTAGGACTTACCTGTAGTTCCTCAAGTCACCCAATCTGGGTTTTCCCCACACCCAGTAGGTGAGGAATTATGGCTGACTTGGCTTGCTTTTCATTCAGCATGCTTATTTATTTACTATATATGTACATACACACAAAATTTACATGCTGCCCATTTCACCCATAAGGTGGCTCCTATGTTGTGAGAAACCAGCCAACTCCGGTTTATTTATTTGGATAACTAAGGTTGAAACTGACGATATTTTAGCACCAGACAGATCAAATCCAATCTGTAGGTGACTTCCTTGTTATTTCTCAGCAGCTGGCCTTCTGTGATGCATGGATTCAGCTGATTGAGGATTTTGGGAACTAAATCTAAGCTTTGAGTTAAAGGGACCTACTTGATCTGACCCAGGTCTGTTGGATCCCTCTCAAAAATCTCACTTATTTCTGAGTGCTCTTTTGCTCAGAAATATTATAAAATCAGTATTTTTTTTTTTAAAAAGACCACAAAACAGCTGTACAATCTTGGCAACGTTAAGATGTGTGAATGCAGGGCTGGTTGGGGAATTCTGGGAATTGAAGTCCACCACTCATAAAATTGCCACTTTCCTATCCCAGCTCTACTAGGTCAAACTAATTTGCTTTCCCCCTGACTTGCTTATTTATTTATTTATTTGATTTGTCAATTGCTTACAAGATAATAGGTATAAGTATAAAGATAGTTATGAATACATGAAATGGATACATATAAGAAAAATAAAAAGAAACAATAGGACATGGATGGTAGGCATGTTGGTGCGCTTATGCAACTCACTTTGCTAAACTACTATTTGAAATGGAGCTGAGGACTGCAACCTCATTCTTAGCCTTAATATCTCCTTGCACTTACTCTCCTTTGAAAAATACTCCCAAATACAGCAGCGTAAGCTCCCACCTTGTGGTCTGGGTCGCTCTTCCTCTTTTGCAACTAAAAATGCAAACCTTTGGTATTGCTCTATGCTCCACCCCATCATCAGCAATTACTTCCTCCCGATCTGTCTTTCCTTTGCATCTGTCGGAGGGTGTCCCGAGCTGAAGAGCAACACATCCTGCCCAGGGCAGAAAAGCACTGAATTCGGAGCTACAAGATTTCAACAGACGAGGAGATAAGACTGGAGATCAGCAGGGCACAATGGTTAGCTTAAACAATTCCTAATTCTGGGTGGGGCCCTTGCTTCCAATATTGGCTTAGCAGGCTTGGAAAAGTGGTCTTTTAAAATTTATTTTACTAGTCACTTTGCCATTCAGTCAGTTATTTTTTCAGTTCTGGGGGAGGTTTTGGAGAAACCGTTTTTTGGCCATCTCTCAAAATGAAGCTTCAGCAGAAACAGGGCCATAGTGGAAGCTCATGTTGACGGTTGGTAGAAACTCACTTCCTCTGCTGCGGTGTGCTGGATTGAAAGATCAGCATTTCAAAACAAGGGCGTTTTGGAATAACTGAGTTTAAAAGTTATAACCAGGCTGCTGAGCACCTTGTGAAGATTTAAGCCTGTTTGGTCCAGAAATGGAGAGCCAGAATCCTCTTTTCCCAGGTTTTCAAACAGTGGCTGGAGAAATTCCATTTAGGCATAAAAAGTCCTAGAAGCCAGGTTGGCAGATGAGAGTAACTTGACTCCTGGTAAGCTCATGATTTGTAATCGGTTCAAAACTTGCCTGTGTTTGTGGATGTTGCACCAACAATGTCTGGTTTCCACTGCCAAAGATCTAACAGGCCAACATTACAATAGCATAGTGACAGAGGAGATGTTGGGAGAAAAACTAATAAGTAGGCACATGCTGGTCTATGGCCATTAATTAAGTTTTGATAGATTGAATGTAGGCAAATGCCATTACATGAAGCCAATGTGTTCAGAACGAGGATGCAGGTACCAAAATCCAGGTGAAAAGGATGTGTTTTGTGAAGGATTGAACGTTGTCGTTTTTTAAAAAATGAGGAACTGCAAAAGCAGAAAGGCATTAGAAAAACCTTGCTTACTTGCATATAATCCGCCAGTCTTGTGCAACCAGTTCCCTCATCCGCTCCTACCCCATGTAGCCATCCGGAAATTGGAAATGTTAATATCAGTTTCCATTATAAGTTTATAGTTACTTCTAAATCTTTAGCTACAGCAAAACGGACGATGGTTTTAAGAAAGCAAGCCTGTTTGGCGTGTGTCATCTATTCCCATTTGGGCATTATTGTTGTTGGTTTTTTTGCTGGACATGAGACTCTAATTTTTGAAAATATAGGCAGCCCTTTGCGGCTGGTAATCGATGGGGGAAGGAGATCTATGTGGCCTTCAGGAAAATGAAATGATGTCAGACATGGTAGACCTGAGTGGGAGGGAAATCCAGGTTGTTCTTTCTTTTTTCTTTTTTTAGTCAGATTCCCTGGTTGTGTGTGATGTGGATCCGGCGCTCATCGAGAAACTAAAGAAATTTCGTTTCCAGAAGGAGACTAACAATACAGCTTTAATTAGTGAGTGACTTCCTATGTGTTGCAAGTTAATTTCTCGTCCATGTTTTTCTCCTTTGGACACTCAAGCATTGAGACTTAGCACAATCAAGCATTAGACGCTCAAGCATTGAGACTTAGCTACTCCCCGACTTACAACCATTCCTTTAGTGACTGTTCAAAGTTACAACGGCACTGAAAAAAATGGCACTTTTTCACACTTATGACCATTGCAGCATCCCTGTGGTCACATGATCAAAATTCAGATGCTTGGCAACTGGCATGTACTTGTGACGGTTGCAGTGTCCCGAAGGGTCATGTAATCCCCTCTTGCGACCTTCTGACAAGCAACGTCAGTGGGGAAGCCAGGTTCACTGAATCACCTTGTTACTAACTTAACAATTGCAATGATTCATTTAACAACAGTGGCAAGAACAGTCATAAAATGAGACAAAACTCATTTAACAAATGTTTCATTTAGCAACATACATTTTGGGCTCAACTGTGGTCATAAGTCGAGGACTACCTGTTTTAGGGCAAAACAATATGCCTGGCCCATACTTTGTACAAATTTAGCACTCGACAGCACTCATACCTTAATGCATTTCAAGAATTTGTGCTTCCCCAGTGATTATGCTTGTGTGTGCTCTGTGTGTGCGTGTGTGTTTATGCTTTTAATGAATTCATTGTACATCTTTGTGATTGTGTTTTTTTAACCCAAGAGAACCGCAGCTCCTTACTTTGAAATGTTGTCAGCATTTCGTGCCCCTCATATTAAAGTGGCTTTGATGTTCATTGAACCTCTGCTGACAGCTGTATAGGCAATCTTTAACATCCGTGAACTTGTCATCACTTTGAATAAAGTGAAGGAGATATGAAAACAGCTCTTGGCTGTAATCCTGTTTACTGTAGGTTGCTTCAGCGCTATTAAAAAGTCAGGATTTCGGTGCCCACCCTAGTCTTGCAGCCATGCTGGAAGATTTGAGAAGGACAAGGAATGGGTGGTAACTGAGAGAGCATGTTTTCTAGGGAACAGGTGGAAGTGAAAAAACATGTAAATTGTTTCTCCTCTCTCTGTCATCAGTGAAAGTTGACAAAGACAGACAACTGGTGGTTCTGGAGGAAGAATTTCAGGTAGGCACAACTTTTGGTTCATTCTTATAACTAAAACGAGTACCGTATTCCCATTAAAGAAGCCCACCCATATTTTGAATGCATTTAAATACTATTCATAAGTCCAATCTGTAAATTAAAGCAGCATTATAGAAATAGGATGGAATGGAATAAAAATAGAATTCTTTTATTAGCCAAATGCGGTTGGACTGACAAGGAATTTGGTGCTTAAGCTCATAGTATAACAGCAAGTAATAGGTCATAGGTCATAATCATAGTTACAATCATTAATCAAATGATTTGGCCTTAAAACATATGTTGGTTGAAGGATCAGAGAATTGCCTAGCATGTAATACTAAACGCATTACAAAGATCAATTAAAGAGATGACTCATAATATATATTAAACCAGGGATGTCCAACCTTGGCAACTTTAAGACTTGTGGACTTCAATTCTCAGAATTCCCCAGCCAGCATGCACTGGCTGGGGAATTCTGGGAGTTGAAGTCCACAAGTCTTAAAAGTTGCCAATGTGGACACCCTTGCATTAAACCAAGCCATAAAGGGTAGACAAAGCTACATCTTTCCCGTAGTCCCAAATCAATGAAAACTGCAGAATGTTCTCTTTTATATCAAATAAGATGCAAATGTTCAGCATGAGAAGGGCTGCAACTCATGAATAGTTCTCTAGCTGCTTAAGTATAATTTCAAATGCTAAAAACACTCAATTTTTTAAAGCTAGAAAAACATAGAAATGTGTATTTTGTTATAATGAGAGGAGGTTATAAAGGAACTTTGCCTTGGGGCATAAAATGAATTAGCTACATATGAATTAAGATGAATTACAAGCCAGCTCTTTTCCATCCGCACAATGGAAAGGTAGCGAGGCTGTCAAATCCTAAATCATACCCAAAATGGAATGCTTTTTCACAGAGGGCCCTGCAATCAACTATGCTTTTTTGTTATTCTTTCATTTGCACTCATTCTTTCACATGTGCGTGCAAGTACATTTATATATGTGCAGGAATACATATTCCATTTCCATTCCTCCTGATTTAAGTTCTCACCCTGTTCTGCCACTGCTTGAATCTGACTGAAGGCAACTTCATTTTTTTTCCCTCCAAAAGGAATTCTTCCATTACACAGTCCAGCCTCCTGGATGTAAATTTTGCTAGAAATTACTGGGCTGGACAAAAAGCAAATTGAATTTCAAATCAAATTTATTATCTCTGGAGAACAATGTGCTGATGGCATTGTTTGCCTTTCTATTTAATTCAGTATGTTTTACAATCTTCACGCATGTCAGCGAGATGTTCATGATTTGATCTCTGGTTCACTGCTTTTTCGCAACGCACAAGGAGATGGTGGGATTCTGCGGAAAGCTTCGTTTTTATCAGAATGCAAAATCATTTTAATGGTCCTGAGGGAATTCTGACAGCAAAAAGCGGTGCTTAATAATATTAGAGGTAGGATGAGGC
The DNA here is from genome assembly GCA_023653725.1 of Bungarus multicinctus. Taxonomy (NCBI): domain Eukaryota; kingdom Metazoa; phylum Chordata; class Lepidosauria; order Squamata; family Elapidae; genus Bungarus; species Bungarus multicinctus. The sequence continues at coordinate 906,606 of CM042835.1, read as the reverse complement.
AGAAAATAGATGCTTCTAAATAGAATTAACCACTTAGATAATTCAGGGAAAGCAGGGAGTCAAGAACAATTACTTCCATCTTGTGGGATCTAAATATTAATTGATGTTCTATCTTAAGATTCCCTCCTGTAATACAGGGACTCTTCGACTTACGACCACAATGGAGCCCAAAAGTTTTATTGCTAAGCAAGATAGTTGTTAAGTGAGTTTTTGTACCACTTGTCCATTTTACGACCTTTGTTGTCCCAGTTGTTAAGTGAATTGCTTACTTGGGCTCCTACCCTCAGTTGTCAGACTCTGGGAAGGTCTTGTACTGCTCTCTGTAGCGGCCCTCGTCGCCCTCCACTTCCAATCCCCCCAGCCCCCCCCCTGCACAGAGTTTAGGACTGCTGTGGCTCAATCTGGGTGGAGAAGGGCCGGTGGGGGCACCCTTATCAGGGCTGCAAGCAACCTCCTCCCTTGAGCTGCCCCGATCGGCTTCAGGGCACATCAGTTCTGCTACCTTGGAAAGGAGACGGGCAGGGGCCTCGAAAAAGGCAGCTGCTGATCTCTTTAATCAGAATAGAGCTGGAAGGGACCTTGGAGGTCTTCTAGTCCAGCCCCCTCTCACGCAGGAGACCCCGTACCATTTCAGGCAAGTGACTGTCCAGTCTCTTCTTCAAAGCCTCCAGTGATGGAGCCCCCACAGTTCCTGGAGATGTTCCACAGGTTGATTGGTCTCCCTGTCAGGAAGTTTCTCCTTGGTTCCGGGTTGCTTCTTCTCCTGCCTTCAGGGGCTTTGGAGGACAGGTTGGCCCCTCCCCCTTCTCTGGGGCAGCCCCCCAGAGATTGAAATGCTGCTACCATGCCCCCCCCCCAGTCCTTGTTTTCTCTTTGTTTTCACCCTAAAGAGCCGTTGCTCTTTTCAGGGCTTAACAAATGAGGAAAAGAGCTTCGGAACCCCCTTTTCCAGACTCTCCCCTCACCAGCCAGACAAGGCAGCCTTCCGAGACAGAAACTTTCCGATCTGATGCAGGTCGAGTCTGCAGAGCAAGAAGCAGCCTCATCGCTGCTGCTTCCTCCTCCTGCACCCCCCTTCCCCTCCGCTGTCAAGAGCTGCAAGCAACCATCAACATTTTATGGCCCATTTTATTCCACTATCTGGAGTGTCAAGAGGCTCTGCTGAGCCTTTAAACAACGTTGGCATTTTGATGTGAGGCTCGGAATGATAACTGTCACCTGCTGAGACTTTTCCGCTGCTTTTAGTCCTTAGCCAGAGCAGCTCCATTGGATGGATGGCTGAAGACCGCTCTTTGGGTTGGAAGAACCAGACTGGCAGGCCCTGCCTGCCATGGCAGTTTAGTGCAAGGAGGAGGGGAGCATCTCTGAACTTTATGCACTGTGTGTAATAGAAACATAGACTCATAAGGCTGGAAAGGAGCTTGGAGGTCTTCTAGTCCAGCCCCCTCTCAAGCAGGAGCCCTTATGGCAGGGGTGCCCAGCCTTGGCAATTTTAAGACCTGGGGACTTCAACTCCCAGAATGCTTCGGCAAGCACAGCATTTGTCTGAAATGGTCTACGGTTTCCTGCCTGAGCAAGGGGTTGGACTAGATCAGGGTCTCCAACCTTAGCAACTTTAAGACTGGTGGACTTCAACCCCCAGAATTCAACTTTAAGACTGGTGGTGAGTTCTGGGAGTTGAAGTCCACCAGTCTTAAAGTTGCCAAGGTTAGAGAGCCCTGGACTAGATGACCTCCAAGGCCCCTCCCAACTCTCTTGTTCTGTTATATGAAAACATTGCATGGCTCCCACTTTAGAAATGCTTTCGCTGCCTCCAACCTCCCCCCCTCCCCCCCACCCGTCTTTCACTCAGTTCCACCTAGGGGTCAGCTGAGAATCCTCGCCCCTGGCTGTGCCGTCCCCATTGCTCTGAAGTAACGCCTCTCCCTCTCTCTTCCGCAGGACATCTCCCCCGAGGAGCTGAGCAGCGAGCTACCTGAGCGCCAGCCCCGATATCCTGACTCTAGTTCCACCTTCTGTGCATTTTGCCCTCTGTCCATACCTGGACACTGCTCTGTGCTATTCTCCTGCTTTCAGGATGGACGAGGGGAAGTGGCAGGGTCTGCAGGTTCAAAGGGAGTTGATGGGGAAGGCCGTTTCACTGGACAAATAATGCCGTCCGGAGTTTCTCAGGAGCGTCCGGCTGACCACAGCGGAAAACGGGCTATAACTAAACAGGCCTGAGATCTGAGCAGCAGCCGGGCCCTTCTGACTGAGCCTTCTGCTCTTCCTCAGCCAACAATTTGGGGCTGAATAAATCTGGATGACCACAAGATGATTGCGTTGCAGGTAGTCGGCTGACAATAATTCATTTACTGGCTGTTCACTTAGTGACAGCACTGAGGAAAGTGACTTAATGACTGTTTTTCACACGTAAGGCCGTTGCTACATTCCTGTGGTCATGTGATCAAAATTCGGACGCTTGGCCATGGGTTCATACTTATGACGGTTGCAGCATCCCAGTGATCCCCTTTTGTGGCCTTCTGACCATCAGAGTCCACAGGGGAAGCCAAATTCACTTAACGACCATGTGACTAACTTAACAGTGGCAGGGATCCACTTAACAACTGGGGCAAGGAAGATCATAAAATGGGGCCAAACTGACTTAACAGTTGTCTGGCTTGGATTTCGGGCTCAATTGGGGTGGTAGGTCGTGGCCCACCTGTGCTGCTGGCCTCTTGCTCTGCTACTGTCTGATGGTCACCCAGAGCTCGTGGTCCAGATCTGGTTGGTCACTGCTGGGCAGAAGGCAAAGAGGGCACAAAGCACCCAGCCACACAGAGGGGCGCTCAGCCTCAGCCATACGTCCAAGCCAGCAGGACGCGGGAGTGGCCAGCGTGGCCAGAGGTGCGTAACGGGGAGAGAATTAAAGCGGCCATAAAGAGGGGAACCGTTCAAAGGAGAAACGGATCCTTCTCTCCTGAGCAGCGGGAAGGCTCTTAGGGAGCGAAGGGCGTTCTCCACCAGGGAGCCAGTCTGGGTATCTCAGGGTTAGTTTGCGAGGGCAGGTGGGTGAGGGGCTCCAAACGGAAAAGGAAGGACCCCCCAGCATGGAACCATGAAAGCCCACCAGCCTCAGGAGGGAACGGATCTCTCCGTGGAGAGTCCCCGTCCTCCTGGCTGGCTGAGAAACTCCCCGTTGTTCCCTTGACTCTCCCTGCGCGTCCACATTCGTCGTCTACAGCTACAGATATGCGCACGATGATGGGCGGATCTCTTACCCGCTTTGCTTCATCTTCTCCAGTCCGGCTGGTAAGATCCAGTAACCGTCTCAACCAGGGGGCTCATTCGTTTCTTTCAGAAAGCTCACACTGCCGCCTCCCGTGGCTTTTACCAGGTGGGCCCGATCCCTTCTGGCAGGCGTCTCCAACCTGGGGGCTTTAGGGGGACTTCAACTGCCGGGATTCCCCAGCCAGAATGCGCTGGAAGTTTTGAAGAAGAGACTGGACAGGGATGATGTGGGGTCTCCTGCTAGGGCAAGGGGTTGGACTGGAAGACCTCCAGGGGCCCTTCCAGCTCCATTCCGACTGAGAGGATGCCATGGTCCAGCATCTGTGCGGCTCGAGATTGTCCAATCGGGGGGTGGGGGACGGACACAGGTCTCCCTAGCCCAATAAATCCCATCTCCTTGAGTGCCCATGAATTATGCCACCCGTTGCAAGGCATTCTGACTCAGATAATGAATGCTAATTGCAAATAAACCATGCTTCCCTCTTCCTTCCACCCAGGGTGCAAGCCGGAGCAGCAGATGATGTACGCTGGAAGCAAAAACAGGCTGGTACAGGCAGCCGAGCTCACAAAGGTATTTAATCCTGATTTTATTTTTCTATTTCTTTTTTTTACTGTTTACCGTTCTGCCAATCCTTCTGACTCTTCCGGCTTGAGGGGATTATTATTTTTTTTTTTATCATCTCCTTCCCACGGCTGCTGATCCATAGAATATAAAGACCAAGAATTTATTCGTCCTGCTTTTTTTCCCCTTTTTTCCCTTTGCTGCCGATCGCAACGTCTTCTCGGTGAGTCTCGGTGCTGAATTTATTTTCTCCTGCCTTGGATTTCAGTTTTGCAAAATGCCCCATTTGTACGTGGCGTGCAGCAGAGGCACCTATCCTGCGCTGACTTATTAACGGCGGCGGCCTTTCTCTTTCTTGCCAGGTCTTTGAGATCCGGTCCACAGAAGAGCTGACGGAGCAGTGGCTCAAAGAGCGGCTGGCTTTCTTCCGCTAACCTCGGGTAACTCGGAGAAGACCAAGTTCTCCCTTAGCCCCCGGCCTCCGCCAAGGCCTGCCCCCCCTCTAGAGGCACCGCCACAGGGTGCACAGGGCAGAAGCTGCCTCTCCATCAGTTCTTTGCTGGTAACCAAAACGTCTGAGAATAAAACTGGCTGGTTCTACTTCTTCTTCTTCTTCTTTTTCTCTGAAATGCGGCCCTGAACTTGTCACCTTTGAGCCTGACTGAAGTTTCCAGGATGTGCCCTTTGGCTTGGCTCTCTCTCTGGCCGAGGAAGGGTCTCCTTCTCTGACCTCACTCTCCCTGGCAGCGCAGCCGTTCACCACCCGAGGGCACCTTCTGCCCACTGGAAAGCTCCTCCTGGCGAGGAAGAGCGGCCACCCAGCCCTGCGTTGGGGCAACCGGCGTTTCAAAGCCTGGCGGGAGGGGTCAGAGTGCCGCTTCTCAAGCTGCCTTCCAGGCTCAGTTCTCTCAGCAGGCCAGTCAGGTTGCCCTAGAAATTTGCTGAAGGGCCACTCTGGCAGGGAAGGGGCTCCGGCTGTGTTGTCCTTAAGCAGAAGAGACTCTGGTGGCTCAGATGTGAACTGTGGGGTCCTGGGTGGTCCCTGAGATTGCTGGTTTCCTTGCAGACGCTTCATGACCCAAGTAGGTAACATTATCAATGATAGAACAGGGTGGGTTTGCAGGGAAGAGAGGGAGGAGGAAGAGGACTGTGGCGTCCTGGGTGCTCCTTGAGCTTGGTGGTTTCCTTGCAGATGTTTCATGACCCAACTAGGGAACACCATCAGGGCTAGAAGGGAGCGGGGTTACTGGGGAGGGGGAGGAGGAGGAGGACGGTGGGGTCCTGGGTGCTCTTTGCACTTGGTTCTTTACTTGCAGATGTCAAGGCCGCCAAGCTTGAGAAACAAACGCTGGTTTATAGAAATTAACCTTGACGGCTGAACTTAAACATGCATTTGTTCTGACAGAAAATCTATAGGTTTCTTGCAAGGTTTTGCAGACATTCTTGTCCTGTAGAGGGAAGTTGGGAAAAAATGAAAAAGTGAAAGAAAGTTTGAGAAGGAAGATTTTACGCAGCATCCTTGGCTGGCGAGGTTATTAAAGTCTAGCAGTTGGATTACTTCCTCCAAAAGGCTGGAGATAGATTGTCGCTGGCAGAAAAACGCTGCATTTTGCAGATCTATCATCCTTCTGGCATCTTTGCTGAGGGAGGGCGAGATCCCCGGGGTGGCGGGGCTCCTCACTGCTTCCTTTATCGAGAAGGTCGCTTTCAATCTCCCCGCCAGATTAATCAGAGGAGCGATTATCACAACGGCCTGGCCTGGAAATTGGTTTGGCTGATTGGAAGGACAAAGAGGACCTGCCCTGGGAAAGCAGTGCCCCCTCCCTCCCCAAAGTGCAGGGGGTCTCAGACGATGGAGGGGGGGAATCCTCCTGATTTTTCCCCCTGGGCCCAGCTGAGAAACCCTTGAGCCAAAGGGGTCTGGGAGCCTGCAATTCCGGTGCCGGGCAGCAGAGGGCGTAGAGCAGTTGTCCTTGGATTTCAGGGAGGGGGCGGCGCGTACATACAGTCCTCAACTTACGACCACCATTGAGCCCAAAATCTATGCTGCCAAGCGAGACAGTTCAGTGAGTTTTTCCCCGTTTCAGAACCTTTCTGGCCACACTTGTTAAGCAGATCTTGGCAGCTGTTATGTTAGTTGCAGTCGGTAACTTTGAACAGTCTCTAAAGGAACGGTTGTAAGTCGAGGATTGCTGTGCAGTATTTTGGTGGCCACGAGGATGGTTTTTGAACATGGAGGAAGAAGGAAGGAGTGGGCTACTTGCACCTGAGCAGCGGTTTCTGCCAAGAAGAGCCGGGGGTCCCCCCCCCTTGTGTCCCTCCACCACAGGGCAGGCTGAGGACTCCCCAGCGCCCCCCACAGCCTTGCACGGAGGCCTCAAACGTTCCTCACCCCAGCTGCTTCTGGGCCCTTCCGAAAAGGTGGAGTGGGCCAAAGTAGAAACCCAGAGGCAGGCGAGGGATCAGTCCCACGTTGCACATCTCCAAGGGCCTTTCGGGCAACCTGGCAATGAGGCCAGAGGGATGCCCAGGCTGGGAGGGAGGGACATGCCAAGTGCCCGCCCTGGTTCATGGTCAGCCCTCGTGGGACACTTCGGCTTAACGCCTCCGTCTCCATCCTGGCCAATTAATTCATCCAATTGGAGGTGATCCTTGTTAGCCTCCCCTTTCCCTTTCCCCTCCCTTCCTTCCCTCCCTCCCCTTTCCTCCCTGTCTCCTTCTTCCTTCCTTTCCTCCCTCCCTCCAGACAAGGGCCAAGACAGGCTGTCCCCAGGGTGCTGGCAGCCAGAGGAGAGCCTGGACCTGGGCTGTGTCCTCATCTGGCTTCAAAAACCCCTGGGTGAAGCCCACCTCCCTCCCCATGTGCCCCTCTCTCCCCCTCCCCACTTTCCTGTTTCAAAGCCCTGGATGCCACATCTCCATGGAAACCGGCCAGGTTTTGAGGATGGCCAAAGCCACAGCGCATGGCGCTCCTCCTTCCCAATGGCCACCCTTCATCAGAGGGGGCCCACACACAGACCCTGGCAAACAGGGACAGGGTGCAGGGCAGCTCCTCCAGGCAAGCCCAGCCCTGCATGCTCCCTCCCTCAATTGCCCACCTTCCTCAGCCCCCTCGCCTTCTTACTGTCCCTCAAATTTGGCCGCCTCTCCCCTCAAGTCCCTCAATGGGGCTCTCCTTTTCCTGGGCACTGCTCGTTCAAATAGAGCCACACACCCTTGCCGTCCCCTCTGCCCCCTTGCCAGTCCACAAAGCTAAAAAAGATGGTGGACCACTGCTCTGCATCCTTCCAGACATGGCTGTCTGCTCTCTTCTTAACAACCTGCAGTGTTGAAGCAGCCACAACCTCTGGAGCAGGGGTCTCCAACCACTTTAAGACTTGTGGACTTCAACTCCCAGAATTCAGCTTTGTTGGCTGAGGAACTCTGGGAGTTGAAGTCCACAAGTCTTAAAGAGGCCAAGGTTGGAGACCCCTGCTCTGGAGGGAAGCTGTCTTACAACCATGTAATAATCCATGTATTCATAACTATGTTGTATTTACTTATACCTATTATCTTGTAAGCAATTGACAAAAATAAATAAATAAACAAACCACCGTCGGAACTGGATCAGAGCTGTGAGAAATTGTAGAAACTATTTGCAGCTCAGCTTCTGGGCCACCTCTTGCATAACTCCCAGCCAGCCTCAACATGGTCGTAGAACCTTGCTTGACGTCCTGCTGAATGGCTGGCCGGCCGGCCGGCCGGCCTTGACACTGACGTAGATGCCCATGGACGTCCCTGATGCCAGCTCAACCCCGATTATCGGCTGGAAACTAATCTGAAAGAGACATAATGGTGAGCTGCTCAGGGTTCTGACAAGATGCCCTATTTCCAAGAGAAGCAGGCAGGGCTGTTTTTACTCCGAGAGAACACGATTTCTTTCTTTCTGGGTCAGGGTCTCTGCCAATAAAAACCCAACTCCTCCAACGGGGAGAGAGAGAGAAGCCTTCGCCTGTCGTGCAACGTGGGAGTCGGTGGCATGATTCAGACTCTGCCACATCCAGGCCCGATTCCTCCTCCTGGAAGGGAGGGGCCCCCAGACAGATGAGCCCTCCCCACTTAGTAGGGAGGGGAGGAGCATCTTCTCAGGGTCCCCCATTGAGGGAAGACCCTCAAGGGTGACAGACCCTCTTCTCCCCGCATGCTCCATCGTGGCAATCTGGGTACACCAGCCGGGCACGTGCAAATAACTTGGGGTGGTCACTCAAATGGGCTTCATAAGTACCAAGCAAGTGTTCTCCAAGGAAAACCTGCCGTGGGGTCTCTGCGAAGGTTGGGAAGAAGGTCCATCCCTGCAGGGGTGTCCAACCTTTAGGACTGGTGGAGTTCAACTCTCAGAATTCCCCAGGCAGCTTTGCTTCAGAGAATCGCCACGGAGCGTCAGCAAGGACCTCATCCGGTTGCCATTTCTGACTTCCCTCCGGCTTCCCCAATGACTTTGCTGGTAGGAAGGTTGCAAAGGGCCCTCCCGTGATTATGGGGATGGTGCAACAATCGTCAGCATGAGGATTGTTTTGTTCAGTGCCATGGTAAGTTGGAACAGTTGCCGAACGAATGGTCACTAAGTGAGGACCCCATGGCCCAACATAGGAGAACAAATCCCTCAGGACTAGATTCAGCCGTCCATCTGCATTTGAAAGACGCAGGCCTCTCGTTTGAAGGCAGCAAAGCCCACGTTTTGGACAGAGGACCGGCCGGTTTGAAAGAGGGGTCCAAGAGGCCATCTGTGTCAAAAGTGAACAGCCCTCCCTCAACGGGGGGGGGGGGGGGGATATGACATCATCTGTCTCCAGTCTGCAGCCACAATCCTTTCAGCAGTTCCAAGAACCCAGTTGCCCCACTCAGGGGACCCTGAGGACATAGAGATAAACCTCCATGTGGCCTCAACGACCCTCTAAAAAGGATGCAACTGACCAGCTGTCTGCAAGGAGTGTAAATCCTTCCCTTCCCCACCATCCAGTCAGAACTGAAGAAGCTTCCTCAGATGAGAAGCGAAATGTCTTCAAAGAAAAGCCAGAAAGTCCAGTTGCCTCTTGGAAAAAAAAGGCCCCTTTGGGACATCCATGATTCGGATGATTGAGGATCTCCATAGACAGGGAAACCTTTACCGCTACCATTTCTTGCCAACGACTGCAAGTTGGATCCTTGGAATCGGTTTCCAGAGGCAGGTTGCTCTCTCCCCATTGACATCCAACCAATGGCACAGAAGTTGCCCTCAGAACTTACCTCTTACACCCTGCAAAATCCAGCAAGCAAGGCATCTGGTGCTTCCCCAAGCAGAACTCTCCTTACTGCCTCCTTTTTTGTGCCTTCTGGGCTCCTTTCCTGCCACCCCTCCCCCACCCCCCCCCAGCAAGAAACCTGCAGTCACAAAAATGCTTGAAGTGGGAAGCTCACCCCCCAAAAGCAGCAGGATGACGCCATCCCCCCATGTCCTGACGTGAGAAATCGGGCGTGAGTAACGATGCCGTGTGCCGGATGATGATGCCGTGGATACACACACACGCGCACACACAGAGCATCATTCTGCCATTGTCACCGTTGACCATGAATGCCAACGAAAGGTCCTTTGAAGTGACTCCTGCGGAGCCCACTTCCCAGCTTCCAGCGTCCTATTTTTAATTAAAGAGTCATTAAGTCTACGATGAACAACCAAGTATTGATTCATACCGTTAATAATAATTAAGGTCATTGAACATTTTCAGCGCTTGGGGTAGTATTTCTTTTAAATTTAGACTCAGTGTGGAGTCTTCCAGGATTCCTAATCTTGGAAGTCCTGCCCTCCCTGCGGGAGCTGCGCATAGCCTTGGCGATTCCTCCATCTCCAAATTTATCCCCCAATTGTGGTGAGAGAGAGGGGCTGGCTTGGGGTCCTCCAGAAAGTCCCTCTCACCCTGGGTGGAACTCAAACGGAATCTCTCCAGTCCAAATAGAAAGAGATCTTCTCGGAAGAGAGAGACCGGGGCACAGACTGGCGCCAGGAGCTTTCCACAAGAGAAGACCTGCTGTGGAGGATCTACTAGTCCTTCCTCACCGCCATCAGTGTCCCTCAAAACTTGAGGGTCCTCCCCTAGTTTTCTTCCCCGCCCCCCAAAGAAGAAGGCCGAAGAACCATCTAGTCAAGGTCCTTATTACTCAACCTCATCAACTTTGAGACTTGTGGACTTCAACTCCTAGAATTCTCCAGCCAGCTTTGCTGAGAAGCCCTTGTCATCTGAGCTTCCAGAGTTGGGGTCTGCAGCATATATTCTGCTGGCTGACATATCATCTTCAGTCTTAAACCTGGCACGGTGGAGAAAAACTGGTCTAGAAAGTCCCGTTGCACAGATGTTCCTCCTGAAGAGACCTTGTCATCATCTAAAGCTTCCAGAGTTGGGGTCTGCAGCATATCATGGTTATGGTTTTGTTTTGAGGCTAATAATGTTTCTAGGAAGGGTAGAGGCCACGGTCTGTTCCTGGAGCTCTCCGTGGCTGGGGACGTCTCCCGACTGGAATGACCCTTGGGTTCTAGAGTCCATCTTGGTGCCGGCCACCTACCGTCAAGGACAAGAGGGGCCAGTCATGGCACCTCATCCTTCCACGTCATGCCATTCCTGGCTGAAGCAAGGCTGGGCCACTTTTCCACCAACCCCACATCCAGGGTGGGAGGCTGTCCTTGGCCCAACCACCACCCCCAACCTTCTGCAGTTCTTGTTCTTGGCCAGGAGTGACAAGCCGGTGCAAAAGTCACGGAAGGCCCTGGGTGCTTCGCCTGGTGGAAAAGGTCGGCAGGACTGGCTGCTGTGGCGCTCGGTGATAGATGAGCTCAGTGAGGCATGAGCTGACCTTAGCAAAACAGCTTGGTGGGAGGGGGAGAAATGGCAGCCCACCTCAGCAGGTCCTGCTAGCAGACAAACCACGTTAAAGTAGGATTCTTAATAACCTACTTTGCAATAATCTACCATTACAACTGGATTGAAACAAAATGGACTTATGACCGGTCCTTGGGTTTATGACCATCACAGCTACGTGGTCACCATGCAGATGATTGGAAAACCACCTGCATTTACAACGGCTGCAGTTTCCCAGGGTAACACGATCGCCGACGTTCCTGGGGGGCGGGCTTCTGACAAGCAAAGTTAATAAGGGGAAGCTGGATTCACTTAATGGCCGTGGAGGAGGGGAAGGTCATAATATCAGGCATGACTCGACAACCACTTCGCTTCTCCACAAATGTTGGCTCCGATTGTGGTGTGGAAAGATAATCTCCTGGGCTGTCAGAAGAGCATCCCATCCTGGCCAAGATTCCAGGGGACTCCGTGGCTGGGGATGATGGGTGACAGACCAACTGTTCCGTTTTGTTCAGCCAGCCCTTCCCCTCCCCTCCCTCTGCCTGGCCCAGGGTCACTCCGGGCCTCTGATCCTATTAGTGGCCATCCTTCGCCTGCAAGGAAAAGAGGGAGACAACTTTCTGGTAGCTTCTGCATTGTTCTCTTTTTTTTCTTGTACTCTGTTTCTTTTTTTCTTTAGCTGGAAGATTTAAAAAGGACAACATCCCCTCCTGGGATTAATGCCGTCATAACGGTGCAGGTGGTCCTCGACTTACAACTGTTCCAAGTTGCAGCAGACCTGGAAAAGGACAGTTTTCCACACTTACAGCCATGGCTGCCTCCCTGTGGTCACGTGATCAAAATCCGGATGCCTGGTTCACATTTATGACGGTTTGCAACGTTCCTGGAGGGTCGCATGGTCCCCTTTTGCGACCTCCTGACAAGCAAAGTCAGTGGGGAAGCCGGATTCACATTACAATTGTGTGACTAACCTAGCAGTGATTCACTTAACAGCTGTGGCACAAAAGGTCGCAAAATGGAGCAGAACTCACTTGACATGTGTCTCGCTGAGCGACATAAAATGTTGTGCTCAGTTGTGGTCGTACGTCAAGAAGTCTCTGGAGGCTGACTCTGAAACTGGCGCCTTCCTCCTTGTCAGGGCCAGGATAGCTACACTTTGTGTGTGTGTGTGTGTGTGTGTGTGTGTAGAATAGAATTCTTGGCCAAGTGTGATTGGACACACAAGGAATTCGTCTTGGTGTAAATATTCTCAGTATACATAAGGAAAAGGAACATTCGTTAAGAATCAAGAATCATAACGTACAACACTTAATGATAGTCATAGGGTACAATCAGCAATCAAATCATACTAGGAAACAGTCCATATAAATCGTAAGGATACAAGGGACAAAGTTACAGTTCTACAATCACAAGTAGGAGGGGATGGATGATAAGGAGTGATGATAAGATTAATAGTAATAGAAGTGCAGACTTTGTAAATAGTGGGACAGTGTGGAGGGAATTATTTGTTTAGCAGAGTGATGGCTTTCGGGGAAAAACTGTCCTTGTGTCTAGTTGTTCTGGTGTGCAGGGCTCTATAGTGTGGTTGTGAGGGAAGGAGTTGAAACAGTTTATGTCTGGGATGTAAGGGATCTGTAAATATTTTCACAGCCCTCTTTTTGACTTTTGTTCAGCATACAGGTCCTCGATTGAAGGCAGGTGGGTAGTAACTGTTTTTTCTGCAGTCCTAATTCCTCTCTGGAGTCTGTGTCGGTCCTGTTGGGTTGCAGAACCAAACCAGACAGTGATGGATGTGCAGATGACAGACTCCATCATTCCTCTGTAGAACCGGATCAGCAGCTCCTTGGACAGTTTGAGCTTCCTGAGTTGGCGCAGAAAGAACCTTCTTTGTTGGGCTTTTGTGATGACGTTTTTGATGTTAGGTGTCCATTTTAGGTCACATGATATATGTGTGTGGTTGTTGTAGCCCTCAAAGTCTCACAGCTGTCTCTGCTTGCACTGCTCGCCCTGGAGCAAGAATCCGCCTGGTGAAGCCCTGTTGCTGGACGTCTGCTTTCCACAAGGAGAAAGGACAGGACAGGACGACAAGATGGATGGGGAATAACGGAAAGGGATGGAGTGGAATTCTTCACTGGCCAAGAGTGATCGGCCACACAAATGCACAAGGTCCTCTGGACGGTGGAATTACAACTGCCCTTCAGGCAGCAGCTCCAGGAGGGGCTCAGGGGCTGCGTTCCCACCAGGAGGGTTGGCCCATCTTGGCTAGTGGAGGGTTCCGTGTTTTGAGAAAACAGGTTAATTCAAAAATCAGGTTGAGTTTGTGGTGTGAGCCAAGGGGACAATTCTCCAGAGGGTGGGGGGGCTCTGTCCTTTTGCAGCCCCTGAAGTTTAGCACACACGCACACACACACACACACACCCCGAAACCTCCTGTTGTTCCAGGAGCCCTTAGAAACCTGTCTGTCCTCCCGGGCCTTGACTGAGTGATGGATGTGTTTATTTGAGACGTTGAAGCGGCCACCCAGCTCAAGCAAAGTCACTCCGGGCAGCATGTCACCAAGTCAGCAGCCGACACAGAAGGGAAACATGTGGCATTAAAAGAAGCCAAATGATGAAGATGGAAACCACGGAGAGGGAATGCCTCTCAAATGTCTGGAGGGGCCTCTGAAGACCCCCATGGGGGTATTTCTATACAGCCGTTCCTTTTGCCCAGACATTTATGGCTTCTGTTGCCAATTGGTCTTTTATTATATTATATCAGTCTGTGTGTCTAGAGTTGTTGTAGAGTTGCTGGGGGGAGGCTTAAATATAATAAAATAAGGAAGGGAAGGGAGGGAGGGAGGGAAGAAGGAAGGAAAGGAAGGAAGGAAGGAAAGAAGGAAGGAAGGAAGGAAGGAAGGAAGGAGGGGAGGGGAGGGGAGGAAAAGAAGGAAGGGAGGTGGAAAGGAAAGGAAAGAAGGAAAGGAAAGAAAGGAAAAGGAAAGGAGAGAAAGAAAGGAAAGAAGGGACAGGAGAGGAAAAGAAAGAAAGAGGAAGAGGAAAGGAAGAAAGGAAAGAAGGGAAGGGAAAGGAAAGGAAAGGAGGAAATAAAGGAAAGGAAGAGGAAAAGGAAAGAAGAGGAAGAGAAAAGGAAGAAAGAAAAGGAGAGGAAGAGGAAAGGAGGAAAGGAAAGAGGAAAAAGAAAGGAAAGGAAGAGGAAAAGGAGAGGAAAGAAAGAAAGGAAAGAAAGGAAAGGAAAGAAAGAGGGAAAGGAAAGGAGGAAAAGGAAAACCAGCTGCTTGTTTCTGCTTTCGGCAGGAGACCAGATCAGGAGCAAAATATTTTCTCCTTGGCTTAATTCCCCCAATTGGTGCAGCGTTGATGGAGGGTTGTGGTTGAATCCCCCCTGCCAGCTCCTTTCTCGGCAGCCTCCTTTGGTCAGGATTCCCCGCCAGAAGCTGCATCTCTCCGCTTCGGAGAAAGACTTTGGCCACGGGAGCCAGCCTCTTCTGCTCAAGCTGAGCTGCACACCTGAGACGCCTTGGTGATAAAGCCGTGGAGCACAGGCAGAATTGCCCGCCAGGCCTTGGTCTTCCTGCGGGCACTTGGGACGCCTCCTGGCCGTGGCCTTGAGCCTCAGATAAAACGCTTGCCTGAGGACAAAGACCGCTGCGACAGCAGGCGAGGGAGGCCGGCCGAGGCACAAGCCCCTCCGAGGAGCCTGAGAAGAGCTATAAAGACGCCAAAGGGATCAGGGAGACAAATTATAAGAGGAGAAGTCGAGGGGATTTGGGCAGCCTTGGGAGGGGCAGAGCAGGAGATTAAGGGATGACTGGCGGAAAGCCTTCCCATATTTCCAGCTGTCAGGAAGAAAGCGGAGAAGCTATTGGGAAGACAGGGACCCTGTCGTGGCCTTGGGTTGATGAGCCGAGGAGTCACCTGGTTAGGACCCCTAACTGTGGAGGGGGTCCCCAAAAGGATCTGCTGATCGAACTGGCAGGGATCTGCTATGGCCTTTGAGGGGCTCCTCCAGAGGTTGTAGGTGCTCCATCACTGGAGGCCTTTAAGAAGAGATTGGACAGTCCCTTGTCTGGAATGGGGTAGGATAAGGGAGTCCAACTTGGGAACTAAGACTTGTGGACTCCAACTCCCAGAATTCCCCAGCCAGCTCTGCTGTTTAGGGTCTCCTGCTCGAGCAGGGATTGGACTAGAAGACCTTCAAGATCCCTTCCAGTGTAATTCTGTTTTTCCTGGAGGTCAGAAGATGGCCATTTACAGCCATCTCTGTGGTTGCTTTCTGGTCGCTCTACGAAATAGGGAGGTGCCCAGCTGGACTGCCCCTCCTTCCTTGCCCAGAAGGGCCCAGTGGTCCAGGCCGGTCCAGCCCACCAGCGAGCAGCTTCTCCTTAATTCTCCACCTTTCCCCACTCGGATCCCCTGTTGCACAGCTACTCCAGAGACGCGGCACTCCATTCCCGATGATTAATGCACTCAGTCCCAAAGACACCGACTGCGCTGTACGGAAGGCCCAGTAAATGTGATTGATGAGTGCGCACTGCACGGATAGGGGAGAGGAAGAGGGGGAAGTTTGGGGAAGGAAGATCGGCCAGCCATCGCACCAGCAGCAGGAAGCGGTAGCCCACCCCGCCCCGAAAGTTGCACCTGGGGACAAGCAGCCCCATCCAGGGGCATCGCCGAGATTTTAGTGCATGGAACGACCTCTAAGCCAGCGGTGTCCGGCCTTAAGCCCTGTGACCTTCGACTGGACTCTGGAAGAGTGCAGAGAAGAGCAACTAGAATGAGGAGGGAGCTGCAGGCTAAAACATGCGATGAACACTTGCGGGAACTGGGCCTGGCTAGTAGTCTAATGAAAAGGAGGACTAGGGGTGACAAGATGGCACTTTTCCAGAGGGGCTCCTACAAAGACGAGGGGATCGAATTGTTTTCCTAAAGCACCAGAAGGCAAGGCAAGAAACAATGGATGGAACTAATCAAAGAGAGAACCAACCTAGAACTAAGGAGAAGGGACCTTGGAGGTCTTCTAGTCCAACCCCCTGCTCAACAGGAGACCCTATACCATTGCAGACAAATGGCTGTCCAATCTCTTCTTGAAGACCCCCAATGTTGGAGCAGCCACAACTTGCTGGAGGGAAATCAGATTAATGGTTCTCACGGTCAGGCAATTCCTCCTCCTTAGTTCTAAGTTGCTTCTCTCCTTGGTTAATTTCCACCCGTGGCTTCTTGTCCTGCCTTCAGGGGCTTTGTGGACCCCCTCTCCTTTGGGGCAGCCCCTCAGATACTGCCAGGGAGCTACTGGTAGGGGGGAGCCAGGAGTGCTTCTGGCCATCAGGTCAAAGCCAGGACTCGGCAGGCTGAAGCAGGTCAGAGGGTGATTGGACTCAGCTCCTGACCGAGAGATTTATGGGCAGAGGGGAGTCTCTGGCTGAGCTGCTTTCCCAGCCCCAGCAATCAGCCCCGCTGTGTGGGAGCACATGGTGCCTCCCAGGCAAACTCCTCCAACGAAGACTCCTTGTGCCCAGCGTATAATTACAGTGCTAACGAGCGAGCAATTATGGAGGGGGCACATCCCTCCCTCCCTCCCTCCCTCCCTCTAATAGAGCCTGTTGCTGTTACCTTGAAAATGCGGAGGACCTAGGTGGGATCTCAGAAGAGCAGAGAAGAAAAACAATAACACAATCTCCTCCTCCCCACACACTTCCACAGGTTCTTCTGGACTGCAGCTCCCCATCATCTCCCTCCCTGGCTTAAACTGCTGCCGGATGCTGATGGGATGCGGAACCCTTTGGAGCAAAAGTCACACAGAGGCTGGCTCTGCAGTTGTGGGGGGAAAGTGGGGGAGGTTGTGTTGTGGTCCTACCAAGGAAGGGAGGGTGGGAGCGGAAGAGCTGGGAATGTCAGCTGGTGGCCTTCTCCCTCTCGCTTTCGAAGGGGGAGAAAAATCAGCTTTGCCTGTGTTTTCCTTCTGCTGCCCTCAGTGGGCTTTGATGCGGAGAGATATTTGTTCAGCGAGAGCATCCATCATATTTTATGAATGATTTCAAGGCCACTTCCCAACAAACAAAGCCAGCCGCAATAAATAATAAACAACCGGCAATTAAAAGATACAGGAGAAAGAGAACAAAGCTGGAGAATCTGAGATTTTTTTCCAGATCAGAGCGAGGAATTTAGATGCCGAGTGAATTAAAAACTAGCCACGAATTTCCTTCCTGCTACCTTTGGATATGGGAAGACTGACGGATGAACTGTGGCCATCATCCTGTTGCTGATATAGAATAAAATAGAATTCTTTTTATTGGCCAAGTGTGATTGGACACACAAGGAATTTGTCTTGGTGCAAATGCTCTCAGTATACATAAAATAAAAGATACATTTGTCAGGAGTCAAGAATCATAGGATACAACACTTAGTGATAATCATAGGTTACTAATAAGCAATCAACAAATAAAACAAAGTAAGTTGTAAAGATACAAGCAAGACGGTTATAGTTATAAGTTGGAAGAGATACTGTGGGTAATAAGATGAGAAGAATAATAGTAATACAGTCTTACTAAGTAGTTTGACAGTGTTATGGGAATTAGTTGTTTAGCGGAGTGATCACATTGGGGGAAAATTGATACCTGCCCAAAGATATGTAACATCTGGGAGCACAACTCATATGTGTTTTGAAAATCCTCCCTTCCTTGGTCTTCACAATGTTAACTCGGGGATCCTGCCATGCTGTGAGTGGGCTTATCCTGCTCTCCCTACAAAGGGGTAGTAGCAAAGGGGCTTGACTAGGTCAATTCCCTTGTGGATTGGTACCCAAGCCACCAGAAAACAACCCCCTCCCCAACAAGAACCATGGACATCTAGGTTCTGTGGTCTTCCTGCCTTCCGTTCCGTCCACCAGCATGTTGAGGCTGGCAGCTGCAAAGTTTCAGCTTCCAAAGAGATGCCCAGTTTTAGGGCAGAAATAAGAATCCTTTCCCCACCAACCCCTAGGAGAAAAGCAGGCAGAGCTGTGGGAGGCGGGATTAAGCATGTCATCAGTTTAGAGTCATTGCGTTTCCACAAGTGCTCCAAGTCCAGCCCCTCCTGAGTTCCAGTTGACCCTTACCTGGTGCCGATCTACTGTTGAACTTAAGTTGACCAGGTTAATATCAGCCTCAAAGAATCAGGATCGTTCCTAAAGTTGCCGCAAAGAACATTTATTCAAGTTTCTGCACAAGGATCTGGTCAGCTGACGTTAGACACTAAATTGGCACCAGATAAAGATCAACAGCAAAATCACCAAACTACCGTCTCACTTATTCTAGTACGTGTCATGCGGGGGGAACTCAATGGAGAAAGCAATTATGTTGGGAAGTGTTAGCGGGAAAAGGAAACCAGGACGCCAAAGAACCCCGTGGCTGGACACTATCTGAGCTGAGAGCAGCCACAGCACAGAACAGCTCAAAGAAGGACTGCAAGACTGGAAGATGTGGAGACACCTGGCCCAGAGAATCACCAAGTGTTCTGACCCAAGCCTCGTTCAAATCAAATAAACACAAAGTATATAGAAAAGCAAACCATTTTAATGCATCTCTGTGAATTCTGTTCATTCACAGCAAAGAGTCATTCAAACTAATTGTCCCAGATAAGAGCAGGCCCCTTCAAGGTTACGAAAGGCTGCCAAGAATACAAGATTAACTGCAGAGAAATATTCCAAACCAAAAATCTCCAAAAATGAACCAGAACAGACAGGACTTCCACGAGAACTTGGAGTTGAAAGAACTTCTTTGCTTCCTGCAAAGAAGCCAGCCCCAAAGGCTGGCTTTTATCCCTTATGGGAGGAGCCATCACCTTGCAGCCTTACTCCTGGGTCGCCCGTGCTGCTTCAGCTGCTCTTTCCTTTGAGCATCCTGCGCGCACGCGCACTGAGCACAGGCACCCCGGGGTCCTCTTCATCACTGCTGCCAGACTCCACAAGGTCCAAATGCAGCACCTCACTCTCCGATAGTCCACACCTGCTGCCGGTGAACCAGAACACCAAGACTGATTGAATGGATTTCTTCATCATCATCATCATCATCATGGATCACCTGAATTCAGGAGGGGTAGGACTTGGAGCGTTTGTGGTAACATAGTGATTCTAAACTTATGGCTTGCTTAACTCCATCTCCAGTTCTGCCTGCTCTTCTCCTTCACAAACCAGGGCAGGCATACATGACTGAGATGAGTTTTGGGGTGCTTTCCGTGCCCTTCCCAGATGGAAGGACCCCCCCAGACTGTGGCATCTCCAGCAGTGGTGGTGGCAAGCAGGAGCCTCAGAGGAGTGGGCCAAGCTTGCTTGAGACGGCGGAGGCTTTTGCAAAATTGAAATACCTGGGGAAACCTTGCCCACAGCCAATAGGGCTCCTTGGAGTTTTCCCTGGATGAATCCCCGGCCTTTTAGCTGATTAATTTATCTATTAAATACAAATACTCTTGCCTCTTACCCAGACCTCCATCAAAGTGATTCTGGAATGTCCTGGAAGAAACCCCTGATTGTCTGCTAGGTCAACAAAGAAAAGCTAAACTACAGGCTGCAAGAAGAGAATTCACATGCCGCTTGTACTTCATTTGTCAGAAGGGCGAATACACCTGAACTCAATTTAAAAAAACTAGCCACAATTAATTAATCAGTAGAAGCTTTAGCGGATTAATCTATGAATTAATCCAATTAAAATTTGCAACTGTTCTAATAATAGCTGTATACCCGGAGCCTAACGGAATTGACTGGTGTTTGAATTCGCAAGCCACTTGCTATTTAATCATCCAAAGCTTGCTTAATCGTTCAGAGCGTTGCAAGTGTTGAATGTGGTTGTGAGTGGCACAGAGTCGGTGGGCTTAAGGCCTCTGAGGAGCCGCATCCCAATTGTTGGCTGGCCTCCTGCCCACAGAGGAGCCCCCAAGCTCTCCCACAACCATGCAGGGATTCAGCAAAAGGAAGGGGTACCTGGTGCTCTCTCAGCTTGCTTGTTTTCTTGCAAATGTTCATCAACATCATCAGTGCTAGAAGGGGGGGGGGGGGGTTAACGTAGCACTGATGATGTTCCCTAGTTTGATAATGAAATGTCTGCAAGAAAAGTACTAAGCTCAGAGGTCCCAAGGACCCCCCATCACCAGTTTTCCTCCTCCTCCTCCCTTCCAACATTGATGATGTTAACTAGTTGGGTCATGAAATATTTGCAAGAAAACAACCTTTGCTTCAGCTTTGTACTGGCTGAGGAGCAGAGACCCCACCCTGCCCTCCCACTTCTCCCTCCTATAAATAAAAGAATGCCCAATTCTGAAGGTTTTTACACTGAATGCCTGCAGATTCCAGTTTAGCTGTGCAAATAGATTTAATGAGCACCTTCAGCTTCTGTAAGCATAAATATGTGCCCCTCCCCCATCCTCCCCCAGCCATTTTCTCAGTAATGAATGAACCCTGAATGTCAGCCTGTCCCCAGCTTGAGCGTTTAGGAAAGAAAGATTCCATTTACAGAGGAAAAAACATGCTTTTACTAAGCTCCAGCTGTTACAGCGTAAGCAGAGCCAGATCTGAATGTTCCCGCGTAAATTTGGTGCATTTCCCTTCTCCCAGGTCCTCCCCCCCCCTTTGGCCATCTGGTCAGTGTCCAATCATATTCAGATTAGTTGTTTTGGTAACAGTTCTGGGTTTGGCGCCGCTTTGGTGAATGTTTGCATTCCATTCTCAGGGCTGTGTCCTTGGATCTCTCAACCGTTGTTGTGTCCGATGGGCGCCTCTGCTTCCCTGCGTCCCCTTGCCTGGTTCCCCCCTCCCCCTTTTATGACAGGATGCCATCAGGCAAAGGGAAGCTGAAGCTGCAGTGATGGCTGATGTGACACCGGAGTAGACAATGCGGCAACACTGGAGGGCTGGTTTTTGCCCAGCACTGGCTCAGATACTGCCCGCCATTCGGTATGCAGGGCCACGTCTAGCTGGGCACGTTCAGGAAAGGGGGTTGCTGCTTCCCCCCCTTAAAAATAAATAAATCACATAGGCGAATTAAATGCCTTGAAATACCCAAAACTGGGGCGAGGGTCCACGAACTCCAGAAGTGACACAAACAGGGAATTGTGGGCTTGCATAGCCCAGGCGGATTATGTGGAAAGGAGAGTGAGTGTTTGGTGTGCGAGCAGCTATTCTTCCCCGCTCTTTAAACTCGTGTGCGCACACAGCCCATTTCACCCGGTGGACTGCTGTCAAAATTATAGCTCAGCCTTCTCTAACTGCCCAGAATGGAGACAGACGGAAAATCGGAGCTAGTTTGCGCCAATATATCAAGAACCTATCAGGTCAAGGCAGGAAGAGCAAATTGGCCTGGGGTTTTTTTGTTTTTTGTTTTGCAATTTTTGGGGATGATTATCCTGTTTTGCTTGGCAGCCTCTCCAGCCTCTAAGCCAGGGCTCAAGGTTTTCCTGATTCCCTCCTCTGCTTCCAATTCTGCCGGCCGCCCCCCAAATGCCCCCGCCCCTTTTCTCCGGCTCTGAGACAAGGACGCCCCCTTGGACCAAAGAGGATCCCCACTGCCCTTCCAAGAGAGACATCTGTCATGGAGACCGAGGAGGAAGGCAGGGATTCTCTGGCCAAGCATCTGTCCAGATCCACCCCCAAACCTGTTGCAAATATCCCGGCTCTCTGGAGAACAGGGTGACGGAGGAAGAGCTGCACCGTTGCCTAGCAACTGCAAAGCAGAAAGGCTGGGCCAGGCTGAGGGCGAGCATCCCCTCTTCCCTGGCCTGAGCCCCAGGATGGGGTCATTTGCAGATGCTGGATGCGCAGAACAAGGTCCGCGGCTGTGCCTTACCTTGCGGCACGAACCAGGCCCTGCTGGTAAACCAGAGTCGGGTGGCCCTGGTTGGCGTCATGCATTGTGTGAACTGCCCTGTTTTGTGCTATCAGGGATGGGCAGCTCCGTTCCTTCGTTCTTTCAGCCGTTTTGGGGAGATTGGGCTGTTTCCCCCGGGAATCGCCATTTTGCTAGTCCCAAAGCGGCTGGTTGCTACGTATCCCCTTCTCCCCGGCTTTGCCTCTGCTCCCCAGAAGGAGCCCCCTCCCCACTTTGGCCCACAGAGACACCCTAAAGTGGTTGACTTGGTGGCCATTGGCACATGCACAGAGCTGTGGGGGAGACCAGGCTGGAAGGCGTGCCAAGCATCAGCTGTGACCGTGAGAGTGACCACAGAGTCACGGAGGCCAACTTCAGACACGAGACCCCTGAGGAGCAGATAAAGGTGGGGAAATAGCAAGGGCAGCTTGGCATTGCAGGTTGGAAATTGTCTCTCTGAGCTCGGCTGTTTTCTTGCAGATGTTTCATGACCCAACTAGGTAATATCATCAGTGCTAGAAGTAGTGGGGAGGAGGAGGAGTGTTGGATCCTTGGCATCCTCTAAGCTTGTTTTCTTGGAAACGTTTCATGACCCGGCTAGGGACTCAGTGCAAACCTACTCTCTTCCAGCACTGATGATGTTACCTAGTTGGGTCATGAAACGTTTGCAAGAAACAACCAAGCCCAGAGGGCACCAGGGACCCCACAATTCAGCCATGAGCTGCAAAGATTCCCTTCTATCAGATTTCTCCCCCGGCCCAGTTCTTGCCAGGGTGCAAACTCACCGCTTGTGGGAGGTTTCCCCAGTTTAGCTGGGGGCCCAGTGTCTAAAACTGTAGGCTGCCCCACCGCCGTAGCCCATCTTCCCAGATCACTCCACATCCTCTCCCCCTCCCCCTCCTCCTCTTCTTATTAAAACCAAAACCTCTTTAATTAGCTTTTGAGATATTTAATCATTACAGGCAGGCAACGCAATATTTGTTTAGCTGCAGGCATTCTCTCCCCCCCGCCCTGAAATGGAGCTGAGCCACAAATAAAACAATGACTCTGCTGGGGGGCGAAGGGGGGCTGCTGAACCCGGATGGTTTGCCAGGAAAGAGGGGTGGGGGGCTGGCTGCAAACGGGCCCTCGCTCTCCCTTCCTTTCCCTTTGCAGTTTCCCTCTTGGCATCGTCAACTCCTCCTCTGTGCTTTGCCTCATTCCTTTGTTCCTGAAATGCAGGTAGTCCTCAACTTGCGACTGCAACAGAGCCCCAGATTCTTGTTTGCTAAGTGAAACAATTGTTGGGTGAGTTTTGCCCCATTTTGCGACCTTCCTTGCCGCAGTTCTTATGTTTAAAACCCCGCAGAGGTTTAAGTTCGTAAGCCGGTTGTTAAGTGGATCGCTTTTTTCAGTGCTGTCGTAACTTTGAACAGTCCCTAAACGTTGTCAGGTTGTAAGTCGAGGTCTCTCTGTACGTGAAAGAGCTAAGAAGGAGAGGCCTGCCTTTCCTCACAGACAGAGGAATCACTTCCTTATTGGCCCCTTTAATTCCCCAGGTTGTCCTTGACTTGCAGCCATTCATTTAGTGACCGTTGTCCAATCTTGTCCAATCAGAGACAGACCAAGCCCTCTTGTTTTATAGATAGGTGGATAAAAATATATATTACTGAGAATTACATCTTTATGGAAGCCCAGCGAGGGGTGCCTGGGGCCCCCTCCAGCTGCCGAGGTGGCCAGGGGCTGGGTGTAGCCCCTGGAGGAGGGCGGCAGGCCTGGCACTGCACTTGGCCTCCTCTCCCTGCCTGCCCGCCCAGCTGCCTGCATCCCCCCTCCCCGCTCTGTGGGCTGAGTTCCACAGGAGTCCATTTATCTCGCTTAGCTGGAGAGGCAGCCGGATTTGCTGTGGCAGCCGACTCCAGCTTCCCTCCTCGTCTTGCAGGGGCTCCAGAGACAGGCGAGTCAGTCGGAGGCAGGTGGCTGAGTGAGCACCATCGCTCTTCCGCTAATGGGCCTTCCTCCACCTCAAGCACATCGGGTGACTATTCCGGGCTGGAGAGGAGGATGAGTCGGCTTGCCAGGTGGCCGGGCTGGGAGGCTGCCTTGCGTTTGTACCTGCTTCCCTGGCTCCTGGGGAGCCACGTTGCCCTTCCCGGCTCTCCTGCGAAGCCACAAATCGCCACCCCGGAACGTGCGGCAGGAGCGTCCCCGGACGGAAGCAACGGGGGAGCCAGGACTGGGGAGATGCATAGGCTGCACACGGCTACCACGAGATCCAGAGACCCTTCAACCCTGGCTTAAGGGCTGGAAAGCGCCCCTGAGGCTGGGCACGGGTTCCCCTGTCCCAAGGAGGGGGTACAACAGTCCAAGCCCAGGTGTGTTCCCAGGACCCCGGTTTGGTGGCTCCGACTTCCACCCTCCTGGCCAGCCGCTCTCTGACCTTCAGCCTCCCTCCCCAGTTACTATTTCTTCTGCCCTCCCAGTGAGCCTCTCAGGCGGCTGTGCAGGGAAGCCAAGAAAAGCTCTTGAAAAGTGATTTATGTCTTATGGGAGCTTGCCCGACACGGCTGCTTGGTTTGCAAGGAGCAATTGGCTAACTCCAGGCAAGGGGGGGGGGGGCAGGATGCTGGCCACTAATTCAGGGGTGCCAAAAGAGAGGGGACTGAATGTTGCCTCCCCTTCCCCTTGCAGTCCCTGGTATCCCCCCCTCCACTCACCCCCCCTTCTTTGCCTTGAGATAGGATGAACCGTAGAAAACTGACAGCAGGAAGAATTATGGCTCAATTGTGGCCATTGTAAAATGAGAAAAAGAGGTTTGCTGTATTAGATCATATAAGCCCACTCCCCCCCCCTTGCATAATTGCAGAGGAATTTCCACAAGCCTTTTTGTAGAAGTGGACGTGGTTTCACTGGGAGTTGCATAACACCGATGCTCATTTTATAACCCAATTCCCCCCCCTTCTAAGGCACGCCTTCCCCGATTCCCATTGGCTCTCCCCTAATGTAGCCAAATTTAATCAGCTCCCGCCTATTGTATTCTGCTTTAAATTAAAGAGGCTCATTTCCGAGGAGGCATCCTTAGAGCAAAGCAGGATTAAGCTTATTAATCAATTAACTTCCCTGCCTTTTGAAGAAGGGATCAGAAAGCCAAGATCTCACATCCAAGGTAGAGTTTTATAACATTATTTTTTCAAAAACATTATTTCCCCCAGCAATTGGGCAGCTTAATGCTTTGGATTCCAGGAAAAGCAGAGAGTCTGGTTTGAAATAATAATTGTTGTTTCCCTACAACTGGATCCTGCAATCTTATCTCACCCCAGAAGATTTAGATTTAGACAATCTGGGGGGTGGGCTGGGAAGGGAAGGGGAACTCATCAAACTTGCATATGACACTAAATCGGCAAGAACAGCCAACCCTCCTCCCCAGAAGACAAGCTAGGGATCCAAAAGGATGTTGACAGATGGGTCCTATCCAACAAAGTGAAATGTAATGTGGAGAAAAGCCAGGTTTTATATACCTAGGCAGGAAAAACCAAAGGTGCAATTCAGATTAGGTGAAGTCTGGCTCAAAAACATTCACTGTGAGAGGGACCTTGGGATCCTAGCGGGCGATCACTCAAACATGAGCCAGCCGTGTGCGGCGGTAGCCAAAAAAGCTAATAGCATTCTTGGTTGTGTAAACAGAAGCACAGAATCAAAATCAGGTGAAGTATTAGTACCACTTTGTAAAGCCTTAGTAAGGCCACACCTGGAATCCTGCCTCTGGTTTTGGTCACCACATTAAAAAGAAGATGTTGAGACTTTGGAAAAGTTCAGAGAAGAGCAACTAAAAGATTATTAAAGGCCTGGAGACTAAAACATATGAAGAATGATTGCAGGATTTAGGTTGGGCCCGCAAATGACAGCAATATTCCAGTATTTGAGGGGCTGACCCAAAGAAGAGGGAGTCAACCTGTTTTCCCTGAAGGCAGGACAAGAAGCAACGGATGGAAACTCACCAAGGAGAGAAGGAACCCAGAACTGAGGAGAAACTTCCTGACTGGGAGGACAGTTGATCAGTGGAACTGCTGACCTCCAGAAATCGTGGGTGCTCCATCACTGGAAGTTGTTAAGAAGAAACTGGACAGCCATTTGTAGAGAGTCTCCTGCTT
Organism: Bungarus multicinctus; assembly: GCA_023653725.1. NCBI lineage: Eukaryota > Metazoa > Chordata > Lepidosauria > Squamata > Elapidae > Bungarus > Bungarus multicinctus. The sequence goes on along the minus strand of CM042835.1, from coordinate 880,940 downwards.
GAGAAGCATGCAGGACTAGAACAGGGGTCTCCAGCCCCCGATCCATGCACTGGCACCGGTCCATGCCAGAAACCGGGCCACACAAAGAAGCGAAGCCCCATCTGTGGGAACTATGCCGCCTCTGGTCTGTGTGAAAACCTCTTGCCACAGGACCGGTCCCTGGTGCCCAAACGTTTGGGGGCCACTGGACCTGAAGACCTCCAAGGCCCCTTCCAGCTCTATTCTGGTGGACTGACCGAGAAGAATCACGGTGCTCCTCCAACACACTCGAGGACAGCCTGGGCATGTTTGCACGCTGCTCTGACCACTGATTAACCTGAACCAGTTTCAGAGTTGAGGTTAGTGGAATTAACCTCCGCAGAAGTGTAAACTAACAATGCTTCCTTGGCAGCCTTTGCACAAGCATCCTGAGTCATGAACCGAGCCACCGATTGTTGCCTAATGCGTTGTGTGAACTCAGCCGTGGGAGCAATTGCAGATGAGCCTTGGATGAGAACTCAGGATACGGCTTGCGTGTGGCCAGAAGCCATTGCTGGGTCACGGATGGGAGTGAACCTGGGGCAGCCACCATTGCCTACAAACTAGCAATGGTGGCCACTTGGCAGTGACCCAGCACAGCTTCTGAAATGGATGACAGGCCCGAGTGCAGGAAGTGTGCGTGAGATGGAGGTGCGCCCAGAGCCATTAATCTGCCACAAAGATTGAACAAAAGCAACATTTGGCAACGGAGGAGCATGGAAAGGAGGCTCGATCAGATCTATGGCCCACTTGGCCGTGTGGTTTTGACTGGAAGGTAGGCAAAGAGGGCTCTGGGTGTCTTCCTTAATCTTTTGTGGGACCAGGGTTCCTAGGAAGCAGAACACCCCACCCTGTGGGGCAGGGAAGGGGGCCAGAGTCAGGGAAACCAAGGGCCAAGCCTGGGTCTTCGCAGTTGTTCCTTATTCCTTTATTTATTTTTCCATCCATCTCAGTCAATGAGCCTGGGCAGCTCACAATTCAAAAAACATATTGCAGTCAAAAACATTTCAACACAACTGGAACATCCAAAATAAATAAATGTTCAGGGCAGGCGAGAGACGTGGCCAGTTAGCCATGCAGATGGAAAAGGGGGCCAGTGACCCCTTCATCGCCCTGGGCTGGGGGGCACAGCCGGGTTTTCAGGGCTGTGTGAAAGGCTACGGGGGTTGAGGCCATGCCGATCTGGGAAGGGAGGGCGTTCCATAAAGGGGCTGCTGCAGAAAAGGCCCGTCCCCCGGTCCCTCCCAGCCAACCCCCTTCAGCTGACGGGACCTGCAGCCTTCTCACGCTGCTGGGTCCACTTGGACAGGTAGAGGCCCCCAGGAAAAAGAGTTTTCCGGGCTCTGCTCTTGCTGGCGTTGCCTTCCTGGCCAGGCACAGCGGAGGGACGGTGTGCCCAGTGCCATTACAGGTGAGGGCAGAGCTTGTCCCGGCTCAGACCATCTGTGCCACTCGCTGCCGTGCCAGGTGCACGCTGTGCCGGACGGGGTGCCACGCCTCTGTGCCCGTCTGCTCTTGGCACACACGGCCAACTGTGCTTCGTGCAGGCGTGTGTGTTTGTGTGCAAGAAAAGAGGGGGGGGGCGGCAGGGGGCCAGGGCAGCAGATGGAGAAGGAGCAGCTGGCTGGAGTTTCTCCACCTGCTTGGCATCCTCATCTCAGGGAGGCTGTAGCCCCCCCCCCTGCACTCCAGTCCTCATGGATGGGGAAGAGGGCACCCCCTCTGGAAAGAGGGGCCCCAGCTTTGGAAAGAGAGAGAGCCTGCTTGCATTGGAGGCCTGGGTCCTGTCCCCATATTCAGGGGAGGGGGGGCTCACAGCTGGTAGTCAGCCCTGGCTTACAAACCAGCATTAAGCCACAAGGCAGCTAATTTGGGTGCAGCCAAGCAATGATCATTGATTAAATCAACCGTGTTTTGGTAGCTTCAAGTCAGCAAATTGCAAAGCCTTCTGACCATTTCAGAGTCGGTTTCTCCCCATCTTTTGCACGGAGAAACCAAGGATCTGGGTGAGCAAGGCACCCACAGGAGGGCGCTCTCACAAGGGACACCCAGGGGCCAGAATTAGAACTCACCATCTCCTGCTGCTTGGCCAAAAATCACCCAGATGGCTTGGAGGGACTAGAACTCACAGCCTCCTAGTTTCTAACCTGGTGCCTTCAGCCCTGGTCCTGAGACTTCCTCCATAAGACCAGGTAGAATGGCACAGGTGAGTTACATCTTCCACCTGGGCTCAGCACGACCGCTTCTTCCTCTAGGACTGGACTCAGAAGAAGAGCATCCTTTGAAAAATCTCTCTGGGATGGTTTTTTTTTTTGGGGGGGGGACAGGAGAGCCAGGTGCAGCTCAAGATCAGACCTTTGGGGAGCACCTGGAATTCTGAGGACTTTGTACCTGTGATTTCCACCTTCTCAGCAGGAACCCTGGGCTCCAACCCAGCCAGCCGTTCTCGCTTTCAGCCCCCTAAAAGGGGGTGGCCTTGAGATGGGGGTGTACCAAGGAAAGATGGGGGGGGGGGAGGTGGCTTGGTGGGAAAAGAGGCAGCCACCCACCAAATCGGTGTGCCTGGCACCTGTCATTTTATGAATGGAGCCCATTCTGCAGATCTCCATAGCAACAGCCTGATTTTTCTTCCGCTATTTCTTAAAGACAAACAACTGACAAGAACTTGCGAAGGGCTCCCTCCTCTTCTCCTTCCCCTTTTTTTCTCTTCAGAGGTGAATCCCCCCCCTGCCCCCAAATTCTCTTCTCCAGACATTTTTGCTGGGTTCTGTGCTTTCTGAAGGCGGCGTAGATTCTGACGTGCATTTTGTCAGCATGTTTCGCTCACCAGAAGCAGCTGCACATTTTCAGATCAGGACGAAGGAGTCTGCGCACAAACTCTGGGTCCAGGAAAGCACTCCGGAGTTGGAAACCAGAGTTCGATTAAGCATTTTCTTGTGGTCATTCTTATTCCTCCTTTTAGTGCCCAAACGATCTGAAGTCCTTCGTGGTTGGGTGTTGCATTAAACCAGGATTTTTATCAGGGTTTGTGGAACACCCAGTTATGTTTTCAAGGCTTGGAGCTCCCAGGAAAGGGATTTTGACGGCTCCAGCTGGTTGTTATTCTCCCGTATTCACCTGGAGTGTGTAACTGGGTTTTTAAAAATAACGTTCATGTTTTAAAAGTGATTTTTACATCTTTTATTACCCCTTTGTTTTCCTACAGGTAATCCTCGACTTACGACCACAATTGAGCCAAAATTGCTGTGCCTCCTCTGGAGAGCTGGAGAGATGCTTAAGTTCGGAGGATCTGCGCTGGGAATGCGCTTCTCTTCACTGTGAGAAGTGCGGAAAAGGATAAATCCGAATTGAAACCGCACCGCAAAGCACAAAAGTGCAGCGACCGCCCTTGTCTGGCGCCAAGATCTCCGCCCCTCCCCTCCCCTCCCCACGTCCACCTGAAGATGAGTGGACTTCAGCTCCCAGAATTCCCCAGCCGGTCTGCTTCAAGATTGGTGGTATCAGTAAGGAAAGGACTGGGATCATTTGTGGAGTTCAAGCATAGAGGATTTGTGATCACAGCCTGAATGCAAGAATCTGGTCAGCTAACGGTCAGAACTAAATTGGCACTAGGTAAGAGTTAATGGAATTCAAGAGGGGTTGGACTTTTGTGGGAATGCAAGCAAGGGTGGGAATTAACCTTTTTAATAACCAGCTCTGTGAGCGTGGCTTAGGTGGTGGGCATGGCTTAGTGGTCATGTGACTGGGTGGGCGTGGCTTGGTGGTCATGTTATTGGCTGGGTGTGGCCAACTCAATGTCACTCACATCGAGCCACGCATCTCCTCGCCTGGCCTCTCATGACTGTGGGGATGCTGCAACAGTCGTAAGCGTGAAAAACGGTCATAAGTCACTTTTTTCAGTGCCATTGTAACTTTGAATGGTCCCTCCACACAAGCAAAGTACCAGCAAAGGAGGGGAAAAAACTCCAGAGAAGTTCCTGAGACAGGAAGTCCAGTCCTGCCAAGAATGTAATCAGGGTTAACTGAGAGGCAGTTTCTGTAAGCAACACCAGAATGTTTCCTTCCTGCCTTCCTTACAGGATTAGGCCAGGAATTTCTTCTAACAACCAAACAGCTTAGAATGTTAACAACCGGTTCTAGCGAATAGGTGTGAACTGGTAGAATCCCATCCCTGAACAGAAGGATTCCAAATTGATAACACATTTAACTTCGCGCTTCTAGCTCTGCCTCCTCTTCTCCTGCAGGAAGACTTCAATTCCCAGAATTCCCCAGCCAGCATGCTATTCTCTTATATAAAATGCTTGCTGTGCTGAGACAGGTATTATAAATACCCAGATTTTACATTTTCAGTACAGCATAAGTAACAGAACGATGCTTAAAATCCATATAAACTTTTCTGGTAGCACAAATATCCATGCCACCCAAATCTCGAGTCACGTCCTTCTAACCCTTCAAAGTCTTTTGTTTCTCAACAGCGCCATTCTTCCCTCCAGACTAAACCACAATCTGCAAAGTATAATTTCAGATTGAGTAAATCCAATCACTTTTTTTCCTCTCTTACATTTTGCAACACCATATATTTAACTCACGTATTTTTTCCCCTGCCACACAATTTTGATATATCTTTCTGCCATTGTTTAATTGGTACATCAGATGTCAAAACATGGATTGTCTGAAACAAAAAAATAATAACATTCTAGGCAAAACATTTGTCTTAATCACAGAAATTCTCCCCAGCTATGACAATTGTGTTTGTTCCCATTTTAACATATCTTTTTAAAATTTCATTCCAAGACTTAACATAATTATTTTGAAATAAGAACAATTCATATTTGCATATTAATAACCAAGCATTGGATCTTCTTCTCAACCTTAAAACCCATTTTATTCATCAATTCTGTTTGATCTTGTATCTTTGAATTTTTTTGCCAACATCTTTGTCTTCTATTTATTAAAACGTCTTAAAACCCGCTAATGCACCAAATTCTTTAAGTTTTCCCATTAATATTTAAATTCCCTTTAAAGAATCTTCGAAAACCAGCACCAGGTCATTTTAGTTTACAAGTCTTTTTTTGAATCTTTATAGCCTTAATCCTCTGTTCTTATTATATCTCTATTCAATATTTCTATAACTAAAATAAACAGAATAATAGGCAATGGGCAACCCTTTCTTTTCCTTTTTGTATCTCACATGGTTTAGTTAAATCTCCATTAACTCTAATCCTTCTGTGAAATGTATATTGATTTATCCATTTTATAACCTTCTCTCCAAAGTTTATATCTCCCAAATTTTTAAATAAAACAATCCAATTCAAATTATCAAAAGCTTTTTCTGCATCTAAAAACTTAATACAACTTGTTTTTCATGTGGCTTCAATATTTTGGAATATCTGACACAATTTTAATATTACCTTTTAATCATATTTTATGGTATCATTATGATGATCTTCATCAAATTCTTCTAAAATTCTTTTCAATCTATCAGTTACCATCATGGTGAACAGTTTATAATCATTATTAAGGAGTGATGTTGATTTATAACTTTTCGTCCTTTTTTTGAGCATTAATGCAAAATTTGTGTCTTTCAAAGTCTCAGGCATCTTTCCTAAATGTAAAATAAAATTCTTCATGTTTTGCAAATCTTGTAAAAAGTTCATCCTTAAAGCATTTATAGTAAAAACCTGAAAATTGATTTGATCCAGGCACTTTTCCTAGTTTAATCAATTTTATAGCTCCAGACACCGCTCTTACTATTATAGGTTTATTCATAATCTTGTTTTTCTGTAATTTTTAACAATTTTTGCTTTTTAAAAATATGTATTTATTTTTTCCATATCCTTTATACAGATTGGAATAATATTGATGAAATGCTTTTTGTATTGCCTGTTAATCCAGTCTCCCTCTTCTTCAATATTTCCTCCCTCCCTCCTTTCTTCCTATCTCTCTTTCCTCTCTTCATCTCTGTCTCCTCCCTCCCTCCCTTTCTTTCTTTCTTTCTTTCTTTCTTTCTTTCTTTCTTTCTTTCTTTCTTTCTTTCTTTCTTTCTTTCTTTCTTTCTTTCTTTCTTTCTTTCTTTCTTTCTTTCTTTCCTTCCTTCTCCCCTCCCTCCATCTTCTTCCTCCCTCCCTCCCTCCCTCCCACCCTCCATGGCTGACTCCCTGGGCCCTTGGACCCTCCGCTGTTTGGTGGCCCTGGGTAGATTATCAAGGAAGGCCGGGCTTCGCATGCCGCCCCTCCCCTCTTTCCTGCCTGGCCCACATTCTCCCCGGCAGCAAAAGGACCGGCACTTCAGGTGTTGTTGGGGGAGGGGACTCCACATGGTTCCTGCTAGTCAGCCCCGCCCCACCAGACCCCTTGGCAGCTGGAGGGCAAGCCAGAAAGGGCCTGGGGGCTGCTGCATGCCTCCCCTTCGACCCTGGGCTCCTCACCAGCGGGCAGCATCCATCCAGATGGAAATAAATCCGTGAATACTCCTCCCCCCTCTCCCAAACTCTTCTCCTGTCTTCTCTGGAGAGGCTGTGAATAGCTGAGCGAATCTACCGCAGAATCTGGGTCAGGGACTGGCTTCGTCCCTGCCGAGATGCTTCGGAGAAGCTGCACGTTGCTTCTGGGGGAATCGCTTGTGCTTGCTCAGCCTGGAATGAGAGGGGGAGCCGTGGGGGGCAGGGGAAGGAAGGGGGCCTCTGAGCACAGGCAGAGGGCCTCTCTGGCAGCTGAGGAGCAGATGCCACTGTCAGACCTGCCCCAGTGGACACAGTCAGGAAAGAAAGACCCTCGACTCCCTTCGGTTGAAGTGATCGGCTCTTCTACTAAAGTTAAGTGATTGCGGAAAAAGTACAGCTGGATCTGAAGGTTCCCATGCAAAGGTTACACTCCCCCCCCCATTTCCCTTGCCCTCCCCCCTTGACCAGTCCACCAGTGTCCAATAGGAGGCCTTTGGGCTCAGAGCTTGCTGCCTCTCAATACAGTTTTCCACATTCGGTTCCCAGGCCAGTTGTCCTTGGAGGCTGGTTTATTCCGGTTTGGCACCTCTGGTCCTTGTCAAGGTGTCTCCCCTCCCACCATCTGACTCCTCATTCCCAGGCCCACCTGTTACTCCCCCAGATTCCTTCCTCTCCCCTTGCAACTTGTGGCAGGACGCCAGCGAAGCAAAGAAGCTGGAGAGGGCAGCCACCTCCTGTATCGGGGGGAGCTCCTGGGGGTAAAAGACACTTAAGAAGCAATGGCCTTGTGGTCATTTGGGGGTGTGGTGGGTTGCACCCTCCAGAAAAGACTCGGGGACCCTTCACTTGTGACATGTGCAGCCTCGCCCTGCAGCCTGAGGCTTAGCCGTCTTCTCTAGCTCGCTGCCCCTCCGTTTGCTGTTTTCCGAAGCTGGGAGATTTTTTTTACAAAATGGAAAGGGAACCTTATCCACACATCACACTAAGCCATCATTTGTTTAACTAAGGTTTATTGGATACATTAGGGTTTGGCTGGGTTCCTCCAATGTGCCAGGCAGATAAAGTACGGTTCTCTAAATCAGACTGCACAGCAGGCTAAACCGAAGACAAACAGCCACTTTGAAGGAGCAAATCCAATCATGCAGATGACTGGGGGGATCCTGCAAGCTTTAGCTCTGAGGTGCGGCCCATCAGGGGTGGTTCCATTCACCTTTGAAGCCCCTCGTGGCTTCGGACCAGCTCACCTTAGGCCTCTTTTGACTCCGCAAGGATTCTAAGCTAGGCCCTCACGTGATGCCTCCTTCCAGCCTAGCTGGCTCTTTCCCAACAATACCCATCTGGTTCAGCCAGGCAGGACAGTTGGGTTCTGGGTCTCCTCCTAGGGCTGGAAGGGGCCTTGGAGGTCTTCTAGTCCAACCCCACTGCTTGAGCAGGACACCCTATATCACTCCAGACCAATGGCTGTCCAGCCTCTTCTTGAAAACCTCCCAGGACTCTGGGCTTCCGAGCCGCGAGCCAAACTGGACTCAAAGTGTGTGGAGGAGATGAGATTGTTCGGTTAGTTTTATAGATTGGGGGGGGGGGCAGTGTGGCAGGAGTTCGGGTGCCCCTCCCCCCAGCAATCCATTCCAGGTAGTTCCATCTCAGCCGGCAGCCTTGATTTCTGTGGCTTCCTTGAGGACCGGTGGAGTTGCAAAGCAAGGGGGAGGGAAACGCTTTCTCTCTCCCCCCCCTCCAGGTTTGATTAACCTCTCCTTTTCAACTGCCTTTCTTATGGCCGAACGTCGGCACAAAGCCCTGCGCCAATTCAGCTGCTCCCGCTGAGGAAGGCGCTCAGGCGATTTGATCCTCTGGCCCTTTCCTTGCCACTCTTTGCTTTTGCAAAAAATATAACCCCAAAATACCACTTGGAGGCTTTCAATCGCCGGAAGAGACAGGGTTGTTCTCCCCACCCCGACCTCTCCTTTCTGACAGCCTAAAAGCAGAGAGCCCAGAAGGAGGGCCTGTGGGGGGCGGGGGGCAGGGGAGAGAAGGGGGGGCTGTGTTTTCATGAGTGGAATTCCACAGGGGAGGCAGGTGGCCCCTATAATAGGGCAGCTGGGATTCCTTCGGCACCTCAAAAGCTCAGAGAGAGAGAGAGAGAGAGAGAGAGCTCTTCTTTTCCTCAAAAGATGCTCACATTTCCAGGTATTGATCGGGTGCATCGTAGTGTTCCCAGCCCCAGCGCCATTCTTGGGGAGTGGATGCAAGAGAGAGAGAGAGAGAGCAGGAAGGGGGGGGGGAACACAGGCTGCGTGGAATAATCCTGCAGAAGCCGTTTCCAACCAATAGCTTCAGAAATGCCAAGGGGAGGCAATCCCGTTTTCCCCTCGCGGGTCTGGCTTGACGGCTGCTCTTTTGCATTAACTGCAGGTGGTCCTTGACTTAAAACCACTCATTTAGTGGCCGGAGTTGCAATGGAACTGGAAAAAGTGACAAATGACTGTTATTCACACTTACGACCGTGGCAGCATCCGCCTGGGATGCTTGATAAATGGATTCATAATTACAACGGTCACAGTGTCTCAGGGTTACATGATCCCCTTTTGCGACCTTCAGACCAGCAACGTCAATGCACTGAGCGACCGTGGTACTTGCAGTGATTCACTTAACGACGGTGGCAAGAAAGCTCACTAAAATGGGACAAAATCCACTTATCAACTGTCTCGCTAAGTAACAGAAATGTCGGGCTCAGTTATGGTCATCAGTCAAGGAGTACCTACAAATGGTTCCCCAACTCAGTCGAGAAGGTTTTCTCAGCCTGGTTCCTTCTTAAAACCGAAACCAGGTGAGCCCAGAGCCAAAGCACTTTCGGTCTGCGTCATGCTAAGAAAACCGGAGCAGGGAAGCGTTCTCATGGTGTTTAACCCCCAGGAAGAGTTGTGTGTATGTGTGTGTGTGTGAGAGAGAGCGAGCGCGAAAGAGGGGGGAAATTTGCACCCTTGCAATCATCTTCTGCGGTCAGTTGAAGTACAAAGGCCTAATTGATCATTGCCTCTCCTTCTGTTTATCTCTGTTTATCTCTCTTATTTTGATTTGGAGTCAAAGATGAAATCTCCTAAGTGGGCAAAACTGTCAGATGAAATTATTAGCTAACTAGAGTTACACGCCAACTCTCCAATATTATTTGAGACGTTGGGAGACCCGGGGTGGGCTCTCTTCTTTTTTTCCCCCTCCTCCTCCTTTGGTAAACATCCTGATTTTTGCCCTCCAGTAATTCACGTCAGTTCTCAAATAGGCCTAACTAGCCAAGATAAATATTGACACCTAATACAGCTGGATGTTAGACATGCGACGCCTGCCAAGGATTCGGATCTGTTGGACATCTGGCAAGAGCTGCAAAGGAGAATTGGCGGGAAGAGAGGGGGTTTAATTTCAACCTTTTCATCCATTTAGAATAGATGGTCGGTGCAGACCACCCAGTCCATGCTGGAAGGCCCGCGGTGGGGCATCCCTGGAGCTCTCAGGCACCTTGGAGGTCTTCTAGTCTAACCCCCTGCTCAGGTGGGATTTAAATTGTATTAAGCTTTGGTCCAGAACTGACTTCAGCTTTGCATCAATTGTGTAAGTGGTTCTGAAGTCTTTCCCAACCTGCCACTCCACCTGGACTGGACTTTCCTCCTCACGGTCCTAGACATCTGGAAAGCGTCATGGTGAAAAAGGGGAGGGGTCTTCCACTCATTTGTATCTACCCAAGTTGGAGCCTCCCCCACCCCAGCAGATTGCAACCCTCTCCCATCCCCCATTCCCACAAGAAGGATGGATCTGCCAATTCTCCAGCCCTCCAGCAGGTGGCGCTGTCCTGCCTCCTTCCATCCCGTGCTTTGCCCAAGGCTACCTAGTTAACCTACCTGCCGGTCCTGGAACAGCCTTGCCAAGCAGGCTGCAGCCTGACAGGTGAAGCAAGGATGGGAAAGTCTAGAACTGGGTGTAATCTGTTTTTTTTTGGGGTGGGGGGAGAAACTGAAGAAGCAAAAGAGGGCAAGAGGCAGCGGCTGGATTGGTGGCCTTCATCTTTTAAGGGAAGGAGCTGATTTTACAACAGCTGCCCAGGCTGTTCTGCTCTCTCACTCTCTCTCTTGCACACACACCCGAGTAGACAATAGGAAAATAAAACCTGAGAGAGGGAGAGATGACCTTGATTGCTAATTACAGCCCAGAGGCTGAGATTCAATGCTAATTGGCTCCACTGTCAGGGAAGCTGCAGGCATATAAAGAGAGTCTTTTGCAGGCTCTGCTGTTCCTTGGAAGCCCCCTCTGTGGATCATTTGCTCCCCTGCAACCTTCTCTGGGCTTTGGGGAAGGGGCCTAGTGGTGGACCCTTTGGCTACCTCCAGGATAAAAAGAGAGTGTATTATGGTCCTCATAAAGGAGACTATTTGTCGCTCAGGGTTGAAATGAGAGGTGCTTTGTGCTCTCTGAGCTGAGTGCTTTTCTTCCAGATGTTTCATTGCCCAACTAGGGAACCTCATCAGTGCTGGAAGGGAGGAGAAGGAGAAGGAGGAGGACACGATGGGCTCCCTGGTGCTTTCTGAGCTTGGCCGTTTTCTTGCAGACTTGTCATGACCCAACTAGGTAACATCATCAGGGCTGGTGCATTCTGGTCAGTGGGCAGCATCAAAGAGGGCTTTCCTGGGATTAGAAGGAGGCTCGTGGCACCCTCACCATCCTCCACATCTACCCACTGATAGCGACCCAGAGGGGTGAGGAAGGTGACCACAGGAGGGCTGGGGAGCAGCCCAAAGAGGACCCAGCTGAAATGTGGGCAGTTGCTGGTGAAATAAATTGCAAATCAAATTGGTCTACGGAGTGACCGGTCTGGATAGCTGTGATTGCTGCCTGTCAGGACCAATATTGTCAGATTTCCAGCCAGGCACAGCAGTGCATCTTCCCGGACCCTCCAGCTCTGTTCGGGAGGGAGGGAGATAATCGTGGGGACTTTAAGGCTTCGATAAAGTGAGGTAAGAGCCTTTATTGCAGCCAAGACAGAAGACTTTCCTGCTGCCCCAGGCAGGAGTCGAGGCCTGGGGTGTGTGGGGTATGTGGGTTGGGCCCTGAGCCTTTCCCTCCTCCTGATTTTAAATCCAGGAACTCAGGGGTCTCTTTTCCCCACCTGGAGAGGGAAAAGCCCCATACCCTGGACTTCAGCAGAAGAGCCCCTGCATCCCACATCCAGCTGTGGCTGAAAAAGTTCAGGAAGGCTGCAGCTCCGAGTTGCAGCAGCTGAAGAATGGCTTTGCTGAGTGAGATGAGTGGCATATAAATTTAATAAATAAATTAAACTCACAGTTGCTCAAGGAAGCAGACAGCCAACTGGAAAAGATGCTTTACAGATGTGGGGCAAACCCCTTTCCCACCCTCGCTTGTGCATCCGAAGCCCCGAATCAGAGCTGACCCTCCCTGGGGTCCATTTCCCACCCCCCACCCTGCACTCTGCTCTTTCCTTTGCAGGAGGGGTTAAAGGAGGCTTTGTCAATCTGACACTGAGGAATTGGCGTCCAGAACTGCCTGCCCAGATCTAGGTTTTGGGGTTCGAGTCCTTTCCCGAAACTGACCGGCAGGATTCCTGGCGCACTACTAATTATCAAGAGACTTCTAAAAGAGAGAGTTGTGGGTCACAAAGAAACCAATTTCCTGCTCCAGAACTTTACAATCTAAGAGGCTGGGTCAGTTGCTGTTTTTCTCTCCTTCACCCTGCATTCACACAATACCCTAACACTCAGGTCAGATTTATTTGCAAATTATCATGCAAGTCCTACGCCACACCTCCAGGCACCTGCAAATGTTTTATGCATGCTTTTAAACCATGGTTTGCGTATCCACTGTTTTCTGAATAAGCTACAATGGACTGGATGTGGACTTTCTTTTTAAGCCAAGAATCATGGCCTAAAATCTCAGGTTCACACATTACCCAGGCAGCCCAGGCGAGCGGCCTTATCAGGCTTCCTGGATAAAAAGGAGATTTCCGATGCCCTTTCAGGCTGATTGGAAAACACATTTTGCCTTTTTTCTTAAGTTGTTTGGCAAAAAGGACCAATCTGAGTATCTGTTTATGCGTGGGAGGGTTTGGTTACCTTTCAATTTGCTATTTTTTAATAAAATATTTTCACTCCTCGGATATTTATTAAGCACAAGGCGTGTGTGCCTGCAAACTGTTTCTTTATGAGCTAATATTTTAAGTTAATAGCAAATCTGATTAATAATTATTACCGGTTGCTAGGCCTTCATAAATAGGCAGGGACCATACAGTATAAAATGGTTCTTTTTTTTTTACCCCTTCTTTCAAGTTTGGAAAATACGGTTTCTCATGAAAAAATGTTTCTTCCAACATGTCAAGAATAAAAGCTACTGGGGTCTCTTTTTCCCTCCCCCCTGCATAGCTTTTGCTGGCATTTTTCTTAGTTTTTGGAACTTTTTTCTTTAAAAAAATACCCCTTTTCTTGCTAACATTTTTCCCTCATCCCAGTAGCTGTAATTTCACCCCCTCTTCCATCACGCAAGTCCTATGCCGCACCTTCAGCATGTTTGATTTGTGACGTCCGTCTGCTCTCCGAATTAATGCCCTTCGGGGGTGTCGTTTTTCTTGACTGTGCTAATACAGGCAATCCTCAACTTACAACAGTTCACTTAAGAGACCATTCGAAGTTAGGACGGCATTGAAAAAGTGATTTAGGAGCCGTTTTTCACACCTACGACCGTTGCAGTGTCCTCAGGGCCACCTGTGTATATTCAGACACTTGGCAACTGACTCACACTTATGACGGCTGAAGGGTCCGGGGTCCCGTGATCCCCTTTTGTGACCTTCTGAAAAGCCAAGCCAAGGGGGAGCCCAGTTTCACTTAACAACTGGGTGAGTGACTTACCGACTGCAGTGATTCACTGAACAACTCTGGCAAGAGAAGTCATAAAATGGGGCAAAACTCACTGAAGAGATTTCCCAGCAGCATAAATATTGTGCTCAATTGGGATCGTAAGTCGAGGACTGCCTGTGCTGGATAGTGAGGTGGGGGAAACGGGCTGGATAAATAATAAAAGGGCCAGTTTCCCTTTTTCCCCTGGTTTTCATTCCTGAAGATGGTCCATAAATCTGCGAGTTTTTCATCTCCCAGGGAAAAACTGCCATTTATCTGGGGGAGTTAATTGCGCAACCTTCTGCCGATCGATACTTGATTGATCAAAGAAATTGCAGGGACGGCGTCGAAGAGCAGAGGAATAAAATCCAACCCGGGTCTCAGGGGGAGGAGAAAGGGGGGAGGGTGTCCTATTAGCACAGTGGAAACCTTGGGAATTGCGGGGCTAATGGGGAGAGTAACAAGGTGTCGTAGGGAGTTTGCAGACTTAAGCAGGTTAGAATTAATGGGATGGAACAGCCGGATTCGCACCACACGCCGGCTGGGCTACGAGGCGCTTGCTTGCCGCTCAGTGGGACGTGGGAACTACCCGGGGATTGTCTGGGTATCATGGGTGAACCAGCTTTTGGGTGAAGCTAGACTATGGATTCCTGAGTTAGAGGGAGCAAGCCAGGATGAGGGCTTCCTGAGTCGTGGGAACCTGATTTAGTCATACAAGCCTTGCTTGTCTACTGTGCTGGATTAAGAAGGGCAGTTTGACGGGAACTGTTTGAAAAGTTGGAGGCAAATCAGTGGTAACTTCTTTTTAATTTCCTTTCAGGACGGCCAACTGATTAAACTTTAAGATGGGTGGATTTTAACTCCAAGACTTCTGGGAATTGAAGTCCACACCTCTTAAAGTTGCACGATGGCTGGGGAATTCTGGGAGTTGAAGTCCACCCATCTCAAATTTGCCAAGGTTGGGAACTACCGGATTGGACGGAGGGATGAAGTGCAGGGAGCTGCCTTCCTCCACTTGGGGTACCCTCCCTTCCCGCCAGTCCTAATGAATTTCCTTTGGCCAAGCTGGGCCTAGCATGGGCCTCAGAGGCTCAAGGCTCCCCCAACCGGCAAAGCTTCAGGGCTATCCCTCCCCTGCGTTGTTAGGGGTCTCTAAGAGGCCAGTGGGGGGGTATTTCATTCGTCCATGTCCCCCAACCCAGGAAATAAGGAGAAAGTTCCTGACAGTGAGGACAATTAACCAGTGGAAGAGCTGGCCACCAGAAGTTGTGGATGCTCCATCAGCGGAAGATTTTAAAAAGAAACTGGACAGCCATTTGTCTGAAATAGTATAGGGTCTCCTTCTTGAGCAGGGGGTTAGACTAGAAGATCTCCAAGGTCCCTTCCAACTCTTGTTATTCTGTTAATATTTTGGGCTGCAAGGGCTCCAGCATCACTGAAGTATGGGGTATTTCCACCTCCCATCTCTACTCCCCACAGCTGGGAATCTCTTGCAGGCTCTGGGCCTGCCTTCAACCCCTGGGGAAAAGAGTGGGTCAGAGGTGGGGCTCTCCATCCTGCCCAGGGGTGATATACAGCTGCAGGGCTACAGAACAAGGTAGCAATGTTCCTATCAATCATCTCAAGACAGCTTTAACCAGTCCAGCCCCACCAGAAATCTATTTAAATCGATGTTACTGCGAAATCAATATTATGGATAAGATGTAGGATGTTTTATGGAGCTGAAACAGCTGGCAAGCTGTTTGTGGAGGAGCCAGCAATATGGGCCCTTGGCCACGCAAGGTCTGCATCAAGGAGGAGGTGGGGGGGGGGTCAGAAAAGTCAAGATGGCGGGATCCGAATAAAACCAAGGCAGCTGTGATGATGTTGGGGTCACGAAACGTCTGCAAGAAAGCAAAGGAACTCAGAGAGCACCAGAGACTCTGCTGGCGGGGGACTTCTGGGAGTTGCAAGTAGTCCATGCATCTTAGAGTTGCCAAGGTTGGACCCTCGTTGCCCTCTTATCATTCCGGACAAACGGTTGCCCAGCCTCGTCTTGAACAACTGCCGGTGACGGAATTGTGGGGCTGAGCTCCGGCACTTGAGCCGTAAAACCGGTTTTCATGGGCACCTGAGGGGCTGCCGGAGCAGCTTTTAAAACCGAAGTGCCAGCCGCCCAGCCTCACAAATCAGACGCTAATGGCTGGGCGAGGGGAGGGGGGCGCTGCTTCGGAATGGCCCCTGTTGCAAGCGCTGTTGCATCATTCATAAATCCTTCGTATTTAATGAGCCTCTGCTGGAGCTGCATGCGCCCTTTTTTCAGCAGAAGCAGCAGACTGAGGAACCAGGGGGAGGGGGTTGCATGTGGGGCTGGCAACCCATCCAGTGGGCAGCTCCACAGACCCCCCAGGGGCACCCACCGGGCAGATTAAGAGTCCTGCAGTCACGGCAGTAGCCGTGTTGATGCAAGAGAGCTTTGCCAGCAGGCTGGGCTACCTGGGCATTGCGGGCATCCATGAGGGCAGGGGAGACATTGGGCCATCATACTAGGAAGAAGGGGGGGGCAGAGAGAGAGGGAGGGGAGGAGACAGGCAGCTTTCTGGGCTCAGGGTGTAGCTGGATCAGGCCCAACGGTCTGCTTTGCCCACTGAAAAGATTCCTTAGTAACAGAATAAGAGAGTTGGAAGGGACCTTGGAGGTCTTCTAGTCCAGCCCCTCCCCAGGCAGGAGTCACTCGAAGGTGAGCTAAGAGGTTTATAAATTTAACAACTAAATGAAATAATTAGAAATAAAATAACTATCACGTGAGTTCTTGCTACAGAAAAGCAGAAGGGAATTTCTCCCCCCCACCAATCTTATTGACTATCTTTTTATTCTGCCCTTCTTCCACTGGGACACCCAAGATGCCATCCTAAGGAAGTTCAGGATCTCAGCAGGCAGCTGCTTCCTCCCATGCCCATTGTCTCTTCTGTCCTCTCCTCACTTGGCCTGAGTTGGACTCGTAATGCTGCACAAGAGAGGCCAGATGGGACTGGGGGATTCCCCTCGGAGCTCTCCAGATGTGCTGGATGCCAGCTGCCAAATGCCTGGCCGGCCTGCAAGACCAGAACCAGGCTGAGAAGACGCTGCCCTCAACGTGCCAACAGCTGGAAAAAGGAGCAACAGAGCTGAAGGTGCCCTGGCTTTTATCGGGATCCGATCATTTTAGTTGTAAAATGTATAAGCCCCTCCATCTCACCTCAAGCAGCTTCTACTCATCAGAGATAAAAACTTTTCAAAACTGTCAAAAACCACCGTAGAATCGAAGGGCTGGCTGTGAAATCTTCAACCGTCCCCTGCGAACAGGTGCCCGGCCTCTGCTTGAGCCCCTCCAGCCCAGGGGAGCGTGCCCACTACCCCCACAAAAATACATCTATTGGGGGCTGTGTAAGACTCACACACACCACGCTCAGCCCTTGCCAGTCAGGTCCGAAGGCCCAGTGAGACTTGAGGCAGGAGAACTGGAGCCCCAAGAAGCTCACGGGCAGAAGGGGAGAGAGAGCTGGCCAGGCGGCTGGAGCCCTCGCCCACCGTGGAAGTGCAGCAGTGAAATATTGGTGGCTCATTATTCCAGGCCGCTGAGCAGATTTACCAGGTTTCAAGACAAAATGTTTGTGGAATGGTTCATTCTCGGGAGTCCATCATCGCCAGAAGACAGCGGCTTCCGGGGGAGGCCGGGAGGGAGATTGGAGAGGGAGAAGGGCTGCTGACTGCTTGTCTGGAGAGGATCTTCTCCCGGCCCCATGCCTTGGCTTCGTTGGCCCAGCCCCTGTCGTTCCGAGGTAGGCTGTGCTTGCCCCTAGAGGCTCCATTCCGTGATTCTAACTGGAGATCTGTGACCAGTCACGTTCAGCAGCATTTTGAGAGCCAGCAGCTTGGATGGAGGTGTCCCTTCTGCCAAAGAGGACCCAGGGACACACACACACACACACACACACACACACACACACACACACACACAGAGGGTGGCGGGGAGAGAGAGCAAGGCTGCCTTGACCCCGGCCTTCTCCTGTTCTTGCATTCAGAACGGCTGCTTCTCTCTCCTCGCCGTGTCTTCCCGCTTAGATCAGATTTCCACAGGAGCTCAGGAGGTGCTCAGTGCTAAAGTCGTCTCCTTCAAAAGGCAGCGAGGAGGGATAGGAGCGCTTTACACCGTGCTGGCTGGCGAGGCTGTATTTGGAATGCTGCATCCAATTCTGGTCACCCCAAGACAAAAGGGATGCTGAGAGCCCGGAATGTTTGCCGAGAAGAAGAATAAGGATGATTAGGGAACCGGAGGCTAAAATACACACGAAGAACGGTTGCAGGAACTGAGTGTGTCTGGTTTAATAGAGAGAAGGACCAGCGGGTGACATGAGAGCAGTCTTCCAATATTTGAGGGGCTGCCATAAAGAAGGGGGGGGGGGTCAGCCTATTCTCCAGAGCAGGGGTCTCCAAATTGACCCCTGCTCCAGAACACCTGAAGGCAGGACAAGAAGCAACAGAGAGAAGCACGTCAAGGAGAGGAGCAACCTGGAGTCAAGGAGGAATTTCCTGACAGCGAGAACAATCAACCATTTATTTGCCATTCGGCTTGTCTTTGTGGTAGGTGCTGCATCACTTGAGATTTTCAAGACAAGATTGGACAGCCATTTGACCAGAATGGTAGAGGGTCTCCTGCCTTGAGCAAGGGGGTTGGACTAGAAGACCTCCAAGGCCCCTCCCAGCCCTATAATGCTACGAAGGGCCTCTCTTCTGGAGCACCAGGGGCCCTCACACACACAGACGTCCGCTGCCCACCATCGCAAAGGGCCAGAAGGTTTGGGTGGTGGCACTCTCCCTGTGTCCCCTTTGAGCAGCTGTCTCGGCACACCTCTGGCTCGTTTGCCTGGGGGCTGGGCTGGGGGGGCTGGCGAGGCCTCCTGCCTTTGCCCCACCTCCTGGGGGGGCATTGGGGGGGGCAGGGTGATCTCTGAGCACCGTCTCCTTGTTGCTTCAGGACCAGGGACAGCTCAAGGTCAGCCCTGCCTGGCTCTCTCTCTCTCTCTCTCTCTCCATGCTTGTTCAGATGCTGGTTCCACTCTTGCCTCCCTCGTCTTGTCCAATCGGAAGAGGCTTCCTGGCCTCATGGATGAGACCCCCGACCCCTCCCCTGCTTCTTTCTCCAGGTCTTTCGGCCTCCAGCTCCCACCCCTCAACCCAGCACTGCAAAAGTCAAGAGAGCTGCTGGGACCCCTTGATCCCATCCTGCCCCTCCTGTTCCCTTCGCCCAACACGCGTGGAAAAGGGACAGACCTCCAACCACGTGAATGTGGCTGCTCTCGTGGCTTTTTTACTCCCCCTGTGGACACCCCTATTAATGCTGGCATTCTTTATCCCCAGGAAAAGAGTTTTAACGCTCAGTCATCTGGTCCATCTCCAGATGTTGCAAGCATGCCTCCTGGAGGATGCATCCCAAAATGCAGTAGGCAGCCCGCTTTCTGGCCACTCCCTTGTGTTTCCTTCTCTTGGCTGGCCCAGGCAACTTTCAGGGGGGTCTTTACCTTGAGACCACCCCCCACCATTTTACAGTGACCCTCTGATTATCAACCTGAGAGGCTCTTACCTGCAGGCTTTTGGAGTGAAACTGGCTGGAAACTGGCTTGCATTTGATGATAAGTGGACCTCAGGACCTTGAAATGCTGAAGGCAAAGAATTGGATTAAAGTTAAGAATTGGATATTAAAAATTGATAGATAAAATCAATAAAGTAAATAAAGGCATTGTGATTGCAAGCCTGACATCCCTTAGGCGGGGGTGTCCAACCTTGGCATGTTTACAACCTGTGGACTTCAACACCCAGAATTCCCAGCCGGTGTGTTAGAATACAGTTTGAAAAAAGCCAAGATGGGTTCCCCGTTTTTTAATTGATGCAGCTAAAAAGCCGGCAGAGCTTTGAACGTACCATCTTGGCCATCAGCTGGACTCCGAAGACATCCCTGAGCGTTACTTAAGGAAAAGGCTCTCTTAGCAGTGGGAACTGACCGGCTGCAGGTCTAAATGCGATGTGCATGTTTGTTTAGGAGAATAAAAGATCAAACCCTCAGAATAAAGGCAACCAAATAACTGCAAAAAGTTGCCATCCTTTGTGCTTTCCTTCCTGGCTCATGAAACGAATCAACACATGGAGGAAAATTCTCAAGAGTTGGGATCATGATTTGCCACCCTGTATAAAGCTACCCTCTCTGCCCCACCCCCCTTAGACCCCAGCTACTCAGAAGCCTCTTATGGGAGATGGCAAGGACTGAGCACAGCGGCCCACAGGAAACGGCCCTGTGCCCTTCACCTGCGCCCCTCTCCAAGCTTGTTTGGGTCTTCTCTTCCCAGGAACCTAAACAGAGGTGGGCAGCTGGTCACAGGTGGAACAGGGGCCGGGAGAAGATCCGAGCTCTGAAGGGGAAGCTTCACCCACTGTTGAAACTGCCCCCCTTGCCTGGAGAGGTGGCCACCCCCAAATGCAAGCCGGAGAGCAGTGCTGACGGCTGAGCCTGCGACATAATTGCTTGCAACCGCCTCCCCATCCCGTCGCATTATTCATCCCAATAATGCCTTTTATTTTTATTTATTATGAAATTTATTTGCCGCCCATCTCTCATCCAATGACCTGGGGTGGCTTACGACATAAAAGCATGAAAAATCCTCAGTGATAAATAACCCCAGCAAATGAAATCATTCACACAAGACGGCAAAGGGGGGAGCAGGGCAGGGGGAGAAGGTGGGATTAGATAATAAGCAATCCACCACCTCCAGCATGGAAACTGCCCCATTGGGGTCCCCAAGCCAAACAATGCCTTCGCCTTCGCGGTTTGGGTGGGTTTCCCCATGGGGCCACCTGGCTCTTCTCTTCAGGTCCAGGGTGTCAAGAGGCCCAACGAGGCCTGGGCTGCTTTTCCAGGGGGTGCCCCTGCCCCCTCCCCAACTCCCTGGGAAGATCAGATGGGGAGGTTGTGCATTCTGCAGGAGGCCCCTCCTCTGATGGAGCAGCTGCCCTGCCGCCCTGGGTGGAATTCCACTAGTGGCGGCTTTGAGTCCCTGTCTCCCCCCCCCCCCACTCCTCCCCAGTTGAGTCAGCAAGAGAGACTTCCACCAGCGAAGCCCCTCTGAGTCCGTCTTGGATTTATGGCCCATCCAGAATGGAAGCATTGATCTTTGTCAGCTGAGACACATCATTTTGTAGCCTGCGTCCATATTTCTGGCCCTGTCAATAATTCTGCCTCAGACATGTTGCAACCCCTCCTGGGCTATTCTGGGTGACAGCATCCTTTGGGGTGGCATCTTTTAAGCGGGCACGGCTCCTGGCCTGGTCCTGGCAGGTCTGCCTGGCCAGCCTGGGGGAGACGGATGGGGCCACCTGGGGAAATCTCCACCACTGATCTGGAGAAGCCTTCAGTCACTGGGGCTGCTCCGCTCTTTGAATCGGGTTTTGTCACGGCAGGTTGGAAACATCTTTCAAAGGGCGGTTTTGTGGGTGGTTGTGGCACGTGGGGGGGACCTCTGGAGGGCCCCCTGGGGCCAGAAGGAGGGGAGCCAGGCCTAGGGTGCTAAGCATCCTTCTGGCCCACCCGAAGGCAGAGGGACTCTGTCCTCTGGTGCATCAGAGGCTCTCTGTCTGGAGAAGGTGCCCTCCAAAGCAGTAGGTTGCCAGAGGAACCCCAAGAATTTGGGGAAAGAGACCCCTGCCTGGTCCAGCTGAAATGCTGGGGATGGGCCCTCCAGGGTGGCTGGGCTGGGTGCTCAAGGCCAGAGGGAAGCAAGCCAGGCTGAGGGTCTCCAGCCTCCCCCTCGCTCCTCTTTTCACCTCCCCTCCTTTGCCAGGCCTGGAATCCCCCAACTTCCCTCTCCATTGGTTGCAGGATAGCGCCCAGGAACTGGGCCGGAGGAAGCCCTCCGGAAATTCAGCAGCTGGCTCGCCGCCCTCCCTCCGCCTCAGGCCCCTCCCCGCTTCCTTCGGCCCGTTCCCCGCTCGCTCCCCCGCCCGGTGCAGCAGCTGCATCGCCAAAGCTTTTCCAGGGTGAGCGACCCATCGCCGCCTCCCGCCGGTTCCCCGCCCCCTCCGCCATCTGCAGAAAAGGGGCCGGACCCTCCGCCCGCAGCCCCCCTCCCCCCACACACGCCCGCCGAAAAGGCAGGAGCGGAGGCGAGGCGGGCGCGGCGCTTCTGCAACCGGGCGCCCTCGCCGCTGCGCCTTGCCCGGCTCTCCAGCCCACCCCTGGGCGGCGCTTCGGCCGCGCTCCGCCTCTCCTCCCGCCGGCCCGGCCCGGCCCAGCCCAGCCCGGGTTCTGCAGGGCTGAGAGGAGGCGAGGCGGAGCGGGCAGCGGCCCTTCCCGGAGACCGAGCGCCCGGCGGCGGCGGCGGCTCCGTTGCGCCCGCGGGATGGCCGAGCCCAGCTGAGCGGCTCTTCGCGGGCGCCGCCGCTGACGGCCGCGCCTTTGTCTGCCCACCGCCGGATGGAGCCTGCGGGGGGTCGGGCCGGAGGAGAGCCCTGAGCCGCCGCGCGAGGGCCCCGCCCGGACCCCCGGCAGGCCCCGCAGGATGCCGCCGACGCCGCCCCTCGGCTGAGAGGAGCCGCTCCCAGGTGGGTCTCCGGCGGGCGGGGGGGCTGCGGGGCGGGCGGAACCGGGGAGGCGAAGGGGGCGCTGCGGGGGTGAAGCGGGGGGTTCACCCCAAACGGGGGGGGGAGAGCGGGCTGGCCGCTCCGGGAGTGGGATGCGCAAAAGGCGGCGCGGCGGGGCTGGCCGGGCGCCCAAGTATTGGCGCTGTCCTCCCGCTTCTCCTCCGGCCCGGGGGACTCGCCGCCCCGCGCCCCGGCTTCGTGCGGCTGGGCAGGTGGGGAAGCCGCGCCGGCGCCCGGCTCCCTTTGGCCGCCCCCACCCCGATGCTGCTGGCACGGCTGAAGCGCCTCGCAGGGTGCCGGTGGCAGATCTCCCCCCCTTTTGAGCGAACCGAGAGAGGCAGCCCCCCCCCAGATGTTGCACGACCCCCGCCGCAGCCGAGGACGCCGAAAAGAGCCTCGGCTCCGCCCCCCCCCCCCTCCGCGCCGCTGGGTGGGAGCAGCCCCGGCCTCGCCGCTGGGCGTTGGGCGAAGGGTGCGGATTGCCTGGGCAAGGAGACCCCCGTTGGGAGAATGGCTGGCCAGAGGAGGGGTTGCCTCCCCCCCAATTCAATCGCCCCCCGCCCCCCAATGTCTGGCTCTGCAGCTTCTGGCGTCCCTGCGGCTCCCGAGCAGAATTGCAGCGGGAGGGGATCTGCTGGTGCTCTCTCCCCCCTCGCCCGCCTGCGCTCTCTTTCTCTCTCTCTCTGCCCTCCGGGTGGATGCCCGGGGCTTTCGGAGAAGGGGGGTCGCTCCTTTCCCCAAGACCTGGCCCCTCCTCTGGAAAGCCCCCTGCCCCGCGCCCTACTGACATTGGCACTGCCAAATGCCGGGCGGGCACAGCACACGAGGAGGCACGTCTGCAGCGCCGCGTTTGCTTCCCCCCCCACACACACACACACTCACTCTCACACACACGCAGCCGGGGGAAACACACTCAGCGCAGAACAACATAGGCAGGCTATAAAGAGACCCCGGGATGGGTCCGGATTTGTGCCTGTGGGCTGTGCTACGTCGGGAAAGAGGGGGAAAGGAGGGTCTCCCCCACCCCAGTTGACAGGAAAGGGGGGAAGGCCAGGGACACCCAGAGCCCCCTCTCGGTAGGTCCAGGCCCCATCTCCCTTAGTTAAATGGATTCTAGAGCCTACCAGACTTGTGCAGACCCCCTCCCCTCCCCCTTCTCTAAGCTGAGGTTCAAGAGCCATTCCTTCATCCTGCGTTGTTCCTGCCTGAGGGGCTGCTGCTGGCCAGGCCCCCTGATGCAGCATTGAGCCTTTCGGATTAAATGGATCCTCCCAAAGGAATAAAGGTGGCTTATCTCCCATGGACCTGGCTGCAATCTTTCTCCACACAGGGACACTCTGGGAGTTGTTTACTCACAAGGAAACCCCACTAGCCACCTATGGTTTGCTCTTCTAACTTGTAGCTCTCCAGACCAGAGGTTTCAACCTCAGCAACTTTAAGATGGGTGGACCTCAACTGCCAGAATTCCCCAGCTGGCTCTCTTAAAATTGACCAGATTAAAAAGAATTCCACTCCAGACCAATTTTTCATCTGGAAGATTTGGGGGGAGCAATAAACCCCCCCTCCTTTGGAGAGGCCCAACCCTACTGTAGCTATATTCAGAATTCGTAAGTCCAGACCCAAACAAATTGCAATATGCATTTAACCTAAAAGACTTTTCCTTTCTATTTTCTTCTATGCTCTTTAGGGTGGTGAGTGACAATGAAAGCCACTAGAAAGCTCATATAATAATTTGAAAGAAAGTGTTTTCATACCCCTGAGATTAAAAGACAGTTGCCTCTTTTGCAAACATGGATGTAATAAAAGGAAGCAGCTATATTACATTCAAGGAATTTACATATGGGTGTTCCTAAAGGGCTCCAGGGGACATGGGCAGCAGAGAAGAGGAAGGGAGGAAAAGGGAAGGGAGGGAGAAAAGGGGAAGAAAGGAAGGGGGAAGGGAACGGAGGGAGGGAGGAGGAAGGGCGAAAGAGAAAGGGAAGAAAGGAGGAAGGAAAATAGAAAGGAAAAGGGAAGGGAGGAAAGAAAAGGGAAGGAGAGGAGGGAGGGAGGGAGGGAGAAGGAAGGAAGGAAGGGAGAGAAGGAAAGAAGGAATTTTCTTTCTGGTAGCAAAAGACCATCAGCCTGATTTCCTGTGGCAGAGAATTCCATAGACAGGGCACTACCAAGTCCTTTGCTTGTCTTGCCACCCTGCCTTGAACCCTGGGCCGGTAGCCTCTTGATTCCAGGGCCCTGTCCTGGGCAGAGGAAGGCCCTCCTAGTTCTCCACACTCAGCCGCTTGTCTTGCACGCTGGAGGGATGCCGTGGTGTGGGCGATCAGGCCAGGCAGGGGCTGTTGTGCCCACTTGCAGGTGCCGTCCTTGTGCAAGGTGTGGGGAGAGCCACCCGTCAGCATCAGGCCAGGAACAGAAATAGAATCAGTCCTCAACTTACAACCATTTGTGTGCTGACCGTTCGGAGTTATAATGGCACTGAGAAGAGAGGCTTACGATCGCATCCCTCCACAATTTGGAGACTTGGCAACTGGCATGTACTTAGGGCAGTTGCCCTGACCCTGAGTCCTATCATCCCCAGTTGAGACCTTCCTAGCCAGCTTCCAAGAAGCCAACGGGGAAGCCAGATTCACTTAACAACCGTATGAATCATTTCACAGCTGTAGTGATTCTCTTAACAACGGTGGCAAAACAGCTTGTAAAATAGGGCAAAAGTCATTTAACCACGACCTTCTCTTAGCTAGCAGTGAACATTTTGGACACAGTTGTGGTGATAAGTTGAGGACTTACAACTTGCATTTAACACAGTTGCCTGGGTCAGTTTGCTCAGAAGCTGGTGGGCAGGATGCCTGTTGCGTTTCTTCCTGGGCTCCGATAAAAAGGAGGCAGCTCCCGATGGTCCATGGAGTCCTTGGTGCTCTCGGAGCTGGGTGGTTTTCTTGCAGACTTTTCATGACCCAACTAGGGAACATCATCAGTGCATCATCATAGAAGGGAGTGGGATTAGTGGAGAGGAGGAAGAGGACTGTGGGGTCCTTTGTGCTCTTTGAGTTGGTGATTTTCTTGCGGATGTTCCATGAGCCAAGTAGGGATGTTGCTCCTGCTGGTGACCTAACAGGTGTCTGGTGGGATCTTTGCCTCCTCCAACCTCCAGATGGGCCCAGGAGGAGAGGAGGGCCCTGAGCTGCTTCTATGCCCGCTTGGGAGTGCCGCTGTCCGCCTGCCCGGAAAAGGGATCCCCTGCAGCAAATGCCCCAGTCCTCAATCTGCTTGCTCAGGAGCAAACGCTCTGCGAACCCAGGAGGACGGGAGGCTGCCCCAAAGAGGGGGGGAAGCCTGGGGAGAGGGAGCTACAACCCAGAAGCAGCTGTTTTGTGGCAGAATTGGGGCAGGCAGGCAGCTGCAGGCAGCTCCTTCGTCCATTTCTCCCCTCCCCACCCCCCCTCTGGAGCTGCTACAGACGGCTCCGTAGGGAATTCTCTGCCAGCGTTTGGACAGGCGGCCCTGTCTTCCTTTCCACTTGAGCCCCCAACCCCCTCCCCCGTCGAGCGCCTGGGAGCAACAGCAGCCAGGTGTGTCCAGGATTAGAGCCCTGCGGGAGTTTTCTCCTGCAACCTCTTGTCAGCCTGGCCAGGAGATGTTTTGGGGGAAGAATGGGGAGGGGGCGAGGCCCACGATGGGCATGAAGGCAGTGAAGGCTCCGTTGGACGGGCGCTTCCTCTGGGGAGAGAAGAGAGCAGCCTCCCGGTTGGAGACCTAGAGAGCCAAGGGATCCAATGGAACCTCTTTGCACATTCCCATCCAGCTTTGCTTCGTGGGTTGATTGAAATGTTTGTCCGTATCTGATGGTTTGGGCTGGTTTGGGGAATCGCCTCAGCTTACGGCCCCTCGGAGGCATGAGATCAAAACCTGTTTAGGATCACCAGCCGCACAACTCGGGCTCTGAAGCTGCCAATGAAGTTCAATGTAGAGAAAAGTCAAGTCCTCCACTTAGCCAAGAAAAACCCAAAGGACACATACAGACTGGGTGAAACCAGATTTCTCAATAGCAGGAACTGGGAGAAGGATCTTGGAGTCTTAGTGGACAACCAGCTAAATAGGAGCCAGCAACGTGTGGTGGCAGCCAAAAAAGCCAACACAATCCTAAGTTGCATTAACAGAGGGATACGATCGAGATCAAGGGAGGTACTACTACCACTCGTAAAACCTTAGTAAGGCCAGACAAGGAATAATGGATGGAAACTGAACAAGGAGAGATTCAACCTGGAAATAAGGAGAAACTTTCTGACAGTGAGGACCATCTGCTTCTGGTCCTCTGATCTGCAGAAAAATCCCTGGGTTGGGGGTTGACACTTCCCCCCACACACACATACACACTTCCCCAGAATTGCCACAAAGCCGCCGAGGGCTGGATGCAGTTCTGGGGAACCTGCCCAAAAGATAATATGCCTTCCACTGTTTAACCCAAAGCAGAAGGCTCTGCATGGACCCCCAGATTCTGGCAACCCCCAAAGCCTGGGTTTGGGTTTGCACACCCCTCCAGACCTTCACCTGAGCTAACAAAATACAAGGTAGTCCTTGACTTGCAACCGTTCGTTTGGTAACCGTTCCAAGTTGCAATGAAACTGGGAAAAAGTGACTTTTGATCATTTTTCACACTTACAAACTTTGAGCGTCTCCACAGTCTGGACTCCTGGCAACCAGCTCATATTTTGAGAAATTTGGGCCTCAATTGTGGTCGTGTCGAGGACTTCCCTGTGTAGCTGCTGAGCCTGTAAGGGACATGAGGGTTTATTGCAGGGGGTCCCCAAACTTGGCCACTTTAAGACGTGTGGACTTCAACTCCCAGAATTCTCCAGCCAGCATAGCTGGAGAATTCTGGGAGACAATTCTGGGAGTTGAAGTCCACACGTCTTAAAGTGGCCAGGTTTGGGGCCCTCTGGTTTATTGTCTTACGTGCCTGAGGTGCGCAATCTGCCACGCCCCCCTTTTCCCTGGTAAAACGGATCTCTTCAGCTGCCCAATCTGGAGCAGCCTGGCCTGAATCTTGCGACGTTTTTGCAATTTCCATCAGGATCTATACTTTTTTGAATTAAGTTTCTGCAACTGCTGCTCTGAGTTGCTTTGAAATGAGGCGGGTGGCAAATAAATTTAATTAATGATAATGATGATAATGATAATAATAATAATGTGGGAGATTCCAGAGGTCCAGGAAAAGGGCTCAGTTGCTCTTTCAACCCACTTAGGATGATTTTGGTACCAAGCAGAGACCCTTGAATGAGAATCGTGTCTTCCTCTTAATAATAAGGGAATCACAGAAGAACTGAATAGGACCTTGGAGGTCAAGCAGGAGATCATATCCCATCTCAGCCAAGTGACTGTCCAGTGATGGAGGAGCTCCCACCCCTTCTGGAGGGAAGCCGTCTCCCTGGTTAATTGTTCTAAGTGTCATGAAATTCCCCCTTAGTTTTAAGTGGCTTCTCTCCTTGGTTAGTTTAAACTCCAAGGACTGTTGGTCCAGGTGAAAAGCAGAACCTGTAACTGGGGCAGCCCACCTCCCCCTGAACAGGTGGCAGGGGTGTGTGTGCCTCCCGTAACAATTTTAGGCCCGGCTGCCAGAAGCAGGCAGGACAGGACAGGGGGTGTTGGGTGCATTTTGCTGTCTGTTTCGTGCACGTCTAAAATGTGTGCTGCTCTTCAGGGGAGAAAAATCCGAGAGACGTGAGGAGGAGATCAAAGTAGGGTGGAGCTGCTATTCCTGATTCCCCGATGTGGATACCGACCCGCTCGCGATGCGGGCGCGTCTCTGCCGGGGTGCCAAAGGCAGCCGCACTCGGCATTCTGCACGTCTGAAAGGGACACTGAGGAGCCCAGGCTTTTGCCCAGGGGCAGCCTTTGGGGCAGGGGGAGGAGCAGGGAGGAGGGCTGGATGCTGCTCACTTCCAGGATTGGCTCTCCCCCTCCCCATATTGGAGAGCAGGTGGGAAACCCACCTCAGAGAGCAGCTCCAAGGGAGAGGCAGGGTCTCTGCTGGACGTTTTTGCAGTCTGCCTAAACCAGAGGTGCCCAAACTTGGCAACTTTAAGACGTGTGGACTTCAACTCCCAGGAAGGCTGGGGAATTCTGGGAGTTGAAGTCCACCAGCCTTAAAGTGGACATAGCATATAAGAACATAGAACTATGGGGTGAGAAGGGACCTTGGAGGTCTTCTAGTCCAACCCCTTGTTCAAGCAGAAGACCCTACACCAGAGGTCTGCAACCTTGGCCACTTTAAGACTGGTGGACTTCAACTCCCAGAATTCCCCAGCCAGCAGAGCTTACTCTCTTGTGATCCCTTCCTCTGCAATCTCTCCTCTTTGGGGGAGAGGAGAAAAAGAAACAGACACGGCTGACTGGGGAATTCTGGGAGTTGAAGGCCACAAGTCTTAAAGTGGCCAAATCGCCTAAACAGCAGTTGCAGACAGTCCTTGACTTATAACTGGTCGTCATGCCGGTCGTTATTGTGACCAGGCCCAATTTCCCAAGCTTTTTTGCCGTGGTCATTAACTGGAGCCATTGGTTGCTGGAAATAA
Organism: Bungarus multicinctus; assembly: GCA_023653725.1. Classification (NCBI taxonomy): domain Eukaryota; kingdom Metazoa; phylum Chordata; class Lepidosauria; order Squamata; family Elapidae; genus Bungarus; species Bungarus multicinctus. Next base: position 852,374 of record CM042835.1, on the reverse strand, counting down.
GTGTGACCCCCAAAGTCAACCTGGTCACCATGAGGAGAGGGTTATGGAAGGTCTTCCTGGGTGGGTGGGAGGTAGGACTTTGATGGAATGGCCATCTTTGCTGGCCCACATTCCTGGTTCCTTGGGTGGGGAGGGCAGGTCCAGAGCGGTGGGGCTGGGAAGCGGGGCCCTAGCAGCCCGGCAAAGGATCTGCGGGGTGTGGAGCGTCAGAGGGGACAGAAGTGGGAGTGGGCTCGGCACAGCCACCTGCAGAGGGGGCCTTCCAGGTGTGGGTCTCTCTCGTCCTCTCACCTTAAAGCTGGGATTGGACCCAACTGTACTTCTCTGGGCTTTGAGAGCTTCCCACCTCTTACTCCAAAGAGGATCCCACTCACTTTCTTTTAAAAAGGAACCCTCTTAAGTTCCCAGGCAGAGGCCACATTTTCTGCCATTAAAGGGGATTTGATATCCCCTGGGCATGACGGAGCCACAGGCCAGCCTGGGCAGGGAAACCTCCCTCCCTCCCTCCCTCCCTCCCTTCCTTCCTTCCTTCCTTCCTCCCTCCCTCCCTTCTTTTTCTCCCTCCTTCCTTCCTTCTTCCTCCTTTTTCTATCTCCTTCCTGCCTGCCTCCCTTCCCCCCTCGCTCCCTGAGCTGAGTTCGAAGAGCAGCTCGCCCCCCTCCCTGCATGCCACCCTGGACCGACCGTCCATCCTGCCATTGGCAGGCGACCAAGGCCTGTTCTTGAGCTGAGAGCAGTCAACCTGGCACAGCTTGGCAGCCCCTCACCTGATGGAGGCCTTGCGAGACAGCGCCATAAATATGAAGCGGAGGAGAGCCAACGAAGCCCCCCCCTCCCCCCCAGGCCTTTGCCTTGCAGGAGGGCGCTGCTCCCCCCCCTCTTCCCGGCTGGAGGCTTTAAGGAAGGCGGAGCAATGTGGTCTGACCCTCCCTGCTCTCCCCCACCCTGCGACTGAGCAGCAGGGAGGCAGCCTAGGGAAAGGGGGGAGGTCTTCTTGGACCCCTCCTCCTCCGCAGCCGCTGTCCTTGGGTCTTCTCTTCCCTTCCGAGGCTGCCTGCCTTCCAGACCCCTTCCTGGCTTTTTTGGCATGCCCAAGGAGGCTTCTAGACACACGTAAGCCATAGTTGTGCAAGTGTGCAAGTTAAGCACCAAGAGGCTGCCAATGCTGCTTACTGGCCCCTCCTCCCAAAGAACCTTGGGGCCTTTGAGCTGCTGTTGCAAGTCCTCCATCCTGTGTCCTGCTGGGCAGGTGAGCCCTGGGAAGTCCCAGCTGCTTGTGATTGGGGGGCCTGCAGAGGCCGAGATGGTGTGGGGTGGCCTCCATTTTCTTCCCCACCTGTGCCCACACAGAGAGAGAGAGCGAGAGAGAGAGAGAGCTCCAGCCCCCAGAGCAAGTGCCCGGGGCTGGCAGAGGCTTCTTGGAGCGAATGGAGGCCTTGGATCAGCAGCAGCCGAGCTGGGCAGCTGCAGACATAAATCAGGGCTGGAGACAAACCAGCTCCTTCTCCTCGGGGGCGTCTCCAGGCATGCAGATGTGAGGATAAGTGCAGATGTTACATCAAGGCCCAAAGGAGAGTCCGGCTTGCTTGATAACCCCAGGATCCGGAGGAGGAGGCTGAGAAAACCTGGGGTGGGGGGTGGGGGAGATGACACAAAGGTGTTTTTTCAAAACTGGATTTTCTTTGTGTCTTTTTGAGGATGTTTTGCTCCTCAACCCAGAAGCTTCTTCAGTTCTGACTGAACGGTGGTGGAGGATGGAAGGGTTTATATTCCTTGCAGTCGTCTGGTCGTCTAGCACTCTCTCTCTGAGAGTTGTTGAGGCTGCTTGGAGGTTTCTCTGTGCCCTCGGGGTCACCTGAAGAGTGCCATCGACATCTGGGGTGGGGGTTGGAGGGAGACCTGGGCCACTCGGACTGCGGGGGGGGGGGGGGAATCTGTATTTCTGAATTCCGCAGTGTTGCCTTAACTGAACTGAGCAAAGGAGGGAAATTCACACAACGTATGTCATAGGTTCTCCTTGGCATAACGCCCTTGTTTCCCAAGTGACTGGCAGGGCTGACTTGCAACAAGAATGGTCTACAGAAGGGAATATTTGCAGCTCAGGATTGAACTGTGGGCTCCTTGGTGCTCTCTGAGCTTGGTGGTTTTCTTGCAGACGTCTCATGACCCAACTAGCGAACCTCATCAGTGCTAGAAGGGAGTAGGGTTTGCAAAGGAGAAGCGGGGTGGGGGAAGGAGGAGGAGCCATGCTAGCTGGAAAATTCTAGGAGTTGAAGTCCACAGACCTTAGAGTTGCCAAGGTTGGACCACCAATCTTTCTCTCTTGGCCCAGATATGGGTTGCCCCTGATCTGCAGGGCTCCCCAAATGCAAAGTGATATATATATATATATATATATTAATCCACCAAGCTTGCTTTCCTTTGCCTGGCAGTTTCCAGATTGTTTGGGAGTCTAGGCCAACCTAGGCCAGCTGCAGCCCCTCCCCCTCCCCAAATATCCGGAGGGCCCCAGGTTGGCAAACATCTGTTCATTTAAGCAGGAAAGGAAGAAGCTGAGTTGGGGGCCTTGGATTGAAAGCACATTCCCATTGCCTCTGCTCTTATCAATTGCTTCCTAAAAAATTCCATTTGATTTTCTCCTTAGGAGGTTTTAAACAGGTATGTTGGCAAAGAAACCAAGGGCGCTTTTGATATTTGGCATTCCTGCTTATTCCCAGCTCAGTTTACTGCGTTTTTACCTAGATTTTGAAAGTCTTTTCTAGGTTGAGTGAGGAAGGGGCACAGATGAAGTATGTTAATAAGTGTATAAATAAATATATTTGTAAATGCCAGGTAGCTAGTTATCTGTGTTTTAAAGAACAGAGATAAACATACATTCATCATTTAGCTAGAATACACAAAAATTGGTTTTGTTAGTATTGTCATCAGTGAGACCAGGAAGTGGGGGATATTTATCCATGAGTTTTACTTCCCCAGTGAGGAATAAAATCTTAATTTCACACATTTGGTTTTCTTTCTGGTGCTGTAATTTTGCACATCTCTTCAGCTGCCCTTGGTTTATGCTCTGTGCAAATGCTAATTTTTAGGGTTTGTGTATACTTATTTATTATTATTTATCCGATTTATTTGCCGCCCATCTTGCTATGAGGTGACTATATTTGTCCAAGGGAAAAATCACAGCAAGCTTTTGTTAAACCGGGTTTTACCGCTTGTAAGAGGGATTCTGGATCTCGAGTAGTGCTGAGTTCCAGCCTTCCTTCCCCCTGTCCGAGACTGACGATACCAGCCTACCTCACAGGGGTGTCCTGAAGATAGGTTGATAGGGTCCAAGCCCCTGAAGGCAGGACAAGAAGCCATGGGTGGAAACTCATCAAGGAGAGGAGCAACCTGGAATTAAGGAGAAACTTCCTGGCAGTGAGGACAATCAATCAGCGGGACGGCTTCCTTCCAGGCGCTGTGGATGCTCCAACCCTGGAAGTTTTAAGAAGAGATTGACAGCCATTTGTCTGGAATGGCATATATTGGAGTCTCCTGCCTGAGCTGGGGGTTGGACTAGAAGACCTCCAAGGCCCCTTCCAACTCTTATTCAACTCTGTTTATAGCTAGGAAACCCTTTGGTTGCTCTGTGAACTCTCACTCTGCTTGCTCCTCTTTAGCCTCCTCTCCAGCTGGCATCTTGTGTGGAAGAAGACCAGCCGAAGGGGTTTCTTCTTCCTGCCAGGGCCCAGTTTTAAATCCTTCCTAAAATTGGATTTCTGCCCTTTTCCCAGCATTAATCTACTCTCCGCCCCCTGCAAAGAAAGAGAGAGGCCAGAATAAATAGCGGATGATGAGAATGGAAGGGTTGCCTTCATGAGGGGAGGAGGGGGGCCCTCTTTGATTAATGTTTTTAGTAACTAGGGGAGCCTTTGATTGGCACTTCAAGTTCTCCAGGAGGAAGGTGGGTTCTGATAGAAGAATTGGTTCCAACTTGCCAAAAACCAAAAAAAGGCTCTACGGAAATTTGAACCGGTAACTTGCAAGCTCATGCCAGGCAGTCATGCCTCGACTTACAACCACAATTGAGCCCAACATTTCTGTTGCTAAACGAGACAGTTGAGTGACGTTTGCCTGTATTTTAACGGCCTTTCAGGCCACCGTTGTTAAGTGAATCACTGCACTCTGTTAAATTAGTGACCAGGTTGTTCAGTGAATCCAGTTTCCCGGTTGACTTTGCTTGCCAGAAGGTCGCAAAGGGGGATCCCATGACCCGCAACCGTCGTAAGTCTGAGTCAGTTGCCAAGCATCTGAATTTGGGACATGGGACCCCGGGGGAATGCTGCAACGGGCGTAAGGGTGAAGAACGGTCACAAGTCACTATTTTCGTTGTCACTTTGAACAGTCACTAAACAAACTGTTGTAAGTCGAGGACTACTTGCATAAACCTTCATTATAATGTAAAAAAGACCCTCAGGCTGCCTGAATAGTTCACATCCAGGCCTCTTAGAGTTGAGAAGCACCGGTTTTATGAAAGAGAGAATAATTTAGGAAGATCTAGAACAGAGCTCTCCAAACTTGACTCCTTTAAGATTTGTGGACTTCAACTCCCAAAATTCTCCAGCCAGCATAGCTAACTGACCATAGTACCATGGGGTTAGAAGGGACCTTGGAGGTCTTCTAGTCCAACTCCTTGCTCAAGCAGAACTGGCTGGAGAATTCTGGGAGTTGAAGTCCACAAGTCTTAAAGTTGCCAAGATTGGGGATCCCTGATCTAGAAAGTCGCTTTTCAATTCAGTTCAGACATGCTGAGCTTGGTTCAAATGATTTGCACAAGTGCCGATGTGCTCTTGTTAATACGTCATCTGGAAATATTATGGGATGCTATGTAGGGTAGCCTGTCATATGGACTATGTCAGCAGTTGGTCAAATCATGTCAAACCAAATCCAGTATCCTAACAATTCCAAGCTGGCTGGGGGGATTCTGGGAGTTGAAGTCCAGGCCTCTTACAGTCGCCAAAATTGCAAAAATACTGCTCTAAGTATTAATCTCCTGCCCCTCTGGGGGGGGGGGGCTACCCCCTCCATCCTCGTGACTTCAGCAGGACACTGACCACACGCTCTTTTCCAGCAAGAGACCCCACCCACAGACATCTCCCTGCTTGGCAGCCTAGCAACATGGGCTCATGAACACCGGCCTGGAGGGAATCCTTACACTTGGATGGGCGATATAACCTTGCCTTCACCCTCCCCCTCCTTCGCCATTCCCCGGGGGGGAGGGGGGAACAGAGATGGGAAGAGCAGAGGTTGTGCATCAGAGAGCTGCCAGTCTTGGGGTGGGGTAGGGGCTGCCTTTCCTCTCCCCCCACCATGTGGGGCTGCCAGCTCAAATCGGATTAGCGTAGCCTTCAACCAGGGAGTTCATTAATCGCAGGGTGAAAGGATGTGGTTTAAAGAAGAGCGCCCCCCCCCCGCCCCCCCCGGCCATGCAGGGTGTGCCTGGCTGGGAAGCATTAGGGGCAGGTTGCAAATCGCATGAAATAATCATGAAGTGGTTATTAAAGGCAATCCGCCAGTCGCAGCACATGGAGGTGCACTAATTAGGAGGGTTCAGCCGCCTCCGGTTTTTCTCTCCTCTGTCCTTTCCCCCCAAACACATCTGTGCTGGAGACCCCAAATCCCCCCCCCAGGAAAGACCCCCTTCTCCAAGGCCCCAAATCCTGGTGTGTGTGTGGGGGGGGGAGAGCCAAGGTCGTTTGGCATCTGTTTGCTGCATCATGTATTTGACTCAGGCGCGTGACCAGCCAGCCAGCCAGCTCCTTCCCACCAATTCGGAGAAGAAGGCACCCTCCGCCTGCGTGGCTTCTTCCCGGGTTGCGTGATTGTCAACAAGAGGCAAAGTGGGAGGTGCCTCTCTTGCATGGCACGGGTGCCCTTGCCCCATCCAGGGGCCGAGCCAAGGAGGGCGTAGAACGGAAAATTGGCCAAGGGTTTCGCATACCCTGGCCCCCTCTCTCGTTCGCCCTTTCTCCCTCTCCCACTCTCTCCTTCACCTCTCTTTCTCTCCTCCCTCCTTCTCTTCCTCTCCCTCTCCTTTCCTCTGTCTCCTTCCTTTCCCTCTCCCTCTCTCCTTCCCTCCCACCCTCCTTCTCTCCTTCCCTCTCTCCCCTTCCTCCTCCTTATCCCTCTCTCCAGCTCCTTCTCTCTCTTCCTCTCCTTCCCTCTCCTTCTCCCTGTTCCTCTTTCCCTCTCTCTTTTACGCTGCCTCCTTCCCCTCTCCCTCTCTTCTTCCCTCCCTCTCTCTGATGTGGGTCAGTGTTGAGGTGTAATCTGGATGGGCCTGGTTTTCTTGGGGTGCAGGACGCACAGCAGGCCTGGAACTGGGAAACAGATTGGCTGAAGATGACTCTCGTCAGAAGTTTGAGATTTTGACTTCACGCACACACTCGCACACACTCGCACACAGAGTGGTGGCAGATTCCCCCCCCCCCCTTGATCTGTCTGTTGTTCTGCTAAGAGGTTAGAAGCTGGAAGGCAGCAGGAAGGCAGCGCTGTAATTACCTCTAACAGGAAAATAGCCGGTCTCGCCGCTAATGTCAGCTCTCCACCGTTTCTTCTCAGAGAGGGACCGTCCACAGGGGCGGCTCAGGGCCAAGGGGTGGCCGGGCCCTTCATGCCCCTTGCTCCAGTCGGTGACACCTGCCCAAGGAGCCCCCCCTCTCTCTGACAAGCTCTCCCCCAGCACCGGCTTTTCAGACCAGGCCTGGAGGCAAAATCTCTTGGCACTTACGAGGTTTTGAGGAGCGGTTGGACTAAATGGGTTGGGGTTAGGGTCTCCAACCTGGGCCACTTTAAGCCTGGTGGACTTCAGAGTTCTGGGAGTCGCCGGAGCTTAAAGTGGCCAAGGTTGGAGAGCCCTGGGTTAGGGGGCAATTTTTAATTCTCAATTTTTAATTTCCCCCTGTGGGTCTTCTTGGGTTTGGGTGGAGACTTCTGATTCATACTTTCCATCTCGGGCAGGAGACCTCAGTGGCTGACAAAAGCAGGGGGGTTCCTAGGCGTTGGTTCCCACGCCTAAGGCGGGACTAGAACTCACCATCCCCTGCTGATAGGCCCAAAGCCACCCTGTTGACTTCCGCGCCTAAGCCGGGACTAGAACTCCTGGCTCCTAATCTGGTGCCAGATCAAACTGGCCTCCTCCTTCCTTTAAGGGATCCATTGTCCTTATCAACTTCGGGGCTACAAAGGGTGATTCTGTATCCAGCCAGGTTTTATGAGCTTGCGTTAATTGTTACTTTTTAACTCAACTATTGATTGGCAGCCTTTGATTTCGGCCATTCTTGGCTCTGGCGTCTGCTTCCCAATAGGCTGGCCTTCCTCCCCCTTCCAAGGGGAAAGAGAGCTGCAAAGCCCCCCCACCCCCCTCCAGACAACCAAGGCAGGCTGGGTCTCCCCCCAAGGGCCACCCCGGGGTGCAAGCCATCCGTGTTGGAGGGACCCTTTTGCCCCCTTTGAAGGAAGAGGCGGGGGGACCCCTCTGGATGCGTCTCCCCTGGAGCGCCTGGCTGATAAGGCGGCATGGAGGCGTCTCTGCTGCCAGCGTCTTAGGGCTGGCATGGAAGTGGACGTCTCCGGCCAGACAGGCGGGCAGCGAGATAGCCGATCCTTCACCCGCCCGGCGGCAGGAGACGGGGCTGTGGAGCAGGCCGTAAATCTGAGCAGCCGGTGGTCGAGATAAGGCCGGCAGAGGCAGGCAGCCCCCCCTCGCCCCCCCCCAGAGACCATCGTGGCTTGCAAGCAAAGGAGGCAGTCCTGAGAAAGGAAGACAGGGAGTCCTCGACTTACGACCACCAGAGAACTGGGCATTTCCATCGGCAAGAGCAAGGTTTTTTGGAGTGAGATTTGTCCCATTTTACGACTTTTCCTGCCACGGTTCTTAAGTGAATCTCTGCAGTTGTTAAATTGGTAAGCTAGTCATTAAGTGAATCCAGCTTCCCCGTTGACTTTGCTTGTTGGAAGGTCGCACAAGGGGATCACGTGACTCCCAGGGGACGCTGCGACCGTCGTAAATATGAGTCAGTTGCCAAGCGTCTGAATTCTGATCATGTGACCATGAATGGATGCTGCAGCAGTCCTAAGTATGAAACACAGTCATAAGTCCCTTGTTTCAGTGCCGTTGTAACTTCTGTCACTAAATGAACTGTTGTAAGTAGAGGACTAGCCGTACAGAAAGTCCTCAACAAAGGAGCCGAATGAAGCCCAATGTTTTTTTTGAAGCAAACAGTCCTCAACTTACAGCGGTTCACTTAGTGACTGTTCAGAGTTGCAACAGCACAAAAAAAGGGACTGGGGACCGTTTTTCACACTTACGACCATTGCAGCCTCCCCGTGGTTATACGTGATCAAACGCAGGTGTTTGGCCACTGGTTTGTACTTACGATGGACGCTGTGTCCCCTGGGGGCCACGTGATCCCCTTTTGCGACCATCCGACAAGCGAAGTCAATGGGGAAGCTGGATTCACTTAGCGACCATCTTAATAACTTAACATCTGCAGGGATTCACTTAAAGCAAGAAAGGCTGTAAAATGGCGCAAACCTCACTTATCAACTGTTTCGCTTAGCAACAGAAATTGTGGGCTCAGTTATGATCGTAAAGGAGAAAGGGAGGGAGAGAAGGAAGGAAGGAAGGAAGGAGAAAAAAAAGGGAGGGAGAGAAGGGAGGAAGGAGATAGAAAAGGAAGGGAGGGAAGGAGAGAGATACAGGACTACCTCTATCTTGTTTTGCCAAGGTTGGCAGGCCCTGGTTGCAGTGCAACCCTCCCTGCTGTTTGCCAGCCACCAAACTCGGAGAGCACCGCAGCCGTCCAACCAGAGTTGGGTCGATTCTCTCCCCTTGGCCCCCTTTTCAGCCTCCGAACTGGCCCTAGGTGCCAAAATCCGACAGTGGGGGTGCGCTTGGCATCACCAGAGGTGGGGATCCTCCGATGGTGCCCAGGAATCCGTTGGCATCTCACGTGACCGTCAGCTGCGTCTTCGGAGGCCTCGCAGGTGGCGTGGCTGGACTCGACCGCTTCGCACCTGCGCTTCCATCTCTGGCGGCCGTTGTGGGTTTGACACGCTCCGTCTCCCCACGGAGTGCAGGGGCTTTTCGGTGGGCCTGGGCCAGTCCCCTCCGTGTGCGACCGGCCTTCCCCAGGCCTCTCCCTCCGCTGCAGCTGCTGGGCCCAGGTGGCTCTTGATGTGCCAGGTGAGCCTGCCAGGGCCCCGCATGGCTATCGCGGCCTGTTCTCTCCCTGGCTGCATGCCTGCAGGAGCGGCCGCCACAGTCTTGCAGCCACAAGCAGAGCTGCGGATCGATGGTGCACCTGTCCCTGGTGCAACTGCCATCGAGATATGCGGGGGGGGGCAGGCAGCAAAGGAGGGGAGTGGGATAGGGGGCAGCCGGGAAACTGGGTCCTGTTCTGCACTGCTGCAGACACACAACACTTCCTTTAGTTCAGAGGTCTCCAACCTTGGCCAACTTTAAGACTGGTGGACTTCAACTCCCAGAATTCCCCAGCCAGCAGAGCTTACTCTTGCGATCCCTTCCTCTGCAATCTCTCCTCTTTGGGGGAGAAAAAGAAACAGACATGGCTGGCTGGGAAATTCTGGGAGTTGGAGTCCACCAGTCTTAAAGTGGCCAAGTTTGGGGACCTCTGATTTAGTGAAATGGCCCTGGAAAAAGGTACTTAGGACCATTTTTCACACTTACGACTGTTGCAACGTCCCTACTGTCATGTGATCAGAATTCAGACGCTTGGCCACTGATTCATATTTATGACAGTTGCAGCATCCTGGGGCGTCACGTTCCCCTTTTGTGACCTTCTGAGCAGCAAAGTCAAGGAGGAATTGTGGTCATAAGTTGAGGACTACCAGTAGAGTCGGGGGAGGAGGTGGGGCTGCACTGGGCAAGAAGGGAACCCGGGGGATTCCTGATCATCTCCTGCCACAGGTATGCGAGCTGTAGTAAGGGGTGAGTATTCAGGAAACGGGGGGTTTGTCCCTCTTTCTCGCAGTATTAAAATAGCAAATCTTGCAGTGGCTAGAAAAGCTCAGATTGCAACTCCAGGAAAGGTGGCTGGGGATGATGGGAGCTGCAGCTGAGCAGAGGGCCACTGCTAGCCTGCCCTCCGGTGCCCTTGGGGTGCACCTGCCTTCAGCTGTGGCCAGTAAAGGAGGTCCTCGACTTACGACCGCAATTGAGCCCCAAATCCCTGGTGCTAAGTTGCTAGGTGACTTTTGCACAACCTTTCTTTACCTCCAGCGGTTCAATGAATCCCGGCAGTCGTTAAGTGAGTCACATGGTTGTTAAGTGAACCTGCCTTCCCCCATTGACTTGACTTAGCAGAAGGTTGCAAAAGGGGAATCACGAAACCCCAGGACCGTCATAAATAGGAGTCAGTTAGCAAGCTTCCGAATTTGGATCTCGTTGACCACAAGGAAGCCACAACCGTCGTAAGTGTGAAGAATGATCCTAAGTCCCTTTTCCCAGCGCTGTGGCAGCTTTGAGCTGTCCGCTGTGAGCGGCGACTTGGCTCCCTGGGGCGGCTGGAGCCACTTCTGGGAGAGCAGAGCTTTGAAAGGGGGGTGCCCGGCCATGCAGATGCCCCTGGCCTGGGGAGCCCAGCTGGCCAAGGAGGCTTTTGCTCGGGCCGCCCTCGTCCGGGCTCCTGCCTGAAGAGCTCCCCGCTTCGCTGCTGCCTCTCCCACCTCTCCCCGGGTGGCTTGTGGGTTTTGCTCTTTTGGGTAGCCGGCTTTGTTGACACAAGTTCTTAGAGGCCAAGGATGCGGATGTGGGCCGATGGAGTACAGGTTGCAACCGACCCGGGGAAAGCCAAGAGGGATGGAATGGATCGGAAAGGAGCGCCTGGCCACTCCAGCTAAGAGCCCCATAATCAGTGCCTGGGCGGCTGGAGGGGGAAGGTTTGGAAAGAGGGAGGGAGGCCTTTTGTCTGGGGATTGATTAACTCGGCAACATGCAGGCAGATATTTCTGGATTAACTAGCATTGTCTTTTTCCTTCCCTTCCTCATCTGTTTACTTCCTTTCTCTTTCCCTTCTGCTTTCCCTTCCTTCCTCTCTCCAGGTACTCCTTCCTTCCTTCCTTCCTTTCTTCCTTCCTTCCTTCCGCCTTGTATTCCTTCCTTCCTCCTTCTCTCTATTCTGTCTTGTATTCCTTCCTTCCTTCCTTCCTTCCTTCCTTCCTTCCTTCCTTCCCTCCCTCCCTCCCTCCCTCCTTCCTTCCTTCCTTCCTTCCTTCCTTCTGCCCTATATTCCTTCCTTCCTCCTTCTCTCTATTCTGTCTTGTATTCCTTCCTTCCTTCCTTCCTTCCTTCCTTCCTTCCTTCCTTCCTTCCTTCCTTTTCTCTCTAATCTGCCTTGTATTTCCTTCTTCCTTCCTTCCCTCCCTCCCATTTCTCTCTATTTTCCCTTCTATTCCCTCCCTCCCTTTCCTCCTCTTCCTCCTCTTCTCCTTCTCCTTCTCCTTCTGCTTTTCCTTTCCTGTCCTCCTCCTCCTTCCTTCCTTTCCCTTTCTTTCCCTCCCTCCCTCCCTTTTTTCTCTCTAATCTGCCTTGTATTTCCTTCCTTCCTTCCTTCCTTCCTTCCTTCCTTCCTTCCTTCCTTCCTTCCTTCCTTCCTTCCTTTTCTTCCTAATTCTTTTCATCATCTGCCTGCCTGCCTGTCTGTCTCCCTTCCCTTTTGTTTTGCAATTACAAATTCCATTAATGGGTTCTGGATTTTGCAAGCAATTCCTAAAATTGCAAATACTTACAAGTATAGCCAAGGAGGGAAAATTTAGGAGCGTCCTTCCAAGCCAGTCCACTGGAAACCATTGTCCCAAGTAGGCAAAGGAAAACCTTGAAGACTGCAGGGAGGGTCCTGCCTCCCTCCTTTCTGGACCTTCCTGGGGCACGTCATTGGGCCGGAAAGACGGCAGGGGCAGAGGATTGAAAGCACCGAGACCCGGCTGGGAAGGAGGCCAGCCAGGGTCTTCTCCACTCCCAGGTAGGGGCCAGTCAGGGAAAAGACACGGCTGACAATTTACGGGGACTGCAGCACAAAGGATGTTTGAAGAGGCCGCACTGAGCCAGCCAAGCGGCCGTAATTATCTATGATAATGGAGGACATTATTCAATTCCGTGCCAGAGAAAGTTCAGCGGTTGGCAGAGGACGCGGGAGAAGTTTTCAAGACGCGATTATGCCCTTTAGCTGTTGTTCAGCCATAGGAGCGATCGTGGGGGGTGGGGGGAACAGCAGTGGCTCTTCCTACAGAAAACCAGATTGAACAGGGAAAGAAGTGTAGCATTCAGGGGTGGGATTCTACCAGTTGCACCTATTCGCTAGAACCTAAGCAGTTCGGAGAACCGGTTGTTAGAAGAAATGACTGGCCTAATCCTGTAAGGAAGGCAGGAAGGAAACATTCTGGTGTTGCTTACAGAAACTGCCTCTCTGTTAACCCTTATTACATTCTTGGCAGGACTGGACTTCCTGTCTCAGAAACTTCTCTGAGTTTTTTTCCCCTCCTTTGCTGATACTTTGCTTGTGTGGAGGGACCAGTCAAGGTTACAATGGCACTGAAAAAAGTGACTTATGACCGTTTTTCACACTTATGACTGTTGCAGCATCCCCACAGTCATGAGAGGCCAGGCGAGCCTCGATGTGAGTGATGTTGAGTTGGCCACGCCCAGCCAATCACATGACCACCAAGCCACGCCCACCACCTAAGCCATGCCCACAGAACCGGTTGTTAAAAACTTTGAATCCCACCCCTGGTAGCATTCACACAGACACACGCGCACATGTTAAGGGGGAGCAGGGTTTTGCACAAGAGCCATACCGTGTTTGGGAATGGAGGGAGGAATGCAGAACAGTTTCTGGTGTGCAAAGGTCCCCTTTTCTGTGGGGCTTCTGCACAGAACTCTGACCCTCAGCGGGGTTGCTTCAGAGACCCCCTGGGAGCCTCAAGCCTAGGAGAGCAGAAACTGGGGTGCGGGGGGGGGGCTGCCCTTTAGATCCGATTCAGTGGACACCCCACGGCTGCCCTCTCTGGTGGGAAAAGCCAAAAGCTGGAAAGAGGAGGAGGAGTGGGAAACCAGGGCGGGGCTGGCTCTGAATCATAGGATCCCAGGATTGAAAGGGACCTCAGAGGTCATCTAATCCAACCCCCTAGCCAAGCTCATAGAATCAGAGTAATAGAATAAGAGTTGGAAGGGACCTTGAAGGACATCTAGTCCAACCTCCCTGCCCAGAGTAATAGAACGGGAAGGTATCTTGGAGATCATCTAGTCCAATCCCCCTGCTCAGAGTAATAGATAACAGATAATCAGAGTTGGAAGGGACCTTGTAGGTCATCTAGTCCAACCCCCTGCCCAAGCGGGAGACCCTACACCATTTCTGTCCAGTCTCTTTTTGAAAACCTCCAGGGATGAAGCTCCCACAACTTCTGAAGGCAACTTGTGTTCCATAGGTGGACTGTTCTCACTGTCAAGAAATTTCTCCTTACTTCCAGGTTGAATCTCTCCTTGTTCAGTTTCCATCCATTATATCATAGAAACATAAAGCTAGAAGGGACCTTGGAGGTCGTCTGGTCCAACCCCCTGTGCAAGGCAGGGGATCTTACATCATCCTGGGCAAATGGTTATCCATTCTTTTCTTGAAACTGTTCACAGGACGAGGAGGAGGAGGAGGAGCTACAGCAGTGGATGGGGCTGTCTCACAATTCCCACCTGTTCCAGCAGCCTCGTGGCCAGCAGGGATGATGGGCATTGGAACAAGGCAGCTTTGTGGTACCTGGGGTGCTGCTCCGAACCTCAGGACCCCCAGGAGCAGGGCAGGGAGGTTTCTGGGCAGGTGGGCAATTTTGAGAGGTGCTTGGGGGTCCCATTTTCAAAGGGCTGCCGAGATGGACCCAGCCAGGCCAAAGCCCCCCCTGAAGCCAGCAGACCCAACGAGATCTGCCCCCCCTAACCATGTTGATAGCCCCCTACTTTTCTGGGCAGACAATGTTCCAGATAGGGCCGAGCATAACAGCTCCCCCCACCCCCCCCGAACCTTTTTAATCTTCTAAGGATGTCTGGGAAGCAAGTTTGAGGCTCCTTTGCCAACCAGCAACCTTTCCTTCTTGCAAGTCTCCGAGGAGAAAAGTTATTTTTAGAGATTTTTAACAGCCCTTTTTGGTGTGTTATTTATTTATTTGCTCAAGGGAGGGGTGAGAAAGCGTGCTGCATTCCTTGGGGGGGGGTTGTTGCCTTTAAAAAGCGCTGCTGTTGCCGCCTGGCATTTCTCTGGGGAGGGGGGGGCACACAGGAGCACCCCAACCCTTCCAAGTTGGCATCCTTGCCCTGCGGGGTGAGTACCCTCAGGTACCATCTGGCCACGAGGCTTGTAAACCAGGGTTAATGTCTCCAGGTGTGGCAAGTCAGTCAACTGGGTTTGGAAACCAGGGCTTAAGCACGGTGTGTGAACTCAGTTACTCCGCTAGGCGCAACCTGGCGCCCGGGGGTGCTATGTCTCCCAACTCTCGGGAAGGAGAGAGAGGGAAGATAAGGGCTTCCAGAAAAGCCAGAAAAGAGGGCAGGCGCTTGCAGGTGGCTTTTGGGTTTTGTAGTGTGGAGGGGACTGGCTGGCTGCCATCCAGGGATTCTGGCAGCCTCTGAGAAACAGGAGAGCCCAGCAGAACCAGGCGCTTCTGGTCGCCTTGAGAAAAGGTGCCGGCTTCTGGCAAGGCAAGCAGCCAGCCTGCCAGTCGCCTTGGGAAGAGAGACGGCTTTTCAGCTGCCTGGTTTAGAACAGGGGCCTCCAACCTTGGCCACTTGAAGCCTGCTGGATGGGGAATTCTGGGAGTTGAAGTCTTCCAGGCTTCAAGTGGCCAAGGTTGGAGACCTCTGGTTTAGAATACAGGTAGTCCTCCACTTACAAAAATTCACTTACTGACCGAAGTTACAACGGCACTGAAAAAAGCGATTTACGACCGTTTTCCACACTTACAACCGCAGCAGCTTCCCCTTGGCTACGTGATCAACATCCAGAAACTCGGCAAACGGTTCACACTTACGACGGCCGCCGTGTTCCTGGGGGTTGCGCGATCCCGTTTTGCGACTTCTGACAAGCAAACTCAACAGGGAAACCGGGTTCACCCAACCACCGTGTGACCAGCTGAACAGCTGCAGCGATTCACTTAACAACTTGGGGCAAGGAAGGTTGTAAAATGGGGCAACCTCCCCCTTGACTGATGTCTCGCTTAGCAACGGAACTGTGGGGCTGGGTTGCGGTCGTAAGGAGCAGCTACAGCTGTGCGAATGCGGATCGTGGCCTTCAGACTGATTTGCAACCCGATGAAGCTCAGTTTTAGAGGGGGGGGGAGAGAAATGCACAACTTCTTAGGGCTGCTGTTTGTTTGTTTGATCTTTGCCACTGTCTCTGGGCTGCTTTAATCTCCTTTAATGGATGTATTTTTAACTTGTTCGGCTTCTTGTGCTGTAAATTATCCAGAGAACCTGGAGGCGTAAAAATACTTCAGCTAGATAAATAATATAATATGAAAAAAGATGAGTAGCGAAGGGCTGGCGTTTTGACAGATACAGGTGGGGATGAAGTTGGTTTTTTCCCCGGGTGGGGCTAATCCTGCCTGGCTGCAGGTTGTCAGACCCTCCCAATGGGGGTCATATTTGGTCGGGGGGGTGTCGTGGCCCCAGAGGGTCCCCGTGAAGTTGGCAGCAGCCAATCTCCTCTGAGGCTGCAGCTGGAAACAGCTGCAGAAAAATGGATGGGGGACCACAGAGCTAGGAAAGGAGCCCAAAAGCGGCTGCACCCCAGGAACAGAGAAACTGAGAGGGGACCCCAAAAAGAAGCAGGAAGAAATATGATTGGTGTGTTGCGTGTTTCTCCACCTTGGCAACATTCAGGCGCATGGACTTCAACTCCCAGAATCCCCCAGCCAACAGAGGTTGAAATCAACACATCTGGCCAAGATTGAGAAATGCTGATTCAGCCCCCAATATCTGTCTGTACCTGGTATGTTTCCCGTGCATAACAACCCATTCTGATTTAACAGATCTTTGCTTTTAACAGACACCCTTTCCCCACTATTGGTCCATTAAATCAGAAGGTTACAGTAACTCATGGGAGGCTGAATCGGGCAATGAACTTTGCCTGCTGCTCTCGTCTCTGGGATCTGAACCTTCATTGGAGGAATATTTTTCCTCCACCACCCAGCAGCTTTTTTTTGAGGAATCCAGTATAAGCAAATTATGTCTGCTCTCTCCCTCTTGCTCCTGCGCACACACACACACACACACACACACACACACACAGAGACACCAGTCTTATTGCTGATGCCAGGTATCTAGGCAGCCCCCGGCCTCTGCTTCGCCTGTTACACTCCCCCCCACAATCTAACTCTAAACTCTGACTTAAACACACACACTCCTGCCACATTGCCTCTCCTTTGCCCGGTTGCTGGGCAGACTTAAACCCGGAAAAGCTTTTTTGCATCTCATTCTGCAAAGAGTCAATGCCGGCGCCTTCTCTCCCCCCCCCCCCCTTTAAGAGGATGGAGATCGTTGGGAGACAAGGAGAGAGAAATTGTGCTCGATTGCAAGACATGGAAATGACGCCGAGACACACTCAGACAGGCGTGGCTGAAAAGAGAGGATGGAGACGCAGCAGCTACTGCTGCTCGGAAGATCTTCCCCTCCGCTCTTCCCGCAACATCTGCCGAGCATCCCCAGAGCCCCATCCGAGGACAAGTACATTGGGGGAGAAGCCACGACCCCCTCCGGAAGAACCTGGCTGAGTCTGGGGAGCATTTCCGTTGCTAAGCGAGGCCATTGTTAAGTGAGCCGCCTCTCATTTTACGTCCCTGAACAGCCGCCTTGCTTACCAATGGAAATGTTGGGCTCAGTCGTGGTTGTAATTTGAAGACTGCCTGTAGCGCAGCGCAGGAACAATCCTGGCCAAGGCTGACATCCTTTTGGGAGGGTTCTGGCCGGGGCGGGGGGGGGGGGGGGAATTCTGCAGCAGCCTCTGATGGGGTTCTTTCCGGATGCTCTGGACAATGCAGGACACCTGGACCAGCCAAACCCAATTGAAGACAGCTCTCCAAGGCAGAACAAAGGCGTGTGAGTCACTCTGTCGCGCCAAGCCATGGTTTGATCCGGCTAGTCAAGGCTGCCTTCAAGAAGGCTGAGCAGAGGTTCTGGAACCTCCGGGGAATAGTCAGTCTAAATAAAGCTGGAAGTGCTAATTATTCCCCGTTGGGAGGCGTAGGGGGGGCACCAGGCCTCCTGCCCCGTCTGGCACCCACTTGGCATGGTTCGCGCCCCTGGTGCTCACGCCGCCTGCCTTCCTTGGGCGTCTGGGCCCATCTGGGACCCGCAGCTGTGGCAGCTGTGCCAGGGCCGGTTTGGAGGACTCGAGGCAGAGGGACAGCCGAGGCTTCTGGCCTGCCTGGCCTCCTGTTGGGGCCCAGAATTGGAGCCCCCCTCCCGGTTTCTGATCGGGCACTTTACTTTTGTAGGCAGAGGGACAGAGTCGGCACATGGGCTGTTGGGCACAAGGCTGGCAAAGGCCCACACTCGGGTTCGAATCCCCTCCCCGCCCCAAGGAGTCCCTGGAGTTGGAAGGTCCACCAGGAACAGCCCTGTGCTCAGGGGAGGCCCAGAGAGGATCCCCCAGGAAGACGCTGCCTCCCTCCTCGCTCTCGGTGCCCGCTTGCTTCCTTTTCCCCATGGCTTCCTGGGAAGGGAGGGGGGGCTTTAAAAATGATGCCTGCTGCTCTTCCCCCCCCCCCTTTCCCGGCTTCTGCCCAATGATTGCCGTCACTCCCTCAGCCCACGCGGGAGAAAACCCCGCAAGGCTCTTTTAGCAGCTGCTGAGTCGGATCGCCGCGATTGGGTGCCTGCCCGGGAGGAGCCGTCCGGTGCTGAAGGAGGGGGGGAGTCTTTGGAGTCATGGCTAGGCCCAGGGACACCCTCTCCCCTCCATGCCCCACCCCCGCTTTGGCGGCTTTTCCCGCGCGGTGCGCGGCTCTGGCTTTAATCCGGAGCGTAATGAATGCGGCTCTTGTTTATCTGGGCGCCGCGCTCCCCCATCACACGGGGTGATCGCCGCTTTAAGCCTTGCGCTTTTCCACTCGCTTTACGCCAAAACCTGGCGGGGCTAAGCCGCTCAGCGTCTCTCTGGACTGCAGCAACTTGGAAAACGTGTCAATACATCCGGCGCGTCCTGAATGGGCTTTTTCGGGGAGGGGGATTTCGGAGAGGGGGCCTTGCATTCGGCTCTCTAACTCTCAGGCAGGGGCCCGCGGGTGGACGTGCAGCCCAGTCCGGGTTACCTGTGGTTTGCAGAGTGCAAAATTTTACATCTTGGTTTACTAATTCTGCAATTTACCCAACACTTCCAATCTTCCCTGGTTTGGGCAATTCCTCCAGCTTCAAGGAAAGGAGGCATCCCCAGCAAGGCCACAAAGTCCAGGTGGATGCAGTCCAGTGTCCCTGCTCTTGTCCTCAGTTCTGGGGTTTGGACTGAGCAGTTGTGGTTATGCCTGCCATCCTCTTTGGCTTCCTAGTTGGGTCATGAAACGTCTGCAAGAAAACCACCCAGCTCAGAGATCATCACGGAACCCACAATCCTTTGGGAATGATATGCTGATGAGCCCCTGCCCAAATTGTGCCAGTCTTAGGAGAACTGAGAGGCTTTTAGCAATGGGGGGGGGAATTGCCTGGTCTGGGGCTCAGTTGTTCTCCTTGGAAGGGTGCTTGACTCCGCTGTGACCCGGGGGCACCTGGGCGCATATGTGAAAACACCAAGCTAGTGCTAGCAACTGCACAACAGTCATTTCGCCTGGTGTGCAGTTTGCGTTAAAAGGGACAGAGTTTCATTTGCATAGTTTGGGCCCTTAAAAAAAAGTCCCCCTCTCTTTGCAACCTTTCAAAATAATTTTGAAAAGCTATTTATTCTCAGTAGCCCACTCCTCAAGATTTTATGGCGCCCCTTAGTGAAAACCACATTTTTTTAACTTAAAAGTTTGGTTTGATTTAAGTGTAATTTGTCTTTTATTAGTTATTAAATTGTTAATATATTAGGAAGACGATCAGCTGTCTTGAGGGGGCTTTTCCCTTCTCTAAGCATGGTTAAATAAGCATAATCATTACCTTCACTTCCTTTCTCCCTTCCATCATTAGCTTTGAAAACGCCTCTTTTGGTAGCCCTGGGATCTATTCTTCTAAATTCCTTCATTACCTGGAGGATGTCAAAAATAAAAAAAATCAGCTCAGCCGAATGGAGAAGAAGCAAATTCTTGTTAAAGCCCAATAAAAAATCCTGCTGGGTAGAAATCCTGGGAAAATACCTGGTATTTAGTGCTTCACTGCTGCAGAGGAAATTATTTTTGAAAATATCACTTGATTGGGTCGGATTCTTCTTCTCTTAAAAATAAAAAAGCTACGGGTTGATTCCTCGGTGACAATCAACAGAAGGACATAAAGCTTCCTTAAAATGAATTCCAGATTGGATCTCAACCAGGCGGCTTTTGACCCTGCCGGGCTTGTCCCCTCTGTAACTGCCTGCCTGTCGGTTGTCGGGTTGACAACTGCTGCCTAGCTGTCAGCCAGGGGTGGGTGGCGCCAGGGGCCACTGCGGGACCTTGGGGACCTGGCCTCCGGATGAATGGTGCTTTCCATCCCATAATCCCCAGCCACCACCTGGCTTAGTGCTTTGCTTGAGGCCAGAGACCCACACGAGTGTGCAAGAAAGCTAAAGGCCGCCTGCCACTCTTGCTCTCCAGCAGCAGACCAACTCCAGGAAGTCCTCGGCTTATGACCACAACTGAGCCCAAAATGTCTGTTGCTAAGCGAGACAGCAGTTGAGTGACGTTTTGCCCCATTTTGCGACTTTTCTTGCCACCGTTATTAAGTCAAGTTAGTAAGATGGTTGTTAAGTGAACTTGGCTTCCCCGTTGACTTGGCTTGTCAGAAGGTCAGAGAAGGGGATCACGTGACCCCAAAGGGATGCTGCGACCGTCATAAGTACGTGCCAGTTGCCAAGAGGCCGAATTTGGATCACGTGACCACAGGGATGCTGCAATGGTCATAAGTGTGAGAAACAGTCATAAATTGCTTGTTTCCAGTGCCATTGTAACTTCAAACAATCCCTAAATAAATGGTTGTAAGCTGAGGACTACCTGTACTCAGAGGGATGCTGCCCTTTTCATACAACTGCAGGTGGGTGTCCTGCAGGCAGAGCAGTGTGCCTGTGTCGGGCGTGAAAGACCAGGTCCGCACGTGAAGGTTCAGTTCAACTACTCTATTGCTAAAAGGCTTTGCGCAGGAATCTTCTCAATGAATGGTCAGCACCTGCTTAGAATTCAGTGTGGCCAACAGCCCTGAATGGAGGTTGGACTTAGTCCACTTGTGGCCAGGTGGGGTTCTAGGCCGATCCCCCTTTTGTCTCTGCCCCCGGTCCTTCCACACGTTCTCCCAGTCTAATCCCCCTTTTAAAGCCTTCCAGCGCTCTGGCGTTCCTACGGGGAGCAGCGAATTCTCTACAATTAGGGCTAAGGAGAGCTGGCTCTCATTTGATCCCAAATCCTTTGAAGTCAGGGCAGCCCCGGCAAGCTCTGAGACTCGTGTCCCGGGGAGAGAGGCAGTCGAACCGCCTTTGTAATCTTTTGCTGCTTCCTTTTGTCTGCCCAGGGCCCCCCCAGGTACGGAGCGTGCCAGTATCATGGAAAAGCTTTTCTTGCCTCTTTTGATGCTTGGCACCATGGCGAAAGCTCAGCACTGCCCCGGCCGCTGCATCTGCCAGAACATCTCCCCGACGTTGACCATGCTGTGCGCCAAGACGGGCCTCCTCTTTGTGCCGGCCACCATTGACCGGCGCACGGTGGAGTTGCGCCTGACGGACAACTTCATCACCATCATCCGCCGGAAGGACTTCTCCAATATGACCAACTTGGTGCACCTCACCCTCTCGCGCAACACCATCAGCCAGATCCTGCCCTTCGCCTTCGCCGACCTGCGTGCCTTACGGGCCCTGCACATGAACAGCAACCGGCTGGCCCTCCTGAAGCAGGAGCACTTCCGGGGGCTGACTAACCTCCGGCACCTCATCCTGGGGAACAACCAGATCAGCCACATCGAGGCCTCCTGCTTCGACGAGTTCCTCTCCACCGTGGAAGACCTGGACCTCTCCTATAACAACCTGGAGGCCCTGCCGTGGGAGGCCATCGGCCAGATGGTCAGCCTCAACACCCTCACGCTGGACCACAACCTCATTGACCACATTGCGGAGGGCACCTTCTCCCAGCTCCAGAAGCTGGTCAGGCTGGACATGACCTCCAACCGGCTGCAGAAGCTGCCTCCGGACAACCTCTTCCTGAGGGCTGAAGTGCTGGCCAACGTCCGCGGGACTCATCCGTCCACCTTGACCATCAGCTTTGGGGGCAACCCGCTGCACTGCAACTGCGAGCTGCTCTGGCTGCGGAGGCTGACGCGGGAGGACGACCTGGAGACCTGCGCCTCCCCGGAGCACCTGATGGATAAGTACTTTTGGTCGATCCCCGAAGAGGAGTTCATCTGCGAGCCGCCCCTCATCACCCGCCAGTATTCCAGCAAGGCCTTCATCATGGAGGGCCAGGGGGTCAGCCTGAAGTGCAAGGCTGTAGGGGACCCGGAACCTTCCGTCCATTGGATCGCGCCCGACGGCAAACTCATCCACAACACCACCCGGGCCACCGTCTACGAGAATGGCACGCTGGACATCTTCATCACCACCTTGAAGGACAACGGGGTCTTCACCTGCATCGCCTCCAATGCGGCCGGGGAGGCCACGGCCCCCGTGGATGTCTGCATCGTCCCTCTGCCCCTGCTGGTCAACAACACTGGCCACATGAAGGAGCCGGACCCGGGCTCCTCCGACATCACCACCTCTGCCAAATCGGGCTCCAATGAAACCAAGAACCACCAGGACAGGAAGATCGTCGCGGCAGAACTGACCTCTACTTCTGTGGTCATCCACTGGCCGTCCGAACGGCACATCCCGGGTATCCGGATGTACCAGATCCAGTACAACAGCTCCTTGGATGACTCGCTGGTCTACAGGTGAGTAGAAAGGGCCTCGATTTACAACCACAATTGAGCCCAAAGTATCCGTTTGCTAAGCAAGTTGTTAAGTGAGTTTTGCCACAGTTGTTAAGGGAATCCCTGCAATTGTTCCGTTGGTCCCACAGTCATTAAGTGACTCTGGTTTCCCCATTGATTTAGGTTGTCAGAAGGTTGCAAAAGGGGATCACATGACCCCCAAGGGATGCTGCGACTGTCATAAATACGAGTCAGTTGCCTAGCGTCTGAATTCGGACCACCTTACTGTGGGGATGCGACAGTGGCCATATGTGTGAAAAACGGTCACAAGTCCGTTTTTTCAGTGCCGTTGTAACTTAGGCGCTGGGCACCAGGCCCCACGGCTTCCTGTCTCACCCCTCCCCTGCTGGGGGGGCTGAGTGAGGGTGGGGGGAGGCCCAGCTTTGCATGTCTTCCAGGTAAATCTCAGCCCTGCCAGGTGAAGAGGCCGGGGGGGGGGGGAGTTTCTGTTTGTGGTCTCAGGTGGGAGATGAAGAGAAAGAGACACGGAAGGAAGGGAAGGAGGGAACGAATGAGGCCTGCCAGGGAGAAGAGGAGGAAGGAGGCCGGCAGAGAAAGAGCAGCGGCTCCCAGGTCTAGGGGATCCAGGGGATCCTTCGTGAGGGTCCCTCTCTCAGCCCCAGATGTGGGGGGAGAATTCCAGCTGCCAATGGCTTTGGGGAGGGGGCTGGGCGAAGCAGCTGCCACCCCTCAGAGAAGGCATTCTCCCTCCCTCTCCCTCTCCCTCTCCCTCTCCCTCCCCCTCTTTCTTTCTTTCTTTCTTTCTTTCTTTCTTTCTTTCTTTCTTTCTTTCTTTCTTTCCCTCCCTCTCCCTCCCCCTCTTTCTTTCTTTCTTTCTTTCTTTCTTTCTTTCTTTCTTTCTTTCTCTCTCTCTCTCTCTCTCTCTTTCTTTCCTTCTCCTTCCTGCCCCCTCCCTCCGTCTCTCCCCCTCCCTCCCCCTCTCCCTCCCTCCCTTTTTCCTTCCCTCCCTCCCTCCCCCTCCCTCTTTCTTTCCTTCTCTCTTTCCTTTCCCCCTCCCTCTCTCCCTCCCTCCCTCTCCTTCCCTCCCCCTCCCCCCTTTCTCTGCCCCTCCCTCCCTCGCTCTCTCTTTCTCCTTTCTGCCCTTGAAAAATCCACCCCTTCAGCGCTTCCTGCCTGCTGCAACAGAGACGTGGCCGGCTTCTGCACTCAAGTGTCTCAAATGGGGGGGGGGGGGGGGGCTTGCCCACCCTGAGAGCAATGGCTGATGTGGAAGCGAAGCCCCTTGAGGAGCCCTGGGTTCAAGGCAACTCAGCCGGAAAAGGAAGGGCCACGGACTCAGGACCCCCATGATGGGGGAGCCTGGGGGGCAAGAAGAGACACGAGAGGCTGGCGGATGGATCCGGAAGAGAACCATTGGCCACAGCTGCATTGTCCACCCCGCCCCCAACTGGCCCTCTGCCCGGCCCCTCCCCGTCCACCCTGCCACGCCCTCCACGCCCGTGCTCTTCCCCTTGCTCCGGAGCAGGAAGTGGGCGCCGGGTGAGGTGGGACCTGGGTGGGCCTTTCCTTCTTCCAGTCACAGTAGCTGCTCATCCTGGATGCTTGCCAAGATCAGATCAATCTCTCTTTCCTCTGCCCCACACGGTTTGCCCCCCAGCCAAGCTGTGCTGTGTTCCCTCTACGCCCCCCCAGCCCCCCTGAAGATTGCAGCTGTTGGCTAATTGGCTGCTTGGTCGGTCGAAGTGCCATCCCCTCACACGGGGGCACCACGGCCCCCACCCCACTCCCCCAGCTCTGCTTCTGGGCCCCAGATCTTCTCCTGGACGGTCCACAGCTTGGCATCTGTTGGGGCGCTGGGCATCTCTGCCAGGAGGGGCTCTGAGGCAGAAGGGGAGAAGGGATCTCTCCGGAGGGGGGATTCCTGCAAGGGATGGGGTCTCCCTGGGAGGCAGGTGGGAAGGGCTGCATCTGCTGCTGGCTGGAAGAGTTTCTCCTGACTGGAGGAGGCCAGAAAGGAGTCTGGACTTTGGCTCAAATCCTGGTCTCCTTATTCTGCCCCAGAGCACAACTGCATTGGGGGGGGGGGGAGGAGAAGACAGATATCGCCTGTCTGTCTGTCTCTGGCCATCCATCAATCCATCCACCCATCTACCTAACTAATCTACCATCTGTCTGTCTGTCTAACTATCATCCATCCATCCACCTATCCAACCTATCATCCATCTATCATCTATCAAATCTATCAAATTTAGACACTGCCCACCTCACTATCCAAGTGGGCAATTTACAAATACAAATGATAGTAACTATACAAAAAGAAACAGGATTAAAATCAGAATTAAAACAGAGTGCAAAATAAAAAACGACCAAAGCTAAAAGGGAAGTCAAGAAGATTTTTTTAAAAAAGCAGAAGGAGCATTCACAAATCTGCCCCCCCCCCCGAGTTATGTGCCACTCTCCGACCCCCCCAAACTAGTTGGCACAGATTGGTCTCTGCTGCCTTCCGGAGATCTAGGAGGGGGTGACAATGGGAAAGCCAAGAGACCCTGGGTTGCAAGTTTCTAGACCTTGGGAGGAGCCATCGGCTCTCTGGTCCAGAAGGAAGTCGGGTGACCTTCCAAGGAACGGAAGCTCCTGGGACCCTCCCCATTTCCCTTGTCAAAATCCAGGGGTCCCCAACAGGGCTGGGGGAGAGGGGAACTGTTCTCACAGGCACATCGCCAGAAAGCAGCTGCGGGATGGCAGATGTTGATTAAGAGTGGCAGGAGAGCCCGAGGGATGGATGGCACGGAGGGAGATCCCAAACATCTGGCCTCCTTCCCCAGTGGTTTTGGGGGCTTAGGGTGCGTGTGTCAGGATTCCAGCAATCGCTCTAATTAAATCATGATCCTCGAGCCAAACTTCCATAAACTTCAGAGGATTCCTTAGAGGCGACCTCCTGGCCCTGCCCTGCATGAAGCCAAATCTGGCTCACCTCATTCACGGTCCCCTGTGACTCTCTTTCCCCCCTCCCCCCTGGGTGTGTCATAAATCAGATTCTCCAACTGAGCACCTTCACAGGCTGGGTGTCATCGATCACGTTCTCCAATTGAATATATTCGTGGGCAAAAGCTCTGGTAGTTTAGCTACAATCTTTGAAAGATAAAGAGTTGGAATGTACTTCTGCTTGCAACTGCTCTTCCAGATTCCCTTCTCCCCGCCCATTTTTTTATGGCAACTACTAGAACAGGCCTAGGAATGTTTGATGAGTTGACAGCGTGGTTGCTTTGTCCTCTCGGTGGTCTCACTCCCCTTCTCTGCCCCCCACAGGATGATTCCTTCATCCAGCAAGACCTTCTTGGTGAACGACTTGGCCGCCGGCCGGGAATACGACCTGTGTGTCTTGGCGGTGTACGACGATGGTGTGACCTCCCTCACGGCGACTCGGGTAGTGGGCTGCGTGCAATTCACCACCGAGGGGGAGAGCGCCCAGTGTCACTCGCTCCACACCCAGTTCCTGGGGGGCACCATGATCATCATCCTGGGGGGCATCATCGTGGCCTCAGTGCTGGTCTTCATCATCATCCTCATGATCCGCTACAAGGTCTACACCGGGCAGGAGGAGCAGAAGAAGGCGGCCAGGGTCAGCAACGTCTACTCGCAGACCAACGGCAGCCACCCGCAGCCCAGCGCCAGCGCGTTGCCCCCCTCGGCCTCCAAAATCGGGGAGGACAAATACGAGACCCTCCAGGAGGTTGCTTCCAAGGACCCCTGGCTCGGCGGGGGCAGCAGGGGCGATGCCCCCCGTGGGCCAGACATCCCCTTGACCGAGCCGGAGAAGCGGGTGGCAGCTCAGAGGAGCCCCGATCTCCAAACCGTGGCGGTCCTGACTTCGGAAGAAGGACAGCGGGAGGTCAGGAGGGCCGGCTCCTCGGTCTCCCTGTGCCTCCTCAGAGACCCCGGGGGGACCCCCCAGCTCCGGGCCAAACCGGGCAGCAGCGAGTCGGGGTCTTTCCCTCGCGAGCTGTCCAGGACTCGGCACCACCGCCATTCCTTCGACGGGGATTATGCGCTCTTCCAGAGTCACAGCTACCCCCGCCGCGCACGGACAAAGCGACACATGTCCACCTCTCAGTTGAACTCGGAGGAGTCCCCCTCAAGTCACAGGCGTGTTACTTTTGGCAGCACGGAGTGGATGCTGGAAAGCACAGTCTGAGGTGGGGGGGGGGGGGGGGGGGGAGGTGGCACAGGGGCTGCCAGACGCACAAGTTCGGGGCACAGCAACCGAGGAAGGAGGGGGAGGAAGGAGAGAAGGGGAGACGAAACACCTGGCCAATGGATCCCTTCCCGGGCAACGGCCGGCCGGCGGGCAGAATTTTGGCAGCGGTGCCTTAGCCGAGCCCCTCCCCAACGGAAGAGCAGGCAAGGAGGGAAGTGAGCAAGAGGGGGGGGTGGGGGGTTGCAGCGCCCAGAGGGAAGGGCTGGAGGGGGGAGCCAAGGAGAGGCGTATATGCATAGAGGAGGAGAAACAAAGGTTTCTCTTTATGCATTAATCACTGTTCCAATGAAAAAGGCGACGATAAGCCTAGATCCAGAGGGAAAAGAGCACAAAGCAGAGGTGGCATTAGGGTGGCGGGAGGGGGAGGAGGAGGAGGGGGTCTCCCCAATGCCCTGCCCAGGATCTGGTGGTGAAACCCACTCGGTCACTCTATTTATTGTATCTGGCTGGTCTAGATCAAAAAAAAAGACATGTGTTTGATGTGTTCATTATCAGAAAAGTCATTTGAACTCTTGGACACCCCCCCTTCCTGTCCTGGTCTCCTCTTGTGGACCCCTCCCCTTTCCCTCAAACTCTGCTCCCCCAGAACTCTACAGGGGTCCCTTCATTGATCTCTCCCCCCCCCCAAAATACAGATAGTCCTGGATCCCCAGCCCTCTCCATCCGCCCCTCTCAAGAGAGCTTCTCCCCCCTCTGATGCTTCCTGAACCCCCAAAGTATTTCCCAACACAAGACCCCCTTTCCTGTCTTCCACCCCCCATTCTCTTTGACCCCCTCCCCAATTCACCCCAATCATCCCTGCCTCCCCATAAAAAACCCTGAGGTTTCTCAAGGCCCAAATCTTCAACTATTGAACATTAGTTTTTCATTTACAACCTATACCGGCGACCCCTCCCCATTCCTGTTACCGCCCCCCCTGTCTACCCCTCCCAGTTTTTCCCAGCACCCCCCAGTTCCCCCTCCCTCCATCACAGAGTGAGGCTGCTTTTTGAAGGTGATTAAATCTTTTGTGTGTGACCTGCAGTATGTCTCATTCTGCTTCTTGGGGTGGGGGGGTAGGGTCCAGGGAGGGAATCTGAGATGGGGGGGCTGGACTGGCTTGGAGGTGGGGGGAGGGGTGACCAGAGGGGGAAGTGCCAATGTGGCTGTAGAAAAAAAACTGAAAAATGTTTTCATTTGAATGCAGCAAAATAATAAAGTGTTTTTTTGAATAGTCTAAACCAATATTTCTCAACCTTGGCTACTTTATGATGGTGGATTTCCCAGAATTCCCCATAGATGGATGGACGGGAATTTCTAGGAGTTGGAGTCTATCCATCTCAGTTGCCCAGGTTGAGAAACACTGACATATCCCCCAATCTCTGCCCCCCCCATATATATGTATGTATGTATGTATGCATATGTATATATATGTGTGTGTATAATCTCTATATACATCTAACTCTATCCATCCATCCATCATTTCTCTATCTTCTCTCTATATTTATCATCTGTCTGTCTATCTCTCATCTCTCTCACATCTATCTATCTATCTATCTATCTATCTATCTATCTATCTATCTATCTATCTATCTATCTATCTGTGTTTCCCCACCTTGGCTGCTCTACGGTGGGGGGACTTCAACCCCCAGCTGTGCTGGCTGGGGAATTATGGGAGTTGAAGTCCCCCCATCATAGAGCAGCCAAGGATGGGAAACTCTGCTCTAAGCCCTGGAAATAACGAAGGGAACTCGCTGATTGTGGATGCGTGGAAGACACCCTCATTTGCAAGCATCCCATAGATTGGAGGGATATTTGTGCAGGCCATCCATCAATGTCCAGGCCATCATAACCCCCGAGGCCCCATCAGATCCAGCCTGCGGGTTGCCGGCCGCTTGACCCCAGCTGTCTCTGGGACAGAGGGGGAAGAGGAAGAGGAGGTGCCCATTTCCTTCCGATGCTCCTTCGGCCTGGCGGGTGTGGGGCAGAGCTCTCCTTCCACAGCTCTGGGGGTCCCTGAATCCTTAAGATGCAGCCCTTACAGCTGAAAGCGATGCTTCCGGATCATTAAGCTCGGAAGAGCCGGCTGATGGGATCTCTCTGCCTCTCTGGGTGATCCTTGGCTTAAAAACTCCCCTTGCAGGTGGTTCAGAATGGCGGCTTCATGCGCAGGAACCAGGCTATAAAAGGGCCCTGAATATTTGGATATGAAGCTTTTGCAGCAAAGCATTTCTGTCGCTAAACCAGCCGGAGGTTAAGTCAGTTTGGCCCGAATTTTACTGTTAAGTGAATCTGCACGGTTGTTCAGTGAATCACATGGTCCTTAAGCGAATCTGACTCTTCCTCCCCCACCTCCTGACTTCGCTTGTTGGAAGCCGGCTGGGAAGGTCGCAAAGGGCGGTGGGGAGGCTGCAGCGGTTGTAAGGGCGAAAGGTCATTTTTTCCCTGGGCTGTTGTAGCTTCAATCCGCCACTAAACGAATGGCTGTAAGTCAAGGACTGCCTGCCCAGAGAGTCCTTCCATTGGGCGGAGGGTGGAGCCCCCCCTTCCCTTGGCCGGAGGGGACGTGGCAAGTCCCTGCCGGGTTGGGTCAGCTGCAACTTCTCTCCTCCGCATTGCTGGGTGTGTTTGTGAGCTGCTAATTACTCTCTGGAAACTGAGGTTCCTGCTGGCTCTGCAGTTTCTCCAAGAAATGGGCCTCCCCCCCCCATCCCAGGGAGCCCGGAGAGCAGAGGGGGGGGGGCACTGCAGGAGGCATCCATCCTTGGAGAAAAGGGGGGGGCTGGCTTTGAGGCGGGAGCGGAGGGTCCTTGCCCTTCTCGGGGGTCTCTCCGGCCACTTCTTCAGGACTGAAGGGGAGGCAGAGAGCAGTGTGAACCCAAAGGGGTTTGCTGCATCCCTTTTGGAGTGGGGGGGGATGCGGTTCAGAGGGAGGGAATTTCCCCCCTTCTGCTCCCCCCCCGGGGGGGCTTCTTTGCAAGCTTGCAGTTGTCACAAAAGAAGATGGTGAGACTAGAAAGCCCCCCAGCCCCTCCCTCCAGATTCTGGCAAACCCCTCGAGAGGAGGGGGCAAAGGGAGGGTCCTGCCTCAGTTACCCCGCCTCCCCCTTCAGCTGGTGGCCCTTGGCCCCTTGGGCAGGTCTGCCTCGAGGTTCTGAAGCCCCCGGCCAGCTGCCCCATCTGAAGAACCCCCCTCCCCGCCTTCTCTTAGCCTGGGTTGGCTTCTGCACCCACCAGCAAAGACTTTGGGGTTGTGCGGTTGTGTGTCTGCCTGTGTGTACAGTTGATTAACATCCTTTGTAAAGAGACAGGGTGGAGCATTGTGGAGGTTTCTGCCCTGCCTGAGCTCAATGCTGGTAGTCCTCGACTTAAGAACAATTCATTTAGTGGCCATTCTCTCTCTCTCTCTCTCGTCATTCAGCCCAAACCTCCCCACCGGGTTGTTGTGGTGGGGAAAATAGGAGGAGGAAGATGTGTTGGGTGTATCTGCTACCTCGGGTTATTTGCAAATCTAACACAAGATAAATGAACAACCAAATAAGAATCGTGAGCCCATCTACAGCCCGATGCTTTTCAAATACAAGAGGCAGGGAAAATCCAACCCACAGCCCTGCGAGGCAGGCTGGGAGGAAAGCAGGCAGGCCCACAACAGCAAGAACAAAAGAAGGTTCCATCCAGAGTGCCCACAATCCCGGTCCTCCTTCAAGGGTGGGACTCTTACGCCTTACAATCAGCTTGCAATCCACTTCAAGTTGGGCACCCCATGATCCAGCCCCCACCCCACCCCCAGGAGAGCCATTTTGGGGAGGGCCAATCATTGCCTCTCCCCAGAAATGGCACCGGCTTTTTCAAGACCAATTGCAGAGTGGGATGGTCCCCACAAGGATCCACTTGCCCTTTGGCATTCAAATGAGCTAATTGGCATGCTAATGAGGCCCCATAATGAGATGGTGGTGGCAGCAATTTGCTTATTGTTATGTTGATGAGCAAGCAGAAAGAGTCCCTTGTTAGAGCAATTAGCTCCTTATGGCAAAAAGCCTCATTATTATGTTAATGACACCATGCAGTAATTAACTTATACTAGCAAGTTTGTTATTATAATTATTACGCCGATTATTATTATTATTATCGTTTCTGTTGCTTTAGTATGCCACTTTTGGACCCTCGCTGTTGGCAAGTCGGTTCATCAGGGGGCAGGGATGGAGTGAAAGAAGGCCTGGAATCTGCTCCTGGCCAGGGTCTCCGAGCATGTGCAGAGTGCCTTCCTTGCTGCGCCCTGAGTCTCAACCCAGGGAATTACTTAGAGAGTTGAGTTCCACAGGGTCTCAAAGGGGCCAAGCTTGAGAAATCCTGCCTCCTTGGTGTCTGGAGATTCTCAACCATCCAGTCATGATGGTGCCAAAGCCGCTTTTCCCAAAAGACAACTTCGGGGTGACATAATAGCCGGCTCCAAGTGTTTGGGGGTCGGCCTATTCTCCAGAGCAGGGGTCTCCAACCTTGGCCAGTTGAAGCCTGGAGGACTTCATCTCCCAGAATTCCCCAGCCAGCGGAGTTGAAGTCCTCCAGGCTTAAAGTGGCCAAGGTTGGAGACCGCTGCTCTGGAGCACCCGAAGGTGGAATAGAAAGCAACAGATGGAAACTAATCCAGGAGTAAAGCAACCTGGAATGAAGGAGGAATTTCTTGAATTGGGAGAACAATTGATCAATGGAATGGCTTCCCTGCAGAAGTTGTGGGTGCTCCAAGGCTGGAGGGGTTTTAAGAAGAGGTTGGAGAACGATCTGTCTGGATATGGTCGAGGGTTTCCAGCCTGAGCTGCGGTTGGACTGGAAGGCGTCCAAGGTGCCTTCCAACTCTGCTATTCCGTTTTTCTTTCTGGATGTTTTCTTTGCAAACGTTTCGCTCCTCGTCCAAGAAGGGTCTCCTGAAGAAGCAGCTGCAGAAACGTTTGCAAAAGCTCCTAGGAGGAGAAGCGAAACATCTTCAAAGAAAACCCCCAGAAAGTCTGGTTTCCTTTTCAAAAAGAGACATCCCCTTTGGGACCTGCTCTTTAGGCCTCCCCTCCGATCTCCTTGGCAAAGCCAACTCTTCTTCTGGTTGCTTTATGAAGGTCTGTTGCTTGGGGTCTCTTTGGACCAGGAGATCTTCTCAAATTCCATCCTGAACCGGAAGAACCTCCTACCCCATCATCCACTCCTGCTTATGGTCTCGGGAGAGACCCTGCCTGGGCGGAGCAATCATTCGCCTTCCAAACTCCCCTCCCCACCACCTCCTGTTCTCCGGAACCTTCGTGAGTGTATGTGGGGGTGGGGGGGCTTCAGGATTTACCGCCAATGATCGCCTGCTTGAACAGCTTTCAATTTCGACTCGGCTGATGGTCTCATGAGCGAGGAAGAAAAACAAGGAGGGAGGAGAGAGGAGGAGTGACACTCAGAAGAACAAAGTCAATCCATTTGCAGGCAATGCGCAACACGCCACATGCTCCGTGCATCTCCAGCAGCTGGAACATGCAGGCAGCCCGTTGGGAGGGGGCTTCTCTCATGCAGGCATTGGGGGAGCTGGGAACGGGGTGTCCCCAGGAGCCTCCCAGTTCCTCCAGTGCAGGAAAACACACAATTTCCCATTTGTCACCGACGATTCCGGAAGACCTAATTTTTTTAAAAAATTGCTGTTCCATCCTGCTCAGCTTGAGAACATCTGCAACCGATTGGAGCTTTTGATTTATTCTTCCCAGCCAGGAAGTTGTGTTTGTCGGCATTGATTCTGGGCTGGGGGTGTTGAGGGCGGCTCAATTGGTCCCCGTAGGATTTCTTGGCATAAACGTTGAGTGGCCCCAATTTCTCTTCCCGCCCTCTAAGGTGACCCAGGACCCCTTCTCACTAAGCTGCCTCCTTCGGTTCTGCCAATCTTGTCCATTCGCCCCCCCCCCCCCCCCCCCAGGCCCCCTTGCTTGCCAGAGGTAATGCCTGGTTGCAGTTCCCATCAGCCACAGCCGGGATGTTTACAACCAACTCATCTGGGTGAACTTGGGGTGACTGGAGAGCTTGGGGAGAGCACTGGGGCCTCCGTCCGCTCTCTCTAAGCTGCTACCCCCTTCAAGGAGGCCTCATTGGGCCCTTCTCTTTTCCACCCGGCCAGGAGACCTCAAAGATGGTTCAGGCAGAAATAATGAATATTGGAAGTGCTGCCTTTGGCCTCAGAGCGAGGCTAATCCATCCTTTTGGAGGGTTTTCTGGAAACGTTGGTAGCAGAAAACAGTCTTTGCAACCTAGTCCTGGTTCTCCACAAAGGGAAGGCCGGGGGAAAGGCCACTTTGGGGGGTCTTAGCAGCCCCCAGGCTGGGATCCCATCATCCCGGAGATATGTGTGGACCCCGCAGGGTCCAAAATGGCAAAGCTGCCTGGTGCCCAGAGCAGAAACGGCAGCACCCAGAAAGCCCCAAAGCTGCTCTCGCCTCTTCCTGCGATGATGGGAGCAAGCAGTAAGAGATACCGTTGGGGAGCCGCCTTGCTCCGAAGGTTTAATTAAATGTGATTGCAGAGGAAAAATCAGATTTAGGTCTCGTCCTGGGCCCATCCCTGACTTGGGGAGGGTCCCCAGCAAGACTCTGCAAAGCCCAGGAGAAGCCCAGAAAATCTCTGCCCCCTCCCCTTTCAAAATCCAGCAGTTCTGGGAGGAAAGCAGCTTCGGCCCATGTGCCCCCCCGGCCCCCTGCAATCCAGACCCCCAGCCCTGGCGGGTGTGCCGAGTCATGACAGTTTTACAAAAAGAGAAAGAAAGAGAGAGAGAAAAAATGAAAATTAAACCCAAGGACCTTTTCCTAGCTGAGACTCTGAAACCCTGTAATTTACCAATTATGACAGCTTATTTTCTTGTCTCGATGAGGCCTGGCCCTTGTGTGTCAGGTTTTTCTCTCTAAGTGCCGCTATTAGCCAGGTCAGGTGAAAATGAGAAGGCGCCTTTCCTTCTCCCCTGCCCCCAATAGAAGACCTTCCTTGTGATACCTGCCCAGAGAGGGGAGGGGGCGCCGCCGGTTCCTGGCTTCCTTGGGGGGGCCTGAAACGCAGAGAGCCAGGGCTGCAGCTGTGCGTGCCAGTCTGCCCTACAAACCCTCACCAGCCTCGCTGGATTCTGAAAGGGAGCCGTATTGCTATGGTAACCTTGGGCAGGCAGCGAGAGGCAGAGCCAGGCGTTTTCCTAACCTGGCAGGGCAGGGCAGAAGGTGGGCAGAGATGCAGCCAGCTAGCCACCCCCCCCCCCCCCGCAGTGGCCAGGGCACAAAGGGGCAATGCCAGCTGCAAACACAAATGTTGAGACTCTGGAAACAGTGCAGAGCAGAGCAACAGAAGATGATGAGGGGCTGCAGGTGAAAACATACAAGGGGGGTTGCAGGAAATGGGTAGGGCTAACCCAGTGCAGAGAAGGACTAGGGGGCACATGAGGGCTGTCTTCCAATATTGGAGGGGCTGCCCCAGAGAAGAGGGGGTCACATTATTCTCCAAAGCCCCTGAAGGCAGGACAAGAAACAACGGATGGAAACTAACTAACCAAAGAGAGAAGCAACCTAGAACTAAGGAAGAATTTCCTGACAGGGAGGACAATTAACCCGTGGAAGGGCTTCCCTCCAGAAGTGCTGGGGGCTCCATCACGGGAGGTTTTCAAGAGGAGATTGGATAGCTAATTTTCCAGAATGGCATATGGACAATGGAGTCCAACCTTGGCAACTTTAAGACTTGTGGACTTTACTTCCCAGAATTGGGAGGCTTCCACTCCCACGCAGGCTAGGGAATTCTGGGAGTTGAAGTCCACAAGTCTTAAAGTTGCCAGGGTTGGACTCCACTGGCCAAATGCCATTCCAGACAAGTGGTTGCCCAATCTCCTCTTGAAAACCTCCAGTGATGGAGCCCCCAGCACTTCTGGAGGGAAGCCCTTCCACGGGTTAATTGTCCTCCCTGTCAGGAAGTTCCAGGTTGCTTCTCCTTGATCAGGCTCCCTTCTCGGGAGCTGGAGAAGTTAATGGGACTCAGACCAGAGGTGGGATTCAGCCGGTTCTGACCAGTTCTGGAGATCCGGTAGTGGAAATTTTGAATAGTTCAGAGAACCGGCCAATCCCACCTCTGACCGGCCCCGCCAACCCCATCTCTTCTCTGCCTCCCATCGAGTCCCAGCTGATGGGCTGGGTCTCCTTTGGTTGTCCTGCCCAGGAGAACGGAGCTGGAAAGCAGGGGAGGGCTGGGGAGGGAAGGGGGATTTTGCAATATATCCTTCCCCTGCCAGGCCCACCAAGCCACGCCCACATAACACCAAGCCCATCAAGCCACGCCCACAGCTGATGGGCTGGGTCTTCACACCCACCAGGCCACGCCCACAGAACCGGTAGTAAAAGAAAATTGAATCCCACCACTGGCTCTGACTAAAGGAGGGGGGACTGAGAAGGGCCCCAGGAAGGAGGAGAGTAGACCCTGCAGACCCCCACAAAGAACATGGAAGCCCAACCAGTAGCCCCCTCCCGGCCCTGCCTTCTTCTCTGAAAGAAAAGGAGAGTGAGGGCAGCTTGGTGGGGTTGCCAAAGCCAATCCATCAGGGAAGGAAACGTCCGGGACGGTTCCATAGCGGGAATGCAGGAAAGCTGCCATTAAAGATCAGGTTCACTGCCAGCCGTGGCCTCCTTTGTGGGGAGGCAGGCAGCCCCCAAATTGTGGGCCCTGAAAGTTCAGGGAGTCCTCGACTTACAACCACCTTTGGGCCCCAATTGCTGTTGCTAAGCGAGACAATTGTTCAGTGAGCTTGCCCTGTTTCATGACCTTTCTTGCCGCAGCTGTTAAGTGAATCGCTGCAGTTTTTAAGTGAGTTAACGCGGTCGTTAAGTGAATCTGGCTTCCCCCCATTGAGGGTCACAAAAGGGGATCAAGTGACCCCCCCCCAGGATGCTGCGACCATCATAAATGTGAGTCAGTTGCCAAGCGTCAGAATTTCGGTCATGTGACCGCGGGGATTCTTCAGCGGTCGTAAGTGTGAAAAACAGCCATAGGTCACTCTTGTTAGGGCCATTGTAACATTGAGCAGTCGCTAAACAAATGGTCGTAAGTCAAGGACTGTCTGTATTCGTGCCGCTAATCATGCTCTCGCCACTGAGCATCGTCCCCAGAGATTTGGGGGTCCCCGACTCTTACGTGGGTTCCAGAGCCCCATGGAGAGACGAGGGTCAGCGATGGGCAGCAGGGGAGTTTGTCCCGCCTCGGCCCCTTCCAAGGCCCCCAGGGGGACCGGCGTCGGCCTCTGCACTTTCATCAATCAGCCCCGGGGCCTCTGCAGCCGATGCCACCAATCTGGAGCCGCTCCGTCCCTCGCACATCCAGGGCTCACCTGCTCCGGGCTGATTAATTATGGATTTGTTCCAGCTAAAATAGCCAGCCGATCAATGGTGTAAAAAAGCCGGGAAACGGAGGCCTTTTTCGCTTCCTTTTCGCTTCCTCTCCTCAAAGGGTTTTGGGAAGAGCCACAAAAGCAGAACAGCCACCGCTGGCTTGGATTAGTTTGGCCCTCGGGGGTCTGTGGGGCTCAGTTTCCCACCTCTCAGCCCCAGAGTTTCAAGACTGAATGTGGCTTATCCTGAGTGGATGAGGGGGTGTGTGTGTGTTCAACTTCAGTAACTTTAAGGCTTGTGAACTTCAACTCCCAGAAGTCCCCAGCCAGCAGAGCCACTTTCAGACGTTTTATGACCCAATTACATAACGTCATCAATGCTAGAAGGGAGTGGGGTTTGCTCTCTGTTCACAGACACTCCCTTCTAGCACTGATGGTGTTACCTAGCTGGGTAGTGAAATGCCTGCAAGAAAACAACCAGAGAACTCCAAGGATCCCATATTCCTCCTCCTCCTCCTCCTCTTCCTCCTCCTCTCTGCAGAAAACAACCAAGATCAGAGGGTGCCAAGGACCATTCAGGCTATAGAGATGACAAGGAAAGAGATGCTTAAAATCCACAATTATTTGCTCCAGAAACTGCACCTGCATGTCAATTGGCACCCTGGCAGGAGGCTGTGAGGAGATGTTTTTAGTATACACAAAGAAGGGCTCACATTATTCTCCAAAGCACCAGAAGGCAGGACAAGAAACAAGGGTTGGAAGCTAATCAAAGAGAGAAGCAGCCTGGAACTAAGGAGAAACTTCCTAACAATGAGGACAATTAACTAGTGGAACTGCTTGCCACCAGAAGTTGTGGGTGCTCCAACACTGGAGGTTTTTAAGAAGAGACTGGACAGCCACTTGTCTGAAATGGTATAGGGTCTCCTGCTTGAGCAGGGGGCTGGACTAGAGGACCTCCAAGGTCCCTTCCGGCTCATTCATTCTCACTGACCTGCATATGCCCAGCCCAGAATTGTGAACACCCAGGCAATTAAAAGGCATCTTGTGGTCTGTTGACATGCCTTGGCCAACAGCGCCGCCTAGTGGCGAACCCTGGAGAAGTGGCTGCGATTCTAAAGCTGTCCTGAATTGACGGTGGGTGGGTGGGCTATGTATATATAAAAGGAATCCAGCTTTCCGCCGGGTTTTGACCTTTTTTTTATAACTTGTATTGATTTGCCAAATTGCAGATTGCAGTTTCATGTTTTATTTATTTTTATGTTTGTTTTGAAGGCACATTTTTTAATATGAATTTGCTGCTGGGGCATTTTTAGTTATGGATCTTGGCCCATTCCAGTGGCCGTTTTAGGCAGCAAATGAGCTTTTTCAAGATAAAATAGGCAACGCCGCCAGGAGGGGACTCGAAATGTATCGTGCATATTTGTTTAAAAGCCAGCAGCCTCGACATTCAGTGTCTTGTTTTAACTTTTAAAGCAGTGTTTTCCAAATTCAGTAACCTGAAGAAGTGTGGACTTCAGCTTTCAGAATTCCTCAGCCAGCTGGCTGGGGAATTCTGGGAATTGAAGTCCACTTAGCTTAACGTAGCCAACTTTGAAAAACTGTTTTAAACAAAGTCACCCCACGAGCTAAGGAAGTGTTGCAAAAAGCAAACTCAGCCTTAATTGCATTCTTTTGAGTGACAGGGAGTCCTTGGCATGGACACAGTTGAGCCCAAAATTTCGGTTGCTAAGTGAGACAGTTTGCTAAGTGAGTTTGCGTCATGTTAGCTCCCTTTCTTCCCACAGTTGTTATGGGAATTGTTGCCATTCATAAGTCGTTAAGTGAGCCTGGCTCCCCCCCCCATTCACTTTGCTTGTCAGACGGTCACAAAAGGGGATTGCAGGAGCCCGGGATAAATAGGAACCAGTTGCCAAGCATGTGGTTTTTGATCACGTGGCTATGGGGATACTGCAAGGGTCGTAAGTGTGAAAAACGGTCATAAAAGCCACTCTTTTCACCGCCGTTGTTAATTTCAAACAGTCACTAAATGAACTGTTGTACGTGGAGGACTCTGCGTATTTTGTCCTGAGCGTTTCCAGCATCCATTTTCATAAAGCTTAAAAGCTTTTCTTGTTTGCAGTCCCTGCCCTGCTGCCCTTCTAAAGACCGAATTGCAGGATCCATCCCATCCATGGAACCTCTGGGGCACTTCCTCCCCTCCCCCCCCTCCCCCCGTTTTTCTCTCTTTTCTTTTCTGGAGAGGGGGGAAAAAAGAAAAGGAATTTGGGGTGACCAAACTCTTGTGGGGAAACCCTCCTTTGCAACCCCTGGGAGCCGAGATCTAATTCTGATTAATTTATTCCAATGGAGGCTTTAATTGCGCCTCAAAGATGCCGCTCAGTGAGATGTCCAGCTGGCAGCGTCAGTCTCTTCTCAGCCGCCTGCATTCCAGAATTTGCCTCCCCCCCTCCCTCTCCAAATCTAATTTACAACCCAATAAAAGCCCGGAATGGTGCTTTACTGCGGCTGCATTCCTGGACCATCTGGACACAGCAGGGCCTAGAAGGCTCCGCCAAGATGCGTCTGCTAAGAAGCAAGGCCCATCCGTCCAGAAGGGGGTCTGGTTCTCACTAAAGGAGGAGGGGGAGGTTTCAAGATGGAGCGTTTCCTGCCTGGCGGGGGTGAAAATCAAGTTGCAACTGTCCAAGGATGGATGCCAGGCGGGCAGAAGGAAACAATTCCGCTGCCCTTTGATTTGCAAAGCCCCCTCGAGCTGTGGCTTCCTTGGCCACATCTTGTGCTCGTCTTTTGCAACGGAGGGCGGCGGGGTTGCCTGGGATCGGCTCAGAAGAGGCCTGGAAGGATTCTCTTCCTGGTAAACATGTGTCGGGTGTGATGTTTTCTAGAGGAGGGAGGTTTATTCCAGGAGGGCTTCCTAGTAGCCGGCAAGGCCAAAGGAAAACAAGGTGTCACTTAGAAATGTATATTTCTCCTGGCTTTCTCCTCTCCTGCCTTGGCAGTGCGGAGAAGGAAGGGAAGCAGAATTGTGGAAGAGAAAGGCAGAGGGGGAGCAGAGAAAAAAGAGGAAAGGAGGGGAGGGGGAGGGAGGGAAGGGAAGAGAAAAGACGAGAGGAGAGGAGAGGGGAGGAGGAAAGGAAGAGGGAAAGGAAAAAAGAAGAAGAACTAAAACCAAACCACACACTTGCCTTTGGGTGCCTACATCTGCAAAATAAAGATATCACTTTTTATGCTCACCCAAAATGAGAATCATCAAAGCAAGGAAGAAAAGTTCCAGAGCAGCCTCTGAATCAGATCGATCAATGAATATGGTTCCCTCTTCCCTTCCATTATGCTTCATGGGTGGCTTTGCTTCTGCCGCAGCCTCTTGAGGCCGCTCACTTGGAAGACACCCATGGGGAGAGGGTCAACAGCTGGCATCCCGACCTGCCCTCCTCCCCTTCACAGGACTGACCCAGGCCAAGGTCCTTCCCACGGTCCTTGGTGCTTGGTTGCAGTCCTGCATGGAGCCACTAGAGGGCTCCCCCACACTGTTTCCATATGGGGGCCCCTAAGAGAAAATTGCATTTATTTTGCAAAATCTGAGCTGGACATTTATTTCTGTTCAGGCCAGGAAGGGAAGCATTGGTTAGATTCCAGATTGGGCCCTGGTTCTGTCACAAATGGTTCAGCTGGGGCTCACGAGGGGGATGAGGGCTTGCAAATGGGTCTGGACCGCAGCAAGAGGTCAAGGGGTGGCAATGGTGCATGTTGCAGGCTCTTGTGCCTTCCTGGTTGTAGTTCAAAGCAAGGGTCACCCACCTTGGCCACTTTAAGACTTGTGGACTTCAACTCCCAGAATTCCTCAAAGCTGTATTAAAGTGGTCAAATTTGGGCACCCTTGTTTTAAAAGATAACATTTTAGGCTTGTTGTACTTTAAATCTGCCTGTCACCTTAAAGATTCCAAGGGCAGACAGGCACCAGGAAAGGAGGCTCTGCCAGGCATCCCAGGCTCCCTGAGGCAACGCACAGATGGGCCAGCTCCAAATCAAAAGCGACAGGCCGGAGGCCCCTGGGACCAAGAGTTTCTGACAGCCGCCAATCAATCACAAGAGCCACTTGGAAATCCTTGGCGTGCAGCCTCTCCATGCCTCCTGGAATCGATGGCCTCCTAATTAAGATCCCGTATCATCCATCTTCATCGGCCGGCCGTCTGACACGCCAGCACAGGCCCCGCCGTGAGCAGCTTCCGCCCATCAAGGCTTAATTTGCAGGAAGTGATGGCCAGGCTGGGCACCACTGAAGCCTCCCCTGGAGCCTCCTTGAATCCTTGCCTCCCCTGGAGGAGACCCATCAGCTCTAGCAGGCGTCCCCCCTTCGCCCCAGGACAGCCTGGCACCACACTGGAAGAGGCCATGGTGAGGGCCCTCCCCCCCCAGCCCCAGCCGGCACGGGCAAGAGGGAGGGGAAATGCTGGGAAATGTTGTTTCTTAATCTTGGTGACGTTAAATTATTATTATTTATTTATTCATATTATTTATTAAATTTGTATTTATGTATTGAATTTACAGTATATGCTATCAGGTGATCTGATATTTCCAGGAAGGATCCTTCCTTCCTTCTTTTCTTACCTTTTCTTTCTTTCTTTCTTTCCTTCCTTCCTTTCTTTTCCTCCCTTCCTTCCTTGCAGAGCTGATTCCAACCTTCCCTGCCACTCAAAGCCAGAATTCAGGTCTGGAAGGTCGGGCAAGTGGGCTCTCCAGGGAAGGTCCTGCTGCATTTCCAGACTGTTTCATTTCCTGGCACTGGTGCCCCCCTGGCATCCATGCTGGGCTCCCCCCACCCACTCTGTGCCTTGCAGTTCCCCAAAGAGCCACCATGGCAACCTCCCCCCCCTGTACAAAGGAGCCGCGTGAATCCCGCTAGCCTGGCACCCTGCCCAGCCTGCTGGGCTTTGCCAGAAGGGAAGGGACCTGGCGGGCACCTGAAAGGCAGATCTGGGGGCCCCCGTTGCTGAAGCTGGCGGCGACCCAGGAAGCTCCTCCACCCCGGAAATCCGTGGCAGGTGTTGTGCCAGTCAGAACATGCCCCTCACTCGTTACATGTGAGAGACAAGAGGGGGGGGGGCAATTTTTCCCTGGCAATTGCCAGCCTTTCTTCGACAGACAGCCATTCACCCGGTGCAGCTTTCCTGGCCTGCAAAAGCCAGGGGAGCTGAGAATCCCATCCCTGGCCCCTCCTGCCCCAAAAGGCTGCCCCCCCCCCGGCTCTTCCTGAATCCATGCCGCCCCAGAACCGCTTCCGGTTCCCTTGGCCAAAGGCTCCCGGGCAAAAGGGAAGCGGATGAGGTTGCCTAGGGAGCCTCCAGGTTGCCAGGCAACGACAACCTGCTCTCTCTTCCCCTCTCCAGGAAGGACTGCAAGGCCGCCTTTCCTGGGGGTCGATAAGGACCCCACCCACCCCCACCTCCTGGGAAACCAGCCCCTTCCCCAATCCCTGACCTCCCCCCATCTCCAGGAGGGGGAGGGGGAGGAAGAGGAGAAGGGGAGGGGGAGGGGGAGGAGGGCCCGTGACTGCCTTACAAGGCCTTCAAAAGTGCCCCGGTTGACAGAGGTTGGGGGGGAGGATGGGGGAGGACCAGATCTTCCAGCTGTGGGGGGAGGAGAACCCCAAATCTGAAGCCACAGAGAAAAGACAGAGGAGCCGGGCAAGTCGAGGGAAAGCTCTGGAGCATGTGCAGAGTGCATTGACACCCTGTGGCCCCCCAGGCTGCAAGGCCAGCTCCCCTCCTGGCATCCCCCCTCCCCAGCCACCAGTTTTGCCAGGGGTCACCCCTCCTCAGCCTGGGGGAGCAGCTGGGGGGGTCAGCAAGGGGACGTGGGGCTGCCTGACAGCCAGCCGGCTGGGCCTCCTCACCTTCCCAGGCCCTAAACCATCAGCCGCCTCCGCCGATATTTTTATCGGGGTCGCCATGGTAACTGCATCCACATCTTCCCCAGCTCTGGCTCCTTCTCCCTCCCCCTCCCCCTTCGGGAAGACAAGCTGATGGCAGGGGGGAGGGGGAGGGGGCAGCAGGAGGGAGCCTGGAATTTGGGGGGGGGGAACCTTTGGGAGCGCATTTGAGAGGCCCCCCTGGGCTTTCTGGCTGATGCTGGACATCTTTTTCCATGGGGATCGAATGCCCCGAGTGCAAATCCTGTCATCGTTTGGGCTTCCCATCTTCCTCCTTTCTAAACCAAGCTAAAGGGGCTTTATCATTTGCAAGGATGCGCTTTGAAGGCATCCAAATAAATTTCCACCAGGGCAATTGATTCCAAAGCAGAGTTTCTCAAGCTTGGCCACTTTAAGAGAGTGGACTTCAACTCCCAGAATTCCCAAGGAGCTGCTAAGACAGAGAAACGTAGAAAACGGACAGCAGAAAAACTCAGATTGGTCCATCGAGTGGTCCTTTTGAATTTGTTTCTTTTTTTGTTAATTAATTTTTATGTTTTATAATTATTTTTTACTTTTAATACTTTGACTTTTTTCAGGTGGGGGGATGGGATGCAACCAGGTTTTTTTTACTTTTCATTATTAATATTTATTATTAAATATTTTTTTATTTTTATTTTTGTCAGATGAGGGGATGGGATGCAGTCCCTTTATTTGTTATTTTTAATTATTATTGTTTATTTTATTTTATTTTATTTTGGGGGGGATGAGATCCAATCCCTCTGGGCCAAAAGGCCCACATAAGTGCAGCTGCCTGGTATTGGGGGAGGGGGGCCTTGCCACTGGGGCCCCCTTCTATTCTTTGAGCTCCTCTTGTATTTGCAAAGGCTTTGAAGCCAGAGGGAAACCGCAGCACAGCAGGAATAATTGCAGCCAAGACTCCCCCGCAGCCCTTTCCCTGCTGGGAAACGCATCCCACAGTGGAGAGAGGGACTCTCACCCCCACCCCAGCTAGCATTTGAGGCCCTGAGCAGCTTTGCCAAGGGCACCCACAGCTCCTGGCTTCAATGTTACTGGCTTCCCTGCCAAAACCATAGAGACCACCCCAGCCACCCTTGGCTGCCTCCTGTCATGCTTCCCCCTCCTTTTCTCCAAGGGGGCTGATGATTTATTTAAACCTGCATCCATTTTGCAGAGGATGCAGCCAAGCAAATGCCATGTAGCTCAGCTAAACTGATGCACCCCCCGCCCCCTCCACCCCCCTCCCCAATGTCTCCTGTCTGGTCTGCATTTCCGGCAGCCTGGAGAGATTCCTTTGGCACTTCCAGACTGCCACCAGTGCCTCAAAGCTTCTGGGGTGCTTCCCTGGGCCGGGGGGGGGGGTGAAGAAGGAAGTTGGGCCAGCCCCCCCCAGAGAGAATGGCTCCTTCCTTCCCTACATTTTGTTCCATAATGAGAGGGGAGCACTTGAAGAGCATCCAGATGTTCCTCCCCTTTGAGGCATCTGGTTTGCATTGCAATTGCAAAGAACCAAAACTTTAAGATGGGTGGACTTCAACTCCCAGAATGGAGTTGAAGTCCACCCATCTTAAAGCAGCAGAGGTTGGGAAACGCTGACTCAGCCAGTATCTAACGTAAATGAGGGACTTCCAGCAGCAGCATCTCCTCCCTGGTGACCATCAGTGCCCCTTGTCCCTTTGATGTTCTTCACACCTCCTGACCATCGAGGGACTACCAAGGACCAACCACCCCCAAGGTCAGGTAGTTCTTGACTTTTAAAAAGGGGACATTCGACGTCACCAGGGCACTGAGTAAAAGTGTCTTAGGACCGCTTTTCACACTTACGACCGTCACAGTGCCTCAGGCTCACGTGCTTCC
Organism: Bungarus multicinctus; assembly: GCA_023653725.1. Lineage (NCBI taxonomy): Eukaryota > Metazoa > Chordata > Lepidosauria > Squamata > Elapidae > Bungarus > Bungarus multicinctus. Next base: position 808,873 of record CM042835.1, on the reverse strand, counting down.
CCCCTTGCGACATTCTGGCAAGCAAGGAAGCCAGATTGGCTTAACCATGTGACTAACTTCACAACTGCAGTGATTCACTTAACAAGTATGGCAAGGTGAGTCGTAAAACGGGGCAAAACTCACTTGGCAACTGTCTTGCTTAGTGAAGAAATGTGGGGCTCAATTGTCGTCGTACGTCGGGGACCAGCTGTACCCCACTGAGGGTCTTCCCAGGAAGAGACGCTGGCTTTTGTGTTGCTGACACTCTTCTGCAGCTGCGTATTTCATACCTGCCTTTGCACGTCCTGCCCTGTCACTCACGGCCATCTTGGGAGACGCTGATTTACAGGTGGCCTTGCTCACTAGATCCCAGCAAGATCCCAGGAGGAATGTCGCATTTTCCACATGTTGGCGTGACTGCCTCCTGCGAGCGCAGCTGTGCACTGCCCACAGCTCCCTATTCAGCAAAACTGGAGCCGTTGCATCCAGCGGTCATGCTCCTGCCATCATCCACAGCCAATGGGTGGACTCCGGAGCCAAACTCTGCTTGGAGCCGGCATCTTGCATTTCAGGAAACCGGCCCCTCCCTGCCTCCGTCCCGTCCCCCCACCCCCCGAAATAGGCCCACGGCTGCTGAACTCCAGATGCCATTTGCAAAAGGAGGTCAGCAGCCCTCCCGGCCAGATGCCAGCTGTCTGCGCCAGCTGCTGTAGAGTGACCTGAATTTTAATGGCCAGGGTTGGGTGGAGAGCGGCTGAATAAGAGGCAGCCAGCGAAGGTTAGCAGAATCCTAGATTCCAAGGGCTGGAAGAAGGGGCCTTGGAGGCTTTCTAGTCCAGCCCCCCTGCCTAAGATAGGAGTCCTTCTACGGCCCTGAATCCTTTCTTGAAAACCTCCAGCAGTGGAGAACGTACAACTGCGGCAGGCAAGCCGCTCCCCTGCTTAATGATCAGGGCATTCCTCCACATCTGCCTCATTCCATCATTGCAGGACCAGAAGCAACAGATGGAAACTAACCAAGGAGAGAAGCAACCGGGAACTGAGGAGGAATTTCCTGACAGGGAGGACAATGAACCAGTTTCTCCAGAAGTGACGGCGGCTCCATCACTTGCGTTTCCCAGAAGGGACTGGACCGTCATTGGTCTAGAATGGGATAGGGTCTCCTGCTTGAGCTGGGGGTTGGACTAGAAGACCTCCAGGGTCCCTTCCAACTCGGCTATTCTGCTTCTTGTCCTGCCCTTGAGTGCTACGGAGAATACATCCATGCCGTCTTCTCTGTGGGGGCCCTTCAAGTCCTGGAAGATGCTGTCAGGTCTCCTAAACCTTCTCTTAGGCTAAATGTGGCTGAGTCCCAATGGAAAAGAATATTTACAGCTCGGGGCAGAAATGAGGGGTCCTTGGTGGTCTTGGAGATTGGTGCTTTTCTTGCAGACGTTTCATGACCAAATTAGCTAACATCAGCCGTGCACCGACAACCAAGCTCAGAGCGCACTGATGATGTTACCTACTTTGGTCATGAAACGTCTGCAAGAAAGCAGCCAAGCTCAGAGACACCAAGGACCCCTCATGGCCTCCTTCCCGTAGCTCTTCACCGTCCCCTTCGTTGCCCTTCTGCGCACCTTTTCTAGGGCCTCGGCATCTTTTCTGTATGGGGATGGCATTGCAGTTCAGGAACACAAATCCCACCGCAGGCAGATTCAGCAGCTCAACCAGAGGGGAACCAGTGACAGGGGTGGAATTCAGCATTGTTTACTACCGGGTCTGTGGGCGCGGCTTGGTGGGCGTGGCAGGGGAAGGATCCTGCTAAACCCTTCTTCCCTCCCCACCCCTCTAACCTGCTTTCCAGCTCCGTTCTCCTGTGCAAGGAAACCAAAGGAGACCCAGCCCATCAGCTGGGACTCGATGGGAGGCAGAGAAGAGATGGGGAGGGGGTGGCAGTCAGAGGTGAGATTGGCCGGTTCTCCAAACTACTCAAAATTTCCACTCCCGGTTCTCTAGAACCGGTCAGAACCGGCTGAATCCCACCTGTGACCAGCGACCCCGGGGGAGGTGTTAGGCCCTGGATGGCTGATCAGGGGAAACTGCCCCCTGGCAGAGACGGACGTATCTCAAGGTCCCGAGAAGACTTGGTTTTCTTTGATCCCTCGGCATCTGAAGGAGGCGCCTTCCCTGTTTTATCTCTTCCTCCCCTGCAGCAAAGGGCTCTAGGGTTTACTGACGGGGGCCGCCCTTGAAGGCTGTTCAAGAACTCTGGGCGTTGCAAACTGCAGAAGGCCGGGACTCTCAAGCTCTGGGGCCGCCATGAATGCCTGACCTTTGTTTTCCTGGTGAAAAGGACAACGGAAGCATTGAGGCAGAGGGGAATATTCACAAAAGGACGTGCAAACAAGAGCCAAGGCCCTTGTACCGACGGGGGAGCCGGATGGAGAAGCAGACCGAGGCTTAAGAACCTGGGCGGCAGTTGACAAGACAAGAGTCCCCGGGATATGACCGGCTTTCCCGAAGGCCCGGGAGCGGCCCAGGAGATCTCTCGGGAGGAGGAATCCACCTGCAGGAGCCCCGTTGAGGTCTCAGCCCAAAGTCACAAAGGGATAACCGGAGGAAACGGGCCCCGCAGGGAACGAGGTCCGGTTGCCCACCGTGGTTGCTTTGGCTCTTGGACTTGGTCTCCTGGAGCGTTGAGGTCTCATCCTGAGAAGAAGCAACACCTGGTCCCCCAGATTTCCAGCCCTGCCTCCCTCTAGGGCAGGGGGCTCCCACCTTGGCCACTTTAAGCCTGGCGGACTTCAACTCCCAGAATCCCCCAGCCAGCAAAGCTCCAGCTTAAATGGCCCTAGGGCCCCTCGCCCCCGAGGCCTCACCCCGACATCTCCAGCTGTTCCTGAACAACCTTCCAGAAAGGCAGCTGATGCCTCCAGGGGAAGGCGGGCTGGCTTGCTGCCCTCACAAAGGGGAGGGGGACTGCCAAGGCTCTTTTATTCGAATTGTGGCTTTTCTCTGAGTGTCTTTGGGCGGCTCTGCCTCGTCTCCACGCCTGAGAAAGCCAGGTGAACCTGGGCATGTCAGAAGCGGCCCACAACCCTCCCGGCAGACGTCACCTTTGCCCTGGAAAAGCCACAGCAGCCCAGCTGGGAGGGCACACGTTGGGGGTGCCCACGGACTGGCCTTCTGGAAGCGGCTTCTGCCAGGGCTGCTCCCTGCCCTCTGCCTTCGGGGTGAGCCTTCTGGAACAATCCATTCTGGCCCCTGCCAGAAATGGACCCCAATGTATGCCAGGTGCTTCCCAGTCAGCAAACAGCCCCAAGAGCAGAAAAGGCCATAATCGTCCAGCCGGGAGATTTTTAAAGCATCTCAATTCAGGAAGTGGGGAGGGGTCTCAGTGGGGCTGTTTTCCCTTGGTCTGGGGGCCTTCCTCCCCCCGCCCCAAATTGATGCAGCCACAGAGATCAGCACAGAGGGAACTCCCACTTACCCATTCTCTGGGAAGGAGGGGTTAAAGATATGATTATTCCCCACCCACCCAATTGCTCTGCTGGGCTTGGAAATACAGGCAGTTCTCCACTTATGACCAGGAGTGGGATTCTGCCGGTTCCGACCGGTTTGCTCCGACGATCTTGTGGGCTCACCCGCCCGCCCCTGCGCTGCCCTGGCCTTTATCGTCCCAGCATGGAAGAGTGGATTGCCCTCCTCAGCTGGGTTACTCCCCAAAGGCACGTGGCAGCGAAGGACTTGGGCACTGCGGTTCAGGCGCCAGCAGCCTCCCAGCGCTGCTTACGACCATCATCCGGCCTTTGGTGCTGCTTCTAAGCATGGGACCCCAACCAATTTTACGACCTTTCTTATTGTGGTCATTAAACAAATCCCGTCTCCGCAATGGGGGGATATTTTTGCCAGACGCTACAATTAAACACGAATTTCTGGCAAAACAAATAAATCATAAATTGTGGTCACAAGATTGAGGATGCTACAATGGCCGTAAATTGGGCTGGTTGCCAAGTGCCCAATTATGTGACGGCTGGGGGGGGGGTCATCATAATTTTGAATGTGGGGTGTGAGTAGCCTTGAAGAGATCAGTTGTAACTCTGAAGGCTCCCTAACTGACCGGTCGTAAGTCAAGGAGCACCTGGCCTGGTTTTATCTGGGGGGCAACGACCCTGGAGCTGAACACAGAAACGACCGTCGTTTCCCACGAAGACTCTCCTTGCATTTTCTGCCCCCCCTCACCCCCCCCACAATACCTGCCGAAAGAAACCAGGCGGCTGCATCGTCTCTGGGGAGAAACCGTCCCGATTTCCACCTCCATTTATTAGAAAATTCCAGGTGTGGCTTAGAAAAACAAAAGGACTTTGTAGAAAAGAGGCCTTGAAGAGAGTCCAGTAGAAAGAGGCCCGTAAGGCCGAGGTGAGACCCCCAGCCTCTTCCCCCCCCCACCAAGGAAGAGGCAGCTGAGTTGGGGGGGTGGCCTGGGTCTCCTGCGGGGGCTGCAGCACCGTGTGGTGGGACAGCCGAGGAACGGCACCAACTCCGGATTCAGCCTGCAAGAGAGACCGGCAGTCTGGCTCCCTTGCGAGACTGGAACACAGACCGAGTTCACCTAGCACACCGCATCATGCTTTAACTGTGGCTTATGGAATAAACTACCATTGTTAGCTGGGTTTGCACAAAGTGTCGCTGCAATCTGGGACCCTTTGGGCTCCTGCATGAATTCTGTTGGGAAGGCCCCCTGCTCTGCCCCACAGCAGGCCCCACAATCTTTCTTTTGGGGGCACCCAGGCACCAAGAGCCATTTTTCATGGCAGCCACCCCCCTCCCCTCCCCCCCCTCGGATGGGAAAGTAGGAGCACTGGGGCGCTGGTGAAATGCCCCCCAGGGCGGCTGCCTCCCTTTGGGCTGGTGTGCAAAGCAGGTGAGAGAGCAGCTGCCCTCTTCAAAGGCACAGCCCGCCCCCCCGCTTTGGCCCCATAGTTCCTGGCAATGGGGTGGTCGAGGGGGGAGGGCGCAGAGGGAGGAGCTCCTACCTGGGGGGCTCCGGTTCCGGTTGTGGCTCGTTCTTCAACGGCCGACTGCCAGGGCTCAGATCTTGATGCCGGTCCAGTCGCTGGCCTTCCTCCTCTCCTCAGCTGGGAGCGCTAACGGGGGGTCTGCGGAAAGCCGGGGGGGGGGCAGGGAAAGAGGCGGGGGGGGGGTCAACAGGAGGTAAACAGCAAGGAAGCGGCATGTAAGTCTAAGCCCCATTGCTACCAGAGTGTGAAAAGCAGTTGTGACTTAAAACGGTCACTAAATGGATAGCTCTGAGTTGAGGACTATCTCGGGAGCAGCCGGCCCCACTTTACCTTCCTCTTCCGCTCGGGGGGCCTCGGGGCCTCCATGGGGGCGGTCCAGACTCGTCCGGGACCGTCTCTGCCTCCTCCGGGGGGACAGGGCCTCCTCCGCCTCCTCCTCCTCCTCCTCCTTCTCGGAGGAGAGGGGCCGGGCACCTTTCTCGCAGTCCTTGCTCAGCGCCCCCAGGCCGCGCTCCCTCCTGGCCCGGCCGCCGTCCGGCTCCCCCCCCTCGTGTCTGGAGGCCGAGCAGGGCAGCCCGGCGGGCGGGTGGCTGCCGTTGGTCTGCGAGTAGACGTTGCTGACCCTGGCCGCCTTCTTCTCTGGCTCCTCCGGGCGGCCACTGGAGGCCTTGTAGCGGATCATGAGGAGGATGATGAAGACCAGCACGGAGGCCACGATGATGCCGCCCACCACGATGATCATGGTGCCCCCCAGGAACTGGGTGTGCAGCGCCTGGCACTGTAGGCCATCCCGCAGGGTGCTGAAGCGCAGGCAGCCCAGGCTCTGGGTGACGGTCAGCGAGGTCACCCCGTCGTTGTAGATGGCCAAGACGCAGAGGTGGTAGCCCCGCCCAGCGGCCAGGTCCTTCATCAGGAAGCCTTTGCTCGTGGGAGGGATCATTCTGGGAGGGGGGAGAATCACAGCGTTGGAAGGGACCTTGGAGGTCTTCTAGACCAACTGCCCCTCCTCAAGCAGGAGGCCCCAGGCCAGGAGAGTCCTAGCTGGGGAACTTTGTGGACTTCGACTCCCAGAATTCCTCAGCCAGCACAGCAACGTCAAGGCCTGGTGGATGTCAACTCCTATGCTGGCTGGGGGATTCTGGGAGTTGAAGTCCACAAGCCTTAAAGGTTCCCAAGGTTGGACCCCCTTCTCCTATTCCATCCGGGACAAATGCCTCTCCGACCTCTTCTTCAAAGATGGATGGAGCCCCCACGGCTTCTGGGGGGAAACCCACCCATAAACGAGGCTGTGAGTTGTGCCCTGGAGAACAGCAGCCTGAACACCCGCCCCCCAGTGGTGGGATTCAAATTTTCTTTACTACTGATTCTGTGGGCGTGGCTTGGTGGGCGTAGCTTGGTGGGCCTGGCAGGGGGAAGGATGCTGCTAAACCCCCCTTCCCTCCCCACCCCACTGACCTGCTTTCCAGCTCCGTTCTCCTGTGCAAGGCAACCAAAGGAGACCCAGCCCATCAGCTGGGACTCGATGGGAGGCAGAGAAGAGATGGGGGTGGGCGGGGGCGATCAGAGGTGATACTGGCCGGTTCTCCAAACTACTCAGAATTTCTGCTACCGGTTCGGGAGAACCGGTCCCAACCAGCTTCATCCCACCTCTGCCCCCCCCACCCCCACGTGGCCTGGCAGGGGCAGGTCTGGGCCCCCCGGGGTTCCTAGGGGATGGAGCGTCTCCAAGGCAGGAGCCCCCCTTGGCACCCGAGTCCCCTCCACTCGCCTGCCTAAGACCAGAGGGAGACCTCCAAGCAGCTGCCCCTGCCAGCCCCCCTCCCTGAGCCCCCTTTCATGGCCGGTCCCACCGCCTGGAGGGTCCCCAGAGTCCCTCCGGCCGGCCGGCCACTCTGTTCCGCTCCAGCCCCCGACTGGGCCAGCTGAGACAGGATCCCCCCCTCGGACTTCAAAGGCCGCTCAGAGGCTCAGCCACTTAAAGGCCAACCGACAGGGAGGGGCCCCTCTTCAGTGGGGGCCAAAGCACAGTCGGGCAACTCCGGCTGGGAGAGGCTGGCCAGGGCCCGGCACAGAGGAAGGGCACAGAAGCCCCCGCTGGCAAAGGGGGGAGGGTCCCAGGGCACCAGGGTCTCCTGCGGAGGGACGGCTCTCTCTGGCAGGCCGGCAGACGGGTGGGACATTGGGGGGTGGAGAGATGATCCGGCCAAGGGGAGGCAGCAGGTCAAACGTCCAGGCCAGCCTCGACTTACAACCGCACGTTTAGTGACCGTTTGAAGTTACAACGGCACTGAGAAAAGGGAGTTACGGCCGTGTTTCACACTTCTGACCGCTGCAGCAGAATCCCCGTGGGATTTACAGGATCCAAACTCAGACGTCTGGCAACTGGCTCGTATTTATGACGGTCGCAGCGTCCAGGGATGACCTGATCCCATTTTGCAACCTTCCGGCAGGCCAAGTCAAGGGGAAAGCCAGATTCGCTTAACGACAGTGTGGCTAGCTAAACGACGGTAGTGACTCACTTAGCAACTGTGGCAAGAAAGATCATAAAATGGGGCAAAACTCACTTGACCAATGCCTCCCTTAATAACGTAAATTTGTGGCTGAATCGTAAGTTGAGGACTGACTGGGTGGAACAACCTAGGGTCAGAGAGAGAAAACGCCCCTCTCTGTAGGTGGGGGGGCTGTCCTTGAGCCCCACCCCAGTTCTTGAAAAGGAGGGTGCTTCCCTCAGACCAAGGGAGCCAGGCAGCCCAGGAGCCCCCCTCCCCCAGCATCTGCTCCTCCCTCCCATTTCCAAGCAGCCCCCCCTCCCCCCCCAGCAAAGTCTTTGCGGAAGGAGGAGACTTCACAGAGCTACCTGACTGGCATGCCGGCCCCCCCAGCCCAGCTCAGGAAGAGGAGCCCTGCGTGCTAACATGCCCCCCCTTGTCTCCTCCCCAGGGGGGGCCGGTGCAGATGGCGTGGGCAGCCCCCCCAGAGACTGCCCCCTCCCCAGGATCCCAGGGCCCGCGCTTGCCAGCCACTCCCCCATTTGGGCGGGGGGCCTTTCCGCTCCCCCCTTGGTGGCATCTCAAGGAGACCAAAGGGCCCCCCCTTCCAATGTGGGCGGGGCTGGCGGTTGGAAGGGAGCCTCTTGGATCAATAGATGCTGGACTGGGAGAGCTGCTCCCCCTCCTCCCCTCCCCAGCTGACTCACAACAGGCAGCCCCCCCCCCCCCCCCCCCCCGCTCTCACGCAGGCACAGAAGCACACACACACGCACACACACACCCAAGCACGGCTGCTGAAATCCAACTCTGCATCCTAAGTAGGTCACCTTCATTTCCTTTCCGGCCAGCAGGCAGTGGGTGGGGGGGGGAGGGAGAGACGGCATGGACGGAGGGGGTGCCACGCCCCGGGGGGGCGGGCAGAGAGAGAAGAGCCTCTCCTGGGATCTCCAGTCTTACTCCCAGCCCCCCATCTGCTGGGTCCGCCACCCCCAGGATCACGTGATCAGAAGTCCAACGCGTAGTCCCTGACTCCTATTTATGACGGTCGTGTCCCAGGGTCACACAGTCCCCTTTTGCGACTGTGTCACTCATTCACCAAGTCCAGTGGTTCACTTAACAACGGTGGCAAGGAACGCAGGCAAAACTTGCTTTACCACTGTCTTGCTTAGCAACAGGGATTTGGGGCTCAGTTGTGGTCGTAGGTCAAGGACTCCCTGGACCTAAGGACCGGGGCGGGGCCCCCTCTGGCCCTGGGTTCGAGACACGACCCTCCCCAAGGGAAGCAGCGGGACAGGGCTCTGCTCAGGCCGGCTGGGAACTCTTGGATCCCATTGAATGGAATTTTTATCCCCTCAAAGCAGCAGAAAGGAGACAAGGGAGGAATCCCCCCAGCCAGGAGCCATCCTGGTCGGGAGCTGGAATCTGGTCGGGCTGTTTGGGAAACGGCAGGCAGCCTGAAAAAATCCCCAGGCCTGTTTACTCAGCACCTTCCAAAGGAAAGAAAACAACATTGTGCATCCTGTTAAACCCCCACCACCACCAGCTGCCCCCTCCCCGGCATTCCGCGAGAAGAGGAAGCTGGTGCCAACAGCCTAGATTTCAAAGAGAGGTATCTAAAAATTCCCTGCAAATAATCCATTCCCTCCTTTTTGCATTAATTTTGCAGGCTGGGAGGCTCGGATTTGCTTCTCCAGAAAGAGGGCAGAGCCGGAGAGGAGCTGAGACGTCCGGCGGCTCCTCTGGGATTCTCCCAAGATTTCGCTGTCAAGTCTGCATTGCTAACCAGGCAGGGAAGGATCTGACCTTCCAGAAGGAGAGGGAGGAACCAGAGAGGCTGGAGCAATTCAGCCAGGCGCCCAGCACCAGCCCTTTCGGCCCCTCCGAGGGGGGCTGGGGGTCCATCATCCCCTCCCAGTCCTCAGATAGCAGGTTATCATTGCATTTGTAATGTGCCGACTGTAGCAATCAGGGCCCTGCTGTATCCCCTTGTCCCCTTGCAGCTCTTTGGCAACGTATTATGGTGATCTTATTATGGTTTATCCGGCCAATGGTGGTCCAACCTCTTCTTAACCTCCCCCACCCTCCCCGTTGGGAGCACCCACACATCCTTCCGGTCCCAAGAGCTAACCCCATTTGAGCGGGAAGGTCACTCCCAGCCCTGCAGGGGCTCCCAGCGCTTACTAGCCCCGGGTGACACGCCCCCCCAGGCCTCCCAAGCGGGGGACCAGCTCACCTGTACACCAGGGTGTCGTCTGAGGAGCTGTTGTACTGGATCTGGAACATGCGGATGCCGGGGATGTGCCACTGGGGGTACCAGCGGATCAGGACGGAGGAGGAGGAGATGTCCGAGGCCACCACGCCCTTCTCCGGAGAGGCGCCCGTGTCGTTGGCGCCCAGAGGCAGGGTGGCCATGGCCGAGGTGAGGATGTCCGAAGGCCCCACGGCCTCGGGCACCTTGGGGGTGGTGCTGTTGGAGAGCAGCGGCAACAGGTTGACCAGCAGCTCCACGGAGGTGGTGGCCTCCCCGGCGGCGTTGGAGGCGATGCAGGTGAAGAGGCCGCTGTCCTGGATGGCCGCGATCAGGATTTCCAGGGTGCCGTTGTCGTAGGAGACAGTCCGCGAGGTGTTGGCCACCACTTTGCCCTCGGGGGAGACCCAGTGGATGGAGGGCTCCGGGTCCCCCGCCCCGCGGCAGCGCAGCACCGCCCCCTCGCCCTCCGTCACCACCAGGCGCCCCGTGTGCCGCGTGATGACCGGCGGCTCGCAGATGAACTCCTCCTCAGGGATGGTCCAGAAGTACTTGCCCAGCAGGTCGGGGGGCGAGGCGCAGGTCTCCAGGTCGTCCTCCCTGGCCAGCCGGCGCAGCCAGAGCAGCTCGCAGTTGCAGTGCAGCGGGTTGCCGCCCAGGCTGAGCACCAGCGAGGAGGGCGGGGAGCCCTTGGACTTGGCGTAGACCGGGATGCGCAGGAAGAGCGGGTCTGGCGGGATCTTCTTCAGCTTGTTGGAGGTCATGTCCAGGCGGGCCAGCTTGAGCAGGTTGGAGAAGACGCCCTCGGGCACGAAGTCGATCAGGTTGTGGTCCAGGCTGAGGGAGTTGACATTGTGCAGGCGCTGGACGGTGTCCCAGGGGACCCGCGCCAGGTTGTTGTAGGACAGGTCCAGGTCCTCCAGGGTGCCGGCAAAGTCGTCGAAGGCCACGGGGGAGATGCCCTGCAGCTGGTTGTTGCTGAGGATGAGGTGGCGCAGGTTGGGCAGCCCCTTCAGCTGCTCGGCCCCGATCAGCAGCAGCCGGTTGTTGTCCAGGTGCAGCGCCCGCAGGCTGCGCAGGTCGGCGAAGGCGAAGGGCAGGACCTGGCTGATGGTGTTACGCGAGAGGGTGAGGTGCACCAGGCTGGTCATGTTGGAGAAGTCCTTCCGGCGGACGACGGTGATGAAGTTGTCCGTCAGGCGCAGCTCCACCGTGCGCCGGTCGATCATGGTGGGCACGAAGAGGAGGCCCGTCTTGGTGCACAGGATGGCCAGCGAGGGAGAGAGGTTCTGGCACCTGCAGCGCTTGGGACACACCTGAGCTCGGGCCAGGTGGGCCAGGAGCAGCAGAAGACACAGCAGCAGGCCCTCCATGGCGCCGGTCAGGAAGGGGGCTGCAAGGCAAAGGATGGGGAGAGGTGAGCAGGTGCTCCAATCCATGGGCACTGCCAGAAGACCCAAAAGGGGGGGGGGAAGTGGCCCCTGCAGGCTGAAGTCTCCCCTGAGGAAGCCTCCAGCACAGGGGTCTCCAAACACGGCCTCTTTAAGATTTGGACTTCAGCTCCCAGAATTCTCCACTTCAGCTCTCAGAATATCCCAGCCAGCACAGCTGGTTCCTCTCCAGCACAGCTGGCTGGGGAATTCTGGGGGTTGAAGGCCACAAGTCGTAAAGTGACCAAGTTTGGAGATTCCTGCTCTTTGCCGGGGTCCAATTCAGCAACTGAGTCCAATTGCCCCCCGTCCCCGTCTTCTTCCCCGAATCCACACAACCAAAAGCTGCCCAGCCAGAAACCTGGGGAAGAATAGCTCCCTTCCCCTTGCCTGACCCCCCCTCCGCCCCACTGATTCCCTTGCCACATTCCTGAATGATGGGGAGAGGAGGAGGGGGACCCTGCGCAGAGTTTATATAAGCCTTGGGGTGCCTTTTCCTCGCTCAGATCCGCCCCGGCCGAATCGCAAATTGGATTAAGATTCACATTTATCGACGGTGCTTTTCATCAATTTTCCCCTCTCCATCCATCCCGAAAGCTGCAGGTTTCAACGGTGCTTTTCAGCCCCAGGATAAAAACCGGCTTTGACAAGGAGCCACAAGGCCGCTGCTGCTGCTGCTGCTGCTGCTGGTGGCTCCTCACTTGGCGGATCCAGTTACCTGGGCGCCATTTGGCCTAATGGGGGATTCGCTCTGGAGTTCGTTTGCAGGGCTCCTCCTCTCGGCACCCGGGGCCTTTTTCTTTTAATTTTATTTTTAATTTCAAGCAGCTGGAAAGCCACAGGGCAGATGCAGTGGCGGGCCTTCCACTGAGGCCTCCCGGCCTTTCTGGATTTCCTTGGCATCCGAGGTGGGCAAAGACCCCCAGCCAGAAGTAAAGCGTCTCTTGCTTTCCAAATGTTATTCTTTCTTCAAAACAAAAAATACAGAAAGACAGGTAATACTCAACTTACAATTGAGCCTAAACATTCCGTTGCTAAGCAAGACAGTTAAGTGAGCTTTTTCCCATTTTACAACTTTTGTTGCCACCGTTGTTAAGCGAATCCCTGCAGTCATTAAACTAATCACCCGGTCATTAAGTGAATCTGGCTTCCCTGTTGACTTGGCTTGTCAGAAAGTTGCAAAAGGGGATCTCTTGACCCCAAGGGGACACTACGACCATCGTAAATATGAGTCGGTTGCCAGGTGTCTGAATTCGGATCGCCTGACCAAGGGGATGCTGCTGCAACAGTCAGAAGTGTGAAACACGGTTGTAAGTCCCTTTTCTCAGTACCGTTGTAACTTGGAACAGTCCTTAAGCGAACTGTTATAACTCAAGGGCTTCCTGCATTTGATTTCTCTGATTCAGGGAGCAAACTGGCAGCCGGTTAGTTTTTTCCCTTCAGAAAAAAGACACGTGCCCAGTCAGCCGGTTCCCTCATTTTTGCTCTGCCCCGTAACAGTAACAGACGAACTCCGATGGCTCTGCCTTTAGAAAGCCCTGTGAGAAACAGCCCAAAGAGCTTGAATGCTCTCTCTCCCCTCCTCTTCGATCAGGCAAGGCTGGAAATGATGGGGGATGTAGCCCCCTGTCTGGAGGGCAGAGAGGACTGCTGTAGTAGCCCACCACTCTTCCTTGGGGCAGAGGCCAGGGTTAAAGTTTTTATTATCATCATCATTTTGGGTGTGCCGCATCTATTCACGCTGTAAATCAGATCTTGGCTTCTCTTCTTCTCCTTCCAAATATCCCCAAGAAACAGGTTCTCAGGTCGCCTGAAACGACCCGGCTGATGTCCCAGGGAAGCAGAACAGAAAAATAAATTACCATAAAGACAAAACCAGCATTGCTGTAACGCCACCAAACGCCCAGCAAGATGAATATTTCATGATCAAATACTTAGAGAGCAAACACGGGAGAGGAATGTAGTAAATATCTCTTATCAACTTAATTAATCTCCAAATAAAGCGATATTGATTTCTCCTTTTCCAAAAGATAAGCCCCCCCCAAATCCATGACCGAGACACAGAATCAGAAGGCCGTTTAGTGGATCCTTCCACCTGTAAAACCCCCCCTCCTTTTTTCCCCTGCCACTCCTAGACATTCTATTAAAAATTCTGGGGAGGGGGAGTAGGTGGAGCTCAGTTCCACAGGACAGCCCCTTGGGGGTCTTCTCGATCTCTGCCTGGCGCCAGTCCCTTTCTCCCTCAGCCACTTAAACAATAAGGGAGGGGGGAGGGATGAGAGAAAGGTCAGCACTTGCTTGGAAAAAGCCCCCTCCCCCCAAGCTAATAAATCTCGAGATTTGACGGTGTCCGTTATGCCAGAGGCCTCTAAGCATACAAAGCGAAAAGAGCTTGTAGAAAGGCAGGTGTGTTTGGACCCCTCTTTCGTCACTTCTCTCAGCAAAGCAATTGGGGGGGGGGTCCCCAGTGTTAGCTAAGACCTCCCTCGGGTTGCAATACAATCCGGGCCTGGGTGGCAAACCTGAGAAAAGGCCAACCGCTTGGAGAGACCCACAGAGGGTGGTTCCCAATCCCGTTTAGACTTTGCCCGCAAGCAAGGAAGTCGATCAGAATGCAGTTTATATTTTCCTTCCTAACGACACAGCAATGTTCACTGACAGCGGAAAGGCAAGGAGGCCGGTTCTCCGTGCTGGAAACAGAAAGTCCTAAAGACAAACAAGGTTTGGCCGGGCGTCCGAAAGGAGGCAAGGTGCCCAACAAGGGCTTTCCGTGGGTGGTTGTCCTCCTCAGCCCCTAAGGCAGCGGCCTGGTCCAGACGAGCAGAGCGGGGAAAGGGACCCTTGCCAGCTGATGTCCAGCTCAGGACTCTCCTCATTTGACCATTTCTAAGATTTGTGGACTTCAACTCCCAGAATTCCCCAGCCAGCTAGAAGACCAGCAAGGTCCTTTGCCACTCTGTCATTCTATTCCGCTTGGCTGGCCTGGGAATTCTGGGAGTAGAAGTCCACCGGTCTTAAAGTTGCCAAGCTTGGAGAGCCCTGGTTTAAGCCTTCAGTAAGGGAGCTGGGCAGCCACATCCCTCAGCCTTCTCCAACAGTTAACCATAGCTGCAAATTGGAACAATTGCAATAAGGATCTTAACTAATCGGGTCATTTATAGTGGCTTATTGTCTATAGATTTCAGTCTCTTATTAAATATTTCAGCGTTTGGGCACCTTGTCAAAACTCAACATGGATCCGAGAGTGAATTTTAATGGGGAGAAGGGTGTCAATTAGAAACCCTGCCCGTAATTCTGAGCTGCGGCAGCCGGCTTTGAAATATGCCGTTCCCGAAGAAAAATAGAAAGGGCCCTCTACAAATTAAATTAGCAATTAGCATTCTCGTTGCTGGAAATGGCAGATTAATCATTTTACAATTTGGCTGGTCAAACTGATGATTAAAAGCTGAGCTCAGCTTGCTGTATCAATAAGCAATTTCTTTAACTGCTCAAACCGATTTGCGTGTCCTCAAATGGGTGAGTTTCGGAACTGCCAGGTGTCCAAAAATCCCATTACAGGTAGTCCTCGACTTACAATGGTTCATTTAGCAATGGTTCGAAGTTATAATGGCACGATGAGCGTTTTTCACGTTTATGACCGCTGTAGCATTCCCGTGGTCACATGACCCAAATTCGGACATGTGGCAACTGACTCATATTTACGACGCTAGCAGTGTCCCTGGGGGGTCACATGATCCCCTTTTGCAACCTTCTGATGGAGGAAGCCGGGTTCACTGAACAGCTGCTCTGCCGACTTAATAGTTGCAGTGATTCACTTAAGTGCAGCAAGAAAGGTCGCAAAATGGGGGAAACTCACTTAGCAACTGTCTTGCTTAGCAACAGAAATTTTGAGCTCAGTTGTAGTTGTAAATCGAAGACTCCCCACATTGTTTTATGGGGAGAAAAAAATGCTAATCTGTTCTAAACCACTTAAAGACTTCGAGGAAGCTTTCAGAACCGGCTGTTTCTCACCACTACACCACACTGCCCCGAGAATAAAAAAGCCGGGAGGGTCTCTGAGAAGGAGCCAAACGCCTTCGCAGAGAACACAGGAATCCGGCACCTTTCGGGAATGCACGGAGTCAGAGGAGTTTGCAAACCCAGCGATGCTCTGCCTGCCTTTTCAAGCTCCAGGGCCTTCCTTCTTTCAGAATTAACTTCCTCCCGTTTTTATTTACACACAACCGAATCCTGGAACTAAGTCGCAGCGCTCGAGCACAGAATCCTGGGTAGCAATTTGTCACACTAATAGAGAAAGTGAGGCAGAGTCCCAAAGGCAGAGGTGTGAGTTGGGGAGGCATTTTTCACAGCCTTGTGCAAACACCTGGGGCAGGCAAACTTTCAGCAGCCCAGGACAAGGGCAGCAGTCAGAACAGAATACAGAACAACAGTGTTGCAAGGGACCTCGGAGATCCTCTAGCCCAACCCCCTGCCCAGGCAGGACACCTTCTACCATTCTGCATAAATGGTCGCCCAGTCTCTTCTTAAAAGCCTCCAGGGATGGAGCGTCCACAACTTCTGGAGGCAAATCATTGGACTGATTAATTGTTCTGATTAATTAATTCTAAATTTCTAAAGGAAATTTCTCCTTGGTTCTAGGTTGGATCTCTCTTTGATAACATATGAGAGAAACCAGGGTATCAAATTACTTTGTTTTGTTCTTCTAGGGGGTGTTTTGGGGGGCTTCAAATTCATGCTGTCCTTTGGGCTTTTCCATTTATTCCAGGGTCGCCTGGTGGAAAGCTGAAGGATGGAGCAGTTCAGGGATCTATGCCGAACTCGCCCCAGCTTTGCCAGGTGACTTCCTTTAAAACAAGGGTCTCCAACCTTGGCAACCTTAAGACTTGTGGACTTCAACTCCCAGAATTCCTCAGCCAGCTGGTTTAAAGCCTCCATGCTGTGATATAGACCAGGGCTCTCCAAAGCTGGCAACTTAAAGACCTCCAACCCTCCAAAGGAACGTTTGTCGAGTATGAACAGAAACATTTGTCTTTCTGTTCTATTAAACGAAACAAGGCATGGACGCAAGATTTCAAGATCAGCAGCTTAAAACCCCAGCAGCTTTCAGCAGGGGGTGGTGCTTCTCCTTTAGATGGGAGGAACACCAACTCCCATCATCCTTGGACAGCCCAGCTAAGAGCAGGAGAAGAAGGAGGGCCCACTCAACAGCTGGAGAATCAGAGGCTGCCCACCTGAGGATGCAAACTGCACAGGTGCAGAACTGAGTCAAAGGGACATGCAGGCCCCTCCCAGTTCTCTGCTCTGAATCCAACTGGACCCGCCCCCACAGCGTAGGGGAGGTGCCTGAGTTCCTGACCCCCCCCCTCACCTCATCCACCAGCAGCATGAATGTCAGAATAATACCAGCCTCCAGGATCTGATGACTCCCAGTAAGAGCAGGGGCTGGGGGCAGCAATATCCCCCCATCAGCTTTGAATTAACTGCACGATATTTCTGCAATTAAAGGTGAAACTTGGTTGTTCTGCTCTTCAGCCTCCAGAGCAGAATTCCTTGGAGATTTTAAGGCAGGTGGACTTCAATTCCTAGAATTCCTCAGCCAGAATTCTGGGAGTTGAAATCCCCAAGTCTTAAAGTCAGCAAACTTGGACACCCCCGTCTTACAAAAGTTTCTGAACAAAAAGAAAGAAAACAAACCAGGATCATCTTTAACCTCAGAAACCGGGAGAAAAGCATCCCTCGAAGCAAAATCCGGAGCTCCCTCTTCCTGCCCGCTGAGGCCCCAAAGAATCCAGAGCCTTTGATCTCCTTGAGGAAATTAAACGGGGGGTGGGGCTGGGAATTCCTGCACAGGCGATTTCGAATCCGGCAGGGTTTTTTTTCTCCCCACTGAAAAAAGTTCAGATTTGCATTGCCCCAATTAATGCATACAATCTGTCACTAATTTACATCGTTTGCCTGATGCATTAGGATTGCAAAGCCCCAGCGTGTCTGTTGTTATGGAATTTATTCCAAAGGCCCAGCCAAGCAAAACAGGGCCAGGCCATTTGGGTGGTGGTGGTGGTGGGGGGAATACAGCCAGGAATGGAGAGAGTTTGGAGTTCAAACAAGCAGCCCTCCCCCCAAATTAAGTTTCCTCCAGGCAAAGGTGATTTTTGGAAAGCTCCCAGCCCCTTATGTGCAGATCATCTTCCGCCCCCTCTTTCTGGCTCAGCCCCTCCCATTCCCAGGCTTTTAAGGCAAAATGCAGCCCAGCTCCTCTCTGGTTTGGGGAGGGGTCTTCATCTCCAGCAAAGGGGGGCTGCTCGCGGGAGGCCTTCATCCAGGCACCACCTGACTGGCAGATCCTGACAAGAGGCAGGCGCGGTTTTGCTGGTTGCCTTTGTCCTCCTGGCTGACTAACTCCGGGGTGCCAGCCAGGCTGCCAGCTGGTGCCACGATGCCAGCCAGGGCAGCCCTGACCTGCCCAGCAGGCCGGCAGATCCGATGCCAGGAAGGGGGGGGTTCTCCTCCTGAGTTGGCGGTCCCTCAAAGGCCCCGAGATCCCGGGGAGCCGGCAGGGGAGGGGGCGTTGCGGGCCTGGTCCTCGCCTCCCTCTCCCGAGGAAGAAAGGCCGGGAGACCCTCGCTCTGCAGCGGAGAGCTGCATGGAGGCGAGACCCCCAGACACGCAGCGCTGGAAGAAGATTAATGCCGCATTAGCAACGATCCGTCTGTCTGTCCCAGAGCACGTGACATTCCCTCCCCCGCCCCAAAGACCAGCGGGGAGGGGGGAGGACAGAGGGGCTCCAGCGGAGGGGTCGAGGGGGTCGCCTGCCCTCCTGGCCGACCGGGCAGCCCGAAGACCACCGCCCCGAGGCCAGAGCCCGGCCGGGAGCTGTCCAGCCAGGCCGCTCCGAAGGACTCGGCGCCGCGGCTGTTCCGCAACCAGGGACGGGCGCTCTGCCTATGCTCAGAGGCACGCCCCACCCCTCCAGCGGTCCTGGCACGGCAGCACCTGGCACGGGGCGGGGGCCCCTCTTCCCCATCAAGAGAGGTTCGCCGGGCGGGACAAGCGCTTTGCACGTGCTCAGAAGCCCCCGGGCCCTCTCCCTCCTTCCAAGCCTCGCCTTCCCCCCCACCTCCAATACCAGCCGCCTCCCAAGACTCCCCCTAGCTCAGCCCCGGCCGTCCCCGGCCCGGCAGCCGCTTACCTGGCTCCGCAGCCCCCGCGGGGGTCCTCAGGCCCGCCCGGCACCCAGCCGCCTCTCGGGCCAGTCCCGGCGGGGAGCAGCCTCCGCCCGGCCCCCGCAGCGCCCCGGCCCGGGCGGGGAGAGCGGCGCGGCCATCGGCGCCCAGCCAGGCGAGGCGCGGCAGCTGCAGCGGGCCGGGCTGCGGGGGGAGCCGGCGGGGAAGCGGCGCGGGCGGAAGCGAGAGCCTCGCGGCAGCCCGAGAACAGCCGGCCGGTCGGCGGGGAGCGGATGGAGCCTCCCCGGCCACGAGCGAGCCTCCGCTGCCGGGAGGCGGGGCCGGCGGGCGCAGCTGGCCGGGAGCCTGGGAGGCGGGCGGGGGGCTCCGGAGGGCGGGAGGCTCCACGGCGCCCCCTCCCGCTGCAAAGCCCGCCCCGGCCACGCCCCTCGGCCACGCGCGCCCGCCCGCCTGCCTCCGCGGCTGCTGCGGCGGCAAAGTTTGCCCGGCAAGAGCCGGTGACGCTCCCGGGGCTGGCAAGGCGGCGCCCGGCCGCTCCGTGCAGCTCGGCTCGCTCAGCCCCGCGCGCCCTCGACGGCCCGGCTGTGGAGGCGCGGCTGGCTCGTTCCGAGGAGCCCCGGAGGGCCTGGAAGCGCCGCGCCCCCCGAGGAGATCCTCCCTCCCCCCCATAGCCCTGAGGGGAGGGGGCAACTCCTCAGGACCCCCCGCCTTCCCCCAGCCGCTGCCCCCAAGTCAGAGGAGGGGACCGCAGGGGCAGCTGCAGAGAGACCCCCCCCCCAAGCCAGGCGAGCCGGTTCAGTGCTCTGCATCGTGGCCAGCGCGGCTGCGGAGCGCCCCATGCCCACCTTTCCCGGCAGCCCGTGGCAGGTTCCAGCCGGCACTTGGCCGGAGCTCCAGCCGGATCCAGCGGCGGCGTTCTCTGAGCATGTGCAAAGCACGACATCGCGGAGCCTCCCGTTCGGCGCTGGGGCCTCGCTGGGGAAGGGCGGCCTCCCCTCCCCGGTTTCTGCGCTCCGGTTGGGGAGATTCTGGGATTGAGGCGGCAGGGAAGCGGGGGGAAACCCAGGCAGTTCCGTGTGACTTAGAAACTTTCTCTCCCAGGGTCCAAGGCAGCCCCTGAAGCGGCCAGGTGAAAGGGGGGATCGGAGCTAAACTTCCCCCCCCCTAAAAAAAAAAATCTGCTGGAGGCTCCCCGGACCTGCAGGAGAAAGTAGGAAGTTTGGAGGCTGCCGGCTGAGATTTGAGGAAAGCATTCTCAGCCTTACTCAGGGTTGCAAGGCCGGCGGGCAAAGGCTCTGCTGATTCCGCTGGGATGGCAGGACTTAAAATGTGACTTATTTCCCATCTTGTTGTTCCGCGTTGTGTAAGAGCCGCCGCCGCCGCCTTCTTCCCCCAGGAGCGATTGGGTCGCTTTGTAAATGAAGGGAACATTCGCATGCAAATGTGTGAATTGGAGATTAGACAAATAAATAGGGGAAAAAATGCAGATTTAACACCATGATTACCCTGTACATGACTCAGATTTAAGAGGGACGTTTTTTACACCCTCTTTTCACACCCAGACACACAACTCCCGAGCAGTTTGTTTAGCTTCCAGCAACACCGAAATCCCTAGAAATCATTCGCAGCAGCACGTCACCCTGGCGCAGCCGGCCTCCATCTGTAATCGGGTGTCCTTACCCACTTAGCCCCCTGAGCAGTCGGGGACAAAAGCCAAAGGATGAAAGATTGGCAGGTCACAGATCGGGCAGACCCGGGATCCCGCGAATGAATCGTGTTTCTTCCTGCAGGAAAGATCCCAGGAGCCGCCCAGGCTCCCCTCCCCACATTCAAATGCCAACTGACCAGCAAGATTTCTCTCCCCTTTGGAAGTGCCGGGTAGGAACCCTGCAAAGACACCCACCGTTCTCCCTTCGGATGGATCGGCCTGCCGAGTGCACCTCTGGGGCACAGAAGCCCTTATGCAGGTAGTCCTCGACTTACAACCGCTTGTTTAGTGACCAAAGTTACAATGGCACCGAAAAAATGGACAGGACCCTTTTGCACACAACCATTGCTGCCTCTCCCGGGGTCGCATGGCAACTGCTCTGTATTGATGATGGTTGCCATGTCCCAAAGTCACGTGATCCCCTTTTGCAATCATCTGACCAACAAAGCCAATGCAGAAGCCAGATTCACTTAACGACCGGGTTCCTAACAGATGCAATGATTCACTTAACGGTGGCAAGAAAGGTCTCGCTTAGCAAGAGGAAGGTTGGGCTCAATTGTGGTCGTAAATCCAGGACTCTGTACAATAGCTCCCCAAAGAGGCCTCCACACTGTGGGGTTTTACAGCTGGGGGGTCCAACCGGAGCATCAGCATAGTGCCAAGTCAAGGCTGGTCCCTCTGAGCATGTACAAAGTGCCTCGGCTTTGCTTCCCCACTGCACTGGTTCTCCCTTGCAATTGGGGCTCTGAGGGGGGAGGTGCAAAAGAAACCCCCCACGGCCCCATTTTCTTAATGGCAGGCAGTGGGCAATTCTGGCTAGCCCAATCACCCTTGGCCAATGAAGACTGCTATTCTCTCTTCTACTCCTATTCCATTCTATGGGACACGCTCCATGCAGGATTATCCCTCAGGCCCCTCAGCTTGCACTCCCCACAACACACACACACACACACACACACAGAGGGACCCTGGCCCCGCAAGGCCGTTTCCCAGGGCAGCTTCCAATTTCTGTGCTTCAATTGCTTCTCACTGCAGCCTGACTTATTAATCGCCTTTCTGCCTCCTCGTCTCCCTGATGCAGCGGCTGATATTAAATTGGGAGGAGGAGGAGGAGGGTCCCTTTAGAACTTAGCAATTATTTCCCTGGCCAGAAGGGAGGGGGGGGCTGGTGACAGCATTGCCCCCTGACCAATTCAGCCTGGCGTGTCTTGGTTAATCTGGAGCTTCTCTGTCTGTCTGCAGTGGTCTCTGTCCCCCTCCCTTTGCTAAAAGGGAACTCTTCGGATTGGGGGCAGAGAGAGGGCGGGGGGGGGTGATTGGAGGGTGGGGGGGGCAAAGGCCAGCCACGAGGAAACAGCCCCTCACTGGTGCTGGCTCAGGCCTTTCGCTTTTTGTGATGCAAACATTTTGGGCAGAATAGAGCAGGGGCCATTTTCTATCCAAGGCAGACCTGGGCATTTTATGGGCCACTTCAGCCCAGGGGAGGTCAGAGGGAAATCAGAAATCACAGGTCAACACCGTAAGTGCCATGCATGCAAGACAACCGGGTTGCTTTTCCCCCCCAATTTACATGTGCGTGGGTGTGTGCCTCCCTGCACACCTTCACAGGTGTGTTGCTTCGGCCCTCCACAACGTTCACCGTTTGCCATGTGACCCCTGGGGAAAATTTAATTACCCGCCCCTGGTCCGAGGCATCCTGAGGGAAACGGCTACTGGGTGCCCACCGTGAGGTCCCCCTTTCGGCTCTCAACGTGAAGCCGGAGCGAAGGAGGGTCAACCCGAGGGGCTCGCCTGCTGCCCAGGTGTCAGCCGGAGGGGAGAAGGAGGCTTCCAGATGGCGGCCCCCTTGCCTGCTGCTTTCACTGGCAGATCTGAAAATGCCTGAAGATGCCCGAGGCATTTTGGGGAGGGGGAGACAGGGAGGAGGCCTCCCCTCCTCAATAATGGCAGCCCCTCAGCAGCCGCCAAATCAGAGGCTCTCTTCTCTGGCTGCATCTCCCCAAAGGGGGGGGGGGGGCAACTGCCTGAACATCCCCTCCCCCCGAGAATTTCTCATTCCTGGACTTGGAGCTGTGCAGAGGGACCCCCAGATCTGGGTCTCGCTCGGGCCCCTTAGGGGTATTGGAGGCAAGGAGAGAAGCTGCTTCCTCCACCTGCCTTTCCTCGCGGGGAGGGGGCACCAGGCCCGCAGCCCCAGCCGAGGTTTGTGGCAGGAGCCTCTCAGCCTTCTTGTGCTCCTGGCTGTGTAATTGGATTTTAATAGACTTCGGAGAAGCTGATGAAAACTAATAAGCACCCAAATTCCTGGGAAATGCAGCCAAAGGGCAGGATTTCGGATGCCAGCAGCCGCGGGAGAGGCAGGGAAGGGAGGGGGCTGGGTTTGACACCGGACGCCAGGGGGCTCGCTGGCCGTAGCTTTGGGGGGGGAGAATGAGGGTTTGCCCACCCCCAGCCCATGATAGGCTGGTGCCAGGAGCCTTGGGTGCCACCCAACAGGTGCTGCTTCCTGCCATCTCTGCTGCCCCCCCTCCCCCTGCATTCCTACAAAGGAGCAGCTGTGGCCAGCTTAATCGCCCCCCCACTTTTTCAGAGGAGACCACAGCCTCATTGGCATTCATTCACTCCATTTCCATGTTTTGAAAGCAGCGCTCAAAGCAAAAGAGAGAGGGAAGCTGAAGGGAAAAGCACTCTCCCCCCCCCCCTGCTCCCCCCCCAGGTGAGACCCTCCTTTGAGCCCTGCAAAATGGCTCAGCTGCTCATATGGGTCTTAAAAGAGAAGCATCTGCCCATTTGGGGGCTGGGGGGCAGTCCTCTAGATGCAACGCTCCACACATGCCGCTAAAGGAGGCAAGCAGAAGGAAGCCCTCCGGGGTGAGGGAAAGAGGGCCTGGCCATTATGGGCTCCCCCTCCCTCGAGGGTCCCTCGGTCTTCAGGTCGCATGAAGCCAGCGTGACAAAGTCCATCAACCACAGTTAGGCAAATCGTAGTTTGCTTGGAGGGAGCCCGGAATGGTGGGAAACGAGAGGTGGGAGCTCCACTCAGTCCCTCCCCATGGGAGCCCCTCCCCTCCTGCTGTTTTAGCTCCTGGGGCTGCAACGACACCCCTGGGGGGCATTTCAGACAACCAGTGGAGGAAGGGCTCCCCTGCTGCCTACACGTGTTCTTCCGTCTCTTTACATTGCAGTCCATCCAGTCAGGCCAAACCCAACTAATTCTTTATTTTTAAAAAATTTTGGCAGACGCATTTGCATATAAATTGAATTCTGCACCTCCCAGGAACTCCCCCCCCCCCCCCCCCAGCAGCTGTGGATAGTCCTCCCCCCTCCCCGCTTGTCAAATGGGAGAGAAGAGGCTGCAGCCTTGTTAGCAGCAGCAGGCCCCAAATGGAGGGCGTTTGGGGCTGGCAGGCCAGGTGAGCCACAACGCCCCCCCCAAGGAAGCCCAGCCGACCAGCTCCAGGGGCTCCAATGTCCCATAGCAAACAATGAGTTCGCTTAACGACTGGACTCATTTTACAACTGCAGCTATTTTCTTAACGACCACCACTAAAAAAAAAAGGTTGTAAATCAGATTGACCTACTTTACAACCATCATGACTTGCAATCCTAATGGCCGGCTCCGTTACAGTCGCAGTTCAAGGACCTGCACTTCTGAGGGGGGGCACCTCAGGCCTGGGAAGGTCTTGGATGCCGCCAGTTGTGATGGAAAGGCAGCACCGGCAAGTCGGGGGAGGGGGGAATATCCCTGGGAAGGCCTTGGGGGGGGCATGGCTTGGGGGGGAGCACAGCCCCTCCAGCCTCTGCCCAACATTAGGGGGGTTTGTGTCCCGCAGGTAGCCAAGAATCCCTCCATTTGCCACTAATCCCTGGACAATCTGGAATTCCGGTCGGGGTCTTGGAGCCTCACATGCAGAGTTTATTTATTTATCACATTTCCCTCCTGTTTCAATCAGGCTCTCAGCACTTAACTCAATGGGTGGGGGGAGAACAGCTTCAACCTCCACAGCAGAAATAAAATCCACATAAAATGAAAACATCACCATAAAACAACAAATCGTGAAAAAAAAACCCACTAAAAAAACATCACATGGAAGCTCTGATCTGATCCGGACGGCTCCTTCCGCCTGCCGTGGCAGGGAGGGGCCGGCTGGCTTTCCACTGAAACGGCTCGGCTGCCGAGAAGTGGCTCCTCTTGGTCCCCTTTCCTTCAACCCTCCCAAGCAGTTTCGATGACCTCACCGGAGGCCGAGCTGGGTGACGGAATCCCTTGGCCCCCATGGGAGGGATGGCTGCCAAGGACGGGTTTGGCCGCCGTGTTGCAACCGGGAGAGCCCCACGTCTCCGGCCCTCTTTGAATGGCACCAGGCAGGCACTCTTTCAGGAACTGGCTGGGCAATCAGGGGCTGGACTAGAAGGCCTCCGTCCCTCCCAACTCTATGGTTCCATGTTCTAACAACGGCACCAGAAATCAAGTTCCTAGTCCTTATGGCTTGCTGGCAAGCATCAATTATCTCTCCGCAGGGCCTGGTGCTGCCTGAATAGTCCGGAAGCCAGCAATGGTTGGGGGGGGATCCTTGGGGGACCCCAAAAGCCTCTGAAGACTTGCCCCATCTTGCCAAGCCAGCGCAGAAGAGGAGAGCCGTCCCAGGGAGGCTGGAGCACCCGGCACGGTTCGCCTGGCTTTCCTCCAATGCCAAGTTTAGCTCCGCACAGACCCCACCCAGGGCAGAGAGAGAGAGAGAGCCACACACGCTTGCACACACGTGTGCGAGGCAGCCTTCCTCTCCACCTTTCCCCAGCGACTCCCGCTCTGGCCAGTCTTCCTCGGGGCTCCCATCTCCAGCAGCATTTTCTAGGAAGATGATAAAAGCCTCGGACAATTGGGGGGGGGGGGGGGTTTGCGAGGCAGCCTTGCTGCTCCTCCTGAGCTGTTCATGATCCGTGAGCATCTGAGATGCCAGGAGCCCTTCAGCTTCCTTGGGCGAGACTCAGACCCCCCCAATCCCTCAACTCAGGGCTTCAGGCCCTGCCCCCCCCCCTGCCTAGAGAGCCCCCCTTGCCTGGCCATAGAGGATCCCTGTTTGCCCCCCCGTCTCCTGCAACGCTCAACCTGGCCCATCAGGCAGGATTAATCTATGCCACCAGGTCACCAATGTCTCATTAGTCCTCCATTAGCGCCCGTGGCTGCCACGGAGAGGCTGCAGACGCTGATTAAGTGGCTGCTGGCATTGGAGGGCACCTCTCAGCAATAGCAACAGAGGGGCTGGAATGGGGAGGGGGAGAAGCAGAGGATGGGAGCCCAAAGGAGCCTCCGGACCCCTCCATGCCCTGCCTTGCCAGCTGAGCTTGGCTTCTCCACAACCAAGATTGCCCTGGGTGGCCACTCTCCTTGCCAGCCTTCTTGGGGCCTCGCCTCTCTTGGAAACGGCCACCTGGGGTCCTTTCTCTGGGCCCCCGAAAGGCCGCCTTTTCCAGCTGCCTGGGAGCGCCAGAACATCTGCCAAGACAAAAGAGGCCCCTCCCCGCCCTCCCCTCCCCTCGCTGCTCCATTCGCCATGTCCTCCAGTTGCGGCTGGCATAAGTCAGAGACCTTGAAGGGGAAAAGTGTGCAGCTCCCATCAGGAAACTCAAAGAGCGTTGAAAGCTTTGCACTTAGCAGAGGCCGGTGGGAGAGGCTGGAAGAGCACCAGGGTCTCGCCACGGCGGGGGTGTTGGCAGCAATCACCCCCCCCCCCTTGGTGACAGGGCTCCATGCAGCACGTGCCAGATGCCAAGAGAGGCCAGCACCATTTTCGCTGCCGGTGGCAGGAGACCCGACGGCTTCGTGGCCCAGAGGGCGATCTAAGAAAGGAGAATATTTCCAGCTCAGGGTTGACCTGAGGGCTCCTTGGTGCTCTCTGAGCTTGCTTGTTTTCTTGCAGACGTTCCATTACCAAACTAGGTAACATCATCAGAGCACTCAGGATGTTACCGAGTTTGGGCAACAAGCTAGAATTCCCCAGCACGGCTGGCTGGGAAATTCTGGGAGTTGAAGTCCACAAGTCTTAAAGTTGCCAAGGCTGGAATTTCCTGCGTATTCAATGCATGTGAAACACTTTCCAAACAAATTCAGGGTTATTTTTCCACTTTTTACTTTCTGCGTATTTTGGCTGTAAAGGGGCTGGGCAGGTGCTGACCCGAAGGGAGTCCGAAACAGCCAGTTGGGATGACACAACCCAACCTTTACTCATCCCTGTGGAGTCTGCCGGGGGGGGCCCCATGGACAGCCAAGGTAACCCCACACCTGGGCAGCGGTGGGTTGTGCCTGGCCGGGGACTTGCATTACGAAGAAACCCCAGGGAGGCGCAAAGCCAGAGGGCCTATCCAGCAGACAGTGAGCTCTCTGGACACAGCCAGGGATGGTGTGTTTACATGACCAGTCCACCACTGAATGAGTCATGCCCCAATCAACTGAGGACCGACAGGACTCTGGATCCTCTCCAGACCAAGGGGGGGGGGGGGGCACAGAATAGGCCGGGAGGGAGGGGGAAATGAGGACAGCTCCAAGCAGACTGACAGCCAGGAAGGTAATTCAGAATATTACATATAATATAGAAACCAGGAAAGAGCACATTTCAGCCCCTTGCTTCCCCAAAGGGGAGGGACTGTACATGTCCCCACCGCACATTTCCCAGTGGGGCCCAAATGTCCAGCCATGTCCGGGCTTTGCTGGCCAGAGGCTGTGTAGAAAAAAAGCTAGACGGTTCTTTTCCCCCTTCAGCTCCAGGTCAGGTCGGCTGCTTCCTTCCTCCCACTTTCCAGGCAAACAGCTTCGGGATCGATACTCTTTAGGGAGGAACATTCCTAGCAGATAAACCGCCCTGCTTACCTTGGGGAGGGGGCTCAGTTAATCCATGGTGGGCCTCTCAAGAGGCGGGACGGGAACGCCAACCGACGAACCTGCAGAATGGCTGCAGAGAGGCATCTGGAGGGGGATCCCACTGGCTCCAGGGGGGTCTAAGTAGCCCTGAGGGGGAGCTGATGCAACAACTGGCTCCCTGCCCACAGCCGGACAGGTCCGGCCACCAAGGGCTTTTCGGAAGAGGCACAAAACACGCTCTGGGGTGGACAGGAGCCGACCGTGATTCCGCCTCCAACCCACGCATCACTTTGCCCTTCCCAGTCCAGGTGGGGAAAGTGGGGCGGGGAGAGGGACCCCTTTGGAGCCTGGATCCCAGGCAGGAAACAGCGGAAGCAGATTTTGTGGAGATGCATTTTGCAACCTTGGGAACTTCAAGCTTTGCCGGCTGGGGAACTTGAGAGTTGAACTCCACAAGTCTTAAAGTTGCCAAGGTTGGACTCCTCTGTTGTATTACATCACCAATGACTCTTCAGGGCCTTTTTGGCCCCCTCCTCATGCCCCCTCCCCAAATTGCAGCCCCCCCCTCCCCCCAGCAGAGGGTGGGCATGCCTGTCACCTCCATCCAGAGACCAGAGGCGCCGATGGCCCTTCCTGCCCATCAGAACTCTCACGGGGGGGGAGGGGGGGGAGAGGGGGAACTGCTCCAGCAAAACCTCCCCTTCCCCATTATAGCCATATCCTTTTTTTCCTGCAAACAATCTCTGAAGAACAGGGATGGTGTCAGAGTGAAGAAGGGGCACCAACCAGCGCTTGTCAACCTGTGGAAGGCTGGAAGGTGTGGGGAACCCGAGGGGCATCTAGTCTAAGCCCCGAGTGGGAAGCCCAGGAGCAGCTGGCGGCTTCTTCCTAAGCTTCCACCTGAGGAGGCGGGTCCTTCAACTGTTCCCCCACCCACCCCGATAGGAGACCTGCAAGGCCAACTCTGTTGTTCTGTTCTGTTCTGTGCTTGGGTTTTTGGGGGAGCAGTTTAAAGGCCCAGCATGCTCTGGAGAAGGCAAAGGGAACCTTCTTCCACCAGAAGGCAAGGCCAGAAACATCGGGTGGCAACTAGTCCAGGAAGAGAAGCAATCTAGAATTCAGGAGAAATTTCCCAATAGTGAGAGCAACCAATTCAGGCAGCGGCTTCCCTCCAGGGCTTGTGGGTGCTTCGACACTGGAGATTTTGAAGAAGAGATGGGAAGGGTAGAGGGTCTCTTGCTTGAGCAGGGGGTCCCAGGTCCATTTCCAGCTCCAGCCTGATTGATTGGTTCTTGCTTCTCTTTCTACCAGGGCTGGAGGCTGGACCCAAAGCCTGGCCCCGAGGTGGCTGGCCAAGGTCCGCTTCTCCCACTCCTCGGCCTGCCTGGGGTTTCATCAGCCTTGGAGTTTCAAATCCTTGCAAAGAGCCAAGAGCAGCGGAAGTGCCAGGATCACCAAGCATACCAGACACACCTCCCACGGCTCCTCCTCCTGCAAAGCGAAAGGGCTTCCTCCAGCAATGACTTCACCTGGGGATCCCTGCCTGGACGGCTCACTTTCATTTTCTCTTGCTTGCTTTCCAAACGTCACCTGCAGCACCGGCCTGTTTTCAGGATTCAACCGAAAACTGAAAACCATGGGCGATATAAAAAGAGGCAGCGTGGAAGGCCCAGGACATTGTCAGGTTTTCTTAGCTGGGATTTTGGCCCGCAGGCACAGCCGACGAGAGAAGCATGGACTCCAGGACCAAAATCTTCTCCCTTCGCCCATGGAGGTGCAGCCCATCCTTAGGGGCAGGTGAGTGCAGCTGCTTTCCGGAGGTCACCTTTGCAGGGAGGATGGTGGGTATTAATGCTTGGAGGTCTGGGAAAGATCGAGGTGGACCTAAGGAAGACGTGGACTTCAGACCTCTGGGTTGTGCAGTGGTTCAAGGAGGTCATCTGCAAGGTTTGGTGGGTTCCAGAGCCTGCTCTGTCCTTGGCTTGGGCATCCATCCGTGCCTGGAACTCGCTCAGCAAGGCAAGAGACACACCTAACCAGACGTGACCCTCCAGCAGCCAGAGAGCGTCGGTCTTGCCATTGGCCAAAGGGCCTCCAGGAGTGGCCGTAAATTATTCTCTCTCCTTCTCCAGCAGAGAGCAGGGAACTGCTGGGAGATACAGAGATCTAAGAAGTTGGGAGAGGCTGGTGCTTAGGGAGAAGAGTATAGAACGCCTTGAATTAGGGAATATTTATCCGCTCTTCACAAGAACCGCCTTTCGCTTGGACAAAACATCCCTTCCCCAGCTGGCGTCTTCCAGATGTGCCCAACTACAACTCCCATAATCTGCTCCAGGAGACATTGGAGACTATGGGAGTGGAGGTTTGGCATCACTGGGCAAAGCCGCCCTGCAGGGCTGTTTGGGGGACGTGGCTCTAGAAGTGAAGACAATGGCCATAATGTTGTAATTGAATCTAGACTTCAAAGGAGCCCAAAATTTCTGCTGCTAAGCGAGATATTACTTAAGTGAGTTTTGCCTTTTTGGCCCTAGTTGTGAAGTGAATCACTGCAGGTGTCAGCTTAGTAGCAGGTTGTGAAGTGAATCCAGTGTCTCCATAGACTTTGCTTGTCAGACGGTCGCAAAAAAGGCCCCTGTGACCATCATAAAGACGGTATCCAGTTGCCAAGCGTCCCAATTTTGATCACATGACCCTGGGAGAAGCAACGGTCATAAATGTGAAAAATGGTTATAAGTCTCTTTTTTCAGCGCTTGACAACTTTTGAGTGCTCACCAAATGAGCTGTTGCAAGTTGAAGGTCCAGGCACCGAATTGTCACTTGTCATCTTGACTTTGGGGTTAAAACCCTTCGGACACTTCAGCGATTGAATGGAGCACAAGGAAGCCGCTGCCTCTCTCCTTCCTTGGCAGTAAAAAATTAAAATTAGGTGGACCATCCTGTAGAGGAAGATTTAAAGCACCGAAAGATTTGGGATGCCAAGGAGAGACGTTCCACTCCTGCTAGGCCCCAGGGACCCTTCCCTGCTGACCCCCCACATCCCGTGGGGCCTGGCGTCCTAATTGTCCAATTACTCAACTTCCCAATGCAAATGTCCTCACAGAGAAGTAATTGAAGCCCTAAGCGGTGACAAATGGCCGAGCGAGCGAGCGAGCGGACTGCGGAGTCAAGGCAATTAGCTTTTGAGAGAAGAGATCCCTGTAGCTCTGGGCCGAGGCGTCCTCCGTGCTTCCTGAGCCTGGTGGTTTTCTTGCCAGTTTCCTTACCCAACTGGGTAACTTCACCAGTGAGAGTAGCGGGAGGTCTGCTACCTGTTTATATGCAGCAGTTCACCGTCCCAGAGTTGATGGGGGTTTTCTTCTTGGTAGTGCTTTGGCGGAGGTATTGTTTTCTGCTAGATGGGTTTGTTTGGTGTTAACTTCTGCTTATCTGGGCTATTGATTTCCAACTGATTGTTCCTCTGGTATTAATCCCTGCTTATTTAGGTTTTAATTGCTAGAGTACCAGGAAGTTCCTCCTTCCGTTCACTAAAAAAGGGTTACCAACATCCACCAGACCTTCTAAAACCGGAATGGCGAACGATGGCCCCTTTGTGACCTGCGGATTTCAATTCCCAGAATTCCTGAGCCACCCACTATGCCTGGCCCAAGAATTCTGGGAGTTGAGGTCCACCAGTCATAAAGGGCCAATGTTGCCCACCCCTCTAAAACAAGCCAGGCACAGAAGGGTCCCAGGCACCTCATCACTTACCACCTGGTGCTCCACCTGGTGCCCTTCCAGATGTGATGGTCATCCAGCCCAGGACAAGATAGAAGACCCTTCGGGGGGCTGAAAGGTGTGGCCCATCTCAGGGCCTCCCAATCCAGCAGCCAATGGCCAGGGATAATGGATCCGTGGTCTGGTACAAAGGAGAGATGTAAGGTTTATTGTGCGGGGTGGTGGAGGTGTGAGTTATAGGTCAGGTAGTGCCTCCCAATGGATGATCCACTCATCTAGGGACTTTTAAATCTTGGGAGGTACTACCTGACGTATAACTCATGCACCCCCCCTTCACAATCCCCACAAACCTTGCATCCCTCCCTCGAACCCCACCTCACAGCTCTGACTTGTGTGCCAGCACACCCTCCCTGACCTGTGCCGGGCCTCTCATGCACCCCCCCCAAGCCCTCCCTGGCCCCCAGTGCACCTCCTGCCCACCCTTCCGTCCCTCCCCCACCCAGTAGCAGCCACTTACCCGCTTGCTGGCCTTGGACTAGTGGGAATCTGGCAGGGAGCATTGGAAACATCGACCCTGGATGACCACGGTGCTTCATCAGCACCGGATCGGCCACAATTCTGCCAAATTTCAATTCCCCTGGAGTCGTGGGTCCCAGAGTTTGGATGCGCTCCATAAGTTAGGCCATTCGAGATGATCCTGGCTCAGAACCTGATGCCCCGTGATGGTCTTTGTTGCCCGGTGGAAGATTGGACGGACAGACAGACAGCGGGGTCTTTGGGAGTGGTGGGTCTTGCTAGGGAGAAGCTCCCCTCCTCTAACTGCCGCCTTTGCTGCAGGTGCCAGGAAGTGGCTGTTGGGGCCTCTTGCCCTCGTGGTCCTGCTGGAAGTCGCCTGGGTGCAGAGCCTGCCCGCCGGATCCTGCCATTTCCCCCAAATACCCGAGCATTCAAGCGCCTTTAGGCAACTCAGGAACCAATACGTAAGTCCTCACCTGGAGCTGCAGTCCAGGACCGGCTTCGGCTGGGGAGGATGGGCTTTCATCACTGGGGAAGGGAAGGGTCTGGGTTGGGACTGCCCTCTGGAAGCTCCTGGGGGCGGCTTTGGCAGACTGAGGGGTGGGGGAAGCCCCTGGACAGAGGCCCTTGGAGCCCAGGAGGGGATGGATCCTGAGGGACAGACCGTTGGGGAGACCCCCTCTCAGCCCTGGCAGTTGATGGTCGGTCTCTGAAGGTGGTTTGTTTTTATTTAAAAATGTATTGGCCGCCCATCTTACCATAGAATTACTCTGGGCATCTTATAAAATATAACTGGCACAAAAATATGATACAATAGGATTAGGACTAGATAGGTAGGTAGGTAGGTAGATAACCTCATAAATAAATGATCCAATTACAGATGGGGAGGTGGGTGGGATCTGTCAAAGGTCCACCCCCTTCATCACTGAGATGCTGCCCTGGTTAGAAAGGTCTTGCAAAGGCAGCTGTTGTGACCAGTGCCCTGGGCGGCCTCGGGAGCGTCCTGGAGCCCACGTAGCAGCCATACCAGTCAGGCTTCCCCACCAGATGGGGCAGTTGAGCCGGGGCCAGGAGAGAAGGCCTGGCAACCCACCCAGAGCCCCCAGGCTGGCACTCCCAGGGCAGCCCTGCAGCCTCCTCTCTCTTCCTGCTATTTCAAGGCTGCTTCTTCCTTCCTTCCCAATTCCAGGAGGACGAGAGGTTCAAAGAGGGCGGACCCTGGAAAAACTGCACCCGCCTCCACCTCCGCTTCCCCCGAGGGAAGATGCACCACTTGAGGAGCGTAAGTGACCAATCTCGAGAAGGGGAGATCCTGCCCAGCTGGCATCCGCCCCGTCCCTGCTCTGTGCCCTCCGAAAACCCTGCTTGGAACAGTCCAGAATAATGAAGTACCGTCTTTTTTGGTAGAAATGGGACAAGATGGAGGCCGTGGAGGCGGAACTGGCTCTGGTGGTGCCCGTTTTGCAGAACATCAGCGAACTTGCCTTCTCCAAACAGGCGTCCGAGGTTTTGGAGTTCCTACACCCACTCAAGGAGGCTCTGGGCGCCTGTGTAAGTCCTGCCCTTCCTTCCCCCGGCCTCCTCGGGGTCCGGAGGGAAAGGCAGCCCCGGCTCAGCCCCTTCCTCTCTTTTCCCTTTTTCAGATCAGGCGCAAACCTCCCCATGGGAAGAAGTCCAGCCTCCTCCAGCAGTTCAAGGAAGAGATCCAGAAGTTCAAGGCCAGCAGCGTCCAGGTGAGCAACACAGGTGCCCGACTCCGTCTGGACATCCTCGCTCAGGCGGGCAGGCAAGGAGGTCCGGAACTGAGCTTAGTGCACAGATAACGCAGACCCTCGTATGCAGACACCGGTCTATGCGGGTTAATTAACAGGGGCTCCTGACAGCTGCCCTGCTCCAGTTTCCTGGGCTTGGGGTGAAGGTGTTTGTGGTGGCCTGTTGCATTTGGACGGTTCATTGTTTCAGTAGTCCAGGCTACCTGCCTATGTATGTGGGCTTAATTGCTTTTATTGCTTTTATTGTTTTATGGGTTTTAAAAGGCTCCTAGAGTCTAATCCAATGTTTTCCAAACTTGGCAGCTTTTAAGAGTTGTGGACTTCGATGCCCACAATTCATGCTGGCTGGGGAATTCTGGGAGTTGAGTTCCAGACATCTTAAAGTGAAAACCGGTGGTCTCGTGGAGGGCTCTCCAAACTCAGCCACTTCAACTCCCAGAATGCCCCCGCCAGCTTGAATTGTGGGAACTGAAGCCGTCGTGGCTGGGGAATTCTGGGCATCGAAGTCAAAAAGTCTTCAAAGCTGCCAAGTTTGGAGAGCCCCGGTCTCATGGGATGGGCCCCTCTAACAAAGGGGTCCAATCCCCTTCAGTCTTGAGGTGGGTTGGGCCCCTTGACGGATCTGCTACCTGTGGAGCCTCCCCACCTGAAGTCGGGGGAGTCGCAGGGCAGAGGATTCATCCATCTCTGCTCGTTTCCTTCCATCCAGCCATCGCCAAAGTGCCTGGAGGCAGCGGTCGGCCTCAACATCGTGCGTCTCCTGGAAGAGGACATTGGGCAGCTCCGGCACCTCTTCCGCCCCCGCCCCCGGACCAGCACCCACCGAGGCTAGATCCTGCGGAGGCCCCTGTGCCGGCCAAGGCTGCCAAGACCAGGAAAGCAGCCGGGAGCCACCCCGACTCCAACTCCTCCACGCATGACATCCCTCTACTAGCAAAGGGCCTTCAGAGGAACTGGGGTCAGGGGAGCTGTGGACTGTCCTGTATGCCACACACTCCCCTCCACACGGTGACCTGCAGGCGCCTTGGGGATGATGGGCACGGTTGC
The DNA here is from genome assembly GCA_023653725.1 of Bungarus multicinctus. NCBI lineage: Eukaryota > Metazoa > Chordata > Lepidosauria > Squamata > Elapidae > Bungarus > Bungarus multicinctus. The sequence goes on along the minus strand of CM042835.1, from coordinate 774,924 downwards.
CCCATGTGTCTGAAGGCCAGCAGGCTGGAGGAAGTCTTGACGCCAGAATGATCCGGAGCAGAGCTCTGGATTCCCAAGCAGACTTTTTTCACGGGTTCCTTGTCTTATCTATGTCCCCCTCCTTGCCCCAGAGAGCCACGTCTGGCTAATGGATGCCTTCTTGCAAGCATGCCAGGCTCACCAGCTCCTGCAAGAGGTTCCTGGTGAACCTTTTCTGCATCCTGTGGTGCCAGGTTGGCCCTTCTCCCCTGCCAGGAAAGGCAGTCGCTCAAGGGCCTGGTGAAAAGCAGCGCGTTTGCAAAACTCTGATAGTCCAGCGTGGTAAAAGGACTGCTATATTTATGTAATTTATTTTAATTTTCCTGGATCTGAAATTAACAAGTTGGGGGGGGGAGGGAGGGGAAACAATGAGAGACCCATTATTTAAAGTGAGTTGTATTCCTAAAATAAGAATGTTATTTATTCATGCCTCGCCTTCTGCCCAGAACGGTTATAATTTCAAAATAGTTCCAAAAGGGAGCTGTAAGTGAGCTCACCTCCCAAGCAAGGCTGACCTCTGCTGGAATCAGCAGCCGGGTTGGATCCGGACTCCGCTCCCAAGCGATCCGAAGGGGCTGCTCTGAGGATCAGGGGCAGCTTTGCCTGGGAGGCCCCTTCAAAGAGAATGGCTCTGGAGGAGCAGAAGGCAAAGAGGCAGCAGCCTGGAAAGCAGACGACTTTCCCTCCAGGCACCAAAGGGACTTAAAACGTTGTTGATGCTGTAGCCGTAATTTGGTTTCACAAGCCGCCATTTCCTTACAAAGTAGGAGGTGGTAAGAATTTGGCTGACGGACCAAAGGAGGACTATATGTTGCCGTTGAAATGATAATTTATCTGTGATTTGTTATTTTTATAGACAACCCAATGCTATTTATTAAATTTTATACCATGCCAACAGAATTAGCACCTGCCTTTTTTTTTTATGATGTACTAAAACTAGGGAGGGAAGAAGGGAGGAAAATAGGGAGATGGATGGATGGAAGGGCCCTCAGCTCTTGTCTTGGGGACATGGTTGGGAGCCAGGAGACATCTCAGAAGCCCAACAAAGCAGCCAGATCAACTAGATCTACTAAGCAGGACCTCCTGGCCCCTCCAGACAGGAGGACAAAATCTGGTTTTCTTAACGTGCCTCAACCAAGCTGCATTTGCAAACTATGCGAAAGCAGAGAGCAACGTTTTGTGCCCACGACCTGCTAAGCCAAAACCAAACTCACTTTGGGCTGGTTCTGATGTGTAAATCAGATGTGGACCTTGCAAGCTCCTCCCCCCAGCCTGAATTCTTGCCCTCCAAGGCCTCAGAACATCTTCCTCTCCTGAACAGCCTCCCTCGTGCTGCTCCTTGACTGGGTTAGTACTACAGCTCCCATCAGCCCCACTAAGCAGTGGGAGGGCTCTGGCTGGGGAATTCTGGGAGTTGAAGTCCACCAGTCTTAAAGGGGCTGTGATTGGAGGTCCTGATCCAGATGACTTGGCTTGCAGGCAGGGTCATGCCAAGCTGAAGCCCACCGGGGCACTTTGCCTACCAGACCCAGAGCAGCTGCCTGCCACTGGCAAGGGGGCTCCCTGGGAATGTTACAGGTTCAATTGCAGAGCCACCATCTTGACTTTTTTGACCGCCCTCTGGATCCCTCTCCTCCCTCCCTTCTGCTGCACCTTGACTGCTCGCTTTCAATCCACCTGTGGCATCCGTGGGTGGCTCTCTGCTCTCCCTCTCTAGGAATCTCTTGGCATAGGGCCACCTTTCCGCCAACAAGCCACAAGATTCCGGATCTGGCATCGTCACCCAACAGTTTCGTTTCTGCCCAACAGCTGCAAATTCTGCCGGCTGCGGAGAATGGTTTTAACTTAATGCCAGCATTAATCACCCAGGAGCTAAGGATGCATTGATGGGATTAGGAATTTCTCCCCCCACAGACATGTACACACATGTAATTCAATTAAAACACCTTCACTTTTTTTTTGTTGAAATAAATTAAGTCTTCCCATCTGCTGTCAAAATACTCAGCGTTAGGCTAATGGGGGAAGTGGAAGCGGGGGGCGGCTTCTGAGGCCCATTTGGGAGTCGGGGATACGGCTCCTCACCGTAGGGGAAGCAGCGAAGGAAACAGCCTCAGATCCTCCCAGAGAGAAATGCAAAATACAGGCAGTCCTCGACTTACGACCACAATGGAGCCCCAAACCCATCTTGCTAAGTGAGAAATTTGTCAAGTACCTCAGTCACTTGTCCTGCTTTACGACTTTTCTCGCCACGGTTGTTAAGTGAATCCAGGGTCCTCGCTGAGTTTGCCAGGAGGTTGCAGAAGCAGATCACTCTGAAGGACCGTCGTAACTTTGAACCAGTGGCCAATACGAATGGTTGCAGGTCGAGGCCTACCTGTACTCCATGGGGGGGGGAGGGGTTTGACGGTTTTTTCCTGTCATCCCATGATCTGTTCTAGCACATTCTTTTAGAAACCTCGCTTCCCATCTGGGAGACGGTCTTTTAAAAACAGCCCCTCCTTTTTTCACGTCAGACAAACATCCCTGCACTGCAGTCTATTTTTGGCCGGGGATAGCAGGACGCATCCCGGGGAAAGAAACAGTCCCGCATTCCTGGGCCTAGCTGCCCTGCCTTGAAGGCCACGGGGACTTGGTAGGAGAGCCAGGCAGCATGGTTTCAAGAGTCCTTGTGCTGCTACAGTAGCTTTCGGTTCAGTAGCAGCCTCCCTTCCTTCTCGTTATCACCACAAACCGAGAAGTGAAAGTGCCAGAGAGACTTCTTAGACTCAGGTTAAAGGAAAAGTAGAAAAATAGACTATCCCCAATGGGCCTTAACCAGGGGAGCTTGGAGATGGGTGGACTTCAGCTCCCAGAATCCCCCAGACTGCATGCTAATTAGCCTGAAGATGGGCTGGGGAACTCTGGGAGTTGAAGCCCACCCATCTTAAGTTGCCAAGACTGAGAAAGCCTGAGTTGTCCTCTCAGCTCCAGAGGGCATGGCCTGCTATTTTCCTGATGCTCTACATTTTGGTTTCAACACCCAAAAGTCGGCATTTCTCTCTTGCACGCTGCTCCCAAACCCTTTGGACTTTAAAGCCGGGTGAGAAACATTTGTACCCAACAGCAGCCAAGCGGTTCAGACTGCAGATCCAACAGCCCTTCCCTTCCTGCTGCTTTGCTCGCTCCGGTGCTCTTCATAATGGCTCAAGGCTAGAACAAGTAGTAAAACATCCAGCCACAACTGAAGCAGAACAAAGCAGCGGAAAAGGTTGGGCACAATGCTGTGTGTAGTGAGAGAGCCCCCGGGAGAGGGAGAAACATCCTGCAAATCACCCAGGTTATCCCAAACAAAACACTGAAAAAAAGGAAATCATTAAAGCTTTTCCCAGCACTCCTGCAAGTTGCTTCCATTCATTGCAGTCCCACAAAGCTGTCGTGTTCGTGGCAATAAAAGTAATTTGTGACTCTACCTTCCCGCGCAGGTGCTCAAGGGAGTAAACGAAGCTTGTCAGACACAAACAAAAAATCTATTAACTTTCCCCCCTTGCAAAGCAGGCCCAGCGCTTAGAAATTTCTGCGCCTCCTTGCAACCCAAAGGGAGGCAGGGATGAAATCACCTGTGACGCCAACCATAAATGCCCCTCTCCACTGTGCCCACAAATGCACTAGATAAATAAAATTAAAAAAAAAACATCTCTATCAGTAGAAGACAATATTTGCAGCTCATTGGTGAACTGAACTGGGGTGTTTCCTTGCAGACGTTTCCAGACTCAAGTAGGCAACAGCATCATGGTAGAAGAGGGGTGGGGTGGGTCCCCTGGTGATCTCTTATGGTGACTTTTTTGCAGACCTTTCATTACCAAAGTAGGTAACATCACTGCTAGAAGGGAGGGGGTTTAACCTAACATTGATGATGTTAGTTGGTTGGGTAATGAAACCACCAACTCCAGAGAGCACTGAGGACCCTAAGTTGATGTTACCTAGTTGGATAATGAATTCCAAACAAGCACAGAGAGCAGCCAGGACCCCAACAGCTCCCCTCTCTTCAAGACCACTAAAAGCAGCAGAGGAATTCAGGGAGCTGGAAAACCCATGAGGCCATTTCTCACGTGTAGTGACGAAACCCGGGTTCACTGGAAGCCGGGCTAAAAGGAGGAAAGAAGGACCGGCATTCCAGTCTAGGATCTTGGCAGCGATGAGCCTCATGCCCTCCGCTTATTTTTGAAGTTGTTGCCCAGGTTGCAAATGCTCGTCGCAGCGCACCGTAGAGCGACAGGCGTACCAATAAAGAACATCGGAGGCACTCGCAGTTGCCCGCAAGCCACAAGCACCGCTTTCTCCTACTTTTAGCAACCGACAAAACTCAGTCTCCGTAGAGACCGTCAAAAATTGCCATTGCCGACTATATTTCAAGTCGTCAAGGCGGGGTATTGGGAAAAGTTTTCAATTAGCAATAATCGCGCCTCGGATAAACCTCATTGGCTACGATACTGCCACTGCGCAAAGCTGAAAAACAACTCTGCCGGCACAGCTGCCCTCCTGCTTGGAAGCTTTCTCAGGTGAGAGTGAACTTGCCCAGACAACCACTTGAGGAACCAAGAGAAGCATCTCGATGGGGTTTTAGACGCGCGTCTTCTTCTAAGACGATTTTGGGAGAAATTGCCCGTTTGTCTCCTATTTTTTTCTCCGAATCGGTGGCCGCAAAGGATTCTGGTACTTGCATGCATATTAGGAAAAGCGCGGGCGGCAGGCTGGGATGAAAACATGACGCAAAAAAGAAGGTGGAACAAACGCCGTTGAAAGTTCGGCGAAAGCGACCGTAAACCAATCGCGATGAAGAGAGGCGGGGCGAAGTGGGAGCCCGGCCCTGCCTCCCCGTCCCTGACCGTGCTGGGTTAATTGGTTTTTTTTGGCTAGGCTGATTTCTGCTTTTTCTGGCTTTTTTTGCTCTCAGTGGCGAAGAAGCCTCGCTTTTCTTCCCCAGCCTCGCGTGGCTCCCGACCTTCAGGACTTTGCATCACGAAGGTGGCTCCCACCCGTGTGGCTTCCCTTCTGGCGCGCTGCTTCGGACTACACCGCCCATCATCCCTGGTCACAGCCCTGTTGGGTGCTGCCCAAAGCCCCCGAGCGGATCCGGCTCCCTTCACCGCTCCCCCCACTCGTGGAAACCCAGCCCGGTCCCTCGCGGGATGTACCCCAAGTCAGATTGCGAGCCAAGCCCTCGCCAGAAAGCCCCACCCGAGACGCGTGGGGAGGGGAGGGGGCTTGAGGCGAACGCAAAGCGAGGAGCCTGCTTTCCCAAAGCGACCCTTTCCACGGGCGCCTGTGAGGAGATTCGGAGCAAAGGGACCGGCCCCTGGGTGGGGTGCTGAGCCTGCAGACTTAGCCATGCAAGTCCACCCACCCACCTCTCTGGAACCCACAGTACGTGGAGGGGAGCTTGCCTAGTTGCAGAAGCAACCCCAGAGAATCGAGGTTGCAAATGGAAGCTCCCCGCCATGAGTTTCAAGATGGGAAGGGATGGGGGGGCTGAGGGTGGTGGGAGCCCTCTGTCTGCCATGGGAAAGCCACAGCTGGGCCCTGGGAGAGTCAGCAGCTGAGAGGAACATTCCCAGGTGGGAAAATAAGGTTGGCCCCTGGAAGAGATCCAAGCTCTTCCCTTGTGCCAGCTTGGCAGCAAGAGGGCAGCCAATGGCCATTCATGCAATCCAGATCACAAAAGGAGGAAGGGTCCAGCTGCACGGGACACGTGGACCTCCCATCAGGGTACCTGCATCGGTAGGTCTCAGTTTGGCCTCTCAGAAGGGCCCATGAGAGGCTGGAAAGCCAACATGCCAAGTTGGCATGAGGTCTGCCTTGGCACCTGGCATATCTCCCTGAGCCACCAAGGCTGCCTTTGAAGCTGGGCACCCAGCTGGCCTCTTCCCTGCTGCGACCTTGGAGCTGGGCCCATGTTCCGTGAGCTGACCTTGTGCCTGCAGTGCCCAGAGGGGCACAACGCTATAAAGCCGCCCTCTGGCTGAAAGACTGGACACTCTGACCAAGATGAAGGCTTTTCTCAGCACCCTCCTCCTCCTCCCGCTGCTCTTCACCACTGGCCAGGCCCAGTGCCCGGCCCCCAACGAGCTCAAGAACCCGAACCCCAATGGCACCAAGGTGTGTGCCCAGATGTACACGGACAACAGCCCCTACTACGACCTCTGCTGCAGTGGGAGCCTCCTGATGGTCTTGGCGGGCGAAGACCAGCCCTACATGCCCACGGCTTTCAACAACAAGGTCTCCTCGCTGGTGGTGGGCCAGCGCTGCGAGCTGACCGTCTGGTACCGGAAGGGCAAGGGTGGCAGCACGCGGAAGTTCAAAGCTGGGGCCTACCCACGCCTGCAGGAGTTCAAGAGGGCCCTCTTCAGCAACTGGGATGACGCAATCTCTGCTTACTACTGCAAGTGCAACTGAGTCGGCTTGGCGTGAGCCAAGAAGGGAGCTGCCCATCCTCGCTCGGGACCCCCCAAGGCCCCCCCACAACTGAAGGTCCAAAGTGTGTGGATGCCACCTCCCCAAATCTCCTGCCCGCAGCAGCTCCACTGAAGATCTTGGCAGCCCAACAAGAGGCAGGAGAAGGTGCACTTCCTCCTGGGAACTGGGCATCCAGGCAAGGCAGAAAACCAGGACCAGCAAGTGGGCTTTTGATGGGCCCAGGGGCATCTCTGCCTCCCCTTTGAGCACCACCAGGAATGTCCATCTTGCCCGAAAGATTTGTTCCAGCGGATGCCTTAAGACCTTTGTTCCTCTCCCTCCCGACTTCAAAGGCCTCCATTTTCCCAAGACCCTCTTGGAGCAGCAGATGGTCCTCCCGTCTCGGCTCAGCCTTTATGGTGGCGCCTCCGAAACCTCATTAAAAGCAAAGCAATGAGACTCTTAAAAACGTGTCGGCTGTTTTTGCAATTCAAGGTCAGCAGATGTTGGGGGGGGGGTTCAGTCTCCTTCCTGGGAGCCCCCAGTTTGCTGGACAGGGCTTTGGGCAGCCATGGGTAAGACTGCAGGTGTGTCCACCAAGGAACGGGGTTAAGTGGCCTCTTTGTCCAAATGTTTGGGGGGGGAAGAGAAAAGGCTGTAGAGACTCGGGGGTAGGAAGGATTGCTCAGCTTCTCTTTGCTCTGTAATCACAGCCAGCTCAGCCAGAGGGGGACCACCAAATATATCCATTGCCCCGGCATGCAGCCGCCGTCATGAGCGCTAAAACACCTGCCCCCCCCTTTGCATAGTAAAAAGCCATAAATTTGGGGGGAAGAGTTCCAGACTGCAATTCTCAACCCATTTGCTAGAAACCAGGTGCATTGGACACACCGGCTGCTGTTTTCCTGCCACCTGCTGTAGGAACCATGTCAGCCGAGTCACGGCTTTAGGGGGAGCTGCCCTAGGCTGAACCCACAGCCCCACAGCTCTGTCTGATCTCACAGAGCAGCTAATGGGGATGCAGGTAGTGCGAAGAGCTGTGTGTAGAGAGGGAGGGTCTCGGGGGTCTTCCTGTTAGCTGGGTCTGCCTGAATGGGGCCCATGGAACCCAACCCTCTTTCTGCCTGGATCTTCAGATAGGATATGGGGCCTTTCAAATGGGATCACAATGCAAATCAAATTCTTTTGCCTCCACTTTTAAGTAGCGTGAAGATTGATCTTTTTTGGGGGCGGTAAGGTGATCCATCTCTTAGGTTCCCCTCCAAAGACCCCCTCCCCCAGTCATGCAACCGCCCACCTAGAGCCATGCTATCAGTCTTGCGAGGTAGTCCAGACAAAAGGCACCCCTGTTGGACTAACCCAACTGAGGCATTCTCCGGGTTCCATTCTTTACTGTTTCATTATCCTACAAGATAAACATGAGCAACACATTGGTGGCATTATATGCCCGCAATTGAAGCTCCAGCAGCTTTCCAAGTGGCCTGGCTCGGCTGCCATGCTGGAATATCAGAGGAGGGATCTCCAATCTTGGCAACTTTAAGCCTGGAGGACTGGCTGGGGAATTCTGGGAGTTGAAGTCCTCAAGGCTTAAAAGTTGCCAAGGCTGGAGACCCCTGTATCAGAAGGTCCCTCTTGGTCCCGTTTGAAATGAGGGGGGGAGCTCCCAATGACCCCCTGGCTAGACTGGCCGGCTGCACACAATAGCAGGAAGGGTGGGAGCCTCTCTTCGGTGAAAGGAAGCCCCTCTGCATTCAACTGGTGTTTCTTTTGCGCAGAAAACCGCCAGGGGCCTTCGCTCTCAAAGAAAAGGGGGATTAGAACAGTGCCATTTTCTCCTTGTCCCACAGGAAATCAAGAAGAAAGCGCCACACTAATTAGTAGTGACAGGGGAGGCCTAAGAGACGTAAATGACTTTTGCAAACACGTAAGGATTATGATTGCCAATTAATTAGGAAAATTACAGTGTTCCTCCTCCACCTCAAAGCTGGCAGGCCCAACAAGAGGCAACGACAAAGCGCCCGGGGCAGCTCCTTTCCCCCTGGGGCAAATGAATTCAGCTCTGGCAGGAACTTGGGGGAAGCTGGGATAAAGTCCCTGCCCTGGAAGATGGCTCTGATCCGTGGCTAGCCCACAGACGCTGAATAAAAGGGGCTTCGTGCAGGAAACTGAGGATTTGTTGAACACAAAAAGGGCCGGACCAGATCCAGGAAGAATGCAGATTATCCCTGAAGGCTCAAATAGGCAGAAATAGGTTCCCAAAATCAATGCATTACAATTCCGCTTTGGCTGAAGAACTTGGCCAGGGGTCCTTCAAACTTGGCAACTTTAAGACTTGTGAACTTCAACTCCCAGAATTCTCCAGCCTCTTGGCTGGAGAATTCTGGGAATTGAAGTCCACAAGTCTTAAAGTTGCCAGGTGGAAACCTCTGAACTTGACCATCCCGGGATATCCCATCCCTTGGCCCTCAAAAGGGCAGTGGGGGACAGCAGGGGCCATTTCCTCAGGGCCCCAGCCTGAGCAACTACTTCAGGATGGTTTGGGGGCAACTTATCCTTCATCTGTGGGGAGGCATTTGGAGCTGCAGGACATCCAGCAGGGGCCAGGTGAGGCGGTGCAGCTCCCTTTCATCGTTGGATTCTTTCCTCCATACTTCATACCTGAAATGTGTTTAGTTAAAAGCCCAGATGTTTTATTATTCAGGCTTTTTTAGTACCTGTCTACTCAAGAGCTCAAGGGGCACCCCCACTCCTCCCCACTACAACAGCCCAGCCAGGTAGACTGGCAGCTGGGCGACATGCAGCCCCCTTCCCCAGCAGAACTGCCTTGTCCGGTGGTATGGAGGGGGCTGCTCAGTCGGCTCCAGTGTTTCTTGGCCGGCCTCGCCCTCCTCACCCAGGGCCGGAGTGAAGTTGCCAGCCGGGGTGAGCTGCCAGCATCCATCTTGCCCCATTGCCGGACTCCTTTCGGGGCTTCTAGTAAAGGCGGATTTCCAAGGGATTAATCCCTCTATGGTTGATGGTTAACTTGGGTTTCTGGGATGACACGGTGGACAATGAAACCTCCCCAGCTGGCAGGATTCTCTCCCTGCAGCTGGACCCTGGCATGGCAGGGACAGAGGCTCTGATGGAACCCTGGTTTGGTGCAGGTCACTTTTCCTGGCTGAGAACATCCCAGGGATCCTTAGGCAGGTTCAGCGAATGGAAACCGTGCCCAGTCAGGGTTGCCAGTTTGAGCCCACACGTGGCCCTTCGGATGAGGGCCGAGAAGACCCCTCGGTTCTCCCCTGCAGCCTCACACGGGAACAAGTGGAGAATCAGGGAGAGACAGGCTGCAAATACGGCAGCCTTCAGCCCTGGTGCTCCTCTGCGCTCCTCATGCACAGCAAGGCCCCAGCCCTGGGCTCCTGGGGGAGTTGAACCGAAGAGGGCTTGCTCAGGCCAGGCAGGGAAGGGCTGCTCAAGAGGCCCTCCATGCATTTCTTTCCCACTTACTGTGCTGATTGGGCAGATGCCGACATTTAAACCATGAAAGGGATTCCCTCTTCTATGAAGAGAAACCCTGGACTTTACTGCTGCTTCTGTAGCTTTTTCTTAAACATGCCAGCAAGCTGTTTTTTTTAAATGAGGGAATTGAACCTAAAAGAAATAGCATGCTCTTCTTCTGGAACTATGGAAAGTTACTGTTGACTGAGGGTCCCCAAACTTGGCAACTTTAAGGCCTGTGGACTTCAACTCCCAGAATTCTCCAGCCAGCTCTGCTTCAAGGTGCCAAGTTTGGAGACCTCTGCTGTAGCTTACTGCTGTATTTTATGGGGGGAAAGGTTCACAACCACCACACTTTGACACAAAATCCAGACTTTTTATACAAGACCATTCATGGTTAAACTTACTAGAATGAAACACAGGTTTTTTTCTTCAAAGTAATTAAAAAAATCATTTCAACACAAATACCGTTGAGTTACTAAGGGGAGAAAAAAAGAAAATAAAACCCAATATAAATAATTCCTTTTAAAAAAGTAACAAAACCCCACAAAATGAATCAGTAGTCATTCTTGTAGAGGGAAGAACAGTTCCGGTGGGGGCCTCCAGTTATAAAATTCTTCAAGCAACCAGGTGAGGGTGGGGAGGGGGCATTGGAAGCCAGAAGCCGAGTCTCCCCCCTTCTGGCCTCCAGTTTTAAAATTCCAGTCCTTTATTTCAGAAAAAGGGGAGGAGAGGGGGGGGAGATGTAGTGTTGTGGCGAGGGGGGGGTGGCAGCAGGAGGGGGCTTATCACCCCACACATGCCCCCTCACTGGCTTGGCAGCTTCAACTGAGAGGTTAAGCCTTTTCCTCCCCCAGCAGAGAAAGTGAAGCCATCCTGAGAATCTGTAGATCAGAAAAGGATTCCAGAGGAAAGGGAGCAATTGGCCTTGGGGGGGAGGGGGGGGCGGCTCTGGACCCCTGGCAGGGGGAGAAAACCGGGAGAAGAAAGGTGGGGCTGAGGCTGAGCCCCCCCAGAATGAAACCTGCCCCCTGGGGATGGGGGGGATTTGAGATAATGCATCTGGGGTTGCCTTTAAGTCAGGAATGCTAGCACCAAAGGCCCATTGCACACCAACTCCCAGGTGGGGGGGGGCTGGTCAGAGCCCCCCTGCCAGAAAAGTGGGGCTGGGAGCAGGCCAGAGGATGGAGGGGGGAGAGGAAGAGACCCCGGAGGAGGTCAGCCAAGACCGCTGGCGAGGCAGGCAGGGAGGGGCTGGCTGGGCCGCCCACACGGGGGCCCAGAGGAGCCTTTCTATCCATGCCAGCTGGCTCCAGAGGTGCACTGGGGGAGAAGAAGTGGAACACACACACACTGGCAACTGGCAATCTCTTGGGGGGGGGGGGAGGAAGCATGCAGGGAGCTGAACTCACTTTTACCCTGGGCCTCTGAGCCAAGGAGGGAGGGCCTTTGGAGACCCCCACCTCAAAGAGGAGGCAGGCAGGCAACCCCCAAGCAGCCACGGGGAAGCTGCCCCTTCCCCAATACTGCCTGCCTGCAGAAAGGGCCAGGCTGCTGCTCCCAGCATGCAAGGAACAGCGGTGGTGGGAGGGGCAGCGGCAGCCCCCCCTTCTGGGCCCACGAGGAGAGCATCCCTCCACTCGGCCAGGCCCCCAAGGGGCAAGGCCACCTGCTGAGGAGGGGCCCTGCATTTTGGGACAGCCTCATCCTGCTCCCCTTTTCTTCCCACCCAGAGGCTTCTCCTCGCCTAGCAGGCAGGTCCCCCAGGGCTCACCTCTCCAAGGCCCCCTGCCCGCCAGCGCCCTTCCGCCCACAGGGCAGAGCAGGGGGCAGAGAGGCCAGCCTCACCCCTTCAGCCCCAGGCTGGAAGGGCTTTCTACGCAGGAACTGCCCTGCCACAGCCGGTTTGCAAGGGGGCGAGAGGAGAGCTCGGCTGGGCAAGGAAGAGGCGGCCCAGGGAGGAGGGAGCCCCTCGGGGATCTCGCAAGGGAGACTGCAAGAAAGCAATGGGCAGGGAGGGTCTTTGGTGGCAAGAAGCCGGGCAAAGGGGGAGGATTCCCGCCAGCCTGTGGGGACCCGGGGCTTGCTGGGGGCTCTTTTCCTGCCCCTCCCTGAAAAGCTCGCCTGAGCCCGAGAGACGCCCCCTTTGCGGTGCCAGGAGTGCCACTCTGAGCCCCTCGGTGCCCATGACGAGCCTGGCTCTGAGGCCCGGCAGAGGAGCGCACGCTGCGACTGGCACAACTCCAAAGGAGCTGGAGCCCCGGCCTTTCAACCCCGAGGTCCTCCGGAGCCCCCTCTCCCTACTGGAGATTCGGGACCCCCTGAAATACTGCAGCGCCTTCCTTCACGGCAGGTGAGGAACGGCATCCTGGGCACAAGTGGTTCTCTTCTCCCTGGTGGCCCAACAGGGGCCCTGCCCTCCCTCCTCTCCGAAGGGGGGGAGAGGGGCTTAGGGTTTCTGCATGGGGGACAGCCCCTTCCCCTGGGGCCTTAGGGCAGCACCCCACTTTCTCTGGGCTCTGCTGAGAGGGAAGAAAAGGTTCCTGCAATGGCCCTTCACACACACACACACACCCCGCCAGACCCTGGCTGCCCAGGATTTAGGAGACCGACAAGGGGAACGATGCCGCCTTTTTTCACCCCACCCCACAGCCAGACAAAGCCCCTCCTCCATTCAGTAGTACAATATGGTGATGCAGAGCGGCTCCGCTAGAGACGGGTCCGAGCGTCCACTTGGGGGCCCACCGGATGACCAAGAGGAGTCCTTGAGGAAGGCTCCCGACTGCTGGCTGAATCCTCCTGCCCACACCAACCAGGGGGACTCCCCCCCAGGAAGCAGGGCTTGGTGGGGGGTCTCAAAGCCCCCCCTTTTGTACGCAGGCCTCCTCTGCTTCGTGGGGCTGGTGGCTCTCCCCCCGCATCCTCTCTTCACGAAGGAGTCCAGCTCCGGCTCGCTCATCTCATCCGGTTCTGCCGCATCAGGGGCACGATGCAGGAGGGGGCCCCGGCTTTCGCCACAAAGGGGTGCTTCAGGAGCTCGTTGGCTGTGGCTCTTTGGGCTGGGTCTCTGACCAGTAGCCGGTCCAGGAAGCCCTTCAAGGAAGGAGAGACCTGCCGGGGGAGGAAGAGTGTCATGAGCCAGGGCTGGAAGAGGGAGGGAGGGAGGGAGGCAGCACTTTCTCTGCCCATCCTGGGCCGAAGAAGCCATGAATTGGGTGCTCCCGTGCCTGGTCCTGAGCCTCCAGGTTGGAAGTCGCCACAGATGCCCAGCCCTGGACCGCAATGTGGGCCTGGCCTTGGTGAGCAGGAGGCCATAGCCAAGAGGGGGAGAGGCCGACGCCATCAGTGGTGCTGGTGTCATCAGTGATGGGCGGCACTTAGATTACCACCACTGGGCTGAACAGGAGCTGGCAGCAGAAGCCACCCTGGACAACGTGTGATGCGCCTGAGCCAAAAATGGCAGGACATGGCTGTCCGGGGTGGGGTGGGGGGTGGGCTTGGAAGCCTCTAGAAGCCGCCCTCTCGCTCAGCAGGGCGAGGCAGAGGGCCAGAGAGGGTCTTACCTTGTGCACGTTTTTCAGTTTGGGGGGCAGGTTGTCTCGGATCATCTTCATGGCCTTCAGGGGGGGCTCATTGAAATAGGGAGGCTCCCCGTCCACCATCTCTATCACCATCACACCCAGGGACCAGATGTCCACCTGCAACGACAGAAGGGCCACCGGGAGGCATGGCGGTAGCAGGGGAGGGGGGGCTCAGGGCTCCAGCGTGGTTTATTTCCTCTTATAAACTGCGCTGTCCAGGCACAGCGGAGGGGGCTCTATTCTCTCTCAGGCAGCAACCATTCCCTTTTTTCAGTGTGCAGGTTGAGTAACTGAGTTTTTTTTTTTAAAAAAAAGCATTGGTGAGAGAGAAACATGCAAACATGCCTCGTACCCGAAGCCCATTTCATCCCCACACTGCTGAGCCAAGGGCGGGGTTGTGGCCGAGCTCCAGGGAGGTGGGAGTCGGAAGGAGGGCAGCCACCCAGAAACGTTCCACTCATCTCCAGCTTTAGGGTTGGAGAGGTAAGCTCTGCGGTCTCCGGCTCTTTCCAGGTTTTCTGGGAAAAGGCGGCAGAATCTGGGGCTCCCCCCTGCAAATGGGCACCTAAGCCACACCTAGCTTAGCCACTCAGCCCGCTCACAAGCACGCACACACACACACACACACACACAGAGGTTGGCGAAAGCCTCCCGGAGAGGAGGGGGCCTCTGAAGGGCCTTCCCCTTACTCACCTCTGGCCCGTAGGGCAGCCGAGAGATGAGCTCTGGCGCCATCCAGTAGGGGGTCCCCACCAGCGACTTCCGCCTCGGCACCTCCTTGTTCACTTGTGCACAGAATCCAAAGTCGGAGAGTTTGACCTGAAGGGGGGAAGGCAGCCGTGAGGGTCTCTGCAGGGCGGCTGAACGGCTTCTTCCCAGAAAGCCCCCCCCCATCTCCTCAGCTCCGTTTCTTACATACAGAATTTAAAAATAGGGGGGGGGGATCGAAAGAGCCATAATACAGGTAGTCCTCAACTTACAGCCACAATGGAGCCCAGAGTTTTCTGCTGCTAAGGGAGACTTTGTTGTTAAGTGAGCTTTGCCCCAACTGAGCCCCTTTCTTGCCCCAGGGGGTAAGTGAATCCCCGCAGTTGTAAAGGGACTCTGGCTTCCCGCATGGACTTTGCTTCTCAGGAGGTCACCAGAGGGGCTCACCTGACCATCGTCCCGTGACCATGGGGGAAGGCTGCCATGGTTGTAAGTGTGAGAAACAGTCAATGTCACTTTTTTCAGTGCCCTTGTAATTTTGGAAGGTCTCTAAATGGACTTGTCACACCCTTGTTAGAGTCGGACTCCGAGGGAGAGGAGAAACAGCCGACAGGGAGTGGAGGTGTGGCTCCAGAGGTTGTGGAGGAGGCTGGGGAAGGGCAGAGGCCAACTGGGCAGCCAGAGGAAGAACCAGGCCCATCCCCTCTGCATCCTAGGACATTGCAGGAAGGAACGAAGAAGGAAACAACTGGGCTTACGAGAGAGGAAGCGGCCATGATCCCCCTCATTGGTTGCAGCTGCGGAGTATAGTATATAAGAGAGACGGGGAGACTAGCTGTCCTTCCTCCTCAAGATGCGGCTTCAACCTTTTGACCTTGGCAGCTGCTTCTTTGGCTTTATTCTGATTCCTGAGCCTCAAATATTGTAGACACCCCCCCCCCCCCCACCCCCATCGGCTTTCAGTTTCCAGGCATCAGGCTGATCTGTGTCACAGGCCACATAACTTCTATTTCCCCAATGCTGGCAGAAATCCCCTTCTATCTGACTTAGGCTCCCCAGTGGAGAGGAAAGGGGTTTACCTCCTTGGCACTTTTCAGACCTCTGGACTTCAAAGCTGGCTGGGGAATTCTGGGAGTCGACATCCACAAGCCTAAAAGCGGCCAAGGTTGGGGACCAGGGGTGGGATTCTACCAGTTCGCATCTATTCGCTAGAACCGGTTGTTAACACTCTAAGCTGTTTGATTGTTAGAAGAAATGACTGGCCTAATCCTGTAAGGAAGGCAGGAAGGAAACATTCTGGGGTTGCTTACAGAAACTGCCTCTCCGTTAACCCTGATTACATTCTTGGCAGGACTAGACTTCCTGTCTCTGGAACTTCTCTGGAGTTTTTTCCCCTCCTTTGCTGGTACTTTGCTTTGACCATTCAAAGTTACAATGGCACTGAAAAAAGTGACTTATGACCGTTTTTCACGTTTACGACTGTTGCAGCATCCCCACAGTCATGAGAGGCCAGGCGAGGAGATGCGTGCCTCGATGTGAGTGATGTTGAGTTGGCCACGCCTAGCCAATCACATGACCACCAAGCCACGCCCACCACCTAAGCCATGCCCACAGAACAGATTGTTAAAAATTTGAATCCCACCCGTTGGGGACCCCTGTTCTAAAACGTTCTCAAGGACTATCCAAGGACCCCTGAAGTGGTGCAGCAGGCAGTGGCCGGGATTCCCTCCCCAGGATTTGCAGGCCCCTTTAGGGAATTTGGGCTGCCAAGAGGCCATGCGGCTTGGGGAGCAAGGAGGAGGAGGAGGAAGAGGAGGGCCTGGTCCTTTGGGTCTTCTGGCAACTCACCCGCCCGTCATGGGTGAGCAGGATGGAGTCGCTCTTGATGTCCCGGTGGATGACGCCCTGGGTGTGGAGCACGGAAAGGGCCTTCAGCACAGAGAGGCAGACGGCGGCGATCTGCTCTTCGTTCATCCTTCAAGCAAGAAGAAAACAAGGCACTGATCCTGGGGGTTTTTTCCCAGTCTTTATTTTATCCCCAAAGACGTGAAAATACAAAATGCCAAAAATGTTTTTTAAAGACACCAAGGAAAAACACAAAACAAAAAAGACATTTAAAAAGATGCACTAAAACCAGCAGCAGTAACGGCACATATTGTTCCTACTGTTGAATACTGATCAATATATAGGTAGTCCTCAACTTATGACCACAGAAATTAAGCCCAAGGTTTCTGCTGCTAAGTGAGACAGTTGTTAAGTGAGTCTTGCCCCATTTTACGCTCTTTCTTGCCAGTTGCTAAATCACTGCAGTTATTCAATTATCAAGACGGCCATTAAGTGAATCCGGCTTCCCCATTGACTTGTGCTGATGTCGCAAAAGGGAGTCACGTGACCCCCAAGGGACCGCTGCAACCGTCATAAGTATGAGTCAGTCACCAAGAGCCTGGATTTTGATCAGGTGATCATGGGGACGCTGCAAAGGTCATAACTTTGAAAAATTGTCACGAGACCCTTTTTTCAGTGCCGTTGCAACCGTCACTAAAGGAACTGTTGAAAGTTGAGGACTTCCTGTATTAGAAGAGTATCAGCGGGCCCTTATCCTTCGGGTCTGGTTCTTGGCCTGGAAGGAAGGGGCCGATTCTCAGAGTGGCCGCCCTGCAGTGCCTGGTACAATGCGCAGACACGGCCGGCCCCGAGGCGCAGAGTGTCCTGGTGGGGCTCACCTCTGCCAAAGGAGGGGGCAGCCCGCCCCTCTTACCTGGTGTGGGTGACAATGTCGGTCAAAGCGCCCCCCTCCAGGAACTCCATCACGACCCAGAGCTCATCGCCCACCAGGTAGCTGTTGTACATCTCCACCACGTTCTCGTGCTGGTAGTCCCTCATGATCACGACCTGGGGGGGTGGGGGAGAAAGGCATCACATTCTGGGGGGAGGGGGGATGCGGTGCCTCAAATGAGAGGCTGCTGACCTGCCCAGGTGAGACGTGTGACCTAAACACCTCGAGTGGGCACTCTATGCCCTGCAGGGGTAGAGAAAGAGGGCCGAGGAGATATCCGTAGACCCCTCCCATCCTGGACATAAACTGTTTCAACTCCTCCCCTCAGGACGCTGCCATGGAGCAACGCAGGCCCAAACAACTGGGCTCAGGGACGCTTTTGTCCCTCTGCTGAACAGCTAAGCCTCCCGGTGCTGCCTTAACTCTAAGGAGATTTACCCTCGTAGTATGGCTGTAGTGTTATTACTACCCTTTGCATCTTCTCTCCTCCCCCCTCTTACCAGTCTCATGATGATGAGGATCATCATCTTGCGTTGCTTGTACACTCAGAGCTTCTGCACCTTGTGTGTCTAACCACACGTGGCCAAATCAAGGATTTCATCCAACGGAAACCACCTCTCTGGAGGTTCTCTGTCATCCAGGCCGTGGTTGCCTCAAAAGGCGTTTTTTCAAAAAGCACCTTTGTTTTTTTTCTTTGAAGACCTTTCACTTCCCCTCCAAGAAGCTTCTTCCCCTCTGATGGAATTTCCACCATCTTGGGCATAACGGTTCCCCCCACCGTTCAATCAGAACTGAAGAAGCTTCTTGGAGGGGAAGCGAAAGCAAAAGCGCCTTTGGGTCAATCCAACCCACCTCGTTGAAGAGCAGCTCCCGCCTCTGCTGCTTGCGCAGGTCCATCTTCTTGACCGCTACTAGCTTGCCGGAGCTCTTGACGGTGGCGATGCAGACGACGCCCGTGGAGCCCTCGCCGATCTTGATGAAGTTGTCCAGGTAGGTCCGGGGGTCTCCGGGCTCAACCACCATCTGCAGGGCCGCTCGGAACTGTTCGTGGGAGACCCGCTGGGGCTCCCGCTGGGGGGAGCAGGGCTGCTGGGGGGCCGGAGGAGTCGGGGCCGGAGGCTGCTGGGGAGGGGGCTGCGGAGGCTGGGGGGCCGGTGCGGAGGGCACGTGGCTCAGGTGGGGCTCTGAAGCATGCTGGGAGAGCCCCAGAGGGGAGGGCTCCAGGTTCCGGGATCTGGCCGGGCCTGAAGGGGAGGCCCTGGAGGGGCCGCTGTTCCGACTCGTGGGGCCGTTGGAGGCGGCTGTTGGGGCTTTCCCGGCCCGATGCTCGGCCTAGAAAGAGAAGGGAGAGCCATCATGACCGAGAGCTTGGAGAAAAGCAGAGCCCTCGTTGGGCAGGGGGAAGGGCCCGCCTGGCAGCCAGAGGGGATCCCGCAGGTTTTCCCCAACACTCCAGGAAGCAAAACACCCGGAGCCTGCGGGCCTTTTCCTCCCCACGCAGGAGGAACCCCTCCAAGTCGGTTCTTTTGCTCCTGCTCATTTGCAAAGCACAGGGGCCGTCTCTGGGCAGGGGGGAAAGCAGGGGTCCCAGCCATGGCAACTTTACGACTTGTGGACTTTGGGGCTTTGCTGGCTGGGGAATTCTGGGAGTTGAAGCCCACCAGTCGTAAAGCTGCCACGGTTGGGGACCCCTCCTATAGAGGGCCGTGTGCGTCTTCCCTCCTTAGGGCCATAAAGAGGTTTGCGGGTAGCCCAGTTCTGTGCTGCTTACTCTCCCACCCCCCTTATCCTTTCCTCGGAGTCAGGCAGTCTCCTAAAGAGCCCATCCTTTTCCCCGCAGGTGTCAAGGAGTGGACTTGGGGAGTCCATTCAGGTAAGCTGAGGGTTGGGCCCTTCCAAAGGAGGAGGTGCAGCAAGGGCTGAATTGGGGCCCTGTGCTCATCTCTCTCCGCTTCCTGCCGGAGGAGTCCCCCTGAGACAGCCAGGTCAGCGAGAGAGAGAGTCACGGAGCATGGCTTCCTCGGGGATCAGCAGGAAAGGCTGCAACCGGGGCAGCTACATGAGTTGCATGGAAACTGAGTTTTACGTCTGATTTCTGGTCCTGTAGTAAGAGAGGGTAGAGGAAAGAGTTGGGTGGCAGAGGCAGAAGGCAAAGCAGTTGGATGGGTTCCACAATAACACGACAGGTCATTGCACAGCTGCAGAGTTTCTATGAAGACGGACAGAGAAGCTGCTACCCAGGAGAAGAAAGTGCCAGCAGACGGTGGGTTACTCGCATGAAGAGGAGAGGAGACCAAGCAGATGGCAGGCGACAAGGTGAACGACACAGGAGGGACTCCAGTTAGTGGAAGCAAGGGAGGCAGGAGCGCTTCCAGGAAAGGCAGGAAGGAAAGAAGGAAGGAAGGAAGGAAGGAAGGAAGGAAGGAAGGAAGGAAGGAAGGAAGGAAGGAAGGAAGGAAGGAAGGAAGGAAGGAAGGAAGGAAGGAAGGAAGGAAGGAAGGAAGGAAGGAAGCCACCGGCTGCAGTCGATGGGGGGCCAGAAGGCGAGGGAGAACTGTGGAGCAGAGGAAGGTGAGAAGAGAACCCAGGAGAGGTGCAGAACAGAGCATGAAGGAGGAGCGGGCTCTGCTCTGGTCAGCAGGGTGGTCCGACTGATGCACAGAAGGCGCTTGGAGCTCACCGCCTGGTCAACCAGCTAGGCTACGCTGAGGTGGTGGCTTAAAGGAGGTGAAAGGCGGCCTTTCTCAGGGCGGACGAGCTCAGACGTCACGAGAATGGCATCTGCAGTGGACGGATCCAGGCTGGACAGACGCACAAGGGCCCCAAGCTGTGAGACGCCCAGGGAAGTTTTACCTGAGTGCCACGGACAAGGTCGGTGTCTGCGCGTGGGTAGGTGTTAAAAGGCCGTCCCGTCTGCTGCGCGGTCTTCATCACCCCCTCCGAGACGGGGATATTCGGGGTCCGGATATTGGGGCCAGAGAGGGGCCGCTTTTCCCGGGGGGACTGCGGGCTGGGCTGGCCAGTGTAGGTGGACCTGGGTCTCTTGTCGGGCCCCTCCGTCCGCTCCCTCTTGACCACGCGCTCGGCGGGGGGCTCCCTCTTCCTGTCCCGCTCTGGCGCTCGGTGACCGTGCTCCGGCAAGGGCTTCGGGTGCTCTGGAGGCCGGGGGTGGCCGGACTGCTGGGGAGGCTTGTGGGGAGGCTCGTGTCCACGGGAGGGTGGCGCGGCAGTCCTGTCGTCCCAGCCCCTTTCCCCACCGTTCTTGGGCCCGTGGCGGTTCCGCTCCTTGGGGTCTCTGCTCTTGCTGCCCCCGCCGTCCTCCTCCGTGTGGGGAGGGTGGTGGTGGTGGTGGCGGGGCCTGCCCAGCGCCTCCCCCAGGCCGTTCTCCTGGTAAAAGTGGTCGTGCCGGGCCGGGAAGGGAGGGCTGTCCCTGCGCAGCGAGTTGGAGCGCGACACCGACATGTTCTCAAACTCATCGAGCAGCCAGGCCAGGGAACCGTCCTTGGCAGCTTTGTTTCCACGCACGATGGTCTTACGCGCATGGAAGGGCACATGGAGCAGGCGGGGGGGGGGGGGAAGGGGGGGGAGAAGACACACAAACAGAAAAGAAAATAAGGTAAGCAACATAAAAAAAATAATGAGCTTGATGGATGCTTGATGACGGCCCGAGACCATTTCAGCTTTGGCAGAAGAAGCACACGGCAGCAGCAGGCATGGCGGGAGACCACAGGAGGGGGGGCAACGGGAGCGCCACCGAGCTCTTCTCCCGCTTTCGCCATCCACACGGAAAACAGAGGAGTGCTGATAATGATGAATGCCAGGAATGCTGGATTTGGGAGGCAATGACTGAAAGGCGGCCCCCCCAACCAGCTCAGCCAGGCGCTCCCCGGTTTTCAGCCAGCCAAAACCAAGTTGCTCTGACAACTGTAAGTGGGGAAGGTCGTCTTTGTCCTCCCAGCTCTGCAGCCAAGTCTTTGGACGACCCCAGCAGCCAGTGGGATGCTGCTGGACTGAGGCAGACCAGCCTCTGCAGCCTCTGAGGCGTTTCAGGCCAGCCCTTTCCGCCTGCCCCTCCCTCTCAGATGGGCCCTCAAATGCTTCCCTAAGCAAATCATTACAGACCCCCAGGCCCCAGCTGGCGAGAAAGCTGGCCCTCCCTCATCTCATCCCCAAGGAGTTAGTTTGTTCTCTAAACTGGGTCACTTGAAGACTCCTGGACCAGCTCCCAGAATTCCTCAGCCGGCACAGCTGGGAGTGGAGGTCCTCGAGTCTCCCAGTTTGGAGACCCCCAACTCCAGCAGGGCGGAGGTGGCTGCTCCTCCCAGAAAGAGGGGCCAGGGGAAGCACCCGAAGGTTTGCAGAAATAAACAGGAGAAGTGCTGCTGCCTCGCGACCCCTCCCTCTTCAGCATGTGTGGGCTGAATGAGTCCCCAACGGTCAAGAGCTGCTCCGGAGCCCAGCCCACGCATTGCAAAGCTCCACAATGGAGCCTTCCACGGGCCAGAAGTCTCGTGTCCAGTGCAGTCCCCCCCCCCCCCAAGGCAGCTGGAAAGAGCAGGCCAAGGCTTCCCAGAGGCCAGCTGTGGCCACAAGTGGAGGTGAACCCCTGCCCAGCAGGAAAAGGAAACAGCTGGCCAGCCTTGGCTGAACGATGCCCAAATCCTGGATAGGGAAACAGGGAATCCTTGACTCACAACCACAACTGAGCCCCAAATTTCTACTATTAAGTGAGATGGCTAAGTGAGGCTTGCCCCATTTTACGACCAGTCTTGACGTAGTTGTTCAGTGAATCACTGCAGTTGTTAAGCTACCAACACAGCCGCTAAGTGAATCCGGCTTCCCCACGGACCTTGCTGGTCAGAAGGTCGCAAAAGAGGATCACGTGACCCCAGGACACGGCAACCATCATAAATATGAGTCAGTCGCTAAGCGCCTGAATCTTGATCCCCTGACCACGGGGATGCTCAGTGAAAAGTGGTTGTAAGTCCCTTTTCTCAGTGCTGTTGTAACTTTGAACAGTCCCTAAGTGACCGGTTGTAAGCCGAGGACTGCCTGTGGTCCTAACCAGAGCTTGGGCGAACTGCCCCGACCAACACAGCACGGGGGCAAGTGGGCCGGTCCAGGCTTGGGAGAGCTGTGGGTCAAGGCTGTCCCCCCGTCCCTGGCCCACTCCAGAGGGGCATCGATCCCACAGGGAGCCATGCAGGGCCATCCCCGGATCTGGACCTGGCGCTTCTCCCGGCCACGAAAGGAGACTCTGAAGGACCCTCTTCCCTGGCTGGGACCAGAAGGAAGGCCCACTTAACCACGGAGAGCAGACAGGGGAAGGGGGGCACCCACCACAGCCACAGCGGAAACGGCCTGGGGACCCCTGGAGAGGTGTGGCTCCGAGTGACTTTCCGAAGCGTCTCCTCACAAGCCGGCTGTGTGTGGCAGGCCTGCCAAGATCTCCCCCCCCAGCCCACCCGGAGGCCTCTCCCCACCGCAGCAACCTCGCCCTCCCGGACATTTCAGTCGGCCTCCAAGAGAAAGAGCCCAACCCTGCAAGACGCTGCAGAGAACAGCGGGGAGCCGCCTTGAGTTCTCTGACAGACCGTTTCCCCAGTCTCTGGTCCTCTGCCAGGCTCCCTGCCAGGGAACTGTGCAGCCCCCCCCCCCATGCTGGATGGGGTTGAGAGGTAGGAGGGGTCGGGGTCTTCTGACCGGGGGTGGGGGGGCAGAGTCCTCCTCCACCTGCAAAGGCCTTTAGGGCTCAGGGGTTTCCTGCCACCGCAGCCTTCCTTGGGGGGCGGAGGAAACGCTGCACGGGGAGGCTGTGTGGCAGAACCGGGACAGCCGCTCTTGGCCGACTTTTTGGCCCCCAGCCGAGTCACTCTCTGCTCCCATGGAAGGAACAACCTAGCCCAGAAGCCATTCCCCCTGCTCTCAGGGGCTGGGCTGGCCACCCTTCCACGCCGGGGCTGGGGCACCACGAGCCCCTGCCAGGTGGAGGCCAGGGGCTTGGCAAGACCAATCCTTGGCCCTGGCTTCCCCTCTGCAGAGGCCATCTATAGCCAGGCACCATGCGCGGCTTCCTTTCCAGCCCAGCACCAGGTGGGCATGGCCGCCTGACCTCCTTCAGGTTGGAAGGTGGGAACAATGTGGCCTGTTTCCAAAATACACTATGCATGTCTTTCACTCAAGCCTGCAACTGAGATCTGTTTGTCTCCCCAAAATAATAAATTTACTCTTGTTTGGGCCCCAAAGCTGGCTGGAACCTGGAAGCTGATAAACCTGCTGCTCACAGGTGCACCCAGCCCCCCAAATTATTCAGACAGATCCTCGGACTAATGACATCCACCCTCTGCCAGGCCTTGCCAAGCTCCTTACGTTCAAGGAAGCCTATCCACGTGGCAAAGAGGAGAACAGAGAGATGGGTACAGGGGGTCCTTGACTTAGAACCCTTCATGAGCTAAGCCCCATGACCCCTCTGAAAAGCCACTGCCTGGGTCTCCAGGGCTAACTCAAGGGTGGGTACCCTGGCTTGACTGCTGTGCCAAGATCCAGATCTTGGCAACTGGGCATGCCTCGCGTTTCCAACGTCAGAGCTGCAGATCCTGGAGAAGTGGACATTTGCTGCATGACAGACCATCTCTTACTGCTTGTGAAAACTGAACTCGCAACCCCGGGAACCTGCCTGAAACCAAGTGGCAGTTCAGGAACAGACAAAGCTTCCTTTATACTTTCTCAGGCCTCACATTACACGCCAAGAACTCAAGCTCTGCGACTCTGGTTCCTTCCTTCGGGTCTAAGCTTCACACGAGACCGAGAGCCTGAGCAGAGTTAATTAAGTCTCAGCCTGCAACAGGTTGCATACGCTGAGGGTCTCTGGATATTCTCAGCCACCCAAGTGATGGTTGTCCCAAAGGTGCACAACTGGACTTTCTGTGCTTTTTTTTTTCTCTTGGTTTCACTTCTCATCCAAGAAGCTTCTTCCGTTTTGGCTGAGCCCCTCCAGCCAGCCAGAACTGAGGAAGCCTCTCGGATGAGAAGCGAAACCAAGAGGAAACCGCCCCCCCCCCACACCCACACCGAAAGTCCAGTTGCCTCTCGAGAAAGCGCCCTTGGGACATCGCATAAGCTTCTCTAAAACCCAACTTCTCTCCTCTAAGCACCGGCCTTCCACCTCCGCCGCACGGGGCCATGGGCGAGCCCAATGCAGGTGCCACCAACCTTCTGAGAGCCGGGCTGGACGGCCGTAATGTACACGGGGTCCACCAGTGGCTTTGGCCGCTTGGCCGACTCCTCGATGATGCCCTGCCATTGCCTGGGCAGCCCCGTGAACTTCTGCTCCTGCTGGTCGTAGCCCGTGTGGACCCGGTGTTCAAAGTTGGAGGGGGCCGAGATCTCAATGCGTTTCTTCTTTTTGGTGAACATGGTGATGCTGGCTAGCAGACCTACAGGAAGAAAGAGGGAGAGGGAAAAAAAAGATGTCAATGGAGTAAATCTTCTTGTGAATCAGCAGCTCCAGAGCCTAGCGTGGAAAAGCCCCCCACCTGCACGCTGTGTTCCCACAAGGAGGCACCCCCCCCCAAAAGGTTTGCGGCCTCATAGCGAGTGTGTGAGCAGCCTGTGAGAGCAATGCTCCCTCCCTGCCAGAGGCCCAGGGCCCCAGTCTGCGGGGCGGACAAGGTGGACATACAGACTGCAGAGGATTCAGGTATAGGATCGATGGGAGGCAAATTCAAACCTCCAAAGGCGCAGCTTCCCTCGTCCGGCCTGAGGGGTTCTCCAAAACATGCAGATTTCACCCTCAGCCTTTCCAGCTTCCTCTGGGTGGCTGGACTGAACTGGGAAGGGATAACTGGAGAAGCTCAGATCAGGGAAGGCTGGCTTAAAAGAGGGAAGGCGAAGAAGAAGGGCTCCCATTTGGTGCTGCTGTGCTTCTTGGAAACATCCCTTGCCTGGAGGGGCTTCGGCTGCCGAACCTTTATGACCCCGTTTTCCCAGCTCAGCCAGAGAAAATCACCCCCTCCCCCCCCCAATTCTCAGAGCACCTGAATTTTCCTCCCCCTCTGCCCCTCAGCTCTCCCCACACCTGGTCTTCTGGCCCTCCCATTCTGCCTCATCTACCCTGCCTGCTCCCTGGAGAAACTGCTTCCATGTGAATGGGGGGGGGGGGTCTAGTGGCTTCCTTCTCTCAGGGAGCCTTGAGTTGATCTCCTCCAAATCCCAGCCCTGGCGATCCCAAAGGCATCCCTGGGATCAGCTGCAGCCCAGAGACTCGGCACTCTGCCGCATGTCTCACCAATCCGGTTGGACCGGTCCTTTCGTCAGCATCCCCGCCCCGTTCCGTTTGCCCAACTGGGCCCGCAGCTCCCTTGACCAAGACAGGGAAGGCGGACAAGCCAAGCCAGGCAGCGGTTCAGAGAAGAGCAGCAGTGAATCATGTCGCCGTTGTTGTCAGGGCGGAGAAAGATTATGCGCAGATTTAGACAATTAGGTTTCTCAGGAAGCGTAAAATTAGCATTAGAAAAAAACCCGGACAGCAAAAAACGTGGCTCCAAAGAGGCCTGTTCATACCAGGAAATGGTACAGAAGGAAGAAGCGAGAGCGAGACATTGAGGAGCGCAAAAATATTCCCATTTTGGCACTTCTATCCAGTGTGATCTCCTAAACTGCTTTGGCCAACATATACGAGTGGAAGGGAAACCCAGAGGGATCTACTCCCACTGCTAATCGAAGAGGCGGTCAGGCATGAGATTACCTTGGTGGGTCTCTCTTCCTTTCCAACCTGCTCTGCAGCCAAGCAGCTCTGGAGCCTGGCTCTTAATCTGACCAATCAAATGCCCACCACGGAGACTCAGGTGCTCAACAAGAGGTTACAGGTGTGTCACATAACACAAACATGCCTGCCTTCCTCAAGAGACATCTCCACCAGGCCTAGAGGGCCACAAGCGAAGACCCTCCCCTTAAAAGGGGCCTGGCCATTTCTTTGGCTGCAGAGAGCAAACCTGGACGCCCCAGCTCCCCCCTGCCCCCCCCAGGCGGGTTGGGATCACAGCCTATATCCTATGCTGGCTGGGCAATTCTGGCAGTTGAAGTCCGCAGGTAGTAAAGGGGCCACAGCTGACCACCCTGGTCATGCCCAAGTAGTCTGTATAGTGGAGTCAGAACAGAATAACAGAGTTGGAAGGCCCCTTGGAGGTCTTCTAGTCCAACCCCTTGCTCAAGCAGGAGACCCTCTAGCCTTTCAGACAAATGGTTGTCCAGTATCTTCTTATCCTGAATTATGAGTGTGCAAACCAAACGGACTTTAACTAAACCAGCCTGCTAAGGACCTTCACAGCTCTGTTAAGGGGAGTCCTGTTCCTACACTGCCCACCCTTAAAGGAAATTGGGGGGGGTTACCAATGATCCTCTCCCAGTCTTTATAATGCTCCATCAGGGCTTTGATTTCGGGTGGGTCTTCTCCAATTTCTCAGCCCAAAGGTGGAAGGTCACCCCAGCACAAAAAGCTTCAACTCTTGACCTTCCTGGGAGATCAGTTTCCCAGCACAATTCAAGCAAAACACCAGGAAGTTTTCACTGGGTCTGGTGGGCTGCACCGGTTGACTTTTTCACTTCCAACTGCAACCTAAAAGACTGACTTTCATGCACAGATAGAAATCAATTTATTTTATCACAACGGTGTGTGAAAAAGAGGAAGTTTTCTTTGGGAACAAACTTGAAGTGTGGGGCGCCTCAAACTACCGCAGCAGATTTGGGCTCTCTCCCAGAGCTCAGCTTAAGTGCAAAAGAAGAGGAAAAGCCCCCCAATGCAACGCAGAACCTGGCACTTTCATGCGCCCAAATCCCTTCCACCATTTCCCAAGGATGGAGCAGTCATAAAAATCCAAAAGTCGGAATTGCGGAATCGAATCAAACCGCTTCAGCTGGAAAGTGCTGGAACTAAATTTCACTTCCAAGGAAGAGAGGCTGGGCATCCTGCTCTATTGCAATTACTTGCTGAGCAGGCCAGGCTGAGAAGCGCACTGCTCTTCCTCCTGGAGAACAGGGAATGGTACTGGGAGTAGGTTGAGGTGGGAAAGGTGGCCACCCCGTAAGAGCCAGGCTTGCCGGTAGAGCCAGCAGCCTCAGGGAGCGCCTTCCTTCCCCTTCCTCCTGGAGGCCTAAGTGGGATCAGGGGCACCCAATTCCAGAAACAGATCCAGAAGGTTCTCGCGCAGGCCTTTGGTCTGAGTCCGCTTCTGGCTCGTGTGAATTCTTTCTGGCTGTTCTCTAGTTGTTGCTTTTGCCCTCTTTGTTTATATGGTCCTGTGCGTTTTTCTCCTGAAATGCTCAGTGTCTCTGAGACCTGGGCAGTGGAAAGAAGAGTTTAAAAAGTTGTGCTTTAAAGGTCAGTTCTCCAGAAGGGGAGAAGCTCCTTAGACCAGAAGCGAAATGTCTTCAAGGGAAAAGCACCTTTGGGACAACCGTGAGCTGGACGGCTGAGAATCTCCACAGGCAGCTCACTGGATGCTCTGTCTGGCGCAGGCCTGGGGGCCTCCCGGCTCCCGCTCCTCCTAAGAAAGAGCTGCCTAGGGTGGGCATGCAAGGCTCAGCCTTCTTCATCCAGTGGCTCCGCCCCGAATGTGCAGGAAGCCCTTGGGCTGCTCGCTGCTCGCTCAGAGGGCCGAGAGAGGAGGCTTAGTGCAGCATTAAGCGAACCTTGTGCCTGGCTGAGCAAATTCTCCAGGCCTGTTATTATGCCGATTCTGCAGCTGGCCCAAAGCTTAAGAACGACATTCAGGATGATCTGCCAACTTCCCAGCCTGCTTTCTTCTCAGCTGAAGTGCCACTTGATTAAAAGCTTGAAGGATTTCATTAGCAGGCCCATCACTTCGGGTGCCCTGGTCCTCTTGCTCTGTGGCTCCAATGGCCTCAGGAGGCAGACCCAGATGTCCTCCCGGCCTGATCTCCATCACCAGCCGCCTTTGGGAAATAACCAGAGCAGGATCATGAGCGTGTCACCTGTCGGAAGAGACAGGCCATTGAGAGGTCTTCGGTGTTTGGACTCTGCCCATAAACTCTCCAGGCAGCCCGAGAAGCACCGACCTTTTCACTACAGGAGGGAGGAGGGGATGTTGGAAGCGGAGCAAGAAAACAGAAGGTTGTCCCCAGATTCTGGCTTTTTTTTGGCCAAACCCTTTTATACAGGAATGAAAAGACCAGTGTTCCTGATCTGTGGTAGATTCCCCACGGAGGAACCCAGGAGCAAGTCCAGCCCCACCAGATCACCGAAGCCCACGTTCTTCGGTTGCTGATCTGTATGGCAGAAGCAGCAGCAAACACTCCTGACATGCTCAACTCTGCAGGCCTGATCCCCATAAATGAAAAGGCTGATCAACAGTGAAGATGTGTGCATAACTCCAGTGAATGAACATTCCCCAGCATCCGAAGCAAAGCCAGACTCCACATCTGGAAAACAGGATGCACATTAAGACTCCAAGGGGCCAAAAGATTTACTTCGCACAATGGCATCTGCTCTTATCGGACACCGAGAGAAGGAGCTTTTGCAAGCTTCTCAAATGTCTGAAACGAAACCTCATGAAGGGGCCTCAAATGCTGCCCCATTCAAAGCTCAGTGGACTCTGATGCATCAGCTGTCTGGCAAGCACTTTTATTGCCTTCCTAGATTTATAGATCACCCATCTCCCTACCCAAAGCGACTCTGGGCGGCTTCTAGGATGAAGAACATCCGGAAGTAGACAAGCTTTATCCACAGCCCTTCCTTTGTGCTAGCAATGGACCATTTATCTAGTCAAATGAAAAATGACCAGCTGCCCACGATCATGGCATGGCCCTGGGGCTTCCTGCATTGCTCAATGGAGGCGACAGAAAGCTTTCCAATGAACCTCCTGTGGTTCGGCTCTGTGCTGGTCCAGAGAGGCTCCCTCAAAATGGATGGGGATCCAAGAAGTTTGCAAGTTGGGGCTGTTTTCCAGATAGCCCCAACTTGATCCCCAAGGGCTGAGCTTGCATTTCTCGGGAGCCCTGTTTGCCTTCTGTGCTCTTCCGCCTTTTCCACGCCCTTCCCATCACCCAAGACGCGCTTGCCAGACGGGGAAACAAAAGCCACGTCTCCAGGACTCGTAGGAACTCAGCTGGAGAGCCACTGCACAGACAACCCTGCAGCAAAACCATCTCCAGACTCATGTCTGCTTTTTTCTCCAAAGTGTGACAGAAAGTTGATCCATGAGTGGATTCAGACAACAAGGCACACAAACACAAAAGTTGTGCAGGGACAAAGGAGTCCCACCCGCCCCTTTTGGGCTCAA
Source organism: Bungarus multicinctus (assembly GCA_023653725.1). NCBI lineage: Eukaryota > Metazoa > Chordata > Lepidosauria > Squamata > Elapidae > Bungarus > Bungarus multicinctus. Next base: position 745,606 of record CM042835.1, on the reverse strand, counting down.
GGGAACTGCCCAAAGCCCCTTCGGCACAAGCACAGAAGCCAATCTGCAGAGAGATCCATTGCCCAGAAGACCTTCTCCAGGCAGGTCACGGCGGCGCTTGCTTGCGGCTCTGAAAGCAACCCCTGCCCCAATAAACCCTAACCCCCTTTTTTTTCTGGCTGTAATAACAATGGAAATGAGGAAGAAGGTGCCCTCCTCCTTCAAGGGATCCTTCAGGCCTCCTCACACTCAATGCTCCAGAAAGATGCAAAGGCAGACTTACACGCACACTCGTCCTCAGGAGACTTCATTGTGGCCCCGTGTCCACAGGCTATGGCAGCTAAAAGGAAGCACCTCAGCCCATCCCCTCCTCTTTATGGCTTTTTGGCCCATCCTCTCTTTAATTAAACGCTCCCTCCTTCCGCCCCAGTCCATTGGCTGGGGAAGTTCTCCACACTTCTGGCTCTGAAGCACAAGCGCTTTCCCGGTTACTCCCAGAGGACCAAACACTCCCAACTTCAGAATGTGTTTGCTCTGATGACCAACTTTTCCAGACTGAGTTTCAACCACCAAGAATGCAACGGCAGCCCTCCTTCCAGATGGGTGTTCTGCAGAGATGGGTGTGTGTGTATCCACACATCCATTGCCTCCTCTCTCTCAGACATCCATGCAGCCTACCGGTGCAAAGGGATTTTGCCTTCCTGGCGTGGCCGTCGTGGCCCACTGAGTAGTTAATACTCAGAGTTAATGTTGCATCTAAACTTTACCCCACAAAACACAACGCTCTTTACTGCAAAAAGCACAACAGTAAAATATGCACACAAGCCTTGTTGGCAAATCTTATAATAACCCACAAAGTGTTTGAGCATCATTGCACAACAGGGAGATAAAATGCTTCCCCCTCCCCCTTGGGATGGCAGTGGCTGAATCGTCTCTACTAATTTATTCATTCACCCATCATATTTACATGGCTGTCGAATGATGCTGGCAATCAAGTGACTCTGGTGGTTTTATTACAAATTCTCCTATCCTCTTTATAATGGAGGAAGAATGAAGAGTGGCAGAGCAATGGCGATCTTGCTGGCCACTGTTATTAACCCTGGCATGCCGCAAAGCTTCTTAGATGATATGTGCACTCACAGCAAAATAGCAAGCAGTACTTGATCACAAAAGTGTTAAGCTGCTGTGTATATAGGCCAGACTTCCTTTGCGTTCAGATCGATTCCTGGTGACTTTTCAGAAATAACAGGAGAACGGAGTTGGAAGGGACCTTGGAGGTCTTCTAGTCCAACCCCATCTGCTCAAGCAAGAGACCCTCTACCATTCCAGACAGGTGGCTGTCCAGTCTCTTCTTAAAGACCTCCAGTGATGGAGCAGCCACAACGTCTGAAGGCCAGTTGTCTTGCTGATTAATTGTTCTCACAATCAAGAAATTTCTTTTCAGTCCAAGGTTGCTTCTCTCCTTGAAAAGCAAAAGAGAGAGAGAGAGAGGAAGAAGAGAAAGAGGAAGAAGAGGAAGAAGAAAGAAGCGGAAAGAAGCAGCCTGGTGGCAGGTCAGGCTTGTGGGGCGAGTGGGGCAAGTTCCCCCCCCTGCCCTTTTCTCCCCTCCCCTCAGTACCTCGTGTTGTTCGCAGTGCAAGTGACGCAAGCCTTGTGTTCCCACGTGGCATGTGGGCGGCGCAGCCTTGTGTTACCACGAAGCCTGGATTGATTTGGGGGGGTACTTTGGGGATGACATTTCTCTGTGGACCACCAAAATTTTCTCGTGGACCACCAGTGGTCCCTGGCCCACTGATTGGCAGGCGACCACTGCTCTGGAGGGTAGGTGGAACCCCTTCTTTGTGGTAGCGCCTCAAATACTGTAACACTGGGATCACATTCTCTGCTAGTCCTTCTTTTCATTAAACTTTTCATTAGAGACCATGCATGCACCACAAAGTTCTACCCAGCTTGTCACAGCTCACACACCTGATCACACACTCCTTGACCAGTGTGTATGTAGTTTTACACCCAATATGGGAGAGTTTACCACCATTTGCCTGCCTTGCCTGTGGCAAGGGTGGGCTTTAGTGATCTAAAAAGACCTCAGGGACCAGTCCTGGAAGATGTACTGTTGCCCTCTAGAAGCGGAACAAAATACGCTTGGAAAATTGTGACTCTGGGGCCGAAAAGCAAACTATCCAACATTATAGTGTCAGAGGCTGGACTGGAGACTTTGCTGATTTCCTGGCTGTGACAAACGGAGCAAAAAATTGTATCTGTAATCTAGACGTGTGTTCATAATATTTAGGCTTCCTACTTCGTGTTTTGTATCTTTACCTTTTTTTATTGAAATGTGATGTGAATGTTCCATAGTCCTCATCTGTGACCTTACTTGTTTTCTTATGGACTGAAGTATCTAGAGGCCACTCTGTATCTGCTGATCTCTTAGCAGGATGCAATCAAGGAAGCGAAAGAGTCAGGCAAGCAATAAAAGTGATCCAGATCCAACCTCAGAAGGGAGCTGTTGTGACCAAGCCCCAGATTCTCACTTCAAAGGATGCCAATTAGGGTCAGCCTTGCCTCCCAGGCTTGGAAGGCATAGCAAAGGGAGTGCTGCTCTGAGTAAGGGGACCTAGAGTGAAGCCCTCTGAGCAGACCTCAATCTCTGAAAACAGTTGCCTTAATTTTGGAATAATGCAGAGCAGGCCGTGGCCTTCGTACTTCAGTATGCCAATACTGAGTTCCTAAATCAAAAGACAACATTCTACCCATTGGCTGCCTGGGTGTCAGGAATCAATTCATTTAAAATATGAATTTATTTGGCTGAATTATTTGCCAAAAAAGTGTTACTTTCTGGCATAAATCAGGGGTCTCCAACCTTGGCAATTTTAGGAGCTATGGACTTCAACTTCCAGAATGCCCTAGCTGTGCTGGCTGGAGAATTCTGGGAATTGAAGTCCACAAGTCTAAACATTGGACGCTCTTGCCATAAACCTTTTGTTTTTTTTATTACGCCTTTATTATTTCAATAGATTACTCAAGGCTGCAAACATACTTCTTTGTCCTCCTATTTTCCTCCAGCAACCCCATCTCTGTGAGGGAGATGGGCAGTTCTTCAATATGTCAAATAAATAAATAAAACCCTGTGAAGTGGGTTGGACTGAGAGAGGAGGACTGGCCCGAAGTCACTAGCTGGCTTTAATGCCTGAGGCAGGACTACAACTCCCAGCCCTCTGATTTCTAGCTGGTGCCTTCACCACGGGACCAAAACCTCACCTTGTGTACCTGCAGTGAAGAAAGAACCCTCTTTCCACCCCTCTCCTCCCAGCAACGCAAAAAAGCAGGGACAAGATCAAATAAAAGTCCACAATCCTGAGGAGGTCTGGAAAGACCACCCTAAGACTTGGAACTAATTAAAGCAGTGGGATCTGTTTTCTGTCTTGTCCCTAATTGTGGGGAGAAGCAGATATTTAATCCCCATAGACTAGAAAAGTGCAGCTCCTGACAGATTCCCTTCTGTTCTGGGATGTCCCAGATCTCCCCACCAGAAAGCAAGACAAGAAACAATGGGCGGAAACTAATCAAGGCGAGAAGCAACCTAGAACTAAGGAGAAACTTCCTGACAGTGAGATCAACCAACCAGTGGAACCTCCAGAAGTTGTGGCTGCTCCATCACTGGACGTTTTCAAGAAGAGACCGGACAGCCACCTGTCTGGAGTGGTATAGGATCTCCTGCTTGAGCAGAAGACCTCAAAGGTCCCTTCCAGCTCTATTCTATTCTGAAATATTCTGGGACTTGAAGGACTTTCTTTAAGCAGGCGCAGAGGCCTTTTTAAACTAGAGCCAACCTCTTGCAAAGCCTATTTGTCTGCTAACTGCCCTTCCCACCCTGGCTGGTAGCAGCCAGCAGCCTTTCCCCAGGCCAAACTCCCCTTATCAGCCTGCCTTGTTTGATTAGTCAGCCATAACCAACACTTTTTCACAAGCTTGGATAAACACGAAAGCTGAGCACGCCCACAGCGACCAAGTGTACACCCAGCAGTTAAGATCTTGCCACTGGCTGGAAGTATAACCAGATAAGTATAACCTTACCAGGGGAAAAAAACACCAAAATGGAATGAGCCAGAAGACTGACAAAACATGTTTGTACCAAGAGCCAGAGAGAGAGGGTGTGTGTGTGTGTAAGAAGTTGGAACTCTTGCCTATCAGAATGGGGAAAGCATTAAAGCAAAGTCAAGAGACATGGTGCATGAAAAGAAACCGCACAAATTCCAATGCCAGCCCTGCAGTGTTTAGCAAAGGGTCTTCTTTGCTCCAGAGCAGAGCTCTCCAAACTTGGTAACTTTTAAGACTTGTGGAGTTCAATTCCCAGAATTCCCCAGCCAATGGATGCGGATGTTGGCTGGAGAATTCTGGGAGCTGAAGTCCTTCAAGTTGCCATGTTTGGAGAGCCCTGCTCTGCAGGAGCCAGGTAGGACTACAGCGATGTTGGGAGCAGAAATGGAAGAGCTTGACTGACCCTCCATACACGCTCCCCTATGCAGAAGCCCTGCAACATTCAAGAGACCCCCCCACCCTTTCATCCCTCAGGAGACCTGGCTCTAGCCAAAATGCCCGTCCTGCTGACCCAGCCTCAATTAATCCGACTGATCTTCCTCCAAACCGCTCTCTCCTCTCTGCTCAGGCACAGAATCCGCACGTGGAGCTGACCTTGCCCAGAAGCAGAGCATGCTGGGTCCTCCAGACAACATTCAAGGGTCTCTCGAAGCAATAAAAAGCCAGGAGCTTCTCTGAATGGAAATTCCATCTGGGGCCTCCCTGGGGCAGTGCCCTATGTGCTCTGCTGTCTTGCAAGGGGAGGGGGGAGGGGAGGGGAGAAGGCAAGGGAAGATTCATCCCTTGCTAGGCAGGAAACAAACCTGCAAATTAAACATAAATAGCTGGGGCACGGAACAATCATTATCTTGCAAAGCCATTTTTACCTCACCAGCTTTGCAAAGCATGAAATTGAAGGGCTTAGGATCTGCGGACTGCCTTGTTTTCTTTGGCTAAATCCCGGCGGGCTTTGCAGTTTTCCGGGGGAACCAGAGCCAGCCTCACCCTGCCCTCTGCCCCCACTCACCCAGGCACTGCCTCTTTCCCTCTCTCAGGTCTCCCGCACCTAACATAATACCTGCCCAGGTTTCTTACTTCCTCCTAATCCTCTCTCAAAACTCACCCTACCTACACTATTTCCCAACTACAACCAAGCCTACACATGCACACAGACACACAAACACACAAATGCATTCTTCCACACTCGCTTCCTGTGACTTCAACTTTAATCTGCAATCTTTTTGGAAGGGAGAGCCATTGTCTTATGAAAGCTAAGGGCTTGCTGAGCACAGTCCCCACTATACTCCATTTTGGAGGTTCCACTATGAAGCCATTCCAGCTGTTTCAAAAGCTTGTTAGCTTCCAGAGAGATTTCCTCAGCTTCAAAAAAAAAAGGCTGAATTTCAGAAACAAATTGGATTATTATGACAGGATCTTTAAGCTGCCGAGGAGTTATCTGTAATTGCTTTATAAGCTGCTTCACTGTGGAAGATCAGGTGTGATTTTTTAAAAAAAGGAAATTCAGAACTCCAGAAACACATCACCGTTCAGTCAGTACAAATCATTCTAAATCTTAATGATAAGCAGGATTTTTAAGACAGCCCCATGAAAGCACCACCCGCCCAGATGGCACAAAACGTAAGCATAATAAATTTATTTATTTTTATTTATTCAATTTATATACCGTCCTTCTCCCAAAGGACTTAGGGCAGTGCACAGCCAACTAAAACAATACATATAAAAATGTTAAAACAGAATTAAATATGGGCTGCTCCCAGATCTAAAACCCCCAATACTAAAACCATAATTAAAACCCAATTTAAAATCAGCCCAGGCCGGCCTGCTCAAAGAGCCAGGTCTTCAAATCACGCCTGAACACCCTCAGGTCGGTGGTCGTTCTCAACTCTGGGGGGAGCCCGTTCCAGAGAGCAGGTGCCCCCACAGAGAAGGCCCTATTCCTCGGGGTCTCCAGGCGGCACATGGAGGCCGTCGGGACCCGGAGGAGGCCCTCCCTGTGGGAGTTCACCGGACGGTGGGAGACTACTGGCAGAACGCGGTGTTGCAAATAGCCTGGTCCGATGCCATGGAGCGCTTTAAAGGTCAAAACCAGAACCTTAAAGCACACCCGGAAGGCCACCGGCAACCAATGCAGCTCGCGCAGGAGAGGCGTCATATGAGAGCTTCTAAACACTCCCATAACCACCCGCGCGGCCGCATTTTACACCAGTTGAAGCCTCCAGGTGCTCCCCACAGGGAGCCCCATGTAGAGGGCATTACAGTAATCCAGGCAGGAGGTGACCAGGGCATGAGTGACCATGCGTAAGGCGTCCCGATCGAGAAAGGGCCGCAACTGGCGCATCAGACGAACCTGATGAAAAGCCCCCCTGGAGACGGCCGTAATATGATCTTCCAATGACAGCCGTGCATCCAGGAGGACGCCTAGATTGCGGACCCTCTCTGTGGGGGTTAAAATCTTACCCCCAATAGCCAGCGACGGAGTAGATTTAGATATCAAACCAAGTTGGAAACAAAACAAACCACGGGGGGGAGGGGTGTTGGTGAAATGTGCAAGCCACACCACTACTCAACTTATTCAGTCCTCAATTAATAGCTAATAACGAATAGGAACTAATAGCCACATGCTGGCCTAGGAAATGTAGAGTGATCAGGTGGCTTCCTGAACTGGGGAGGAGGGAAGAAGCAGGATCTGGCCCTTCCTCCTCTGCCAGGTTTCCCTATTCTTGGCCAGCTTCTTGGCTCCTTACCTCTACAGCCCCTTCCTCCAATTTTCCTGTCACCATCTTGCACCAGTGATATATTGATGCGAGTCCTGGTAGCCGCAGATCCAGGCAGGGCGCCTAGAAGTGGAGCTGCCCACCCACTTTCATCCTCCTGGCAGTCCTCACTAAAAGGCCAGCGCTGCCCGATGCCCACCCTGGGTCCTCAAAGGCAGCGGGCAATGGGACTGTGCTGGCACCCTGTCCAAGGAAGCCGTGATTACATTTCAACTCTTGGTTCCTGCCCTTCTGGTCCCTCCCATTTTGAGAACTCCACTTTTACGAGCCTCTTTAAGAGGCCCCAAAAGAGAAACCTCAGATAAGAAGCGGGAGCTGTTTTCAGTGTCTTTTGCCCCCAAAATATTTAGGGGGACGAATTCTACAGCCGGCAGAGCTTGGCTGACATGACGTCTACACCGAGAGAAGGGCGTGCCCACTGCCTGTGCCCCCAGCGCCTAAGGAAAGTCATGCTGTGCCTTCCAAGGGGCGGCAGCCCAGCCAGGCCCAGCCCAGGGCCCTGCTAGTCTTAAGCAGAAGGCTGGAGGCGGAAGTGGGGGGTGGGGGGGAGAAAGAACCCAGGGCAAAGGGAAAGAGCCCCACTTTGGGAAGCACCTCCCTCTACCAGGCTGCGTGGGGGAAGGGGAGCAACCGGGGGTGGGGGTGGGGACTCCTCTTCACTCACCTCTTGCATTGCTGCACTTCCTGGGGGCCGGGAGGGGGACGAAAGGGGAAAGTCTCCCCCCTCCTGAAGAGAAACCGGCCTGCTTCTCTGCTCCCAGTCAGCTGGCTTGGCTGAGCAACAGATCCTCAACCCAGGCAGGGACACTCCTTCCCTTCCTTACAACCCCAAAGCCCGGCCCACAACGGCCTGCTTGCTTGGCCGGGGAAAGGGGAAGAGTGCCCCCGGTGGCCGTGGAGCGCAGGCGCACCAAAGAGGAGGAAAGCCACAGGTTGCCTGCTCTTCTGGCTTTCGTGCACAGAGGGGGGGTTCAACGCAAGCCCTTCAGACTGACTTGGTCAACACAGAAAACGCCTGGAACCCAGATGCCTTTTGGGGTGGGGGGGCTGTTGGAGTTCTCTACACATGCTCAAAATGTTCCTGCTCCTTGTGACAGAAGCCCTTCCGTTTCCCCACCCGCTGTTATTTGCCACCACCGATCGCCCCCAACCAACTCCTTTGCTTCCCACCATCCCAAGGAGACAGACACACAGAGGCACAGATGGAGATAGTTTTAAAGCCGCCCCCCCACCCCCCACACACAGAGAAGCACACCAAGCAGACTCCTCCTGGCCTCTGACATGGAGTCGGATGAAACCGGGACTCTGGACCCTGCTTCCCCCGGAGTCTCGGTTTCCCTTGGCTCGCTTCCACTCCAGAGGCACAAAGAGCATTCAGCTGCCTCGGAGGAGGAGGCCTGGGAGGGATAGCGGGGGGGGGGGGGGGGGGGGGGGGAATTCCCCAGGCAGAGTTCAGAAAGGGGGAGCCTCATCCTTCAAGGGAAAGTGTCTCCTTTCAACTTGACTTACAGAAACGTGGATCTCTCTTTCACTCAGAGTAGAACCCAACATGCAATCAGTTTCAGAATGGCCTCAGTTTCTGTTTTGGAGCAAGATGACAGGAGAGTCCTGAAGTATGACTAAAAGAGAATAAGAAAGTGTAATGGCAAAAAATCAGTACTTTTTAAAATTAAGCTGCCTTATTCTCTTTAATTTGGATCCTGCGAATGATAGAAGACAATGCATTATTATACGTGGAATTGTCTTTAACAAAATACATTTTTAATATTTAATCTTATTTTGGCAGCTTTTTCAGAATGGACACAATTCAATGGATTCCAGGCTGAAAGGAATAAGGAGAACTGTGCCAGAGCCTGATGGGGGTGGGGGGGCAGGGGGTCTGCCTATTTCTTCCACCCAATTCTCTTGTGCCAGCAGACGGTCAACCCCAAGAGTTCTGAAATGCTGCCCCTTCCCAAGGATGCCCTCTCCCTCATAAAAGTGTGCAGTCTATCAGATTTCTTTGCCATTGTTTTCCTGGAGAGTTTGGGTAGGACATCCCTGGGATCCCGCAGAAGAGAAAAGGGTTAAAAAGGTCCAAGGAGATTTCAGCGGTCAGCCAATGAGGCAGCAGCGTTTGAAACCAGAACAGCCAATGGGCAGCATCTGATGGTAATACATCAAAGACCAGAGGGGGGAAGGAGGGGGATTAGGGGAAGGACGGACTGTGGCCAGATCCTGAAGATGGAGAGAAAGGCAGCAAAGTGGGCAGAAGCTGGGTTCACAAGGGGGCCCTTCCAAATGCCCAGGGGCTGCGTGGGCATCCCAGAAGGAAGGAATTCTAATTTAGCAATTCCAGAATTAAAGAAGTTTCTTGGGTGAGAAGCAAAATGCCTTCAAGTCCAGTTGCCTTTTGAAAAAGCACCTTTGGGACAACCATGGCCTGGAGGACGGAGGGTCTCAGAGACATTCAGCCTAAAATAGGCCATCCAGAGGGCAGGAGACAAGTTGCTGAAAGGCCCATGCCAATTTATCCTCTCCTTCCACCCTCTGGCTCCTGCACAGGCAGCCCAAAAGGGCCTGCCCCACCTTTAAAAGAAGTCAGCCCTCTCTGGAGAACTTTGGCCTCAAGGGCAGACCCGTCTTCTACATGTTGCTGTTAGGGTAATAAATGAAGGAAAGAAATAAAATATATTATAGCATTAAGTAGAGAGTTACTCTATAGGCGTATCTTATCTTGATGTTAGGCAGTTGTTTTCTTATATACGTAGAAGTATTTATCTCAATAGGCATTTCTTATCTTGCTGTTGTAGAAAATATTTCTTTAACCTTTCACTGGTGTTGTAAAACTAATAACACATGCCTGCAATTAGTTACATCTCTCTCATATGAAGACACATGATTATCCCATCTAAATCAATCTGAATGGAATGTATTCCCTGGGAACGTTAACTCCCTACATCTAGAGCAATATGCACCTTTTGAAGTATGCTGTTAATAGCCCTCTTAAATGGCCAATTGTGATGGATTAACAGACAATAGGAGAAGGAATAATGAAAGGTAAACAAGTGCCAGAAGGACATTTGTCTTTTTGCAGGAAAGATGTAAATCTAACTTAGAGTGTTTTACTGTACAATGCAGTTACTCTACTTCTAAAAGAATCTTAAGGTATAAGAAGAGTTACTTTCGTCTATGTGCTTTGTAACTTTCCTCACATATCTGTGTGTATGAGAGGAGAGGTCTTACCCTTTTATTGATCAATAAAAGTTAGATTTTGTTCTTCAAAGCCTCTGCTTAAGTTCATTTTTGACACAGCGTGATCTTAAGTTATAGCCGAATGTTACATTGCCAATCACTTCTGCCATGACTTGACCCCAGGACTCCCATCGCCAGAGAGAATTGGAAACGCAGGGCGAGGCTCTTTCAATGATGAAGTGAGATTAAATATATTGGGCTGTGATTTTCTAGGAATCCTATTCATTGCAGTCTCAAAATGGCTAAATTAGTTCTCCAACTGCAAAGGCTAAAAAAGATAAAAATTCCTGGCTGCCCTGCAAAATAGCAGAAGTGACAAAACGTCTGCAAAGAGATTCACCTTCTGGCGAGATGGGCATCCAATAAATGCAATAAAATAGATGTAATAAAATCCTGGGAAATGACTAATTACAAGTTGTTGACTTTCCCAGCTCCTCCTATTGTGCACCCAAGGAGATGCATCTATTAACCTGCAATTGCCCCCAAAGAAAGGAATGAAGTCAGAAAAACTCCTGCCCGTTGCCCGGTCTCAAAGGCTAACTCCGCTTTCTGGGGGACTCCAGGGTGCAGAAGGCTCACCCCATCACACTCCTCCCGCCTTTCCCACCCAGAGAGGCGGCCTCCCCAAGTGGCAATGCACAGGGAAAATTCCAGCAAAATTTAGACTTCATTTCCATCGTGGTCTGAGTGACCCGCTGGAAAAAGCACCTCAAGAGCTGTAATATAATTTCTGAGGAACTGAGCACACATAAATCCTACATCAATAATGCAGGCGTATCAGAGAAAATAAACAGCATTAGGAATTGTAGCCATCATGTCCCCTAAAAGAAAAGTCCTTGACTTACAATCATAATTGAACTCAGAATTTCTGTTGCTGAGATAGTTGTTAAGTGAATTTGCTCCATTTTATGGCCTTTCTTACCATGGCTGTTAAGTGAATCTGACTTCCCCATTGACTTTGTCAGATGGGAGCAAAGGGGGGGTCACATGACCTGGGACACTGCAACCATCATAAATACGAGCCAGTTGCCAAGCATCCGTATTTTGATGCTGGCTAGGGAATCCTGGGAGTTGAAGTCCACACCATCTTCAAGTGGCCACAGTTGGGAAACAGGGTGTTTTGGAAATAACGTTTACATCCAAGGAGCATCCAAGGTCAGACAGACAAAAGAATGCAAATGGCAATGCCATCGCCAATGCCACCGAGGCCGAAGTATTAAAGCAGTCACAAAGCAGCTGAAAATTCCTCTTCACTTGCTGATAATCCAATGGCCTCCAAAAGGAATTTGTCGTAATAACAGTAAAGCAATGTGGCAGGAAGCTTACCGCTAGCATTAATTGTCTTTTTAAAAGTCTATCCATATATTGGACCATGGGCAGGAAAGCCCGGGAAGAAAGTCTACTTCTTCTGCCCGCCTCCCAGGGAAGATTCTGCCTCCAAAAGATATTAGTCAGATTGCTTCGGTTTTCAAAGCGTTTAATGTGATTGTGAAATGAAACCTGAGTTCTTCTGTCCAGCTCTGTGCCTGTAATGGCATTTAATCCATCACAGAAGCAAAGACATCTTATTTGACAAGGAAAGAATTACAAGGCCCAGAAAGGGACAGGCAGGAAATAAAGTTCAGAAAATGCCCCCCCCCCCCTTTGTTATTCACAGATACCTTCCCCCCCCCCAAAGATTAATGTACTTTCTAGCAATTTCCCTGCCTACTTTTGCTGTACAATCATTGCTTCTAGGTCCAACCCGATCAGAGCCAGTCAAAGTCAATGGTTGTCAAGACGGACATATCTGCATAGCAAGTCAGATTCTAACATAAAAATAATACGGAGTCAAGGAAATAGCTCCGAACTCAAGATGTGGGTTTTCACAGGTTGCACTGCAAATGGGCAGACATTGTTGTCTGTGTATCCATCGACCACTTTGAATCCCCTTTTCCATGCTGGCTGAGGAATTCTGGGAGATGAAGTCCACAAACCTGAAAGTTGCCGGGTTGGGAGACCCTTCCTCTATTAGATAGAACAAGGGAAAACAGTGCGTGTTTCAAATAGAACTGTGATCCTCACCATTGTGAAACATAAAACCCACCCCACATTTGCGGAGCCTTTTTTGGAAGATCTCAGAATCCCTCCTGAAAAACCGACCTGCCAACAATTAATTTAAAATACAAGTGATATGACCAGGTAAGCCTTTGCTTTCATTTCAGCCTTATCAAGACATACCCATAATTCTCCAAGGCTCTTGGGGGGGGGGGGGTGCCTAGAGTTCACAAGAACTGTAAAGCCTGCTTACTTCACAGCTTTTTAAAGATTCTGTCCTCCTCAAGACCTTGGCTGAAATCCCTCTTATATTTATCCTACGAGAGTTGTTTCCACACTTTCCAGTTCCCTCCACGTGGGCTTAATTGCAGGCAGCCTCCTTCTACGCATCCCTGCCCTTAAGGAGCCACCCTGAAATACGGGTGAGGGGAAGCAGCCCCAGGCAGCGGGGGAAGAAGAGACAAAAACCTCCCTGGGACCAACTTCACTCCTTATCACAAAGATACACTTGAGAGCCACACCTGCTCCGTGTATGAAGGATCACAGCCATCGCAGCGCCTTCCGGACGCTAGTCTCCCTCCACCATGAAGGGGTTCCCTGGCTCCCCTCACTCACACCTCTGCTGGCATACCGTCCTTCCATGGGGGTCAGGCCTGGGGACAGCTACCACTGCTAGAGCTACGTGCTTCTACAAGTGAGCAGCGGCCAAATCCCTTGGGCTGCTTTCCTCCAAGCCCCAAGCTCAATCCGTCTTCACCTTCCTCATCTGACGCAAAAAGCCAGCTCCACTAAATATGCTGGGGGTCCCGAAGGATGAAGAGGCTCAGACCCCTCGGAAACCATAGGCAGCCACAGAAAGAATAACCGAGAAGGCACTTCAGAGAAGATGCAAACAGCACAAACCTGCTGCACACTCAGGCCTTTCTCACGTCCAGGGCCAGGGACCCCCCTGGCTTAAATTCTCTTCGCCTTTCACATCCCAAGGAGGCCAAAATGGGCCATCAGCAACCTTCCCCCACCCCAGCCCAGCTGCAAGAAAGCAGCCGCTCAGGAGATGCAAGCAGGCCTGGTTAATGTGGCTGCAGGCAGTGCCTGGAGAAGCCGGGTCCTGGGGGGGGTGGGGGGTAAGACAGGCATGCCAGGAATGCAGCGGGATCCAAGTAAGATCCAAGTAAGAGTAACACCCCTTTGACGCTTCCAGTCCAGTTCCCTGCTTCGCCTCGCAGAGCTTGTGCCTCATAGCTCAGAGTTCGTCTTCCTCAGCCTCAGGGTCTCAATTCAGGAAATGGAACCAAAAATCCCAACAGAAAAGAACAATTAAAGCGCTCACCTCTGTGCTGCACCCCAGGCTGTGAGTGGCATTCAGCCCGTGCCACAGCAGTAGAACCACCCCGGTGGTGGAGAAGCAGACCTAAGACCAGTGGCCCACTTGGTCCAGCTCAGCCTCAACTGACCCCCATCAGCTGAGGTTTGATCTCAACAACCTTCATTCTCTGCCCCCGAAGAGGACGCCGCATCTCCCCCAAAGCTGTTTCGGTCGAATCCGACACGGGAGGTCCTCAGAAATCGCTCGGTGCCCCCTTAAGCCTAAATGAAAACAGGGACCCTTAAATGCAGCATGCAGGCGCCTCAGCTGCTGCCCCCCCCTGGAATGTTCTGAAGCCCTCGAGGGTCCTCCGCAGATCTTCATGCCCCTCAGAAGCTGCAGCCAGGTGGGGCCTTTCAACCCGGCGTCCTCCTTCCCCAGTTTTTGTGCAACCTTCCCAGCAGAGCAATCCTGTCACAGAGCTGGTGGCAGCAGCAACAGTGCTTTGCCAAATAATTACTCTGGTGGTAATTAAACTGCAAGCTAACTGAGCAAGACCCTTAATTACTTCTTTACATCATTACTTGAATTATAGAGTATTCTCTCCCCTAAACACACATGTGGGATGATGGGGTGGGTGGAAGGGAAGCAAAATGGGACAGACATCGCCTTGCTGCTAATTTTCATTAGCAGGGAGCAGAGCCATGACTTAAAATTGTTTAAGCAGGCTTTACTTTGTCCCAGGAGAAGCTCCCACTGTTATTCGTGAACTTTCTGCTCAGCAGCCGTGGCACCAGGCCAGCTCCAATGGGCACCTGCACCTGGGAAGGGCCAGTTTGCTAGTCGCTCCCTGGTAAAGCGGGGGCAAAGAGGCTGAAGGCCCACCTTGCTCATCCTGACTTCTCCAAGGACACAGCTTCCTTTCTTAAGCACTTCACGGATTATTCACAAGAGAGTTGGGGAACGATGGCTCTTTTGTGACCTGTGGACTTCAGCTCCCAGAATTCCTGAGCCAAAACATTCCCTCCTTCCAGGCAGAGCAGAGACCCAAAAGGCCACTTTGGCGTGGACCTGCCAATGTGTCTGACATGTGGGCAAAAATAATCTAACATGCCACCCATCGCCTGAATGGTATAACCAGGAGGCACTTGACACTTCAGTCACACATCAGCTTACATTTAAACGTGATTGGGAGCTAGGATTCCTTACCAGAGCCTCTCTCTCTCTTTTTTTAACAAAAAAGTTGTTTTTTGGAACTGGTGTTTCACAGAGGAAGCTCAGTATTTTAAATGCAAGAAAAATTCTAGCAGCATTATTCCAAGCCTGCAGCATTTAGAACAAAATACCTGTTTCTTATGCCAGAGGCTTAGTTCCAATATATATCACTACAGTTATATAGAAGGAGTAGATACATTGGTAATTTTATTCCTTCTTCCATGCTCTACAAATGCTCAAATCTAGAACAGTAAAAAAAAAAAAAAGGCTCCATTCAGGCTTAAAATACCTTCTGTTTCTCTTTCTCCCACTCAGCTTGTCTTCTGAAATATATCATGGGGATTTTTCCTCAATAAACTAAGCTCTCTTCTCTTATTCCATTTCTGTGAGTAATACCAGAACGTATGAGAACAAGAGGAGCGCTGGATGCAGCTTCACAATGGAAGAATTAGAGGGTCACAGGCAGAAAAAACTCCCCTAGCTGGAACATCTCCAGATGGATTAGATCGCCATTCCTGTAATCTTTTAGCCAGCAGTCTGGGGATCAGCAGAGCTGAAGTTAAATCTACCTCCATTTCTGTTCCATTAAATGCTCCTCCTTGGATCAGCCTTAATATGATCCCTTTTTAATGATCCCTGTAGTCAAATTTGTTCAATCCAGAATGCCAATCACTGCAGCCAACTTATTACTGTCATATGTGTGGAAATAACATACAGTGTTATCTCAAAACACACCCAAGTGCAAAAATTGTCCTGTCCCCTCCAATTTAATAAAAATAAAGCTGGTGGCAATCTGCAATTTCTGCAATTTGCCCATCTTTATGTACAACCGTACACTCTTTTTAAAGCCTATAATCAGAGTCTTATGTTTTTGATTTAGGTAATTTTACTATTATAAAATAAACAGGAGTAGGGGGTTTATTTAAACAGAATGGAGATGTGTTTCACAACCTTGGCATTTTGAAAAGGTGTGGACTTCAACTATGCTGGCTGGGGAATTCTGGGAATTGAAGTCTACACATCTCCACACTGCCAGTGGTTGAGGAACACTGGAATAGAAAACTAAGAATTACCGGAATAGAACTTTTTTGGTATTAATATTCAACTTTATTTAGGGCCCAGAAAACTGCATATGTGATGACCCAGAGTATATCAGAAATATAACAAAACCCAAAACGTAACTAAATGTCCTTTAATGCCTTCAACTTGGCTTCACTGTTTAATTGTTCACAATGGAGGAGTAAATTATTTTCAAAATAAGATTTCAAAGGAAAGAAACACAGTTCACAGTCAAAGAGCTGATAATGAAGCAAAAACCCAAAACAAACTGAAGAAAGTTCCACGACAGACCAGGATAGATAACTGCCCTCTTCAGGAAGATAACCAGGGACTGTCCGTTGGAAGAACGCCAACCAAGATAAACCTTCTTTAGGAATAAAACACTAATTTGTCTCCAGCATCTGTTAGCACGCAGGTCCAAACTCTTATGCAGATCTCCCACCTGCAACCCATGAAGAGGATTATGGCCCTCTCCTCCCGAGCAGACCACATTTTACCCTGATCCTCTCCTCCCTGCGTGCCCTGGGATGGATAGGGGATGGGCCTGCGTCCTCCTCTGACTGCTCAGAGTCAGGCTCCACCAGCAGGCTTACCCCTTTGCTTGCTCTTTTCATGAACAGGAAAAGCCTCCATATCACCCTCTGCCATCCAGAGAGAATGATTTTGACTGCCTTACATAATCAGATTATTCCCAGGATTTGGAATAAGGCAGCAAGAAAGCTCCTGCTTGCCATCTTCTGGCTGGCCCTAAATGGAGAAGGGACTTGGTTATTATGATAAAAGAGCAAAGATTCAGTCCTGCAAGATTTGTAAAAACAATTTCCAGTCTTTGTAGAGAAATGCAGAACAAAGGCTTTTGGAAAAAAATGTTTTCTAATCCAAGACAAAATTGGATTAGAATTTTGTCTTGAGGTAATTTAAGGTAATATTTGACATACTCCATATAGGTAGGTCTGTCTTGCCTCTGAATTACGCTCCAGAGTGGTTTTCAAATCCTCATCCATGAATTCAAGCCTCAAAGAACAACATATTTAGGCAAGTAGCAGGTTTGTTCTGTTATCAGAATTTGAGCATTTTTTAGGACACAGCGTGGATTAACTAATATTTTCATTAGCAAAAGCAAAGTATATCCTTGTTGACTTTCAGAACTTCCTGTATTGGCTTTTTCATCCTGGAAATATTTTCCCAGGCTATCAAGTTGGGGTCCTCTTCCCCACCAGGCTTCCTAAATCTGAACCTGAAGATTTCTGAAAAAGTCTCCTTTGAAACAAGTTTGACCACTGGGCCAAGACTCTTGTAAAAAATGAAGCAACATGTTTCTAACTTTTAACAGGACTCTTCCGTATATAAATGCAGTAAGCACAAGCTGGCAACAGTACCTCCTATCTCCTCACAAAACTTTCCAAATATAGTAACTGTTTAATCTTCTGCTTCTCTCAGCTTTCTTTTCCTTGTTTTCTTGAAGAGACATCCTGGTTTCTTTTGAAGTGATTCCAAGTTTGCAATGGGACTCAACATGAATCATCTCATCAAAATAAGGCCAACAACCAGAGACCAGTTTGTAGCTAGACTGCTCATTTTTTGAAACATTTTGAAGGGCTTCTGAAGCTATCAGTATGATTGATTATCCTGGGACACAAAACTCTGCATTCAAGTTGTTTTTGTTGATATGTTCAAGGGATAAACCAGAGGATGAAAGAGCTGAGAAACAATAACCTTCCAGCAAGACAAAACTTGTCTTTATACTGATCTTTAGAAACAAATGTTTGATTCATTTTATAAGAAATAAAATGGCATTGGCCTTTTGGAGCATAAAATTCAGAAAAATTTCTCAACCAAGCATTGGTATAAGACCAAGATATCCTGAAATTCCTTAGCAAATATGGAAGTTGCAACTCATAATCTCAAGCAGACAAATGATCCTTAACTATGAAAGTGAGCCTACACTAATATACCACACCAATATATGGAGCTTACACCAATGCACAGTAAACAGCAGGGCGTGTCCTATTTACAGGGGCCAAACTCTGGACTCATCCTGAAACAAATCATCTCCACCATTCATGTTCTAAATCTAATCTTTTTCTTCCAAGACTTTTACCTGCCAAAGTATTCTCAAATTACATTTATAAAGAATCACAAAATCTAGAAGCATTTAAATATAAAATATAGCTTTCCACAAAATGATATAAAATAGGCTTTCAAGCCTCCAGACATGTCCTTTTCTGGAATAAAATATTTTATGCAAGACAACATACAGTATCAGCTAGCTAGCTACATTCCATAAACCACTTTAGTAGAGTTCTTTTGGACACTGAGGCTTTTAAAGTGTAGAAGTTGAGCTTATCCGGCCCTTAAATTTCTCTGATCTACAGACAGGCAGGATTATCTGGCAGGCATTAATAGTGCTATTTTCTTTACAATCAGAAACAGAGTTTGCAGTTTATAAATATGATGGAGAGATTCATTTCAAACCTGTGAGCCAAAAGTAAATTTTTGAAAGAGGCTTACAGACTAATGATCTTGTCAGTTTGCTTAGGACAGAGAAGCTAAACAGGTCAAAAGGGTGGTGGGGGCATTTTGTAAAAACAGGCTTAGCTCACCTAGGAACAGCCCCCTCCCCAAATAAAAGGGATTGGACTAAGCCCCTTATCCACCTGTGAAAATTTGAATACAGAATAACAGAGTTGGAAGAGACCTTGGAGGTTTTCTAGTCCAACCCCCTGCTCAAGCAGAAGTCCAAATACCATTTCAGACAAATGGCTGTCCAGTCTCTTCTTAGAAGCCTCCAGTGTTGGAGCACCCATAACTTCAGGAGGCAAATCGTTAATTGTTCTGTCAGGAAATTTCTCCTTAATTCCAGATTGCTTCTCTCCTTGGTTGCTTCTTGTTCTGCTTTCGGATGCTTTCGAAAATAAGTTGACCCCCCCCCTTTCTTTGTGGCAGCCTCTCAAATATTGGAAGACTGCTCTCATGTCACCCCTAGTCCTTCTCTTCCTTAGACTAGACATACCCAATTCCTGCAACTGTAATTATTTAAATTTAAATAATATAAATTTATACTGTATGCCATCTTACTCCCAGTAACTGGGCAGTTTACAAACTGTTAATTTGTTCTAAAAAATAAGGGAACAAAAAAAAGGAAAGAAAATGGCAGAAATGTCACACGAAAGTGGAAACTTTGGGGGTTTTAACCAACCGCCTTTGCTCAAGGCCTAGAGAGCAATTAAAGCAAACCCTGTCTGAGGCTCGCGGGTGAGAAAAGCCGGCTCCACAGGAATCCACCTGAGAAAAAAGGTGCAACCACCTGCCCAGATCTCCTCCCCACATGCCACACCTGGTTAAAGACAATATAGAGGTAGTCTTTGACATACGACCACAACTGAGCCCAAAATTTCTGCTGCTAAATGAATTTTGCCCCATTTTATGACCTTCCTTTCCACACGGTTAAGTGAATCTGTTCTCCCGCATCGACTTTATTTGTCAGAAGTTTGCAAAAGGGGATCATGTGACTCCGGGATGCCACAACCGTCGTAAGTATGAGTCAGTGGCCAAGGGTCTGAATTTTGATTAAGGGACCATGAATGGATGCTGTGAAAGACAGCCACAAGTCACTTTTGTCAGGGCCGTTGTAACTTAGAACGGTCACTAAACGAATAGCTGTAAGCCGAGGGCCACCTGTACCACAAAGCAGCTTCTCCCCTAGCCCCAAATTCTCCCAAACTCCCTTGAGGCTTCACCCACAAAGGCCCCCACCAAGGACAGTAACGCAGGCGAGGCTTCCCGGGCGATATGCACCGCCGGGGTATCTCTACGTGGTCCCCCATCCACCTCCTGCTCTTCAACGCAAGCCAAAGGCGAGGGGGCCGAGGGGGCCAGCGAAAGAGGCCCTCCGCCCTCCCAAAGGGGCGCCTGCTTCGGCCCAGACTCGGGGAGGCCCCTCAGACCAGGGGCTGCCCCACAGAGGGACCACCGGCACCCCCCGCTGCGCTCGCTCACCCGTCTGCTAGCCCGCCTCCCCCTCGGTGGTGGCGCCGCCGGTCGCTCTTCAATAGCTTTTGTCGCCGCCGCGCAGGCCGGTCCCGGTGCGGTTCACGAGCAACAGCAGGAGGAGGACTACAACGACGCCATTTTGGGAACCGGCCAAGCCGCGGCCAGGCAACATCCGGGGACAAGCGCCTCCCCGTCGCCTGGCGACAGAGTGCCCCGCCCCGCCAGGAAACCGGAAAGAGGAGGGTTCGCTCCCGATTAGGCAATGCCGGGCCGGAGCGGTCTAGCACTCATCTGCTATTGGCCGAAAGGAAGGGGGGGAGGTACAGGAGAGGGCGAATGGCTGGGTAGCGTGCATTGATGGACTGGGAGGCGTTCCCGCGTGTCTCCTAGAGAGGCCTGGGCTGGGCGTGTAGAGGCGGCGCTTCGGGGCGTTTTCGCCTCTTTGCTGCGGTCGCGGCTGCCGGGGGATTCTGGGAGTTGAAGTCCGCAAGTCTTAAAGTGGCCAAATGTGAAGAGCCTAGAGCTGTAGGCTAGGAGGGTCTTCTCCCTGCCCAGGGAGGTTTTATGGACTCCCCTGAGGGGAGGCTCAGTCACTTGGCCGGCAGCCGCTGCTGAGCCAAGCCATCCTTGAGCTGCTCCTCACCTTCTGTGCAGCCCGAACCCGCGCAACATCCTGGCTACAAAGGACAAAGGAGCCCCACCTGGCAATTCCTGGAAGTAAAACAGGATTTCATGCCCAA
The DNA here is from genome assembly GCA_023653725.1 of Bungarus multicinctus. Classification (NCBI taxonomy): domain Eukaryota; kingdom Metazoa; phylum Chordata; class Lepidosauria; order Squamata; family Elapidae; genus Bungarus; species Bungarus multicinctus. The sequence goes on along the minus strand of CM042835.1, from coordinate 725,171 downwards.
CTCACCCAGTCTGCTGGACAGCAACGGAGGTTTAGCCTGGCTACTTCCTACTCTTCCCAGCCTCTGGATCTCCACGTGGTCTCCCATTTGATCACCCAGTAGAAAATTACCACTACCTCCAGCTTCAGGATTCCTCCCTGCTTGCACCCTTTGGAAGAACCCCCGGAACGGGCCGTGCAGGGAGCAGTCCCCCTTCTGGGGGAGGGGGAGTTCTCTCAGTTCCCTCCCCGCATAATTCTGCCCTCATTCCCACTCATTGCGAGCCAAGGATGTTTGCAAGGTTTTGCAAGAAATGCCCATTTGTGTATTTCACTGAGGTTGTGCCCTGCGTGAGCCTGCCCTGCTCCTTCCCCCAATAACCCATTTCCATTAAGATGCACAACCAATCGTTTTCTAAATTGCAAATTTCATCCTATGTTAATCCGGGCAGAAATTTATAAAAATAACCATCTAAGTTAAAGTCTGGTTTAAAAATAAATGCTTGTTTTCTGGTCTCCCTTTATTTCTGACTTTTATTTCAAGTAATTATTTACTTAAAAATCACGCTGTGCTGCTTGTCTTTAACACTACAGTGCAGTGTCCAAACTCTCCTGTAATTCAAACTGGTTTTGCAGCTTTGTTTGAGGTAAAGGGTGAGGTAGTTTAATGACTGACTTCCTGTGGAGGAGGGATTAGCCCCTTCCTAGAGCTAGGATGTATCTTTATCAGTTTTAAATCAGCTGGAAAGAGTTTGTTTAAGACTTCTCTCCTGCAAGATGAGCATGGCAAATCAGCTCCTGGTTTCCGTTTAAAAATACAAGCAAGATTCCTCCAAGATTCCAACTGAGGTTTGATTATTTTTTGAGAACTGGGTAATTATTTTCCTTGTTATGCAAATAGAGTCTCTGAGATAGCAGAAGCCAAATTGAGTAGAGGAGTGGGTGGGGGGGATAGAAAGATCTCTTTGTTTGTAGCTCGTGGGGGAATCCGACCCCTCCCACCATGCAAACAGCTTGCAAAGATGCTCAGAGAGAGATGAGGAGATATGCAGTTTCAAATCAACATTGCACATTCATTCCTGGCTTCAATATCACTTGCTTTATGATGAGTTAAGATTCATCTTCCACTGTTCTGTCTCTAGCACAAAGGTGTGCAGATACAGATAGATAACTCAACAAAGCTTCCATAACGAAGTTCATTTATTGGTACATCAGGTATCCTCATAACTCACATTTGTGACAAAGTTCCTCTTTCAATGATCAATCCTTTGTATATCTGCCTTGTATGTGGAAGATGGTTATCTCCTAACCCACCTTGTAGTGATAGAAGAAAAAGATGTTATCAGTCCATGAGTGCAGGTAAGAATGGAGGGCAACTTCCTTCAACCCCTTGAGGGTCAACTTAGTGACCAATCAGGATTACAGATGTGGCCACGTGACATGAACTACATTTCCCAGGATACCTTTAACTACATTTCCCATGAAGCATTCCCTTAAGGGGACAGCTCACAATTCCTAAGTAACTAACCCATTCCCATAGACTGGCTGGGACAGAACAACCAGCATCCCATGATTTTGTGGGTACCTATAAGTCTTCTTGCCCTTGGCCGGTCTGTCATCCTCAAGAATTTTGGGCTACAATCCATAATTTGCCATTAGCTGTCTGATAATGATGGGAGTCATACCATAAAAATCTCTGGGGAGCACTGCATTTATCTTTTAAAGTCCTTCCGAAAAATTCACAGCTAGTCACTGCACCCAATGCAGTTCTGCAAACAAGATTCTTTTAGCTCCTCATTACACATCACAGAGCAGAATCAAGTCCTCAATTCTGCCGATGTTAAAACAGCTGTCTGAGAGGAAAAGACTGCAAGAAGTGGATTAAAGAACGAGAGAGATCTGTATGCTTTGCAGCAGAAGATGTGAGCCCTGCAGGCAGACAGCCCGTTCCTATCAGTGTTAAGTAGGGACAGTTTGCACCAGGGAAACGAAAACATTCTTTCTCTCTCAAGCTAACCCTAACTTCAGGCTGGGCAGACAGGCAAGTACAGGGGGGAATCAGGAGGGCAGTTGCAGCCACATCACTGAAGCTTCTCCTCCTTTTTCTCCATAGGTCAAGGGCTCCATTTTGACTCTTTGACCACCACCCCCTCCCTGTAGCTGGGGTCACATCTGGGAACATGGAAACCGCCTCATGTTATCCCAGTGCAGTTGAAGCTGCTGGACCTCAGAAGGTGAAATCCTGGCCAGCCGTCCGGACCAGAGCGGGGCTGGCAGTGCCTTCTCAGACCTTCCAGCCTGGAGGGCCAGTCAGTGCCAGGCCCTGGGGCCATGCCGTTCTTGGATCAGCCAAATCTTATCCACGACCTTCCCTTTCTGAAAACCAAAAACAAAGGGAACACAGGTGTGGTCTGACCACAGGCTAAGTCTGGCTAGCATGGAGGAAGGAAGGGGTGACGGGCCCGGCCACCCTGAGCAGTGCTTGAAGCACCACCCCCACGAGGCTTGGGGCTGCAGCTCAGGACAAGCTCGGGTGGAACCAGGTAGATACCAAGCTCGGGAAATTCACCCCCCAGCACCCGGGGGCTGAGCTGTTCCTGACATGGATGGGAGCCGAAGCCCGGCGGAGCAATGGGGAGAATCTGAGACTCAGGGCTGCTGTTTGCAGAGCAAGCCCCTACCTGGTCATCCGAGACCTGCTCCAACCAGAGGTGGGTCTTGTTGACGATCTGCATACGGGCATACCCATAATCCTCAATCCGCACAGCACTCCACTCTCGCGGGTCTCGGATGAAGGGGTCCAGCCGCTCCTTGCAACCCTGGGGAGGCGGAGATCAAAAGGCCTGTGGCTCAGCCGCTGAAGGGCTAGTGGCCAAGTGTGCTCAGCCTTAAGTCTGCCGCCTCTCCCCACCCTGCACTCTCTCCATCCTGTACTTCCAGGCACATGCAGTCCTTGACATGACCACAATAGGCAGCTTCCTAGGAAAAGAATTCTGCATATGCTCAGAGATGGGCCATTGTTAGTTCGCACTGAATGCTGCCTATCTGCAAACTTACAGCTGATCCAGTGATAATGTGGACGGGGACGCTGGGATTGGCATAAGGGGCTGCGGTGCTTCCATTGTAAACCTGAAAGAGGGGCGAGAGGAAAAAACGGATGCTGGGGGTCAGCCTGCCCCTCTGCTCTGCCCAGAGACACTGAGGCGGCTTCCCTGCTTTGGGCAACCTGCAGATAGAGGCCACATGGTCAGTCTTGCCGCTTTGTACTCTCCATCCCCGCAAAAGGGCAGGCAGAGAGACAGGCACTGTGGGTTCTAAAATCAAGGGAGCCCCCTCGCCCCACCCTAGGAAGGGGGAAGGCAGTCCATTCTGACCTCCCTCCCAGCCCCCAAAGCTGGACTCACCTTGTAGTCGTAGACGGGCCAGAGCCGTTCGTAGGAATGCTCGTGAGCCCACAGCATCAGATCTACTCCTGGAGAAAGAGGAGGCGGGGGAAGGAAGGGGCTGTCAGGGTAGAAAGGGGGGCCCAAGTGGGCGGGGTGGGTCGCCTTGAGGTGCAGCCCCTCTTCCTGCTGGTTTCCTCTCAATGCGAGGCAGCCAAGGCAGATCCCGCTGCCTGCAGAGGGGCCACGGAAGCTGTCCGTCCTCAGCGAATTGTGCACGGAAGGACGAGGCTCTCATTGTCAAGACGGAAGTTGTAACGGCACAAAGCTTCCCCCCCTTTTTAAACACATTACCAGCAGTCCTTGACTCAGGACCACAATGGAGCCCAACACACTCAACCGTTGTAAGTCAAGGACTGCCTGCATGTGCATTCTCTTGGAGGCATTCCCTGGGCATTCAGCAGGAGAGTGCAAGGGCTGCCTGGGAACCTTCTTACCATGTTTGAAGAAAAGGTCCTCCAGGCCGTAACGGTTCGGCTTCAGTCCTTTGCGCACCTGGAAAGGCCCACAAACCATACTGAGTGCTGCCTCCTCCTCCTCCTCCTCCTGCCAATCCTGCTTAAGGCTGCCTAAATCTGCACCCCTTTCATGGCTGTGCCAGGCATGGGATTCAGACCCTTTCCAAATTTCAGCTCTCACTGAAACAAACAGCTTCAGAATAACTGAGTTGGAAGGGACCTCAGAGGTCTTCTAGTCCAACCCTAAATCAGGGGTGTCCAACCTTGGAACCTTAAGATTTGTGGACTTCAACTCCCAGAATTCCCTGGCCAGCTATAGAGTTGAAGTCCAGAAGCCATAAAGTTCCCAACACCTGAACCTACATCGTCTCAGGCAAACGGCTGTCCAAACTCTTCTGAAACACCCACCCACCCCCGTATTGGAGCACCCACAACCGCTTTAGGCCAGCCACTCCTTCTTAGTTCTAGACTGGATCTCTCTTCAATGAGTTTCTATTCTACCTTATCGTCCACCTTATCTTATTATACTGTATTTATTTTTATTTTATAATTAAGTATCATCACACTTCCACCGCTGGCTGCAAACATCTGCCTGAAAGGGTCTGGGTCAACGCCCAGGTGAGGCTTGGCCACCACAGACTCGCCAATGTTTGTAGGCTGCCTGAAGACACCCAGATGTGAGTTGGGCAGCCATATAAATATGTTCAAATATTTTCTCAGTGAAGCCAGGGGCTCAAACTGCCTTCTCCATGGGCTCCTTACGATGCTCTCGTACAGGGTGCAGTCATCCTTGTCGTTGTTGGAGCAATACATGGGCCGATGCCCCATGGTGATGATCCAGGGATGCTCCGCACGCCGCGCAGGCTGGTTCGCCTCCTGTCCCAAAGAGGAAGAGAGCCAGAGGCTCGAGTTTGCCTGGCACAAAGTGGCTCCGCCCACCCAAATCCGGATCCAGCCTACCTGGAGGTCCCTCTCCAGCCACCGGAACTGCTTGGCTATCAGCTGCTCCCCGTAGTCCAGGTAGAAATACACCTCCGTGGAGAAGGCAATGAGGTGAGCAGGGCCTACATCCCAGCTGGGAAAGAAGCAGGGCAGACAATCACTAAGAGCAGGAGGACAAAAGGAGCCCCCACCCCAGAAGATGGGGAGACATCTCCAGGGAGGCCCCAAAAGCCACTAGAACCGGAGAGTGAATCTGGTGGAGCAGGGGAGGGGGTGGACTGAGGAAAGAGGAGCCAGAATCGTCAGCTGGAGAAACTCCCTGGGGGACTTTGGGCCCCAGATATTGCGTCTCAGCCCGCCTCACAGGGCAGTTGTACGTGGGACAAGGAATAGCAAAACTTAAGGGCAGAGTTGAAAGAGGCACCAGCCTAGAACCCCTACGGAGCCACAAGCAAACTGAGTCCAACTTCCTTGAAATCCATGCACCCGTATCCAACTCCAAGCATTAGTTGAGCAGATTCCTGTGTAAAGGCTTTTAGCAATAAAGCAACCTGTCTTTTGTGCCTGATGTTAACATTACAGCCATACAAGGCAGGAGCTCCTCCAGGCCCCCTTCCCTCCCCCATGAAAGCAACTGCAAAGGCTGGGAAGGAAGAGGGCCTTGGCTGTCTTGGCCTCGTGCCCCTTGCAGCCCTGGGACGCACCTGTACCAGAGGCTCTCAGTGTCTCCGGGCATGCTGAAGCGCGACCGGTAGTTGGAGAAATTGCTGCAGGAGGAAGGGAAGGAGAAGGCTGAAGGTAGATGGGCGGACGCAAAGAGGATGCCCTTTCCCTTATTTATGCCATCCAGAAAAACCTGGGTGCCAAGGCTGTATTCCCACACCCACCCGGAGAGAGAGTGCCACCTGGGAGTTACAGCTGGGCCACCACAACCAGCCTGCAGACAGACTGGAAGAGCCCGGCATCTCTTAAATCTGGCTCAGCCCCACTCACTACATCTCCTCGTGGTTTCCCGGGCAAGTCATATATGGCACAAAGGCAGCCACTGCCTCGATTTTCCGCATGAAGGCATCTCCGACGCGGGCGTTATCCTGCAGAGGCAGAAGAGACAGAGGCTGGAATTGGGCCAATGCCCGGGAGCAAAGTTTTCCCACCCCGCCCGGCACAGGCACGCCCATGCGGCCCTCCTGGAACAGCCTCACGGGGTCCAGCCTTATGACTGAGTTTTCAAGCCTTGCGCCTTCCTTTCCAGCCCAGAGATGCTCCGGGGGTCTTACCGTGTGCAGGTCGTAGGCAAAATCTCCTGGGGGGGGGAGAAGAGGGTCACCCTCAGAGGGTGGGTGGGTCAAAGGAAGGGTGCTGGGGAAGAGCTGGAGAGCCGTTCGACCTACCTAGGTGAAGCACTACGTCGTACCAGCCCTTCCGAGTCTCCCGCTGCAACCGGGACAAGGACTGGGCGTTCTTCAGGCCCAGGTCTCCAAAGAGGGCGAACCGGGGGCTCCAGCTGCTGCCGTTCAGCAACGCCTGGAAGCCATAGAGCTTGCTCCAGCCCTTTACGCTCCCACAGCGATAGACTGCAAGGAGAGAGAAGCAGAGGGAGTTGCAAAAAACGACTGCGTGCCCCCCCGCCCGGAGACACGGCAACCGTCATAAATGTGAGTCAGTTGCCAAGCCTGAATTTTGGTCAGACGACCACAGGATGCTGCAACAGTCATAAGTGCGAAAACGGTCATAAGTCCCTTTTTTCAGTGCCCTTGTCACTTGGAAGGGTCACTAAATGAACCTGTGTAAGACCAGGACTTCCTGTGTCCCCCGAGGTCCCTGTGGCTTCTCTTCGGGGCCATGGAGGGTGTGATTTTTGCAGTGCCCTGCGAAGAACTAGATGGCCCCAGCCCTCACCGTAACTCTGTCCCGGAAGGAGGCCGCGGAGGGTCACTCGGTGGATGAACATGACCCGGCCCAGGCTGCCGCCGTCCATGAAGCGTGTGGCATTTCCACTGGCCTTGTGGGGAAGGGCCTTCCCTGGAGCATGGCCAAAGACTACAAGGGACTCGGCTGGGTGAAAGGTCGTCCAGGTGACCACCATGGAGGTGGGGTCTCCTGCAGCAACAGCACCAAGGGAAAGGATCATTCGTGGAGAGGGAAATCGCCACCCCCCCCCTACAGAAAGGCTGGCAAATGCTTGGAGAGATGTGCAAAGCAAAGCTCTCCCTTTCCCAAACAGGAAGTGGATCACCGAGTGGCAAAGATCCCTCCAAACAAGTCCCGGCTTGAGTTGAAGTAGAATAAACGTCAGTGCCTGCTGGGCATCCAGTCCCGCTGTGCCCAGGCTGGCAGCCCCTCCCACCCTGCACTTCAACCCCTGGAGGGGCACAGCTGGCGAAGGGAGGCAGGCAGGGCCCTTCCCCCAAAGCTCACCTGGGTAGGACAGGTGCACCTGCTCCGGCTGGACGGCCGGGGAGCCCTGGCAGAACAGTTGGGACAGCCACAGGCAGAGGAAGCCCACCAGTCTCGCCCCTCGGCTCATGCTCCCGCCCGCTGCTCCTCGCCCGCCGCCGAAGCCTCGCAGCGCCAGCCCGAGTCACGCCCGGCCCGGCCGCCCTGCAAGTCACGAGGAGCGATATTGCAATCCAGCCGCCGCCTCCAGTTCCCGGAAGGGCCGATTCGCAGGGCCCCCGGCGGCGCTCGGGGCGGGGCTCCCCCTCCTCGTCCAGCGCCCAGCCCGGGATTCGGGACGCGAACGAGCCCGCGCGGCCACCCTGACCGGCGGCCAGTCACGCCGCCCAGCCTGGCCGGACTGGAAGCGGCCAGAAGCGGAGGGGGGGCGGAGGGGCTCAGAGCAGCCCAGCCTCGCAGGCCCTTCCCGGGAGGCGCGCCCGTCCTTCCCTGCGAAGCCCGAATCGGCCGGGAGGCTGCAAAGCGGGCGGCCGAACAGAAGCTGCCGGGCGGGAGGCGGGGGGAGCGAGTGGCAGAAGCCACTGGGGGATTCTGGGAGTTGAAGTCCATCCAGCGGGAAGTTGCCAAGTTTGAGAAATTGAGTCCAGAAACGGGAGGCAGAAGCCGGAGCGTCCCCGTCCGGGGAGGACGTTAGTTACTCGGACGGGGGCGCGAAGGACTGGCTTCCTTCGGGGACCACCGTGCTCACCCCTGCAAAATACTGCAAAAAGGAAGCGGGGCTTTCTCGCGAATGACCTCACTCCGGAGCAGCGCAGCGGTCGCAGAACGCGGACATCCCGCAGCAGCGACCAGCGGAGTTCAGTGAGAGGCGGGCACAGGGACCCGGCGGGATCCGAAAAAAAGCCCCGCCCGTCATCAAAGGAGAGGCCGGAATACATCAGCCAGGCCATTGGCCAGAAGCTGTCCAATCGCAAAGCCGGAGAGTCCGCCAACCAATGAAGGCGCCGGGGACGGAGCAACGAGAAGACGCCACTGCGACTGCGCGTCCGGCAACGCTCCGACACGGCACGAAGGGAAGGAGGTTGGGCAGTCGAACCGGCGCTTCACTGAGGACGCCGATGGGCGCCACGACGGCCAAGGTCAGGCAGGCGGGCGAGGAGGCGGCCGGTGCCGATGGAGGCCTCCCCGGGGCGCCCCCGCCGGACTGGCCGCGGCTGCCCAACGAAGTGCTGGCGCTGGTCCTGAGCTGGCTGCCGCCCGAGACGCTGACCACGCGCTGCCGGCTGGTCTGCCGCCGCTGGAGGGACCTGCTGGACGGGCCCGCCGTGTGGAAGCTGCAGTGGCGGAGGGAGCCCGGGATGCGCGCCGCCCTCGAGGCCGCCGCCCGCTGTCCCCGCTTGCGCTGGAGCCGCCTGGGCGTCCTGCGCCCGCTGGGCAGGAACCTCGTCCGGAACCCCTGCGGGAGAGGTAGGCAGCCCGGCCGCCCCGGCGCTCCGAGGAGGAAGGAGAAGGCGCCGCCCGCTTCGCCTCTGGGATCCTTGGGACGCTTCGCTTTGCTCGCCGCTTCGGGGGCGTCGGTGCCTGGCAGGGTCCCTCCCTTTGGGGTCTCCTCGAGGGCAGCGTCTCCCCCCCTCGTGCTCGGGCAGGGCGCGTAGCTGAAAGGCTGAGGAAGCCTCGCTCCGAAAGTCACTGTGGCCTGGTGGGAAGCGAGTGGAAAGGACGCCTCGAGCGACGCTAAAAGCCTGGCTCTCTGCCTGCAGAGGAGTTCCGACATTGGACTGTCCAGTGCGAGGGATGGAATGACGGGTGGAACGTGGAAGAGAACCGGAGCCCCGTAGAAGGCGCCGAGGCCCAGACCTGCTTTGCCTCCTCCTATGAGTGAGTCCCATCTTTCCCTTTCCCTGGGCTACCTGAGAGAGGCCTTTGGAGGTTCCCCCGTTGGTAGGAAGATGGTCCTCTGCTACAGGGAGTCCTCGATTTACGGCCACAATTGAGCCCAAAATTTATGTTGCTAAGCCAGACAGTTGAGTGGTTTTTGCCCCATTGTATGACCTTTGCCACAGTTGTTAAGTGAATTACTGTGGTAAATCTGGCCTCCCTGTTAATTTTGTTTCTCAGGATCACATTGACCCCAGGATAGGCAAGCGTCATAACTAGGCCTCAGTTACCAAGTGTCTTAATTCTGACCATGTGACCACAGGGACACTGCAGTGGTCACAAGTCACTTCCTTTCAGCACTCCTGTAACTTCATACAACCACCAAACAAATTGCTATAAGCCAAGGACTGCCTGTATTTTGCACTTTGCCTTGTGGAATGAACTCTGCTCCAGGCCCCTTTCACCTCTGCCTGTTTCTTCAAAGGTGGTGTCAGAAGGAGCAGGTGATCGATTTGCTGAAGGAGGGCTTGTGGCCGGATCTGCTGGACGCTTACCAGCCTGATATCGTGGTCTCTGACTGGTGAGTGTGGCCCCCGGCCCCTTCCTGGGCTGCCCAAACAGAGGTAGAAAGCAAAGGAGGGTTTCAGTTCTCCTTTTCAGCCTCCTCTTGCGACTTGAGCTCTGCCCTTTGACTCTTGCAGGTGGGGTGGTCGTCAGGACTGTGGCTGCAGATACAAGCTCTTTGTTGCCCTCTTGGCAGCTAATAAAAAAAAGAAGATTGATGTGTTTGAAGCGAAACCAGATCCCATCCCTCAGTGGAACGATGCCTCGTACCAAAAGGTGCTGCTTGCTCCACCAGCCCCAACTTGCTTGGTTGCTGGATTTCACTGCCCTTGGGGTGATGGCTTTCTGTTTCTGTTTCCCTTTTTCTCTTTCTCTTCCTCCTACACACATTTCACTAAATTCTGAGAATTAAAGTGCCTTAATAATAAAATAACCAGAAAAGAAGAACACAGATTTTGTGTCTAGGGGTTGTGCAAATAGGTTTGTTTTTTTTTAAAAAAAGAACTATCTACATTAAAACAATAAAAATCTACGTAGGCATTACACTACAGGTAGTCCTTGACATACAGCCATTTGTTTAATAATGGAAGTTACAATGGCACTGAAAATGACGTATGGCCGTTTTTCACCCTTATGACAGTTGCAGCATCCTCACGGTCATGTGATCCAGATTCAGGCATCTGGTAACTAGGGTGCAATTTTGACAGTTGCCCTGTTCCAGGGTTATGCGGTAGTGAGCAAAGTCGGTTGGGGGAACAAAAACTTTGGGCTCAGTTGTCATGCATTGAGGACTAAACTATACCTGAAAGCTGTGCAGAATCAGAAACTCCATGTTTCGGGATGGGGGCCAATAGCGCTTTAAGAAGATCTGGTAACAAGGTCACAGGCAACCCGTTTTCAGAAAGGCAGCACCCCAAAGTGCAAGTAATTCAGGGGTGGGATTCTACCAGTTTGGCCTGGTTCTGTAGAACCGGTAGCTCTGAAGAGCAGCTGACACCGGTCCGCTGCAACCATCTTCTAGTCTTCTGTTTGGCCCACCTGCCCGGGATCTATTATTCCTTGATTTTTCCTCCTCGGCTGCTTTGCGCAACACAGTTGGGTGCTGCTCGTCAGCAGAAGGTGAATGCTTGCTGGAGCTGGTAAATTGTAAATAGTGTGCATGCACACACTCACCGAACCAGCTGTTATGCCGGTAGGTTCCCACCCCCTGAAGCAGCTGGGTGAGGTCACGTTAAATACGTTTTTCTAAACAATGGCAATAACCTTACAGCAATAGCACTTGGGCTTATATACCGCTTCGCAGTGCTTTGCAGCCCTCTAAATGGTTTCAGCATTTTTCCCCCAACAATCTGGGTCCTCGTTTTACCAACCTCGGAAGGATGGAAGGCTGAGTCAACCGTGCACCCTGTCAGGATCGAACCTCTGGCAATGGGCAGAGTTTGCCTGCAGTACTCCATTCTAGCCACTGTGCCAATTGTAAATACAATTTTCTAAATAACAGCAATCAGTCATAAATAAAGAAGCTTCTGTTCCTTTGTCTCCCCAGGTAACCCACACGTTCAGAAGATACGGCCCCGGAGTCCGCTACGTACTTTTTAGGCAGAGAGGGAAGGACACGCAGTTCTGGGCAGGACACTACGGTGCCCGGGTGACAAACTCTTCCGTCATAATCCAGTTTTCCTCGGAGCCTGGGCTCCCTTCCTCCTGATATCCCAGCCCAGTTCTGCCTCACCTTTTGTGATCATCTTTTGTGACCTTCTGCCCAGCAATGTGAATAGGAAAGACAGGTTCACTGAACAACGATGTTACTAATTTAAAAGTGGAGTGATTCACTTAATAAACGTGGCAAGAAAAGTCGTGAAATGGGGCAAAGACCCCTTAACACATTTCTCACTTAGCAGCATAAAATTTTGGCTGAATTCTAGTCGTAAGTAGAGGACTACTTTTACACCATTCTTGGAAAGTTGTCAAAGACGTCTAGAGAGCATTTAGAGGGTGAGCTGTTCTGAGTCTGACCGAACACAGGTAAGATCTTATATTAAGACTTACCTTGTGGCGATAGAGGCGGCGAAGTGTTCGCACGTCTCCGCCCTTATTGCGTCAGCAGAAAATCGGCCTGCCGCCCTGTTTAGAGTGACCCGCTCTCTGCTTGAACCGAGAGCGCGGGATGACCTCTTGCAGGGTAGGGCAGAGGAGTTTTCCCGATTTCTGCACGACAAAATTGCTCAGATTCGGGATGGGCTGGACTCCAATTGGGTGATCCCGGGGGAGGTGTCCGGGACAGGTCTTGTGAGTGTTATCTGGGGGGAGTTTGACCCTGTGACCGCTGAGGGTGTGGACAGATTGCTGGGGGGTCTGAATGCCACCACCTGTTTGTTGGACCCGTGTCCTTCCTGGTTGGTTTCGGCCGCCAGGGAGACGACACGAGGCTGGCTCCAGGGGATTACCAACGCTTCCTTGAGAGAGGGGTCGTTCCCTATCGCCTTGAAGACGGCGGTGGTGCGGCCCCACCTCAAGAAGCCTTCCCTGGACCCAGCTGTTTTAAACAACTATCGTCCAGTCTCCAACCTTCCCTTTATAGCGAAGGTTGTTGAGAGTGTGGTGGCACATCAGCTCCCTCAGTATCTGGAGGAAACGACCTACCTCGATCCGTTCCAATCGGGCTTCAGGCCGGGGCATAGTACCGAAACAGCATTGGTCGCGTTGGTCGATGATCTCTGGAGGGCCCGTGACAGAGGGTTTTCCTCTGTCTTGGTCCTATTAGATCTCTCGGCGGCTTTTGATACTATCGACCATAGTATCCTATTGCGACGGTTGGAGGGGTTGGGGATTGGGGGAACTGTCCTTCGATGGTTCTCCTCCTTCCTCTCCGACCATTCGCAATTTGTGTTGGCAGGAGGGGAGAGGTCCACCTCTAGGCCCCTGGTTTGTGGGGTGTCTCAGGGGTCGGTCTTCTCCCCTCTCCTGTTCAACATTTATGTGAAGCCGTTGGGTGAGATCATCCGTGGTCTTGGGGTGTGGTGTCACCTGTACGCAGATGACACCCAGTTATACATCTCCACCCCGGACCACCCCAACGATGCTGTGGAGGCTATGTCCCGGTGCCTGGAGGCCGTGCGGGATTGGATGGGCGGGAACAGGCTCCGGCTCAACCCATCCAAGACCGAGTGGCTGTGGTTCCCGGCGCCCCGATATAGCCAGCTGACACCTTCGCTGGCTATTGGGGGGGGATTTTGCCCCCCACAGAGAGGGCTCGCAATCTGGGCGTCCTCCTGGATGTATGGCTGTCTCTGGAACATCATATTGTGGCCGTCTCCAGGGGGGCGTTTTACCAGGTCCGCCGGATCTACCGGTTGCGGCCCTTTCTGGATCGGGACGCCCTGCGCACAGTCACTCATGCCCTTGTCACCTCTTGCCTGGATTACTGTAATGCTCTCTACATGGGGCTCCCTGTGGGGAGCATCCGGAGACTCCAACTGGTGCAAAATGCGGCCGCGCGGGTGATTATGGGGGCGTCGCGTAGCTCCCATGTGACGCCTCTCCTGCGCGAGCTGCATTGGTTGCCAGTGGCTTTCCGGGTTCGCTTTAAGGTTCTAGTTTTGACCTTTAAGGCGATCCATGGCATTGGGCCAGGTTATCTGCAGGACCGCATTTTGCCGGTGATCTCCAGCAGACCGGTGCGTTCCCACAGGGAGGGCCTTCTCCGGGTGCCGTCGACCTCTATGTGTCGTCTGGCGACCCCCAGGAGTAGGGCCTTCTCTGTGGGGGCCCCTGCCCTCTGGAATACTCTGCCACCTGAGATACGCACCAGCACGGACCTGAGGGCCTTCAGGCGCGCGTTGAAGACCTGGCTCTTTGAGCAGGCTGGCCTGGGCTGAGATAGTTTCAATTGTCTCCTAAATTCGGTTTTAACTTGGGTTTTAAATTTTTGGGGGTGGGTTGTCTTAATCTAACAGCCATTATTTAATTTCTTTTTAACTTTGGTATTGTTCTGGGTTTGATTCGGCTGTACACCGCCCTGAGTCCCTAGGGAGAAGAGCGGTATATAAATGTTATAAATAAATAAATAAATAAATCATTCTGTCAGGAACGCAAAGTTTAGGAGCTCAAGAAAGAGGAAGAATCTAACCTGCGGCTTTGAAAGCCAGGGTGAAGCTGACTGGCAAGGGTGGCTGCAGGGTCAGAGTTCTACTTCTGTGCCCCTCATGCCCTCTGGGTAGGGGGTCTCCCTTCTGTCTTGCGTACTTGGCAACCTTGCTTGGTAGCAGCATCAGTCTACTTCAGGAGTATGCAACCCTGGGAACTTTAAGACTTGTGGACTTCAACTCCTAGAATTGCACAGCTGGCTTGGAATTCTGGGAGTTGAAATCCTCAAGTCTTAAAGTTGCCAAGGTTGGACACCCCTGTTCTACTTCCTCTCAGTGGTGGTTGTCCATACATATTAAAGCAAAAGATATATCAATGTTTTGGGTTTTTTTTGCTTCAAGCAGGGGAAAATTGTGCCCCCTTACCCCGTCCAGGATTAAATATATCCTTGAGAAAACTTTTATTCTGAAAAATGGTACATATATACTTGTGAATAAGTGGAGAATTTTAAGTGCCTGAATACACCTCCCAAATTGCTTTGCTTTGTCCATGAGTCTATATGGCAATATTTTTTAAAAATACTTGTGTAACCTGCATATACTTGTGCATAAGGTGACCCTTGAATTTTTAATCAAAATAGCGTGAAAAATGGATAATCCTTGAATTACCTATGGATAAGCCAGTTGTGAAAATTAAATACAAATATTTTAAGGGTCAGCTTATCCGCAGGTGGTGCATTTTTTTACTGTATTTTGATTTTTGAGGATTCAGCTGGTACATTGGTCTTCACTGCAACTATGAACAGTCTATGCACTATTTAACAAATAACGTTGAGAAAAGGGTTGACTTTAAAAGGCTTTGAAAGCTCCAGTCGATTCCTGCAGACACTCATATGCGGCACCCTGTCAGGACCGCTATGCCAGCCATGCTTCGCCAGATGCCAGCCTGCCCTAAGCGAGGGAGGGAGGGGAATCGAAACTGCTCTTTGTGCCCGCCCGTGGGAGCCGCTGGCCGTGCCAAGGTCATGGAAGGGGATGTCAGACCATGCAGCCCGCCAAGCCCAGGGACTGTCACCAAAACAATTGTTTGGATGTAATCAGGCAGTTTAAGGTAACCGGGGCAACGGTGGAGAGAAGGGAAAAGTTAACCAGATGCTTTGGGCACAAAACTTCAGATTCGGCTTTGCTTCTCTGTAACCACTTGGCTTTAGTAAAGTGAACTTTCGTTAACAACAGGTCTGCGAGTCTGTCTTTTCTAACTGACCAAATTGGGGGAGTGGGCACACACACACATACAGAGTTATGTAAGGAATTGCAGAAAGTATTGTAAGCTATAGCCAGCTCCGCCCTTCATGTCCATAAAGGGGAAGAAAAAACACTCAGCCTTTTGGGGAAGGGGGGGGGGCATCATAGGGGCTGCCACAAAAGAGCCCTTTCCCAGAGGACAAAGTTGAAGGAGGGAAGTGTCCAATTTCCCGAACAGGCATAAGAGGAAGCCAGAGGGAACCTTGATGCTCCTGGCGCCCATCAGGATGCTGAACACCTGGATGCCAGGAGGCCAACATGCATTGGGTCCGGGGGTTGAGGGTGTTTTGGCGCCCATTGTGAGGTGGGGGCTGCCTTAGAGACCCCACCACCTTTTCTGCAGGGACCTCTCAGGAGATCTTGAGGCAGCAGGAAGAGATGGGTTGGAGGACCCTCTGGGGCAACCGAAACCAACGGGCCCAGAGAGCGGGCAGCCTCGGTGTTCCAGCACTTGCGCCAAATGGAGCCATCAGAAGAAGACAACGGGGCCAATGATGAACAGCCAGAGGCGGCCGTGTCACTCAAAGCTTGTTTCAGCCAAGGTGGGTTTTGGGTGGTCGATCTCGGCTATGGTTTTGTCACCAGCTCCGCTTCCCTCCCACATGGAAGGAAGACACTCCTGCCATCCTCTTCCCCTCCCCAGGTCTGAAGCATCTGCATCACCGGCCGGAGCTCTGCGATGCCACCTTGATCGCCGGAGGGAAGCGGTTTCCTTGCAACAGGTGTGTCTTGGCATCCCCCAGCTGGGCAGGGCTTGGGGCAGGATGCCCACGGCTGACCACACCGTCTTTGTCACCTACGCAGGGCCCTCCTGGCCTCCATCAGCCCCTACTTCCAGGCTGTCTTCACGAGCGGCTTCAAGGAGTCCCAGGATGGGGAGGTCCTTCTGGAGGACATGGACCCGGCCGTCCTCCAGAATCTCCTGGGCTACCTCTACTCGGGGGAGCTGACTTTCAGTCCCGCAGGCGCTGAGGATCTCTTCGTCACGGCCAGCCGGCTCCAGCTCAGCCCAGCGCAGATGCTCATCAGCAGGTAGCCAGACCCTCCTGGACTTCTCCCCCGCTTCTGTTTTCAGGGAGGGGGGCTTCTCCTGCCGATTTCTCCTGTGATCTTTCTCTCCCCCCAACAGATTCCTGATGGAGAGGATTTCCCCGGAGAACTGCCTTCGCCTTTACACACTGGGCCATGATCACAACCACCCCACCTTGCTGCAGGGGGCACTGCGCTACCTGGGCCTCCACTTTGGCCTCCTCTTTGAACACCAGGACTTCCTGCAGCTCGACCTGAGGGCCCTGACCTGCCTCCTCTCCTCGGACCATCTGGCGGTGGCCTCAGAAATGGAGGTGTTCCAGGCCGCGCAGAGGTGGGTGAGGGCCAAGCCCAGCGAGCGCCTCCCGCTGCTGAAGACGCTGCTCGGGTGCGTCCGCTTCCCCCTCCTGGGCCAGGAGGAGGTGGCCCAGGTGCAGGCGGAGATGGAGCTGCTGGGTCAGCAGCTGGAGGTCCGGTGGCAGGACCTGGATGGAGCAGGGAGGCTGCAGGCGAGCGGGGGGCTCCGCCAGGGCATGTACCAGGAGACGATTGTCTGCATCAAAGTGCCCCGTTTGAGAGACATCCTCTCGGCCAGCAAAGACATGGACTGCTACATGGAGTGCCTGAATCCGGCCACCGGATCCAGGATGAAGCTGCCAGCCTTGGAGCTGGTGGCTCTCCCTGGCTGCTCCGTGCTGGAGCACAGGCTCTACATCTCCGGAGGGAAACACGCCGACGGCTCCTATTCCTGTGCGCTGCACGAGTACAACTCTCTGGCCGACTGCTGGACCCAGCTGCCCGCCATGTCAACGCCCCGCTCCGTCCACATGTTCTTGACCTGCAAGCAGAAGCTTTTCGCCCTGAGCGGCTGGAACGATGCCGGCCCCCTGACCTCGGCCGAGAGCTTTGATGTGGCCCAGCAGCTGTGGGCCTCCATCGCCAGCCTGCCCATCATCCTGCGCTTCTCCGCCTCCGTGCCATACAAAAACAAGCTCTACTTAATAGGCGGCGACGCCGACTCCGATGAAGTGGTCTACAAGGGCCTCCTCATCTACGACACCCACCTGGATACCTGGGCACAGGTGCCGCTCGAGTTTAGCCTCCACGGGGCGGCCGCGGTCACCATGGAGACCGGGATCTGTGTCATCGGGGGCTTCTTTTCCAGGAAGGTCACCCAACCGCACCCCAACCGGCGGTTCAGTCAGCTTCTTCCTTGCGTCTCAAAATGTTTCTTCATGCAGGAAGACGGCATCCTAAGCAGAGAGGTGGCCATCCCTTCCCTGCCCATGCCCCTGGCCTTTGCCGGAGCCACTTCCTTCCAAGGGAGGGTTTATGTGATTGGCGGCGTCTGCACATCCAGAACCCACGACGCCATCTACCACTGGCAACCCGGCGAAGCCGCCTGGACCCAGCACTCAGAGAAGCTCACCAGCCAAGGAACGATCATGCGCAGGGTGCTGAAGTGTGTGACCCTGAAGGTGCCCCTAGCCCAGCTGAGGGCCCTCCTGCAAGAGACCTCGGCAAGCCTGGTGGCCGTGGGCATAGCAGGCCCCCAGCTCCCCTTGGAGAAGAGGGGAGAGGAGCAGCCTCCTCCTCCTGACCTGGCACCACGGAGACCCTCAACCGGTGGGCAGCTGTAGAAGCCGAAGACCCCCCGCCCCCCCAAGAGCTATTTTCAAGTGAACTCCTTTAGTATTGAACTCATTAAACAATCCTCGTGGCCTCCCCCCCCCCCCACTCCTTTTCCTGCCCTAAAAGGGAGCCTGCAGGCTGACCTGACCGGGAGCTTCCTGCCCAGCTCCTGGGCTCCAAGGGACCTGCTGGGAACTTAGAGTCGCTCTCCATTCCAAGGGCAGGCAGGATCACAAAGGCAGCCAGGTCAACCTGGAGGATCAAAGCACCCCCAGGCCCCTGGAGAGCCAGCCGGCAGAAGAGCTCCGGGAACAGAGAAGCCAATCCTGGCTCAGCTGGGTCTTAAGCCGCCTGCCTTGGAGGCCGGGGAATCTGGGTTGCTGCAGCTGTGGGGGGAGGGGCAGGGGGGGTCCACTGAACCGCCACTGCTCAAGTGAGGAGCAGCAGCCTGGGATGGCCATGAAGCATTCATCCCCTGCACGTCGTCCGTTTCGGGGGCAGAGAGAAACGCGAGGAAGCTGTCATGCCAACCACGCCTCACTGCTGAAAGATGACAGCGAAATAAAAATAGAAGTGCCTCACTCGCTTGAGGAAGGGCGAAGCTGCCCGATTGATTGGCTGCCCTGCCTACAGTTCCCTGTTATGTCATTCCTATAAATCCCTACTTAGGAACCTCTGCTCTGATTGTGAGGGCAGCATCACCCTTCCTCTCGGTCGGTTGGCCGCTCTGGGCTCCGGCTATCATCGTGGCTTCCAAAATGCCAGCCAGGAACACAGAGGGACCATTTTGGTTTTAGGGTTCAAGGTCCTGTGTTTTGTGCAGCAGACCAATATAGTGTCAGAGGTGCATCCAGGGACCAAACCAGGAGGAACAAACGGACACCTGCCTAGAGTAAAGCAAAACAGTTCTCCACACACTGAGCACCCTGGACCGGCGTCTGAATTTCGCCTCCTGGGGTTTAGGTAGCAGTGGGGGCAAATCAGACTGGGGGGCAGAGAGAGAATTGGAAGAGGCTGAGAATGGAGGAAGGAAGGAAGGCAAAAGGTTTGGGTGAGAAGGGCAGGAAGGGACGAGGAGCCTGGCCAGCAAACGCTGGAATGAAACTGAGGAAAGGGGAAGAGAGGGGGAAGGAGCTCGAGTGGAGTGGGGGGAGTCTGTGACCCAGAGAGCAGGAGCCGTGGAAGGGCCGAAGTTGCAAGTCAGTCTCGCGCGGTCGAGGTGGGGCTTGGCGGGGCGAGCACTCTGCAGACTTCGGCGAGGGAGGGGGGCGCTTGAGTGCAGGGAAGCGGCGAGAGGCTCTGGGGCTGAAGATGGGGAAGGGAAGCAGGAGGAGCTCCGCGGCTGGTGGGTGGGGCTCGGAAGGAGCCGAAGGTAGGGCTGCCCTGTGCCTGCGGGTCGGTGGGTGGGCGCTCGGCTGGTTGGACGGGGACGCGCCAAGAGGGGAGCCCAGCCGGGGGGTCTTGGCCAGAGCTTCGGCATCCCCGGCCAGCAGGATGCAGGAGAGAGGTGGGTTGCCATAGCAACGGGAGGCGGGCGGGTGGACGGGCAGGGGACCGCGGAGGACGGACGGGCGCCGGCAGAGCAGCCCGAGGTGGACGGGGCGGGGGCGCGGGGCCGGCATGGCCGAGGGGATCACCGCCTGCGGGCTCCTCTACGACACTTCCTTGCTGCTGCAGTTCTGCAACGGTGAGTGGAAGCGCCTCTGCAGCCCGCGGCTTCTGCCGCTGCAGCCCCCAGTTCTGCAGTCAGCCGCCCCCGCCCGGGTTCCCTGGGGAGGGGCCCCGCCGGACAGAAGGGCCCCCATCACGAGGCGCGCGCATCGGGCTTCAGGTCGGGCGGGCAGGGGTCTCCGTAGCCTGGCCGAGGAGGGCAAAGCGCGGGGAGGTGGACTGGGAGGAACCGGGGGGAATCCAGGGCAAAGGCTGCCCAGCGGCCGGATAAGCGCGATCGCCTGTCCCGCCCAGGCAGGTGGGGAGCGCCGGCCTGGCCCCTAGCCGAGCTCCGCGCCCGAAGGAGCAGTCCGAGCCTCGCCCTGCCGCCCCTCCTTCCGAGCCCCTCCCAGGTTTTCGGAAAGGCCCCGAGGGGCGAGGCGGGGCGGGGGTCGACCCATCAGAACGGCCGCATCGGCCGTGCGGAGAATTCCGAGTCGCGGGCCGGGAGGGGCAGGAAGCGCAAGCTGACCCCCCCCGCCCCCGCGACCACCTGCCTTTTCTGCCTGCTCCGAGGGCCTTTGCTCTTCCCCCACCTGCCAAGCAGGCTTAGGATGGCGTCAGCCTCCAGAGATTAGCGAGGGGCACTTGGGGACACATCCAGCCACCTCCTCACAGCCCTGGGAGGTAGGCCAGCCAGCAGCGGGGGCAGGCCCTGACCGGGAGGGGGGAGGCAGGGATAATCCTAACCCGGGAGAGCTGCCCTCCTGCCACCACTTGGAGCCCCCTCCATCAAGCTCCCCCCACCCCCAGGAGCAACTCTGGCCAACGGCTGCCTCTTCCGCCCGTCCATCCCATGGCTGGTACTCTGCCTGGCTGCAAGACCAGCCTCTGATTGGATGCGGAGGTGGCAGCAGGGAAGGGATGCTGCAAGCAGGCGGAGGGAGGGGCCAGCAGTGCCAGGCGAGCGGCAGCAACGGGCAGGCGGGACGGGCACTGCCGGCCCACCACTGCAGAAGAGGTGGAGGAAGAGAGGCGCCCCGGCTGAAGGCTGCTGGTCCTGCCACTGATTTGTGCTGCCCTCCGGAGGTGGAGTTGGCATCACACCTGGGGGTGGGCAGGTGGGCAGAAGTCCGAGCAGTCTCCCTGCCGTGGAAGCGCTAGTGAGCGAAGGAGGCGGCAGGTGGGCCAAGTGCCAGTCCGGGCTGCTTCTGACATGAAAGCCACGTGTGCAGGGAAGCCCCCTTCCCACCCCCTGGCCCTTCTTCCCACGAGGGAGCCCATGGTTCCCTTCCTGTGCCAAGAAGGCCATGCTCAGTGGATGTGTGTGTGTGTGTGCGTGCATGTGAGACTGGGCCCTCCATCCATGAATGAATGACCCCGGACGGACTTGTACATGGCTGGATACAAAAACTGGCGGGGGGCGGGGAGAGTGTCATCAGCCCGGAGCGCCCGGCTTCAACCTTCCCCGAGGAGAAAGACTCTCGCCAGTCCTTGGGGGGGACAGCTGGGCAGGAGGACCCATGGCCCCCAGCCCCATCCGAGGGGGCCCTGGAGCTCTCAAGGGGAGGAAACAAAGGGGCCGCCGGGAGACGCTTGGGGGGAGGGGAGACTCTCCTGGGGCTCCTTGCTCCTTCCGGCCTTTGCCTCCCCAGATGACCACCTGTCCGGCCTCAGCGGCATGGAGGTGGACGACCGCATCTCCTACCTGGAGCAGCGCCTGCAGCTGCAGGAGGACGAGATCCAGGTGCTGAAGGCGGCCCTGGCCGACGTCCTGCGGCGCCTGAGCACCTGCGAGGAGAACGGGCTCAACCTCTCCAAGCGCAGACCCGACAAAGGTATCGAGACGGAGGACGAGCAGCGGGACGGCAGAGGGGGCTCTTAACTGGGGCAGGAGAGCAGGGTCGCGTGGAGCCCACCCCCCCTGACCCCCAGCCCTGTCCTGTCTCTCCTGCAGTTTACCAGCTGCTGCGGGGGCTGCCCTCCAGGCCCACCCTGAGCAACGGGCCCGTCCCGCCCAGGAGAGGCTACGCCACCTCCCCCTCGTCCCCCAAGAGGGAACTCCTTCCTGGAAAAAGGTGATGCGCCGGCCCACCAGGGGGCGCTGCCCCTTTTAGGAAGGGGAGGAGGGACCCCATCGGCAGGTTCCGGGGTTGCTGCTGCATTCTAGATGCCTTGGGGTCTTTGGCACCTGAATCAAAAAGGGATTTCTAGCATGAGGCAGGAATTGAAAATCTGTGCCTGGCTCTTCTTAGGGCTCCTTCCCTAAGGGCTGAACTGATAAAAGGCCTTCAATATTTTTTTCCAGTTTTGAAAAATGTTCTGAAGGGTGTAAATTCCCCCCAAGAATCAAAATGCACAGAAACGCGATCCATGCAAAATCAGGACTTCCTGCATTTCTTGCTGAGGGAAATTAAGGCACCGCAGTTGAGTTGCAAGATGCCAGGTGCAAAGCTGCTGCCTTCCATCAGCTCAAACATTCTAATTCCTCCAGAGTCCCCACCCCAGACAGTACAGGTAGTCCTCGACTTACAATCACGGTTGAGGCCAAAATTTATGTTGTTAAGCGAGACAGTGATTATGTGAATTTTGCCCCATTTACCACCCTTCTTGCCCCTGCAGTTTTTAAGTTAGTTCCACGGTCGTTAAGTGAACCGGACTTCCTCCGTTGACTGTCTGTCAGAAGGTCGCAAAAGGGGGCCACGTGACCCCCAAGGACGCTGCGACCATCGTAAATACGAGTCAGTTGCCAAGCGTCTGAATTTTGTTCAGGTGACCACAGGGAAGTTGCAATGGTCATACGTGTGGAAAAGGGCCACGGGTCGTTTTCTTCACGGCCATTGTAACTTCTAAGGTCACTAAATGAACTGTTGGAGATCACCTCTATTCTTTTTTAAGAAAAGGGTTCAAGAATGAGGAATGGAGTTTAGGTTTCCCAGGCAGGCGAGCAAAGCTAAGGGAAACCCTTTTTCCCATTGGAAGAGAGTTCGTCCTTCAGTCTTGCACAAAGTCAGAGAAAGCCAGAAACTTTTGCACGAGTCATGCAGGCGTCTCGCCCAACTTGGCTGTATCCTAGAAACAGCCTGATGCGTTTCCATCTCTGGCTCCAGCAGCAGTGACTCTGGGGATGCACAAACAAACGTTCCTGCTCAGGAGCCGTCCCTGAAGTCTGGCATTTTCACCCGCAGTGGGTGAGAAAATGTAGGCGTTACTTTCCTTGAAAACCTGGACTCAATGGAGAGGTGTACTTCTGCTCACTCTGAGGGAAGGGTGCAAACCATTCAAGTTGCTAGACCTCAAGTTCCCTCTGAATGAAACCGCTTGCATTTAGTCAGGGAAGGAGCCTCTTCCCCTTGCAGTTTTTCCTAATGGTGGGAAGGGGGGTTCAGCCAGAGGGTCACCTCAAAACCTCGGGCCCAAAGGCCCCCAAAGTCTGGTCTCAAGAGTTGGAACTCAGAGGCAGAGAGGACTCTCCAGAAGGGGCCTTGTTTCAAATACTTTTCTTAACTGAAATGGCTTGTTTTGGTTATGAAGGATGTCTGTTCAGTTCTAGACTAGAGGAAGATGATGCTGTGCTTCCTGGAAGGACAAAGCAGTTTCCAATCTTGGCCCCTTTAAGATAGGTGGACTCCAACTCCCAGAATTCCCCAGACAGCTTTGAATTCTGGGAGTTGAAGTCCACCCCATCTTAAAGGGCCCAAGGTTGAGAAGCTCTGCACTAAGAGACACAAGAAAATGAGTGATTTTTAAAAAAATAACCTTTATGGTGGCCACCTCCAGTGGCTCTGGTTAGATCTTGGGATAAACCATTTTTTTCAGGATGGGAGGGGGTAGCAAATAATACATTTACTTCTTCATACCATATGTGGTAGAGTGGGGGGGGAGACAGGAAATCATCCCTCCAGGGCAGTTAGTGGCTCAGGGGGTGTCTCTTGACTCTCCATGGGATCATGACATGGCTCCTGACCCCCATTTCACCCCTCCCCGCCACTGCTCTCTGCTTCCTGTGCCGTCCTCCCACCTGCTTTTGCTGTGATGCCAACTTCTCCAGGGGGCCACAGAGGGGCCCAGTAGCCGGGGAGCCTCCCCTCGTTTCTGCTAGGGGCCAGGGCCTACATGAGGCTGAGTCCCCAAAGGGCAGCGGGTGAACCCCAAAGGCGTTCTATAAGTTGGGGGGGCAGGGAGGCCTTTGTCTTTGCTCAACCAGACTGATCAGCCCCCCCAGAGCCCCCGCTTCCAGCCACCCAAGAGAAAAGGGGGGATCTGCAGCCCTCTCCTTCTACCATGGTCTCCCTGGCCTGGGGGAGGAAGGGGGGCGGCCCTGGGCGTCTTGAGCCCTTGCAAGCCAAAAGAGCTCTGCGCAGCCTTCCCCGCCCAGCCCTCCAAAGGCAAGAGGGTCAGGCAGCCCCCAAGCGAAGGGCCCCACCCTCTCCCCTGCCTGCCTGGCTGCTTCTGCCTTTGGCTGCTTGGGCCGCTGCTGGGAAACTTCCAGGGCCTCTTGGGCACATCTGATGGCCTCGGATTCGGAAGGAGCTTCTCTCTCTCCCCGCGTGGCGCTTCCGCCTTCCAGCCTCTTGGCCTGCACCTGCTTCCGCCTGGCTTCCTCCTCCTCCTCCATCGCCCATTCTCCAGCTGGCTCACTCACCCCGCTGCCCACGCGCCTTGTCTGGCTCTCTCGCTCAGGCTCTCTCTCCTACAGCGGGCACAGTAGCTGCCCCTCGCCGGAGCTCAAGCGCGAGAGCTTCAAGGACCAGAGGAGCCGCACCACTTCCTCCAGCAGCTCCTGCAGCGGCAAACGTGAAGGGTACGTCTGAACTGGCCGCACGGGCAGGTGCCCCCACCCAGCCGCACTGCGTGCCTGCCACCATCGCCATCACCGCCCCCCCCCCCCCGCCGCAGCCAAACCAAGGTGGAAGCAATGTTGCAATGCAGAGAAGAGCGATGAGCCCTTTGGATTCTGCCAAGTCCCTTTGACCTGAGGGGTCCTTGGTGCTCTCTGAGCTTGGCGGTTTCTTGCAGACCCAAACTAGGAAAACCATCAGCGCTAAGTTAAACCCCCCTCCCTGCCAGCCCTGATGAGATGACCTGGTTGGGTCATGAAATGTCTGCAAGAAGCAGCCAAGCTCAGAGGACCCCTCAATTCAGCCCTTTACTAGTCCATGTAATCTGCCTGGGCGCTGGGCAGCTCCAGGCTCCCCGCAACCACTCTGCAGGGCAGCCGAAATCTTTAGCCAGCTGAGGTCAAAGAGAGTTATCTGCAGCCATGACATCCGGCAAGAATGCAGGCCAGGAAATGTGCAGAACATTAGATAAGCAGAAGGAGGGAAGCCAGTCTGAAGGATTCCTCTCTCATGTTGACTGTCTCTAGGCCAGACGGACAACCCACCGAGCAGCAGCCCAATTCGCCCACCCATGCTGTGCATCTGGCCTATGCCAGGGACCCCCCTCATTTCTCCAGGGGAAACCCTCATTTAATGGAGCAGGGCAGCCTGGGGCCCGGATGGGCCTGGGACTATCCTGCAGGTGACTTCTAAGCCCCCTGGCCATTCTCGGAGCCGAAGGCCAGCGCCCCCTTCTCCCCCCTCCCTGCATTTCGGCCCGGAACGAACTAGACGCGTTTTGAGTCCCGCAAAGACTTCCAGTAGAGCCCCCTCCGATGCAGACCAGGCGGCGGCCCCGGCGTGGGGACGGGCTGGGCCTCAAGGGCTCGGCCGGGCTTTGCTTGGGCACAAGCCGGGCTTCGTCGGGTCCCTTCGGGCAACGCGGAGCTCTCCTTGGGACTTGCAGCCGCGGCCTCAGCAGTTCGGGCGCCCCGAGGACCCAGCCGGGCGAGGGCGGCTCCCGGGCCCCGTCGGGACGCTCTGAGCCTGGCCCCGGCGCTCCTTTCCCGGCAGCGGCGCCCCGCGAGTCCCCGCGCCGCTCCCTCGGGCGGAGCCACCCCGCGCGCGCCTCGCCTTGAAGAAGCGCCGCCTGCCCGCCGGAGCCAGAGCGGAGCGCCAGCATGCGGAAGGTGGCCCGGACCGAGAGCCCCAGGTAGGGCGGCTGCAGAGGCAGCCTCGGCGGGAAGGGCACCACCGGCCACGGTTCGCCCTGCGCTGCCGCCCCGAAGAGCCCCGCAGCCCGGCTCGGCGCTGCCCGCCCGGCCCTGGAGAGCCGGAGGCAGTTGGCGCTGGCCTTCCGGGTTGGCGGCAGGATGGCCGGCCGGCAGGGAGGATCCGCTTCCCCGCACTCGGTCGCGAGATTGTCTCCCGGGTGGTTTAACGGAGAACCGGAGTGGGCGGAAGAGGGCTGGGACTTCTTGGGGGGGGCTGCGGTGCTTCTTCCCTTGGGGTCCTGTGCGATGTTTGCGGCCTTTTATCGGGGGGGCGCCCCCCCACCTAAATCGCTACGGCAGGTTGGGCGGCGGGTAAGCCCGAGCGGCCTCTTCCGGGGGCGCGGGGGGGGGGGGGGGGGGAGGGCAGGGTCTGTTGCAGCCCCAGCAATGGCCAAGGGGCCGGAGCCGCTTCCTTCCCCTGTGCTTGGGCAGAGT
Organism: Bungarus multicinctus; assembly: GCA_023653725.1. NCBI lineage: Eukaryota > Metazoa > Chordata > Lepidosauria > Squamata > Elapidae > Bungarus > Bungarus multicinctus. Next base: position 699,281 of record CM042835.1, on the reverse strand, counting down.
TGACATTGCGCGCCACGCCGCGTGGGACTCAAGCTGACCCCTCCCGCCAGAAGGTTTGGCCGGCTCTTCTGGGGGGCCGCTGGGGGCGCGGCAGGAGGGGTCCAGGGTTGGGGATAAGAGAGGCAGGAAGAAGGGAGCGAAGGGTTGTAGGGGAAAGGAGGAGCCCGAGAGGCGAGGAGGACCCTCCCTCCTTCAGGTAAGTATCTGGGTAACTTTGGGGTGTGTGGAAGGGGGTCTGTGTCTCCCTTTGGGGGAGGTTTTGTGTGGCTGGGGGTCATCCAGCGTCAGCTGAGTCTGCAATAAATGTGTGAGGCTTATTTCCCCTCCCTGTGTTCTCCCCTCCCCCTTTCCTATTTCTTCCCAATGAAGTTTCTCTCTCTCCTCATAGCAAACCAAAGGAAGCCATCTTCAGTGCGGGTGAGTGGATGCAGCCCTGATAGATGGCTCTCTCTCTCTCTGTGTGCGTGCGTGTGTTCCAGATGATTTAAGTGGGGGCCACCTGAAGGAAAAAACCCCGCAGGAGGGTGTGTCTGCATTCTCCCTGGGGTCGGAGGGTTTCCAGAGAGTGGGGTGCAGACCAATCCTAAATCGATCCTAAAGATGGCATTGCCCCTCCTCCCTTTGGGCTCCTGCTTGCCCTTCCCTGTGTGGTGGGGCCGGGCATCCCGAGAGCTGGGAGTTTGCCCGGCTTTTGTGTCTAGCCGGCTGCCCTACCTGGCCTTGCCTCCCTCCCCTTCTGCCCGGCAGAGGATGGTTACGTGAAAATGTTCCTCCGGGGACGCCCCATCCCCATGTTTGTCCCCGATGCCGTGGTGGCCACCTACAGCCTAGACGCCAAGCTGGAGCTGCCCCACAAGAAGCTGAAACTGGACTGGGTGTATCCTGCTCACGGCTGGGTCCCCCGGGCGGAGGGTGGCTGGGCCCCAAACGTTGGCTCCAGGCGTCCTGGCAAAGTTCCCCCGTGTTTCCCCTTGACCCGTGGCCCCCTGCTGCAGATACGGGTATCGGGGCCGTGACTGCCGGTCCAACCTTTTCCTGCTGCCCACGGGAGAGATTGTCTATTTCGTGGCTGCTGTGGCCGTCCTTTACAACGTGGAGGAGCAGCGGCAGCGCCACTACCTGGGCCACACCGACGATATCAAGTGGTAGGAAGTGAGGGAGGAGGGAAAGAAGGAGTGCCAGTTTTGGGGAGGGCACCGGCACCTTGCCAGAATTGGGGAAATGGTAGTTGGCTAAGGACACGTCAAGGGGGCAGGGAGGCAGAACCCCGGTGCAATAGGAGCAGTCACCCTCCCCCAGTCCTAGCCAACTGGGGGAGGAGCTGCCCTTTGGGGTGTCCTGCACCCCTGCGACCTGGGCCTTTTGCTCTCTCCCTTAGTTTAGCCGTGCATCCAGACATGGTGACTGTAGCAACCGGACAAGTGGCCGGGACGTCAAAGGATGGCAAGGTGAGGGACGGGGCCTAAAGGGAGGCTGGCCACGAGAGACAAAAGGGCAGGCTGTCCATTTGGGGGGGGGGCTGCGGTTAGAGAGAGGGAGACAGACAGAGATTGGCCCAAAAAAACTGCCCCCAGTTAGCTGCATTAATGCCACCTGCAAACATTGGCTGCTAAGTTGCAGCAGCTGCTTTGGGTGTTTGGTGCAGGAAAGTCGGAAGTGCCCCAAACGGGAGCATTTCAAAGCGGGCATTGCCCAGCAATTCTCCCCCCCCCCCCCGCCAGCATTTCAGGGTGTTGCAGCCTGCAGAGCCCTGAGCCCCTGAGCGTTTGCTCTTGTTGTGGCAGTCCGTGGAGCCCTTTGGGGACTCGCCTTCCCTCTTCCCCCGTGGCTTACGCGGCATCCATGGGCAACGAGCTGCACGAGCTGCGTTTGCCTTCTGGGAGGAAAGGCTCTGGGCTCAAGGTGCTCCCGTGTCCCCCACAGGCGTTGCCGCCCCAAGTGCGCATCTGGGACTCCGTGAGCCTCAACACCCTGCACGTCCTGGGGCCTGGACCGTTTGACCGAGCGGTGACCTGCGTGGGGTTCTCCAAGTCTGTGCGTGAGACTCCCTCCTGCCGGCCTCTCCTTCTGTGGCCCGAAAGGGACCTCCTGGGACCCCCAAGTTGTAGCCAGATTAAAACACGGCCCATCCTTGGATGGGAGCAACCTCAGCCCCTTTAAGATGGGAGGACTTCAGTCCCCAGAGTTCCCCAGCCAGCCAAGCTGCGGTATGTTTGGCTGCCAGCATGGCTGTCTGGGGAACTCTGGGAGTTGAAGTCTACAAGTCTCAAAGCTGCCAAGTGTGGAGAGCCCTGCCTTAAAGCGCCCCCTGCCTGCCTGCCTGCCCGGGCTGAGCACCTGCCCACCTGCCCCTCTCTCTCCTTGCCCAGAACGGGGGAGGCCTCCTGTGTGCCGTGGACGACTCCAACGACCACGTGCTCTCCATCTGGAACTGGCAGAAGGAGCAGAAATTGGCCGACGTGAAGGTAGCCGCCTTGCGCGCCTCCCTTCCTTGCACCCAAATCCAGCATGCGTGTTTCACATCTGACGCTCTCCCCTCCCTCCCAAGTGCTCCAACGAGTCCGTCTTGGCTGCCAGCTTCCACCCCACAGAGCCCTCCCTCCTCATCACCTGCGGGAAATCCCACATCCACTTCTGGACCCTGGAAGGCAGCAACCTCAGCAAGCGGCAGGGCATCTTTGAGGTGAGAGCGAGCGGAGGGGGCGCCCCTGCCCTCGGCCCCACTGCCACCGCCTGCGTCCACGGGTGTCCACAGGCCTCCAGCCGGAGAGCCTTACCACGGCCCCGAAACAAGCAGCCTCTCAGCTTCTCTAACTGCAGGTCGGAGGTTCTGCTGGAGCAGAGAACTCTGGGAAATGCAGGCCCCCATCAGCCCCCCCCCCGGCCCCCTTGGGGGGCTCCCTCTGGCCTTCCATGTCCCTCCCCTCAGAAGTAGGAGAAGCAGCTGCGATTTAGGCTTTGCATGTTTGTTTCAAACGGATGGCCTGCAAGTCCCTAACTTACAACGGTTCGCCTAGTAACCGTCCAAAGTTTCGAGTGCCCTGAAAAAAGGGTCTTACGGTTGTTTTCACACTTAACAACCACTGCAGAGCGGTCCCCGTGGTCACGTGATCCAAATCCAGGCACTTGGCAACGGACTCCTACTTATGATGGTCGCAGTGTCCCCTGGGGGGGTCACGTGATCCCTTTTGCGACCTTCGGACAAGCAGAGCCAACGGAGAAGCCAGGCTCACTTAACAACCGTCTTACTCGCTTATCATCTGCAGTGATTCACTTAGCAATGGTGGCAAGTAAGGTCATAAAATGAGGCAACACTCACTGAACAACCATCTGGCTTAGCAACAGAAACTTTGGGCTCCATAGTTGTCATAAGTCGAGGCCTCCTGAGGCTTTTCTGCAGCCGAGCGTCCTCCCCGTCCAAAGGCCTGGGGCAGATATCCGGGGGGGGCTCTGAGGCTTTCATGCCTCTCTCCCCCCCCGCCCCCTTTCTCTGCAGAAACACGAGAAGCCCAAGTACGTTCTGTGCGTGGCCTTTACGGAGAACGGGGACACGGTGACCGGTGACTCAGGGGGCAACCTCTACATCTGGGGCAAAGGTCTGTTGGTCGGCGGGCGAGGCTCCTCCCTGCTCCCCAAAGGCTTCCTGGACACCCCTGGCCAGGCATAAACCAGGGTTTGTTGATCAAATCCCTGTTGGCTTGGCTTATGCAAGCCTGTCTGGGCTGCTGGCTTCATGGTCTCCCCAGGCCAAGACGATGGGAGCTGAGCCCCTGCCATGAGCCCTGTTGGTTTAGAGTGGGGGACTCTGAGACTCCCAGAATTCTGTGCTTGACGGGGGGATTCTGGGAGTTGGAGTCCACACGTCTTAAAACTCCCAAGGTTGGGGACCCCTGCTACGAGAGGCAGAGTCCTACACCTGGTGCTTGGGAGTGGGGGCTCTGCCTAAATGCCAGCTGCTGTGTGTCACTGTTGCCCTTCATTGGCAGGGGGGAACCGGATCTGCCAAGCGGTGCCAGGCGCCCACGAGGGGGGCATCTTCGGCCTGTGTGTGCTGCGGAACGGGACCATCCTCACCGGGGGCGGCCGAGATCGGCGTGTGGTGCTTTGGGGACGGGATTACCAGAAGCTGCAGGAGAACGAGGTGAGAACCGGGGCCAAACAGCCAGAGAGGCTCAGCTTTGGGTCTCCAGGAAGAGGGGAAAGCGCTCGCTCTCCCCAGGGGCATCTTTCCAAGCCAGGAGGGTCTGGGGGGGGTTCACACGCTCTGGGCATCTCTGGGACTTGCTGAGGGGCTGTTTCCGCCTGTCTGTCTTTCTGGGTGTTCCGAGGAGTAGGATTGATCCTAGAAGTCCTGATGGATCAGGGGGTGGACTAGAAGACCTCCAAGGTCCCTCCCAACTCTGCTATTCTCTGCAGGTCCCGGATGGCTTCGGGCCGGTGCGCACCATTGCGGAAGGGAAGGGCGACTCGCTCTTTGTGGGCACCACACGCAACTCTGTGCTGCAGGGCTCCTTGCCAACTGGCTTCTCTCTGCTGGTGCAGGTACTGGTCTGGGCTGGGCTGGCCCTGATGCCGGATGGGGAAGGCCAGGCCCTCAGGGTCCGGGGCTGGCTGACCCCCCCGCTCTCCCCCCAGGGACACACGGAAGAGCTTTGGGGTCTGGCCACCCACCCCTCCCTGGACCACTTCCTGACCTGCGGGCAGGACAAGCAGGTGCACCTGTGGAGCGTGGCCTCCCATCAGCCGCTGTGGAGCAAGGGGATTGAGGTGAGCTGCAGGGGGGCTGCCGGACAGGGAAGACCCCTCCCAGGCTTCGAATCGCCTGAACGCTTTCCTCTCTTCCAGGATGCGGCTCGCTCGGCTGGCTTCCACCCCAACGGCTCGGTCCTGGTGGTGGGCACGGTCACGGGCAGGTAATGGGCAGAGGGAGCCCTGGGGCAGGAGGGGGAAGACGATGGTCTCTGGGGGGCCCTTTCTGCAGGGCTCTGCTGGGAGAGAGCAGTGGGGTGGCCTGAATGGCCGCCCAAAGGAGGAGTGGGGAGGGGTCCCAGAAACCCCCCGCGGCTGTTGGCCCCAAATCCGGAGCTCCTGGCACGGGGCAGCCCTGCTCCTCTCTCCCTCTCTGCTCAGTTCTCATCTCCCTGCCTTGACAAGGGGGGTTGCAGAGGGGCAGGTGGACTGAGCAGAGCGCATCTGCAGTCCTTGGGGGGTCTGGCCTGCCGTGACATCTCCCCCCTTCTGCTTTCAACCAGGTGGCTAGTGCTGGACACAGAGACCCGGGATCTGGTGGCCATTCACACGGACGGCGGAGAGCCCATCTCCGTGGTCAGCTTTTCCCCAGGTTGGAAAGGGGGGCTACGGACAGGCAGGGGTTACAAGAACTCCAGGTGGGGCATCGACTGGGGCTTTGCAGAAGGGGAGGCAGTCTGGGGTCCTCCATGTCCTTCGTGAAAAAGGACACAAAAGACACACATTCGAAGGCGATTTCTTGGGGTCTGAGCCCTCGATGCTCCCGGGGGATTTTGAGACAGGTGGGTGGTTTAGAAATAGAGAATGAGTGAGTGAGTGAATGAAATACATTTTCTCCACCCTGTTGCTCCCTCTCTGCTGACTTCCCCCCTCCTTTTTTTCTGCTTTCCAGACGGGAAGTACCTGGCTTTGGGGTCCCACGATAACTTTGCTTACATCTACCTGGTTTCCGAAGGTGGCAGGAAATATGGCCGGGTTGGCAAATGCTCTGTGAGTGGAGGAGGGAGGCCTTTCCGAGTGTGGTCTACAGGGGGGCTCCAGGGTGGGCTAGCGCTCATTTGAACGGGGTGCCCAGGGCTCAGCTGGATGGCCCAGGACTGCCAGCCTCTCCTGAGAGTCTCGGATGCTCACGAAGCAGCTGCGAGTTCCAGATTCTCCTGAAAGTCCAAGAGGAAAGAAGGGCGCTGAGGCGAGATTGTTCTGTCTAAGGACTGACTCTGGTGTCCTCAGGGCCACTCCAGCTTCATCACCCACCTGGACTGGGCCTTCGACAGCAGCTGCTTGGTCACCAATTCGGGGGATTATGAGATTCTGTATTGTGAGTATTCTGAGAGCTGAACATTCATCCCAGTTCGTTCATCTGCCAAGCGTGGAAACCGCCCATCGCCCTCACAGAGGGACCTGCCTCCATCGCCCTGTCCTCACCTGGGGCTTCAGTTTGAGCCAGCTGGGAGAGGAGAGTGGCCTTTGGCTCTTTCCTGGCCCAACTTCAGAAGAAGGGACGTGGAAGGATGCCCAGCCCAAGGACAGCCCAGCCAGGCTCTCCCTTCTGCCCTGGTTGGCTTCAGGGAAGGGGAGGGCTCCCGTGCAGGGTGGGGCCCCTCCCTTAGTGGCCTCTTCCTGCCCACCTGAGCTGACTGGCACCAGCCTCTGAAGGGCCGCTCTGGGCACCACCCGCCCGGGGATCTCAGGCTCTCTTCTCCCGGGAGAGGCCGTTGCCCCTTAGGGCGGGGTCTTGTGGACTTCAACTCCCAGAATTCCTCGGCCAACGCAGAGCCCTGCCTTGGGGCACACGCAGCTCTCTGAACCCGCCTTTCTCCCCCTCCCAGGGGACCCTTCCACCTGCCGGCAAATCACCAGCGCCGAGGCTGTGCGCAACCAGGAGTGGGCTACCGCCACCTGCGTGCTGGGCTTCGGGGTGTTTGGTGAGTGCTGTGGGGCAGGTGTGGGTGCCAGGAGGGTGTTTGCACCTGGGCCAGCAGGGGGCAGCACAGGCCTATCTACACTGCGGCAACACTGGGATCCTCTCACCTCCAGCGTCTTTTGAGGGGGGGAGGGGGGTGCTTGGAGGGACTTTGAACCTCAGAAATTTGGCCTCTTGCTGACCGTTTCTCCTGCCCCGAAGGGATCTGGCCAGAGGGGGCGGATGGCACCGACATCAACGCCGTGTGCCGCTCCCATGAGGGGAAGCTCCTGGCGTCAGCCGATGACTTTGGCAAAGTGCACTTGTTCTCTTACCCCTGTTGCCAGCCGCGGGTAAGCATCTACGGTGGGACCCTCCCGGACCTCCGCCGGTGCCTCTTCCTCCTCCTCCTCGCTCTTGGGTGCAGGGCAGAGGGTCCCCAGAGGCCTAAACGGTGCCTCTCCACAAAGAATAAGGCCATGAAAGAGTTTGGGGGGGCAGGGCCCACTGGCACCCTGACTCTCCGGGTTTCCCTCTCGGGGGGAGGAGGGCCCAGTTTGGAGTGGTGGTTCAGGTGCTGGCCTAGAAACCAGGCGTTCTAGTTCTGACTTAGCCATGAAAGACAGCTGGGTGGCTTTGAGCCGGTTCCCAGGCGAGGGTGAATTCTAGTCCCACTTTAGATGTGACAGCCATCAGGGTGGCTTTGGGCCAAACACCAGGAGGCTGGGAGTTCAGGTCCCACTTTAGGCCCCAAAGCCGGCTGGGTCTCTGAGCCAGTCCCTCTCTCTCAGCCCACCCACTTCACAGGGTGATTGTTGGGAAAAGAGGATACTTACCAAAATAATAAAGGCAGGACAAACGTCTGATCAATCAATCATTGTCCTCCGATGCGTCAGACAGAAGTGCCTGAGGTTCCCTGGGATTTGAAACCCTTCTCGGCCAGGCGGAGGGGGAGGACCTCAGCGCCGGGGGAGGGGGGTGGCACAAGGCTCAGGCCCCCTTCCCCTCTGACCTCCTCCCCCCTTCTCTCTCCCCAGGCCCCCAGCCACACTTACAGCGGCCACAGCAGCCACGTCACCAACATCGCCTTCCTCCATGACGACAGCTTGCTGCTCTCCACCGGTGGGGTGGACACCAGTGTCCTCCAGTGGCGCCTCGTGTAGAGGGGGGGTGGGAGGCGGCCAGCAGTGGTGGGGCTGGGGGGTGCAAAGGTGAGGAGGGGAGGGGTGGGGGGGTTGCATCCTGTTACATGCTTTAGGGAGGGTTCCATACTCAGGGGGAGGGGAGAGGAGGGGGGCTGGTGGCTGAGACGGAAAGAGGCCCTTGAAGAGATTGGGGGCAGCTATATTTACAGAAATCCCTATATGAATAGTCATAATATATATCTAGATCGATCTCTATATATATCTATATTTAAAGGCAGAAGGTTGCACAGGCTGAGAATGTGAGGGAGCTGAGGAAGAACAGGAGGAGGGGCGCAAACCGCTCTCTTGGCCTTGGGTTCAAGAGGCCCCCCCCTCCCCCAGAAGGGAGAGCTGGAGCCCTCTGGGTCCTTTCCAACTCCTCAGGTGCTTTGGGGCACAGTTGCCCTAGGAATGTAGGTCAGCTGGGCTCCTTGTGGTAATTCGGTCTGTTTGCCCTGCCATCTGCGGAGGGTCTCAGCGGGGAGGCCGCTTGCTGGGCAGCCCCTGTCCTGCCCCAGAGGCTGCCCTTGCACACCTTCCCTGAGAGGGAGATGAGGGGGGGGCGGCAGGACCCTGGGCTTGCTCTCCGCTATGGGCCTGGCGCAGTTTGTCTCCCTCTTCTGCCCCCCAGCCCCTCGGTCAGAATCCAGCCCTTGGGGGGTGGGCAGAAGCCCCTCTCCCCCCAGCCTGGCCTCCTCCCAGGGGAAAACAAGGCTGCGGGCACAGGGGAAGCAGCAGCCCACTGGTTTGATCCCAGACCAGATAGGAGCCCTGAGGTGTTTTCTGGCCCAGCACTCTCCAAGCTTTGTGGACTTCAACTCCCAGAATTCCTGCAGAACTGGCTGAGGAATTCTGGGAGTTGAAGTCCACAAGACTTAAAGTGGCCAAGGGTAGAGGCCCCTGTCCTGGGACTAGCTCTGCCTCAGCAAGTTCATTTGCCATGGGGAGGGGAGCAAGCCAGGCAGGAGCAGCGACAGCAAGGCCAGCCGCAACTTCTCTTGCATCCTCAGGCTACTTCACTCCTCTTTTCGTGAGGGCAGCATTGTGAATACACACACACACACATTGGTGGATGCCGTGGGCGCTCTTGGGTCTGATCTCTGCCTAAGGAAAGGGGCTTGGTCAGGCAAGGAGCCCCCCCGGCATTCCCCTCCCCTTTCCTTCCTCCAGGCTGCCCCCCCCTGTCCCCTCCCCCCTTGGCCAGCCCAGCCCAGCTCCCCCAATCCAAGGGAACATACGAGTAATCCTCAACTTACAACCTTTCGTTTAGTGACTGTTCAAGATTACAACGGCACTGAAAAAAGGGACTTATGATGAGTTTTCACACTTATGACCATTGCCGCATCCCCCCCTGGTCACGGGATCCAAGTTCAGGCGTTTGGCAACTGGCTCGTATTTCTGACGGTCGTGGGTCACGGGATCCCCTGGAAGGCGCAGTGGGGCAGCGGCCAGGAGTTGAGCTGCTCCTGATGTCGAAGGGGGACCGGAGACCCTTCCCTCCCCTTGGGCAGGGGAGAGGCGAGGCTGGGGGGGCTGTTTGTAAGGGGGGGCACACTGTCTGCACAGAGAAGCCGAGAGCATTCAGGGCTGTGGGGAAAGCTGAGGTTGCGGGTCAGCAGTCACAGTTCAGCCGAGGGTCTTGGCATTGGGCATGCTCCTGCTTTGGGCCATGTGGCTGCGGGGGCTTGCAGGGGCCACACCTGTTGTGGGGCAGGGGGGAACTTGGAGTGACCACAGCATGACTGTCTTCTGTATTTTCCAAAGAAAAAGTACTGGGGGGGGGCTAGGAATGTTTAATAAGAACACAATCCAATAAAGAGAGGTAGAAGAACACACATTGCCTCGGGTGCATAAATGTCATTGTCAGGGGCAACTTTTGAACCTTAAGCAAACTTCACTGGGCGCCGACAGGCACACAAAGGCTCATCTGGGCTCCTCCTGGCCGAAGGTTGCAATCCGACATCTGGGCAGGCTGCTCTGTGAATGCAGCTCTCCACCCACTGCCAGGCCTGGAGAGCAATGGGAACAGATGGGCAGCCTGTGCCAATGACATGCCCTGCTCCGTGTTGCTGCCTTGGTGGGGTCAATGCTTCTGCTTTGCTGGAGCCCAAGAGGGCGGGGCTGGGGTGGACTAGAAGACCTCCAAGGTCCCTTCCATTATTCTATTGTTTGAAATTGGTAAGAAGGCATTTCAGAGGCTCCAGGTGGAAAGAAAGCAAGGGGGAAGGTTTTAGAAATGCATGACTGGGCCAGTGCCTGATAGGTGGAGCATTCCAGTCCTGGAAGGGAGGTGGGGGGAATTCTGGGAGTTGAAGTCTGCAGCTGAAAAACACTGTCCTAGGTCCGCCCTTCCTCCAATAGACCAGCATGTCGCACTGAAGCCGCCTGCCTGGCAGGGGCACGCTCTCCCGTTGGCAATTGGTGCCACCGCCACGGCTGTCCTCCTCACTCAGGGGTGTCCTTTCTGCTAGTTTCTTATTAAAAGGGGAAACTCTCTCGGAGGAGAGACAAAGGTCGCTGCCTAACTCAGCTGCAGGGAATTGGATCTCACCCAAACACTCGATCCAGTTCCTTCCAACTGACTGCAAGCTGTAGCGGGCAGGGAAAGACCTGCTGGAAACCCCTCCGGCTCTTTGGTGGGGAGGGGAGATGTCCAGCGGTAGCCTAGAATCACCCATGCCCGTAACTGCCACCACGGAAGTGCCCTCTGGGTTTGCTGGGTGCTAAGCAGTTTGTTGCGGGGTGGGGGGAGAAAGTTTTGAGAACTTTGTACTGGAATGGATCGCTGCCCCTTCCCTCCCAGGTGGCCGCTGGCGTTGTGTTTTCTCAAGCAACTGTGACGGAGGACCAGCTGACCGATTTAATCGCCATTCAAAATAAGTAAAGTAGAGCAACTTCGCCTTTGGCTCCCCTCCTGGCAACGCAGTTGCAGAGGAAGGCCCGGCTGTGAAAGGGCAGCGTGTCTGGAAGGGAGTCAACCAGCCCTGAAGAAGGGTTGGGCAACGGCTCCGAAACAGAATCCCAGGCTCAGCTGGGTTGCAACACTCTAAAGCGGGGGTCTCCAACCTTGGCAACTGTAAGACGTGTGGACTTCAACCCCCAGAATTCCCTTGCCAGCAAAGCAAAGCTGGCTGGGGAACTCTGGGATTTGAAGTCCACACGTCTTAAAAGTTGCTGAGATGGAAAAACACTGCAGTCAGTAAGCCAAAACCAGCTTTGTCTCTCTGGCAAATCTTTCCTCCCTGCTGACATTTCAACTTTCCTAGAATCACCTCACAAGGGGAAAAAAGCCCACACCTTTTTTCCTCTTTACCTGGACCCAAAAGGTAGCGTGGCTTCCTCTCCAGCTCATCCTGGGCTTCTTCAGAGCAAAGCAGGCAGGTGGATTTACTCCTTAAGGCAAAGGTGGGGCTGCAGGCTTATCTTGGCCTTGCTTGGAAGTTCAATGACCCCTGAGCCAGGGGCCCTTGGGGGTTTATGGGGGCCCTTGACGGAGTTATAGACAACTTTACTGGGGCCGAAGCTCAGCAGGAGAAGACCTGCACTGCAGCTCTGGTGTTTCCACCAACTCCTGGGTGAAGATTTCAAGTGACGGAAGAAAAATGTGATTTCCTCTCTGACCGAGATCTTGCAGAACTGTTTCCGGCCAGAAATGTGCCCTTAACCAAGGCCTGTCTTCCAGCTTTCGAACTACAGGTCCCTCCATCCCCGGGCAGCTGTTCCACCGGATGTCAGGGTTGAAACCCCAGAGCTGGAGGGGGCTGACAATGGCAGACCAGATTCCCCGCCATGGGCAGGCACAATGATCTCCCCTTGGTTGTGCCTAGGGAGATTCGCAATCCTCCAGGTCCCAAACAAAGGCGCGTTTTCCAGAAGGACTTTCTTGGCTCTTTTTTCCTGGAAAACGTTTTGCTTCTCCTCCGAGAGGTTTCTTCAGTTCTGAAGACCCACCTAATGGCAGAGAAGCTTCTTGGAGGAGAAGGGAAACGTTTTCAAAGAAAAAAACCGAGAAAAGTCCAGCTGCCTTCTGGAAAACGCACCTTTGGGTATCCCGTCCTTGAAAGTCAGATTTTGGGGGTGGGAGAAGGATCTGCATTTCCTGCAGGGGGGGGGCACTTGCGAGGCAAGCAGGCTGGCACCTTTCCGATCCAGGAAATGGCTCTTAAAGGAGCTTTGCTATGGGGTAATGGACTGGAGGGGTCTGTGATTGATCGGCCCCTGCACCCCCAGCCCCAAATCAGAGAGCCTCCAGGGCTGCTTTGATGCTCAAGGATGGAAGAGGCTCTGCTATTTAGGAAGCCAGAGCAGCTCAGCCAAGACCCCCCCTCCCCACCTCTGGCCTTTGACTAGCCTGGGGGGCCTCCAATAAGGGAGGGCAAAGGGCCACAGGGACGGAGGCCCCCACCTGTGGGACTTCATCCCCAAAGAGGCAGGCCATCCCGCTCATCCAGCCCAAAACCTTTGCCTTCATTGCTGGGAAGGGAGGTCCTGGCTGCTTGGTACCCCCCCCTCCCCCCCGCAGCTTAGGCTTCCTACCTGCTGGCTCTGCTGGGAGCCTTCTGGGCAGAGGGCCCCATTGTCCCCTCCCTTCCTCCCCAGAGGCCCCCCCCGCTTTCTTTGCTGTGGTTGAAGGTGCCAAATCTGCTCTCAGGTTCCTTGGGGACCTTTGCAGGCCGTCCTGCTCTCTGGTTTCTGCTCTCCTCTGACTTATTCATGAGCAGCGGCTGCGCTGGCTCCGCTCCTGCGGCTGGGCTGCTCTCATGTCGGGCTGGCCTGAAGACGCCTCCGAAGGAAAACAAAGGCCGGCCCCAAATCATGGCTTAGCGTTGGCTGCCAGGACGATCCTTGGCTGGAGCAGAGCCATGTTGCGAAGGGTTGGGGTGGGACGGCGTGCCTTTGGCCCCAGCCGATGGGATGCTCAGAGCTCCTCACTCCTCTTCCTCCTCCAAGGAAGGGCCTCAACGGTCCTACTGTCCGTGGCCACCTTGGTCGCTGCGGCCCAAGGTCTGGAGAAGAATCCCTCCAGGGGATCGGCTGAGCTTCGGCTGTTCCGCTTCCCAGGGTCCTTGCACAATCAGCCTGTCTCCACAGATGAAGACCTCATGCAGCTGCACTCCCAAGCAGAGTCCGGCCTCAGGTGTATTTCCACCTGAGAGGCTCATTGCAAGCGTTCCTGACCTGGTTGAGGGGCTTTGTTGGCCAACTCCAGAAGAAAACTGGGACTGGTCTCCCTTCTGGGAGTCTCCCCTTATTCAGCTCCTTTTGCAAGTGGCAGCATGCGGAGGACCTGCCAGGAAAGCCTCAGGATTCCCCCGGACCAAGCCGAGATCAAAGGCCGCTGCCTGCAGCACAAAGCTCAGCAGACCATCTCTGGTGGATCTGGCCTGTTGTAGGCCTCCAGCTCTGTGCAAGTGAAAAACTTTGGATCCACTTGCAAGCTGTGGCTGAAGGAACCCAAGTCCCTGGCGGCAAGACAGCCTCTCAGATGCAGGATAAGCAAACCTGGGCTGAAACTTTTCTCACTTTGACAAGCCTCACAAATTCTTAAAGGAGTTCTTCAACTGGGGGTGGGCAGGAGGTCTTCCTTTATATGGATGGGAAGCCAAACTCTGGGATACAAATGAAGTCTGGATTTTAAACGCAAAATCTCTCTGTCTCTCTCTCTCTGTCTGTGTATGTAAGGCAGGAGAAAGGTGTGCTTGTCTTGCTGATCTCTCCTGGGATTTTCATTCTGCTGCCCTTCGAGGGCTTAGCAGGCTGTATCATTGAGCATCTTTAAATAGGCACAGGTAAGTCTTCCAGGCGGCTCTGCTATTAAAATATTACAGATTACTTGCTGCTTCGCCACCTGGCCCCTTTGCCTTTCCAGACCCTGCTCCTCTGCCTGCTGTGAGGGGGGGGGGCTTTTTCAGGCCTGCAACAAGGGGGCAGTGAGTCTCTTGTGGGTTCAGGGGCTAAGCGGGGAGGGTCTTCATCAAAAGGACACTCAGCCAGAGGAAGGAAAGAGGTGGGAACTGGGGCAGGGCGCTGGAAAGGAAGGCGCCTTATTTTGGGAAGGGAGGAGGAAGAAAGGCAGGAACTGGCTCCTCAAGGAAAGAGGCCTTCCTGCCCTCTGCTGATGGGGCGGTGGGGCTGAGCTGTCCAAGGGTCTGCAGGCAGCAGGACCCCCCTTCCTGCAAAACACTGGCTGACCCTCCGGGCCTTTGCAGTCATGCATCTCTTGGCAGCCTCAGCCCTCTGGTTTGGTGGCTCCTACGGGGGGGGGAGGAGGGGGAAGCCCCCATAGGCTCTCCAGACAGCTGCTCTCTCGGTGGACTTGCTCATTAGCCAGGAGCCCCCCAAGGACAAACAAGGGAACCCTTGAATGGCTTCCCAGAGAAGCAGCTGCTTTCCAGGCATTGGAAAGGTGGGCGAGGGGCGAGGCCCTAAAGTCTCAGGGTGGCATTCTGTGCGCTCTGCCACCACGATGGGGCCACAGCCCCCCAGCTCCAGGGCCAGAAAGGGAATTGGGAAACAGGAGGCTCCCTTTGTTCTTTGGGGTGGAGCTCCCAGGTGGGGGGCTCTTCTCACCTGAACCCCTTGGGCCAAAAAGGCAAATCATGGAGGGGGGGGGAATTCCGGCTCTTCCTGATGCTCGGAGGGTAATTTTGGCCCCCTTAGTGGGTCGCTGGCGGGGCTGAGCAAGGAGAGCAGAGCCTTGCCGGGATCCCAAGATCGTCGGGACGCGGAGGAGCTGCGAGGAGAGTCCTATGAGCTCGCCCGGATCCCTCTCCAGCTTCCCCTCCGCTGCCAGCCCAAGGCCGATCTCCCGCTCCCCACCTGGGAGCCCCACCGCCTCTCCGGCGGCCCTTACGGGGTGAACCAGCAGCGGGAGAAGAGCCGGACCGGCGGGGCGCCCGGGGGAGCCGGCAGCGAGCGGGTTAAGCGGCTCCCCGCCCCGAGAGGCTGGCTCCGGAGAAAGCGCCGCGCCGAGAAAGTCTCCGGGCAGCCGCCGCCGCTCACTTCGGGCTGAGCCAGGCGGCGAGCGGAGGTCCCGATGGAAGCCGGGCAAGATGCCCCGCCGGCGGTGTGAGCAGCTGCCCCGCGTCCCCTTCGGAGCGCCGCCGCGCGGGAGAAGCCCCCCAACCTCGCCGGTGGCGGCGGCGGCGACCTTCCCCGGAAAGTCAACCGTGAGCATCCGCTGCCCGGGACACGGCCGGGGCGGAGAGGAGGGAATGGGGTCTGTTGCTTGGCGGAGGAGGGAGCCGAGGGGGCGCTTCCCTGGAGTAAAGGGAAGCCTTTCCTGGGATTTGAGCTGAGCACAGCCGTGCCAAGAGAGGCTAAAGAGAGTCTCTGAGCATGTACCAAGTGCTTTTCCTTCACCACTTGAAAGTTGGCAGGGGTTTGGAGACCAAGGCATGGGGGGGGCTTCCCCGCCCACTCTCGATCTGACTGGCACAACAGTGCTGAGATGCAGGGGAGGCTGTTGCCCCAGAGATCCAGTAAACCCCGAGGCCAGCGGTGGGAGGGTGCATCCCCCTCCTTGAAAGGCATTTTAAGGGCTGAATAAATACGGGGGGGGGGGGTGTTCTGGGGCCCAGCCTGCCAGGTAACAACTGCAGCTTTGCAGTTTGCTTGCTTGGCACAGAGGAAAGACACTCTGCATATTCCCAGAGGCTGTTTGCAAAAGATTCCAGGTGGCCAGGCAGTCTTTTTCAGGCAGTTAGGGGTGGGGGGAGATTGGCAAGGGTGAGGGGCACACAAGACCTCCCTAAGCAGAGGGAAGAGCGTCCTAGTCCAGGCAGCTCAAGGGTCGCCAACTTTGGCCACTTTAGGACTTCACCTCCCAGAATTCCCACCAGCAGAGCTGATCTTAAGTTGCCAAGGCTGGAGACCCTGCTAGCTGATGAAGCGGCAACTGTCTTTCGTGTGGCACAAGAGGAAGCCTGGACATCCCAGGCTCTGTGCTGGGGTCTCTGGGGAGCCCCACAAGAGAAGGGCAGGAGGGAGATGCCCCGCGTGGGAGAGAGGGGGCTCAGTCCCCCCGACTTTGGATTCCCTTGGCTTCTGACCACCAAGGTGGAAGCTGAATCCAGCCCCATTCTGGTTCCCGGTGCCCCTCCAGCACACAGACTGACTGGCCCAAGGGGCTCCTGCAGGCCAAACCGCCTGCTCCAGCTCGGGCACCTGACTGGCACCCTAAGCCTGCCTGGACCCGCAGCTGTGGTCTGGAAGCTCCCTCCCAGGTCAGGAAATGGGGTGATTTCCAGCCAAGAGCTCAGGCCACCCCCAAGTGGCCGGCTTTTCCTTGGGGCTCTTGCCCCCCACGCTGGCCGTGGGTCAAGCGAGACTTCCACCCGGCTCCCATGGAAAACGCAGGGGGTGCTTCCAGCAGGAGGAGCAGGAAGCCCCCCCCCATCCCCCCCCCCCCCCCGTCCCTCTGACCCGCCTGAATGTATTTTTATTTTCATCTTTACTGACTTGCTGCGCAGATAACAAAATTGTGCTGATAACCTCAACCAATAATGGAGTTTCTGGCGATAATGAAATCAGTCCAAATGCAATTTTGAAACCAGAGCACATGGTGGGTGGGAGCCAAGCAGCCGTTTCCTCCTGCCTGGTTCGAGCCGTGCTGTCTCCCCTGCCATATGCCTGCTGGGACGGACACCTGGACCGCCTCTACTTCTGTTCCAACTTGGCCTTGGGGCGAAGGGGACAGGGGGGGGGGACAGGACTGGGCTGAGGAGAGGAGCCTTGCTGGCTCTTTTTTGGCTTTTAATGCCACCCACTGGGGTGGAGCCTCATGTCAGAGCCTTTTCGGGAGTGGACCCATGCCTGTGAAGTTCCTTGAAGACGGGGTCTCCCAGGTTGGCCAGTTTAAGGCTTGTGGACTTCGACTCCCAGAATTCCCTAGGCAGGACGTGCTGGCTAAGGGATTCTGGGAGTAGAAGTCCACAAGTCCTAAAGCCTCCAGGTTTGGTGTCCCTTTTGCCTCTTTATGGGCCTTCTGTAGTCCAAGTGGTGTTTGGGTTTTATTCTCTCATGCGCAAAGCTTTTACCTACTAGCCTTCCCTTACTGCTCTTTTATTTACCATTTGGACTTACTGACATATTTCGTATTGTGTTTATACTTGACCTTTCCAAAATATGATATAACCTACTGGAGGAGGCTTTTGTCTGGAGAAACAGGCTAGGCAAGGATTTAATGCTAATAATCCTTTTTGATAGTAATAATAAGAGAGCAGTTAGGGGATCTAGCAGGAGACGCCGAGGCTTCCAAAACATGGTAGAGATGCCACCGGAAGGCCACAGGGCTACTTAATCGCTTTAGTTGCAGAGGGCAGGTTAGCTGTCCGATTGACCCGGGTGCCGGATTAAAGCTCCTTGCCCCAATGAGGGCTATTTGTGGGTTTCTCCGATTGATCTCCTGGCGTGGCTCCAGGCTGGACATCTCTCCTCCGACTGCCTTGCTCACAATATCCCTGGGGAAGAGGCCGCCTGAGGTTTCCAGACTGCTCGTACTTTAGGTGAAATCGATGAAAACTCCATGGAGCCGGCAGCGGCTGGAGATCATGCCTGGACTCTCGGTGTTCACACAATACAGATAACTTGAGGGATCTCGTGCAGGACTAGCCCTGATGAGGTTCCCTAGTTGGGTCATGAAACGCCTGCAAGAAAGCCACTAGGCTCAGAGAGCACCAAGGACTCCACAGTTCAACCCTGAGCTACAGATGCTCTCCTTTGTGGTTAACTTGGCTACTGTATTAGCCCACTTGCTGGACATGCCCTGTAAGCGAATCCTGGACTAAGTGGCTCAGAGACTCCAGTAGCAACACACAAACATCTAACCGTGGTTTAGGCTAAGGAAGCCCAAGTCCCTCCGCTTGCACGGACGTGGGAAAACCTCTGGCATGAAGGTTTGCTGAAGGATCCAGGCCTGGACAAAGCTGAGCTGCCGCCAGCCATGGAGGCAAAAGGAGACCTCGAGCGCAGGCCTGGGGGCCACGGGTGCGTGCCCACTTCGAGCCCTTGGGTTCAGCTGGAGGAGGGGCTGAGCGTCTGCCTCAGTTCCCCTGTAACAACTCTGGGCCACCTTTCAGATGGTCTCAATCTCCAAAGATAATCTTATTTGAGTTGACGAAGTTCAACAAAACTATTTTGCACAGAGAAAGAGATTCAAACGGGTTCATCTTGTATCATCTCTCCTTCCCCCTTTGCTAGAACTCGTCCTGCCTCCCACCCCGTCAAGAGCCAACTGAGCAGCCAGGAACAATTAGCCCATCAATTCACGGAGGCAGTTCATCGAGCCCCCCCCTCCCATGCGCTCCACAAGAGGAGCACCGCCTGGCCTGGGCGCATGGGTCAAGCTCAGGCCTGCAGGGACGCCCAGACGTGGTTATTTAGCCAGACCGTAGATTAGCCGGGAGCTGCTCGTCAGACCCACCCAAAGGCCTGCAGGGGATGAAAAGCCCTGATGCAGGGAACGGGCGGCTGGCTGGGGATTGTGGGGTCTGGGGAACAGAGCAGCCTCCTTCTCCGCCTGCTTCCCAAGGCTCCCTCCGGCCGAGGGCCGCTCTCCCCGTGAACCGGCCCAGCTGCTCCACTCAAGACCAAAGGCACCAATCGAAGGGACTGGGAACCAGCTGTCCAAACTTGTACAAATGTGAGGTCCTTAAAACAGGCTTTCTTCCCTCCCCCAAGAGCCTCTTAAGAGCTGCCTAAGAAAGGGAACCCTCCCTTCTGTAAGGTCTTCATGCATTTCTGTATTTCTACCCGGTTATTGCAGACACCAAAGTTCTCCGCCAAACATTTTCTCCCACCTGGACAGAGGGGAAAAATAAGAGGCTCCTGCTGTGAAAGTAGGCCAGCCTCCAGGAAAGGCTCCCCAGCTGCAGTTGGTGCCCTCCAACCCACGATGGGGGCCACCTCTCCGATGATGAGGCAGCAGCAGCAAAGCCCTACAACATACTCCCCCCCCAAAAAAAATCCTGGGCCCACTGCTGAGATCCCACGGGAACATTTGGGTTCTTCCGTCTGTCCATACAGCAGCTGCTTCAGAAACACCTGCATTCCTGGGACATAAATAGGCAGAATGATTGCATTGGGGGCCGAGTATTAACTGGTAGGTGGAGGGCAGAGAGGCCCCTGAGGGGCTGGAGGGGAGGAGGGCCCTCCCCAGGCCTTCTGGCTGTGCAAAGTAGCAGCCATGAGCTTGGGGGTCTCTCCCCCCCAAAGGAAAGCCATCCCTCTCTCCAGGTCCAGAGATAAAGCCCTTCATTTATACAATGCACACAGGCCACCACTATCCAGACTGAACTAGTCCAACCTCCTGCTCAAAAGGAGACCCTATGCCACTCCAGGCACATGGCTGCCCAATCTCTTCTTGAAAACCGCCAGTGATGGAGCACCCACGACTTGGGAGGCAAGCCCTCCCACTGATTAACAGAATAACAGAGTCAGAAGGGACTCTAGTCAGAGGCCTTCTAGTCCAACCCCCTGCTCAAGCAGGAGATGGCTGCTGTCTCATCTCTTCTTGGGTTGGAGCACCCACCATTTCTGAAGGCAAGCTGTTCCACGGGGGAATTGTCCTTGCTGTTAGCAAAGTTCTCTTTAAGTTCTAGTTTCCATCTGTTGCTCCTTGTCCTGCCTTCAGGTGCTTTGGAGAATACGATGACCCCTCCCTCCTCTCTGGGGCAGCCCCTCAGATATTGGGATGGTGCTCCCCTGTCCCCCTGGTCGTCCTTCTCACTAGACCAGCCAGGCCCAGTTCCTGCAACCGTTCTTCCTGTTTTAGCCTCCAGACCCTTTATCGTTTTTGTGGCTCTTCTCTGCCCTCTTTCCAGAGTCTCAACTTCTCTACACGCACTGATTCCCCCTTCTCATCCGCCAGTATTTTCCACTCACTCCCCCCCCCCTCCCCCAAATATCCACTGGTTGGAAGAAGCTGCCTGGGAGGAGCCCAGCATGTTTAACAGGGCAGAAAATGCTCCGGATTACCAGGTGGGCCCCCAGGGACAGAGGAAGCCCCTGGCTTGGCTGCATTTTATTTCTGACCCTCCAGGAACCGAGGTGGCTTTCTCAGTCTAGTTTCTCTTCCTGCTTCTACTGCAGGCCCACCGGTCTTCCTGGACAGGAAAGAGGAGGAAATCTCCAATGGGAATGAATTCATAAAATCCAAACTGCATTTTTACAAGACAGCTTGAAGTTTCTGTATCTTTAATTTCTTGTTGAATTTGCAAAACACTTAGAACCACAGAGTAAACAGATGGTTCACGGGTGGTGTTGATCCTCCCTGGAGAAGCTGAGCAATTAAGGAAGCGGCTGGGTTATCAGGTGAAGTGTGTCACGCAACCACAGCAGCCTTTGTGTCCCTCCAGCGAAGCCACCAGGCATTCAAGGAAAGCATGCAGCGTCTTTCTGTGCACACAGGAGGCGCCAACCGTGGCAACTTTAAGACTTGTGGACTTTGACTCCCAGAAATCCCCAGCCAGAAATCCACAAGTGTTACAAGCTGCCACGGTTGGAAAACCCCGATTTAAATATTCTGCAGAAGTGAGGACATTCTCCGTGCATCCTTTTCTTCCTCTCGTATGGACGTTATGAAGTTTCCCATAGTCAGCCTCTGCACTGTTAAGCCTTCCCTCGTTCTGAGCTGGCTGCCTTTGAGAGGGGGGGAGAGGGAGGGTGGGGGGGAGAGGGAAAGAGAGAGAGAGAGACTCTTTTGTATTCTCATTTCCTAGCTTGAATTTCTGCCTTGCCTGCCTACAATGAGCACTGACCAAAGAATTTATCCAGGACATTTGTAAGGATGGCAGGTCCGGGCCAAGGCTGGCCACCATTCCTTCCGGGCATCAGAGGCCGCCTGCCAGCTGCTTAGCCTGTTCCGTAGCAGGTGGGAACCGTGGTCCAGAATTGGAGTCCTAATCTCATTTGGGCCATAACAGGAGGAGACAATGTCCTTGAGGAGGCAGGCGGCTCCTCTCTCCCCTGCCCTTCCCTCCCCTGCCCTTCCTCGGCCTCTCGGGCAGCCCTCCTTTGCTGCAGCCGTTTGGGGCTCCTGGCAGCCGTGCTGGGCTGGGACGTAACTCACGGTTCACCAACTGCTTAACCAAGTTCTTTTCTTCAAATGGGGGTGGATGGTGTGGACCCCATGATGGTGGCTCCCTGGCTGCACCCTCTGAATGAGGACTGTCCTTCCGGAAGACGCTCCACCTGCAGATCTTTCTCCACTTACGACCAAATTTTCATGCTAAAGAAGACACTTGTTTTGTCCCATTTTATGACCTTTCAGAGTTGTTCAGCAAATCACTGCAGGTGTTTAGTCAGCCACCCGGTTGTTAAGTGGATCTGGCTTCCTCATTGACTTTGCTTGTCGGAAAATCCCATCTGTTGCAAAATGGGATCACTGTGACCGTCGTAAGTGCGAGTCAGTTGCCAAGCGCCTGCATTCTGACCATGTGACCAGGGAGATGCTACAACGGTCCTAAGAGGGGAAACCGGCCATTAGCCACTTTTTTCTGTGCGGTTGTAACTAAAGGAAGAGTTCAGGACTTCTTGTATTCCGAGGGGCTGCCTGCACCCGTGCGTGCGAACGGTGGTAAGTGTGCTCTGTTTGCCCACTTACTGTGCTCCAGCTGCCTTGTCCCAGTTTGGGGCGATCTCTAGCCTCACCAGGTAGGCGGCCTGGGTCGACCAACCGTGGTCAGTCTGGACTGTGGGGGGGCCCTTCAGCCAAGCCACCTGCTTGCACAATAACAGCCTCTTCCTTAGGGCTGGATCCGCCCCTTCCTGCCCTCTGCCCCCCCTCCCCACCAGCACTCCAGGACAATGACTCACTCCCTTGCCTTGCCTTCTCCTCCACTTTGATGGCTCAGAGCAAACAAGGCCCAGGTGGCTGCTTGCTAGGGATCGGTTCCTGGGCTAGGGATCGGTTCCTTCGCCTCCAGTTGCTTTGGATTACCCACCAAAGAAGCTGCTGTTTAGCAAACTAACATAATTGGAAAGGGGTCTCGGAGGTCCTCTAGTCCAGCCCCTGCTCAAGCAGGAAACTTTATACCATTCCAGACAAGTGGCTGTTCCATCCCTTCATGCAGACCTCCAGGGATGGAGGTGGCAGATCTTTCCACGGGTTGATTGTTCACAAAAGCCAAAGGGTTCCTACAAAAGTATGACTCCCACTGAAAATCCTTTGATCTCCCTTCCTCTCCATAGCAACCCGAAATCTCTTGGGTGGGGCTGGGCAATAGCAGACCTGGAGGAAATTTTAAGTATCTGCCGGCTCCTTTCTTATCTACCCTGACCTCGTTTTACTGCCTGCACAAACAGGAGGTCCCTCTGGCAGAAGGATTTGATCCGCTGGACTTTTCCGCCAAATGTACAACAACACCCCCCCCCCCAGCCGCCCTGCTAGTGGCACCCAAATCCTCCTGCGGTCCTGGATAATGCTGGGTTCTCGCCTGGATGTGCCCACAAGAAGTCTTTGTCGGTTGGTGCCCCACCTCCGTCTGACCTCCTGATCCTCCGCAGTTGGCTGCTCTTGGGGGAGGAGAGGGGGGAGGGTGAAAGGCTCTCCCACAGGCAGGACTCCCCCTTTATAGGAAGACCACCGATGGCCAGCAGCTGAACTGCTGGTGGAAGTCAACCTCCCCCTTTCTTCAGAAGGGAAATGGCTTTGGGGATTGACTGCATTCCCCAAATCTCCTCCTTCCTCTGGCCTTGTACCTCCACCCAGAATCCATCACTCTCGCCCCGTCGCCATTCTTGCTTGCACGAGGGCCCGCCCCTTCCCAGTATGCCCACTGGGATTCCGAGCCATGTCCTGCTCTCTTCTCAATGCCCATGGGGCCTTACAGAACAGAAAAGGATTTGGATGGCAAAGGGTCACGGAAGCTGGAGGAAGCTGATGGGGACCACATTAACGAAGTAACAGAATGACAGTGTTGGAAGGGACCCTGGAGGTCTTCTAGTCTAACCCCCTGCTCAAGCAGGAGACCCTATACTATTCCAGACCAAATGATGTCCAATGTCTTCCTGAAAGCCTCCAGTGTTGGAGCACCCAAAACTTCTGGAAGGAAGCTATTCCACTGATTAATTGTTCTGTCAGGAAATTCCTCCTAATTGTAGGTTGCTTCTCTCCTTGGTTAGTTTCCCTCTGTTGCTTCTCGTGTCCTTTTTCCAGGGACCCCCTCCTCGCTTTTCACTTGGGCAGAGGTTTCAGGCCCATTAACTTCTCTGCCGAGTCTTGTCGAAGTGCATTAAAGTACCTGCACCCCATCCAAGCGACTTGCATGCACACGGCCATCTTGTTCCTGGTTTGTTGTCAACAGGATGAAGCTATATTTACCCACGTCCAAAACCCTCCCTGGGGAAAGAAACACGGTTGAAGGGCAAGAGAGACTGGAGCCCAGGGACCCCGGCAGGTGTGGTTTGGAAGGGTGCAACTCTTTAATTTGGGGACGATGGAGAGCGTGGCTCTCCTTCCCACATCCTGGCTGGGCTGGCAGGAGCCTCGTTGCTGCCGCACCAGACGGTCTGCCTCATTCTCTGCCCTTTGGAGCCCGGCAGGGGGGCATCCAGGAACCTTCTTGGCAGGGAAGGGGGTCCTCGTGACCTTCAGCTCCAGCCAGGAGGATTAAGCGCCCCCAAAAGGTCACCATTAATTTTTCAGGAGTCTTTTCTGCAGAGTCAACCTGCCCTTCCTTGAGAAACGGCTTACCGGCAGACGACGGGATGTGCTTTCCGAGGCAGCAATAGGCATGTTTGTGTGTTGCAGTAAAAATAGAGAAGAGCCCTGAGATACTTCAGGACAATGACCCCCCTGTTCTCAGAGGCCCTGGAGGCTCTTTTCCCTGCCCTGAGAAACAGGATGGCCTGGCTTCCCAGCTCTCCTCAGAAGCTGCGCAACCATTTTCAAAGGCACGTGTGTATGGAACATCTGGGTTGGGATCCATGTTCTGCCAGGAGACACTGAGGATTTGCCTGGCCTTCAGGAGAGAGCAGCAGATGTAGCTCCAGGTTGAACTGTGGGGTCCTTGTGCTCCCTCAGCTTTTCATACGGGCGTTTCATTACCCAACTGGGAAACATCATAGTGCTAAAAGGGAGGGGGGGAGGAGAGCCGTGGGGTCCTTGGTGCTCTCTGAGCTGGATGGTTTGCTTGCAGATGCTTCATTACCATCACACCCCAACCAACAAAGACAGGGCAAGCTAGGGAACAAACTCCGTAGTCACTACCATTGATGATGTTACCTAGTTGGGTAATGAAATGTCTGCAAATGAACCCCCAAGCTCAGAGCACCGAGGACCCCAGGCGTTCAGCCTTGACAAAAGAGAGGGACAGGATACTATTGAGTAAGAACACACATTTTCTTTCCCATCCCAAATAAACACGGACAGGTTCCCTCAGAGGGTGACCAATTTGA
Source organism: Bungarus multicinctus (assembly GCA_023653725.1). Classification (NCBI taxonomy): domain Eukaryota; kingdom Metazoa; phylum Chordata; class Lepidosauria; order Squamata; family Elapidae; genus Bungarus; species Bungarus multicinctus. Next base: position 675,047 of record CM042835.1, on the reverse strand, counting down.
GGGTGGATCCATCAAAATTATTATTATTATTTTAAGGCTCAACATCCAGGAAAGCGCCCTCTGTTTTCCTTGCACAAGCCCTGCTCTGGCACACTTCCCGCCCTCTTCTGCTCCCCGGCCCACGGCGTTTCTCTGCGGCTGATGCTCTGAACTGAGCCACGCCGTGTGGCTTTGCCTCAAACGACAGCAAGGGTCAACCCATCTCTTTCTCTCCCCCAGGTCTGGAAAGCTGGGAAAGGCCAGGGGGCGATAGGCCAGCCTGGAGGAGACCAGAGCGACGGCAGCGAAGCCCGGCCATTGAGAGGGCCATGATGGAGACCTTTCCTCATGGCAGCTCCGGGAACCTCCTTTCGGCAGCCTGCATGGTTCCGTGGAGACCCCACAGCCAGCCACGCAAAGTCCGGCTGTGAGCCTGGATCCCCCGCAGGATGTGCAACACGAGCCAAGCCAGCTGGAGCTGCCCCGTGGACTCCAAGATAGACCACCTCTTCCCGCCCACCCTGTACATCATCGTCATCACGGTGGGACTGCCCACCAACTGCATGGCGCTCTGGGCGGCCTACCTGCAGGTCAGGCAGAAGAACGAGCTGGGCGTCTACCTGATGAACCTGTCCATCGCGGACCTGCTCTACATCGCCACGCTGCCCCTCTGGATCGACTACTTCCTCCACCACGACAACTGGATCCACGGGCAGGAATCCTGCAAGCTCTTCGGGTTCATCTTCTACACCAACATCTACGTCAGCATCGCCTTCCTCTGCTGCATCTCCGTGGACCGCTACCTGGCCGTGGCCCACCCGCTGCGCTTCGCCAGGTTCCGGAGGGTCAAGACGGCAGTGGCCGTCAGCGCAGTGGTGTGGGCCATCGAGATCGGGGCCAACTCCGCCCCGCTGTTCCACGATGAGCTCTTCCACGACCGCTACAACCACACCTTCTGCTTCGAGAAGTACCCCATGGAGGAGTGGGTGGCCTGGATGAACCTCTACCGGGTCTTCCTGGGCTTCCTCTTCCCCTGGGTGCTGATGCTCTTCTCCTACCAGGGCATCCTGCGGGCCGTGCGCGGCAATGTCTCCACCGAGAAGCAGGAGAAGGCCAAGATCAAGCGCCTCTCGCTCAGCCTGATCGTCATTCTGCTCTTCTGCTTCGCCCCCTACCACCTCATCCTGCTCTCCCGCAGCACCGTCTACCTGAGCAAGCCGGGAGACTGCGGCTTCGAGGAGAAGGTCTTCGTGGCCTACCACACCTCCCTGGCCTTCACCAGTTTGAACTGCGTGGCCGACCCCATCCTCTACTGCTTCGCCAACGAGGGTGCCCGCAGTGATGTGGCCAAGGCCCTCTCCACCTTGGTGCGCTTCCTCACCAGCTCCAAGCCCCAGGAGATGGCCAGCGCCTCGCTCACCCTCGAGACCCCTCTGTCCACCAAGAGGAGCCTCTTCTGCCGGCAGCCCCTGGCTTTCCCGCTGTCCCCCTCCTCACAGGCCGGCCGACTGGGGGTGGGGGACGAGGACCTCCACCTGAAGGTCCTGACTTTTAACCAGTGACTGTTCCTGGGGGAGCCGCCGGTCTCTGCCACGCAGCATCCCGAGGATTCCTTAAGAGCCAGTAATAATATTACAACCCTTTAAAAACAGCCCCGTGTCTGAGCAGGTTTCTGTCCCCCGTTCCACCGAGAACCATACCTGGCCTGCGCCGAGCACTTCCAGGCATACAAACTGCCTCACAGGCATTTCTTTATCATCCATGCTACAGCAAGGAGCGCAATTTCCCCCTCATATTGTCAGGCATAGCAGCACCTCATCACTGAAGCCATGTTGTATCACTTAAAGACAGGACCTTGGGATACGGCCAGATTTCACGTGGTGAGGCCAGCCAGGTGTTCCCTGTAAATTCCCTTAACTTACTGACACAAACAGTAAAGCCACGCTGATTCCCATCGGCCTCCCACGTGAGCTGTGTGACACAGCGTCCCACAACTTACCATTTAAGGGTGTAAAAACCACCCTGACCTTGTTCTCCATCTGCTCTGCGAGTTCCCCTTCTATGAGAAAGCAGCACGTGGGTCCCGGCCCAGGGCTCGCTCTGGGTCTTCCCCTTTATGGTTTTCGCACGGCTCCAAACCAGCCACTTCCATTAGAGCAGCCTTCCTCTTCCTCCCCTCGATTTCCAGGCAGCCGGGTCAAAGGGCTGCTTGTAACTCTGGAAGCTGCCATCCTCTGGCATCTGGACAGCATCAGGTCAAGGTTTCTAAAGGTAACAGGTAAATTCTCTCATCTAGAGAAGCAGCAGCAATAAGGTTTGAGCCCTGAGTTGCAATACACACGGGTTCCTGTGCCACAAAAAAGCTGGGGACTTCCCGGTTTCTCTCCCTTGTCCAATTTATGCTTGCTTCTTTAAACCAGAGTAGCCTGCCCTGATTAGCTGAAAGGAGCGCACGGATCAAATGGGGGCAAGCAGTTCTCAGTGCACAGATGCTTCCCCAGGGCCCCTTCAAACACCAGAAGACAAAAACAATCCCCCGCGTCTGTTTCTCCTTAGCCTCTTATAGTTTCCCATCTCCTAGTTAGGACAGGAAGCCAAACACAGGGAGTTTCTGGAAGGGTAATTAACGGGACATTTCCAGAGGCCACGATTGGTTGTCACATAATTAAGTCTCAGCCTGGCCTGCTACATCCCCCAAAGGGAAGAGCGGGAGGAATCTGTCTTCCTCCCAGAAGAGGGCAGCCCTCAGTGGGCACTAAGTTGCTAAAACAGGAGGATCTGGAATTGCTTCTGATTGTGCAGAAAGAGACCAATGCATGTTTGCCTCTGTCGGCTGCTCTGTCTGGGTGGGACCCTCGATTCCAGTCTGCCCGAGAAGTCAGCTGACCTGCTTTCCTGGCTCCTTTTACATTCACAGCTGGATTATTTCAGAACTCATGAAAGGGTGGACTTTAATTATCCCTTCAGTGTATGTTTATGAATGAGCGTGGGACGGGTATTAATCTATGTCAGCAGCAATGATGTAAGAATAGTATTTCTTTCCCCAGAACAGCTAAATTTATCACATATATGCAGTGTTACAATCTGTATGGGACAAGATAACAAGGCATGTCAGCTGCTTCCAAAAATTCCCTCGATCCAAAATCAATGTGGACTTCTGGCAAGTTGCCTCACGGATGACTCTCTGTTCCAGGAATGCATGACAAAGAAAGATTACCATCAGCCACATTCCAAGATGAGAACAGCCTAATCTTAGCCTCACCGAGGAGGAGGAGGAGGACCACTGGACAGAGAGGCTTCCTGGGAATAAACACGAGAGGCCAGATGGGAGGCTGGAGGAAGAGGAGGAGAAGGCTTCCCTCAATCTCAGCCATGCCTTCTTGCCTTGAGGCTTGGTAGGCTAAAGCATGCCTGCTCCCACAGGGACAAGGAGGGGGCGCCATCCCTACTGGTGAAGGGGGGGCTTATCCCCCTCCCTGAAACCTCCACTCTTGCAGCTGCCCAGATGTTCTGAGGGCGAATGTCAGGAGGGAGGCTTTTCCTGGTGCTGTTTATTTAGCTCTCTCTCTTGGTTGGATCCTCCGGCTGCTGCTGGAATGCCGATAAGAGGACGCCTGGCCCGCGTGAAGGGCAGAGCAAAGGAAGGTCGGTCCCTCTGACTTTCCCAGGGTTGGGACCTGAACCGCCTCAGTCCAACTTTAACTCTGGCGTGTCCCAAAGGCGCTTTTCCAAAAGGCAGCTGGACTTTCTTGGGTTTTTTTTTTTCTTGAAAACATTTTGCTTCTCATCCAAGAAGTTTCTTCAGTTCTTCAGAAATAAACGTTTTCAAGGAAGAAAAAAAACCAAGAAAGTCCTTTTGGAAAAGCCCCTTTGGGACAACCATGACCTGGATGACTGAGAATCGCCATGGACATTTTACGCCAGAAGGGCTGTGGTGCACATCGGATGTCATAAATTCCCCAGACTCTCCCAACAAACCGAGTCGTGCTTGAAGTCCTGGGTGTCTGACGGCCTTGGAACTAAGCTGCTGGAGGGTTTCTTTCTCTGCTTGGTGGTTTCGCTCGGCAGCTGCTCCCTCCGAGGGTGTCAATTAGTTCTTCTGGCACAGAAGGTGACAGCCCCTAAAAAGGCAGAGAGAAAAGGGATTTATTTTATTTATTTATTTATTATTACATTTAAATACCGCCCTTCTCCCGGAGGACTCAGGGCGGTGCACAGCCAACCATAAGACCCTGTTACAATCCACAAAAGTTAAAAATAAATTAAATATTTTAGGCTGTCTAAAATTATACCCTCCCCCAATAAGTTATTAAAAACCCAAATTTTAAAATCCCAATTAAAACGCAAATACTAAATTAAAAATCCCATTTCAGCCTAGGCTGGCCTGCTCGAAGAGCCAGGTTTTTAATGCACGTCTGAAAGCTCTCAGGTCCATGTTATTGCGTATTTCTGGAGGCAGACCATTCCAGAGGGCGGGGGCTCCCACAGAGAAGGCCCTATTCCTAGGAGCCGCCAAGCGGCACATAGAAGCCAACGGCACCCGGAGAAGGCCCTCCCTATGGGAACGCACAGGTCGGTGGGAGATTACCGGCAGAACGCGGTCCTGCAGATAACCTGGTCCAATGCCATGGATCGCTTTAAAGGTCAAAACCAGAACCTTAAAGCAAACCCAGAAAACCACTGGCAACCAATGCAGCTCGCGCAGGAGAGGCGTCACATGGGAGCTTTGTGACGCCCCGATAACCACCCGCGCGGCCTCATTTTGTACCAGTTGGAGTCTCCGGATACTCCCCGCAGGGTGCCCCATGTAGAGAGCATTACAGTAATCCAGGCAAGAGGTGACAAGGGCGTGAGTGACCGTGTGTAAGCCGTCCCGATCCAGAAAGGGCCGCAACTGGTGAATCAGGCGAACCTGATAAAAAGCCCCCCTGGAGATGGCCGTAATATGATCTTCTAAAGACAGCCGTGCATCCAGGAGGACGCCCAAATTGCGAGCCCTCTCTGTGGGGGGTAAGATCTCTCCCCCAATAGCCAGCGACGGAGTCAGCTGACTATATCAGGGCGCTGGAAACCACAGCCACTCAGCCTTGGACGGGTTGAGCTGAAGCCTGTTTCCGCCCATCCAAATCCGCACGGCCTCCAGGCACCGGGACAGCCTCCACAGCATCGTTGGGGTGGAGATGTAAAGCTGGGTATCATCTGCATACAGATGACACCGCACCCCAAAACCACAGATGATCTCCCCCAGCGGCTTCACATAAATGTTGAACATGTTTTCATGTCGGGGTGCCCCGGCTCTCCTTTCTCCCCTAACCGCTGTCCTGCAATCTGCGTTCCCAGGGTCTTGGGTGACCCCGTGGGGGGGGCTGAGCGTGGGGTCAATCCCCTGGCCAGAAAAAGCCGGCAGAGGCCTCCCGGGGAGGGTGCAGGGCTCTGCCAAGGAACCAAAGCTGCAGAGTCCAGGCACCACCCATCTCCTCGCCTCATTACTCTCCCTGCCTGCCTTTATTCTCACTTCATTGCTTTCCTCAGCAGGTTGACTTACTCAGCCGGAAGTTAAACTTCCTGCCAGGTAATGCGGGAGAGCCTCATTTCATGAACAGAACCTGAACCCAAGACCAGCCCATTTCAACGAGCCTTGGTAGCTCACGGTTGAGCTCAGTGGGGTTTCTTGCAGACGTTTGGTGACCCAACGAGGCAATGTCAGCAGTGCACTGCGAGGTTGGTCGCCTGGGCACTGATGCCGTTGCCTAGTCACTAAACGTCTGCAAGAAAAACCACCGAGGACCGCCCCCAGCAGCCCATTTGCAGGCCGCCAGTGGGGCAGAGAGCAAGGATTTACCGCGGCTCCTGGCTCAGGACGATGGGCCTTGGAATCCCGCCTCCTGCAGCAGGCCCTCTCCGGCCCTCCACTAAAACCCAAACCTTCACGGGTGGGGAGGCTTCTCGAGGTCCTCCCGGAGGCAGAAAAAACAGGAGGGCACCCGCGGGCGGGCCGCTCCGCTTCGTATCTCTATGGTCCACAAGCCAAGGGCCACCCGCCCCGCCATCTCTATGACGAGCTTACACCGGAAGCGGGCCAGCACACCTTCCCCTCAGGTATGGGGCTTGAGGGGGAAGCAAAGAAGAGGAGCCCGACCCACCGCTACCTGCCTCGACGCTGGAAAGGACGCCATCGTCTTTTAGGCATTCATGAGTACCTGAGCACAGGCCCCGCCCCTAACGCTGCTGCCGCGGCCGGAGAGACTGTGGGAGGGGGCACATTTGCGTATTCATGAAGTGCATTTGCATACGCGGGTGACGCCAGAGGCCTACGTAAAGGGCGGGGCGCGCGGAGCGTGCCGGAGTCTGCGCGCTCGACGTTGGCGGGCCGCTCCGCGCGGGGGCCGCTGGGAGCGCGAGGATGGTGGCCGGCGCCTTCCCCATCGCCAAGTTGCTCTACCTGGGCGTCCGGCAGCTCTCGAAGCCCCTGGCGGCGCGCATCAAGGACGGGGCGCGCGCCAGCCCCTTCTTCCGCCAGTATATCTGCGGTCCTCCCGCACAGCGTGAGTAAGCGGCTCGAGAGCAGCCCGCCGCGCGGGGCTGCCAATGGGAAGGGGGAGGGGGCGGGGCCTGCGGCGGGGAAGACCAATGGGGCAGCGCGGGCTGGGGCGCGCAGGCGCTGAGCGACGAAGGTGACTTTGCGGCGGCACGTGGTTGCGTTCGTCGAGCCTCCAGCGCCAGGAGCAGTCTACCGGAAGGGCGGTGGGCAGGGAGCGGAGCGTGCTCGAAATGGGCCCCGGCCTTCTGGCTCAGGGGCATTTAGCACGTCCGAAGAGGGTCCTCCCCAGGTGCCTGGTTCAGGTTTGGCCAGGCAGAAGGAGCGGCCCCGGTTCGCTCGGCGCTTCCCCCTCGTTAGGACCGAACCCCCCCTCGGGCCCCCCACGCACAGCTTGCGCGGAGCGGCGGCGGCGGCCTTGCAGAGAAGGCCGCTGCCCACCCGGGACCCTGGCCCTGTGGATTCGGCCCTGCTGCCCCGGCCGGCTGCTCTGCTGCTACCCCCGGGCTGGCGACAGACAGGGCTCTCCCGAACACCTTCCACCCCGCCCCACCCCACTGACAGGAAGGAGGGGTTTCGGGGCCTTCCGTGCTGGCTGGGCCGGCGACCCCTGCAGATCAACGCCACCGCCCTCCCTCTTTCTCTCTGTCTCTCTCCTTTTCTCTCTCTCCCCCCTCTTGCAGTCTACCACTGGGTGGAGATGCGGGCCAAGATGCGGATCATGGGCTTCCGGGGCTCTGCAATCAAGCCGCTGAACGAGGAGGCGGCTGCAGAACTAGGGGCCGAACTGCTGGGCGAGGCCATCGTCTTTGGGGTGGGGGGGCTGTGCATCTTCCTGGAATACTCCCGCCAGAGCAGCAACACCAAGAAGAAGGAGGAGGAGCTGAACAGCACCTTGCTGGGCCTGCAGGAGCAGGTGACGGAGCTCAGCTTGACTCTGGAGACCTTGGACGCCCGGCTGCGGGAGATGAACCGGGTGCTGGTGGAGGTCTCCACCGCCCCCAAGAAGTAGCCGCCCCTCAGGACAGCCGGGGTGGGGCGCTCCCTGGGCCATCTCCAGGATCTGGATCCAGGCCAGGCCCGGAGAGGGGGAGCAGTCGGCGGTCCTAATTCACACCAGGAAGGTTAGGATTTGGGGTGCTGAGCTGCGCATCCCAACCGAGTTGCTTGGTGGTTTCCTAGAATGTAAATATTGGATCAATTAAAAAAGCCAGAAAAAGATCAGGCTGCCTTCCTTCCATCAGCGCCGGGGAGCATCTGCCAGGGCTCCGGCCCCTCCTCGCTCCGAGGCGGCTTCGGTTGTTGCCCAGGAAAGAGCTGCCCTGCCGAGGGTGGGGCGCCTGCTTCTCCTCAGGCAGCACTCCAGTTCTCCTGCTGCTGGAGCTGGGCAGGGAGGTGGATTCATCCAGAAGCAGGCTTGGAAATTTGGAAAGCAAATGAGGCGGTTGAGGACGTGGCATCAACATGAGCAACCCCACAGATCAGGTTTTCTTAACCGGGACTCCAACTCCCAGAATTCCCTAGAAAGCGCGAGGAATGCGGGCCATAGATGGGCTCCTTGCATAGATGTCCTTCCGGGGCCTCTCAGTCCTCGATTACGGCCACAAAGTGGGAGTGAGATTTCTGTCCCTCAGCAAAGCTTCCTAAGTGAGTTGCATCTGAATCGCCTTTTTTTTTTGCTGTAGCTGTTACATGTGGCCATTAAGCAAATCTGGCTTCCTCCAATGACTTTGGTTGTGGGAAGGTTGCAGATTTTAATCATTTGAATCCCCGGATTCTGCAATACCATTCATGCCAGTTGCCAAACTCTTGAATTTTGATCACACGACCATAGTGATGCTACCAGTCATAAGAGTGAGGACTAGGCATAAATCACTCTTTTCTGGGTCATGTTAACTTGCAAGGGTCACTAAAATGGTTGTAAGTGGAGGATTCCCAGTATCGCCATATAGCTTGAGTCCATCAGATAGTTGGTGATTGTTCTTTGTTCTTAAAGTCAGGTGGCAGAGATGTTTCTTGTAGCATTTGGAGGTCCACAGCTTCAGCATCCCTCACCATTAACCGTGCTGGCTGGGGCTGCTGGGGGTTGTGGTACATTCAGCATCTTAATTCACTTACTAGCAGGGATCCCCCAACCCTGGCAACCTTGAAGGCTTGTGGACTTCAGCCTCCAGAATTTCCCGGTTTATAGTTTGCGGCTGGCTGTACTTAAATAGCCTTCATCTGGACAGTTCCCAGCAAACCCAGATGTCTTCCCGGGCTCCGTATTTTCCATCCTTACCAGTTTTTGATTAGGGGAGCTGCAAGAATGTTCTGATTAAGCGCTCTGAAATAACATCTTTAATAGCAGTTCCAGGGACTGGGGTTTTTTTGGTTTTTTTTTTTTGGGGGGGGGGGGATCTCCAAACCTGGCCCCTTTTAAGGCTTGTGGAGTTCAAGCAGCCACGCTGGCTGGGGAATTCTGGGAGCTGAAGCCCACAAATCTTAAAAGGGGCCAGGTTTGGTTTAAGGGGCAGAAATAAGAACCTACAGAGATTCTGAGGTTTGCTTTAATTTTCAATTCCATCTGCCACAAAATAAGTTGTAAAATCAGGTCCAGGTCCTTGCCTTGCGACCGTCATGATTGTACAATGGGAAATCCAGGCTCCCTTATGGTCGCTGGGTTGGGCCTGCCTGTATCCAACGCTGCCGCTCTCCTCACGACCTCCCCCCTCACAGCCTTCCCTCCCACCCCGGTGCGTGCAGGCTTTTCCCAGGCCTTGCTGGCAGGGGAGGGATCCTGCCCTCGCCTCTTGCCTGCTGCTCCCCAAACTCAGCGGAAGGAAACGTGCAGACGCCAAAAGCTTCGTCAGTTTACAAAAAAGGAAAAGGTTTATTCGTAAGAGAGTCTGGTGGACGTGCCCGAGATCCTAGTGCCCATCTGCAGGCGATGCATGCGGTGTGGCGGAAGGGTGGAAAGAGGTCGGGCAGAGATGCCCGGCAGATCAGTAATAACAATAATAATAATAATAAAATCAAAATATAATATTCTATCCAGCTTGACAAAAAACAAAGTCAAAAAATTACAGCTCAGTAGAAAAGCCAAGAACCCGCCCGTTTCCCTCCGTGGCCTGAAGGAGGGAGAAGGGAGAAAAACCGTCTCGTTTTTTAAAAAAGACCCAGAGGGTGGGGCCTTTGAGAAGAAAAATATCCTAAAAGGGCCCCCCTCCCCTTGCATAAAACCAAAAAGGTACAAAACCGAGTGAAACCAGCAGAAGACGTGGAATGCGGAAGGGTCTTGGGAGGCGGGGGGAGGACTGACGGGGCCCTTCCCTGGCCCAGAAGAGCCCCATCTTTGGAGGGGGGCATGTCCCCCAGGAGCAGCCACGCTCCCGGCTTGAGGGGCTGGCAGGGGCCTCCCAGCCGAGGCTTCCCTGCCAGCTGCAACGGGGCGGCCTCAGGACCCGGCTCTCCATCGCTCTGCCCATCACTTATGCCGCCTCTTCTGCAGGAGGAAGATGGAGGGGGCTCAGAAATGCTCCCAGGAGAGGGGAGGATATGGGAACACCCCCCCCCCCAGAACTGCCCAGCCGGGCCCTTGCCAGCTGCAAGGAGGGAGGGCCTCCTCTTGGGGGGGGGGGGGAAAGGGAACCAAGCACAGTTCTTGTCCGAGAGCCAAAAACGGGAGGGGGACAGAGGGACTGGCCCTTCCTGGGGTGGGGAGAGGGGAGCCCCTTCCGCCAGGGAAAGAGCCCGCTTCCTTCCGGGGGGGGTCAGGAAGGGGTCCTGCTATTGCTCTGGGTAAGGCACAGGTGGGGGTCCTGCCCTTCCTGGGGTGGGGGCCAGCACAGGTTGTCCCTCTCCCCCACCCCAAAATTGCACAGTGGGAGCCAACAAGGGAAGGGGGGTGTGGGGCTTGTCTGGTGCGTGGGGGGGGGGGCAGAAAGGTGAGGAGGGGGCCTTTGTGATTCTCCGTTTTATTCTCTTCTGCGCCTGAGGGAGAATTAGGCTGCGGACTCCGGGTGGCACCGGCTGGGTCTGGGGGCTAAGGGGACCCCTTCTTCCGAAGCTCCGCGATGAATGCTGTAGAGGGCAGAGAACAATTGGGGGTCAGTTTTGGACAATTAAACACAGCCTTCTCTCCTCCGGGACCCCCAAACCGTCCCCAGGCAGAGCTGGGGGGGGTTACCCCTCAATGCTCTCCCCTGGCGCAGTCTCTGGGGTGCACCCCCCCATGGGAAGAGCACAAGGCCATTTCTGTCCTGCTCCAGCTAGGCCACAGGGGTACAGCAGCTGCCCCCCCATCCAGAATGAGGGTGGGGGGCCCTGGACTGGGTCGCATTTTGCCCTCCCCTTGGTGACCTCCGAGGGGGCCTCTTGGCTGCCCGCCAACCCACCTTCGATTATCTCCTCTTTGACCTTCTGTAGTTCACGCCGAACCTCCTGCAGAAGTTCCTGGGGGAAGGACAGGCCTTTAGGGGAAGGAGCCCGGGGGCGGGCATGCGTGTGTGTGTGTGAGAGAGAGAGACAAGCAAGCCGGGCAGAAACTGCCAAGCTGGACTCTGAACCAGCAGGCTGGCCTGAGTGCCCGCCCCGGCCCTGCTAGCCCTGAAGCAGGCCAGGCGCCAGGGCCTCGGTGTGCCAGGAGGGGCAGCGTGAAGCAGGCTGCCCAGAGGCACCAGGCTCACCTGTTTCACCCGCTCCAGCTCGGATTCATCCCCGGCGGCCCCGGCGGGCTCCCCGGCCGTCATCGCTCCCGCAGATTTCATCCTGGGAGGGGGAGGAAAGGGGGAGGGTCAGGACGCCAGCCGCCTTTCCCGGTGCCCCCCCTCCTGAGAGTCCCCCAGCAGGGCCCTTCCAGCCAGGCAGGGGGCTCAGGGTTGGCAGGGGCAACGGACGGCTTGCTTGCCCAGAGATGAGCGAGGGGCCCTTGGGGCTCTTCTTGCAGGTGCTCCACTACCTAAACCAGGCGACGTCACTAGCACTGATGGCGTTAGCTAGTTGGGTCGTGAAACATCTGCATGAAAATTCGGGGAGCACCAAGGCCCCCCCCTCCCCCTGTCAACCCCGAGCTTCAAATCCTCTCCTTCATTGGCGGAGGATGCATTGAGGTCCAGTCAACCTTCACCCTCACAGAAGACGGAGCCCGGGGGGCCCTTGGGGAGGGGCAGGAGACCCGCAAGAGGGATTCCAGAGCAGCAAGCACCTCCAAGCTGAAGGCCACGAAGCAGGGGGGGGGGGGGGGGGGGGGGGGGGGCGGCTCATCCTGGGGCTAGGAGGGGGAGGCTTTGGGAACAGCTGGAGAAGAGCAAAGCTTTGGGGAGCCGGAAGCAAAAGCAGCCAGATGTGGGCGCCAGCAGCTCCCAAACTAGCAGGCCCTGGGGAAGAGGGTTGAAGGAGCCGGGACCCTCTTCCTGACACCATTTTCACCCTGAGGAGGGGCTGGTTCTTTTTTCTGGCTTGCTGGAAACGCTCAAGCCCCCTTCCCTGCCCCCTGGCCTGGGGGTGGCTCAGCCCGATGCCAGCAGCGGCAGGAAAGCGCCCTGTTCTCCCCCCGAGACTGGGCCTGGGAGGCGGGCAAGTCAAGGGCGAGGCCCCCCGACCTTCTCAGCTGCAGCCCCTCCAGTCAGCCATCCCCTGGCATCCAACCAGCCTGGGTGATGGGGTCAGGGGTCAAGTGGAGAAGCTGCTGCCCCCAACCTCTGCAGAAAGCCCCCTGTAGAGCAGGCCTTGGCCCCTGTGGACCAACTGGCGGACTTCAACTCCCAGGATTCCTGAGTCAGGCATGCTGGCTGAGGAATTCTGGGGCTTGAAGTCCACGGGTCACGCTGCCCTCCCATGCTGCATGTCTCTGGCTTCCCAGCCCCTCCTGCCTGATACCTAAAGTGGCCGACCTGTGGCCGACCTGTGGCGGGGGGCGCAGTGGTCTTCTGGCTCACGGCTGTCCTGATGGGGGAAGAGAGAGACTCAGTTGCAGGCTGGGAAGGGGGGGAGGATCGGGGGGGCCTTGCGTGTGCTCTCTCTGGGGCTGCTTGCGAGGAACTTGGGCCGGGGGGAGGAGGCAGAAGAGCCTCCCACTGCAGGGGGGTCAGGAACGGGGAGGACGTGCCCCTCACCTGGGCAATGTCGTACTGGACTTCTCCCACGGTCTCCGGAAGGCATCTGCAATGATCAAGAGGGGGACAGTTGTGGGGAACGTGTTCTGGGTGCGAGATCTTCCCCATTCGTGCTTCCACCCAGCTCCCTTCCCTCGGGGGTCATTTAACTGCGAGGAGCTCACAGAAAGGGAGGCAGCCCAGCCCCCCCATCCCAACATCCTTTTTCGCTCTTTCCCCCCTTATAGAATTCCAGCACTTAAACCCTCCATGCAGCTGGGCTCACTTGCTGAGCTGCCTTCAGTTATTTCTTATTAGGGACCTGCTCTCGTCTTCTCATACATGACACAGATCAAAGTGTGATGGGGTTACATTCACAACCTGTTACTTTCAAGAATCCCCCTCAATCATGAGGACTAGAAGGTTTTTTGAAGGAATGAAGGCAGAGACTCTCGATAACTCTGTGCTCTCCGAGGGAGGAAAGCATGGAAAACATTTCACTGCGCTTTTTCTGGGGCGAGTGGGGGATAAACCTTAAAAGGAGACCCTCCCACCCAGACAGAAGGTCCTACATTGGAGACCTGGCCATTTGCTCCCAGGCGGGAGGGGAGGGGAGGGGAGGGGCAGTGCTTAAGGCAAACATGGTGCCTACATTCCCACCACCTGCCAAAGGGAGCTGGCTTTGATCCTGACTCTTTCCAGAACCTCGGGGTGTGTTTCAACAGGTTGGGCAAGCCCAGGAAATGGGCAGATTCAGTGACCAGGTTCAGCAAGCTGTGTGAATGCAGCGGTCAGCAGGGAGCCTCTCGGGCAGCCCAGGGACCAGGGCTTGCCCTGGAGGCCTCCTGCAGCAGCCCCCTTTGACCCACCTGTGGGCTTGGCATCGGCGTCTTCTTGCTGGGGGCAAAAGAGAGGGTCAAAGGTCAGGGGGCTCCCAACTTGCCCTCGTGCCCCTCACTACTTCCTCCTTCCCACGAAGACCCCTTTGGCAGGAGCACCACAGCCAGGGGGGGCTGGTCTGACTTGAGATTGATTGGCACCTGGCCTCCCACGGCCACACAGCCACGGGAGCTTGGCCGTGTTTCGGAGGGGGGAGGGGTCTGCCTTCTGCCTCCCCCGCTTCCACCCCGCTAAAGTGCAGCTGGCAGGCCTTGCCCCCCAAGGGACCGGGGTGGGAAAGCCCTTGGGGGCCCCACCCAGACTCACCTGCAAAGGGCCTTCGTCCTTCTTTGGAACGGCCTTCTCGCTTTGCTCTGCCACTCTCCTTCTGGGGGGGCGAGACAGAAGACGCTAAACCTCGTCTCCCTCCTCTCTGCACGGCCCCCCCGCCTCTGTTTAGGAGCATGAGGGGGAGGGGGCAGTGCCAGGGTGCCTCTCAGGCCCAAAGCACATGTCCAAGCAGACCCTGCAGGCCATCGGCTGGGTGGGAGACCCGGCCCTCTCTAGGCCGCCCGGGCTCGGCAGCAAAGACGGACTTTCAGGGACTCAAGAATTCTGGGCGCAAAAGTAAGAGACGCTAATCTTCTTCTGGCTCTTAAAGCAGTGACTTTCCCCTCCAAGACCCCTCCCCACCCTGCCTGCTAGCCAATGGCTTTCCCAATGACTGCCCCCCCAGCTGCCAAAGTCGTCCCACCCCACAGCACAAAGGCTGCCTTTCTGGATACCGGACCAGCCAGGGGGATCCTGCCGGCACACGCATGGACACACACACACACACGTAGTGCCCCTCGACAGTCACTGCTCCCCCCCCGAAAAAGCCATTCCTCAGCTCTGGGAGGGCCAAATTGGGCATTTCTGGCCCGCAAAGCCAGCCCCTCCCCCCACCTCCTACAAAGCCTTTTGATGCTGGGGCTGGGTGGGCTCGGGGGGATCCCACAACCGGAGAAGCCCCACAGCCAGGTTGTCCCCCCAACGGGCAGCCCCTCCCCCACAGCTGTGCCCACTCACCGCCTGGCTAGCTTGGCACTCATTTCTTCCATCAGCCCCCCTCCCCCGGGAGCGCTGGTGGGGGCTCCTGTGCCAGGGGGGGGCTTTGATCCTTCCTCCTGCAGGAGAGGGAAGATGGGGGGAGTGAGGTGGTCTCCCCCAAACCAATGGCCCCCCAACACATTCAGGGCCAGGAGCTCCAGGAGGGAAGCCGCCCAAAGGGCCTTCCTGCACCCCGACTCACCTTGCCCGTCTTCTTCAGCTTGGCTCCTGCCAGGGCTGCGGCCAAGCCGGTGGGTGGTCCAGCCCCGCCCCCCGGGCCCAGGGAAGCAGGGAGGGGAGGGGCTGGGGGCGGCCCCCCTCCGGAGGGTGGAGGGCCCGGAGGTGGGCCCGGGGGAGGGGGTGGCCCAGGAGGAGGGGGAGGGCCGCTGTGGGCTCCCAGGGGTGGGCCAGGAGGTCCTGGAGGAGGCCCAGGCGGGGCTGGAGGTGGTCCCGGGGGCGGCGGAGGGCCGCCTGCTGGAGGGGCGATCTGAGGGCCTGTAGCAAGAGAAGGAGAGAGAGATGGGAGCTCCCAGCCATGGCAGCCCTGCCCCCTTCCCAACCGCTGGAAAGGAAGAGGAAATCCCCCCCGCCCCCAGGGCTCTCTTCCCCAAGCAGTGCCTGCTTCAGCCAATGCTCGGGGGGGGGGGGGCGGGGGGGGGCACAGCCGGTTCATCCTTGGGGCCCTCCGAGCAGCTGCCGGATCCCCTCCCCCCACCCAGTAGAATGGGGGCCCTTGGCCAGCCAGGGGGAGGTCCCTTAAGGTAGGGACCCCCAATCTTGGACTCTATAAGATTCACAGACTTCAATTCCCAGAATTCCTCTTTCCTTTGCAAAGCCAGCCAAGGAAGTCCCCAAGTCTTAAAGGGGCCAGGGAGCCCACCTAAGGCCCCCAATGCAGAGCTGACAGGGGGGGCAAGCAATGGGATGGCACCCCACCCGCCCTGGCACCCACCTCCAATGGGCCCCCGTCGCTCCCGCTCTGCCTGCTCCTGCTGCTCCTTCTCCAGCTGCTGTTGGTGCCTGGGATGAAGAGGGCAGAAGAGGCCTCAGTGCCTGCTGGCAGCCCCCGCAGGCTTCCTGCTCCCAAGCCCCCAGGGGCCCCCCTTGGCCCACCGCAGCAGCAGACTCACTTCGGCAGCGGGGTGGGCGGCCCGGGCAAGAGGCTGGAAAGGGGAACGCCACACATTGCCAGGGGGGACGAGGTGGAGCCCAGCCGACCCAGCGGGCATTTGCCCCAGCAGGCAGCCCTGCAAACCGATTAGCTGCTAATCTGATCAAGGAGGGCCTTTACACACACACACACACACACACAGAGACACGCACACACTCTTGCTTTCTGCTCTGGGCAATTCCTCTGGCATCTAAGGGGGCACGGTGAGCACCAAAGGCAGACCCTCCAGGGGCAGTTTGGCTTAGAGCCAGACCTGGGGGGTCTCCTGCGGCCCCCACACCATCCCTTGCAAAGGGGAAGCCCAGCACCCTCCACTCTGTGGAAGGAAAGAGTTTTTCTTCTCAATTGTGTGGCTTGTTCAAACAAAAGCCGAGAAAAGTGAGAACAATCATTCTTTTCTTTTCTTCCCCTTTGCTCCTGTCCGAAAACATTTGATGAAGTCAGAGAAACTTCCTCCTTCTTCAAGGAACCGGCCCCTCCCCGCTCCCCCCCTGCAACTGGTCCACCTGGCGGGGCTTCCGGTACCTTTTCTGCTGCTCTGCCAGTTCGTCTGCAGTGGGTCCGTTCTGGGTGGGGCGCAGGAGGGGTGCTGAGTTTCCTGGAGAGATGCAACCCCCCAAAAAACAGGCTGGTACCCCAGAGGCCAACCAGCAGATCAGCCCTTCTCCAGACCCAGGACCCCCCCCCTTCTGCCAGCTTTGAAACCCACCTGATCCCCAGAGACCCCCCAAGTTGGAGACCACTAACTCCCCCCTTTGGGGAGAGGCATGGGGGGGCTTGGGAGGCTGCTTTCTCTTGGGGAGCCTGGATGGGGCCACTTGGGGGACCTGAGCCCCCCCAGCCTTTTCCCCTGGCTCAGCCCCCCCCCCTCCCCCGGTGCCCACCCCATTCCGCCTCACCGGTGTCCAGGGCCTCCAGAGCATGCATCATGCCACTGGCAAACTGGCTGGCGTCCTCTTTGCTGCTGAAGTTGAGCCCCCAGACCTGACGGGCATCGCGCCACTGGTGGAAGTTGGGCGTGGCCTGGTTGTACTTCAGCCCCTTCACGATCGGACTGTTGATGACTACCTGCAGAGACACGGGCAGAGCCGGCTGAGGAGGCCCCCCGTACCTTGGGCTGCTGCCCCAGGGCACAGCCCTGTCCCCTGGCAGCGGGCACCCCTTCCACGGCCCACAGAGATCCTAGGGGCTCCAGAGCCGGAGGGAGCGCCCTGGATGCGAGCGGGGCAGGACTGCATCCCCACGGCCTTTGGCTCCACTTGGGGAATGGGTAGTTTTATTGATAAATAATAAATATAAATAATAATTAAAACAACAATACAGGCAGTCCTCAACTTACAATCCTTTCTTTAGGGACCATTCAACATTAAGAGCAGCTTTGCAGAAAGGGACTTATGGCCCTTTTCACCCTGACAACCGTTGCTGCCTCCCTAGGGCCATGTGATCAAAATCCAGGCGCTTGACAACTGACTCATAGTTATGACGGTTGCAGTGGCCCGGGGTCACATGATCCCCTGCACAAGCAAAGGCCATGGGGGGGCGGATTCATTCGGAGCAGGGATACTAAATAACTGCAGTGATTCATTTAACAGCCAGCTGCATCCAGAAAGGTCATAAAAGGGGGCAAAACTCCCTTAGCAACTGTCTCGCTTAGCAACAGAAATTTGGAGCTCCCCTGTGGTCGTAAGTCGAGGATTGCCTGCAAGGTCGCTACTTTTCAATAGAAGGGGATTTTAAAGCAGAGGATGAGAAAGGAAGCTTGGAATTCTTCCCTCATCTTTTGCAGGAGTCTAAGGGGTAGACGGAGGCAAACATGGGGGGCCTCCCCCCCAACGTGGGCACAAGCTCACACCGGTGAGCGTGGGAAGCTTTATCGACTGGCCCTGGGATGTTTGGGCCTCCGGATTACTCCAGGGGCGGCTGTGGGGGCTGTTGTTTAAAACCACCGGGGGGAGGCATGGAGTTACCTGCTGGTCCGGCTGCATCTTGCGGCCCACCACCCGGAAGCTGTTGTTGGCCGGACTGTGGTAGATCTGGATGCGGCTGAAGGCCTGGGCACCAGTTCCTGCCGGGACCCATTTTTTATTGGCATCGTCATAAAGCATCACCGTGGCCCGGGTGCTGCAGACCACCGACTCGCTGGGAGAGACAGAAGCCCCACAAAGGGGAGGGTCAGATGCAGCAGGAAAGGGGCAGGGCTGCATAAAATGGGTCCCCCCCCCCTTCCCAGCAGTCTTTAACTCCAGTGAGTTCAGCCCCACGGCTGCCATCAACAGGGCCAGTCTGTCAAAAAACACCTGTCCCAGGTGAGACAGGAGGCTACATTTGTGTTAGACGTGTTCACATACAAATTCACCCTTTGCCTTTGATGTGGAGCAGGGTGTCCAACCTTGCAACTTGAAGACTTGTGGACTTCAACTCCCAGAAATTCAAGTTGGGATTGAATTTGGGGGGCCTGGGACTTCTGGGAATTGAAGTCCACAATACCTAAAGTTGCCAAGATTGACCAGCAGAAAGGAACTGGTGGGGACGGGAGAGGAACCGGTCAGATGCAAAGGAGCTTCCAGGATGAATGTCCCAGAGGAAGCCACTCGGCCCCAGCAGGGAAAAGGCATTCTGCCCCCTTGGTGAAGGCACAGGACGCCTGAATGGGAGGCCCTGTTTCCTGGAGGGGTCACACCACTGGCACCCTGGACCCCACTGTCCAATAACAACTCCCCCCCGTTAACCTCATCTGGTGAGCCACAGAAGGACCCCAGCCCCTCTAAGCCAGGGAGCAACACTTCCTGAAACACCCATGGGAAGCTGAAGAGCTGGGGCTTGGGGGCTTGTGTACCGCCCCACCCAATTCTCCTCAGTTCCAGACAGTTCAATTTATTTATTTATTTGCATTTCATATTTCTAAACCACTCAAACCCTTCAGGTCAGAAAGATGCAGCATTGCTCAGTAAAGAACAATTCATGGGTAGGAAAAGTGCCCATAAATTCCTCTGGGCTGCATTTCCATTGTCAAAGAGGGAGGAGCCCTTTGTGGCCTATGCAAAAAGGGATTAAGGGTGAAGCATGCAAAAGTATTTGCATTTTGTCAAACAATTCCTACTGTTCACAGCCCTGCCTCCCTTGTCCCCCCAATCTGAAATTTGGATAAAGAAAGGGGCTAATTTTGCCAGTTTCTTCCTTCTTTGGATGTTATGGGAAGGGGAGAGGAAGGGAAGGGAAGCCCAGTGAATTCTTAAGTTCTCCTCAAAGGAGCTGGAGGAATTGTAGTAACTTGCAAAACAGGAAAAACGGAAGGAAGGCCCAGGCAAGAAGGGCTGGGACGGAAGAAATCTTGCTGGGGGTGGCACAGAAAGAAATGCCCACAGATGAACTCTAAACTGCCAGTGCAGTCATAGCCGCCTGAGGAGGGGAGGGGGGAGAAAGATGATTCCAGCTGTGTGGGGCCATTGCACATTTGCCTCCAGGGAAAGCAGCCCCAGCCAAAACAAAAGCAGGACCCCCTCCCTCTCCCTGACGCATTCCAAGCCCCTCCCCCCAGTGAGCTCCTCCCCTGCCAGGCAGTTGCTCTCCAGGCCCAGCCCCGCCCTCCCTTGAACTGGGAGAGCCAGACCTCCAGGCAGGTTGGGGCAGAGCCCAGCCCAGCTACCAACAGCTGCTCACTGGAGAAGGGGGGCATACAGCAGACTCGACTTCTGTGGCTCCTGGGCTGCTCCCGTCCAGCCGGAGGGGCAGGGATCAAAGCACAGAGGCCAGCCGGTCGGTCGGTGGTCTGGCAAGAGGGCAGCAGCCCAGCTGAGGAGTCCTCTAAAGCAGGCCCCTCCCACCTGGGCCACTTTAAGACTGCTGGACTTCAACTCCAGAATTCCCCAGCCTTACAGTGGCCGAGGTTGGAGACCCCTGCTCTAAAGAAGAACCAGATGCAGGGAACAAGTTGTCCAAAACTATTGCAGGGCTTCACAAAGGTTAAGAAAATACATAATTGTAGCTGTGCAAAATGAGGTACTGAGAAAAATCAGCTTCCTGAAAACAGCAGCAGCTTTTCATTACAAGGGAAGGTTAAGTAAGTTTCTGTGCCCCGGGAAAGAACACAGGGCTGGCACACCTGGAGGGGAAGCAGGGCAGGTGAGCGAGGAGGTTTCTGGCAGCCGGAGGTGAGGCTGCGGCTCCCACATAACTGCTTGCTTTTCCACTCCCAAAGCCAGTGCCTTATGCACCATCCCACACGGCACACGTGTTGTCTGCTTTGCATGAACAATGCAGCCCAGAAGCCCCTGGCTCGCTTAATCCTGATAGGTAGTTTATATATATATATAAAATGTTTATATATATGTAATACAAAGTGTATAATATATATATATATATATATATATATATATATATATATATATATATATATATATATGTGTGTAAGGTTTTTAAGCTGATAATTACACACATGTAAACAAAAGGCAACGAAACAAATAGCTTTCTGTCGGTATGGTCTCTGGTGATGAGCCGAAAGACAGAAAAGAAAGCAGTATGCTTTCTCCCTTAATTGGGGCTTAACAGGGTGTTGTAATACAAAGTATATATATATATATATATATATATATATATATATATATATATATGTGTGTAAGGTTTTTAAGCTGATAATATATATATATATATATATATATATATAATTATACATTTATATACCGCCCTTCTCCCGAAGGACTCAGGGCGGTGTACAACCAACTATAACACATTTACACTTTACAAAACTTAAAATTAAATATATTAAGGCTGCCACTAAAATTTATACCCAACCCCAATAAATTACAATAAAAACCTCAAATTTAAAACCGCAAAGTTTAAAATCCCAATATCTAAAATTACACTTTAAAACTCCCATTTAAAATCAGCCCAGGCCGGCCTGCTCAAAGAGCCAAGTTTTCAGCGCATGTTTGAATGCTCTCAGGTCGGTGGTCTTACGTAGCTCAGGAGGCAACCCATTCCAGAGGGTGGGTGCCCCCACAGAGAAGGCCCTGTTCCTCGGGGATACCAGGCGGCACATAGATGCCGTCGGGACCCAAAGGAGGCCCTCCCTGTGGGAGCGTACGGGTCGGAGACTACCGGCAGAACGCGGTCTTGCAAATAGCCTGGTCCGATGCCATGGAGCGCTTTAAAGGTCAAAACCAAAACCTTGAAGCAGTTCTACCTACAGGTTCTACCTACAAGTGTCTGAAGCTGGACACACCTGGATGGAATCCACAGAATCGCTGCCTTCACCTATTGGGCTAAGTCACGGTTTTGTCCCACAAGTTAAGACTGACTGACTACATTCAGAATAGAGCTGGAAGGTACCTCGGAGGTCTTCTAGTCCAGCTCACACAGGACACCCTAGAGTCCAGGGTCTAGACTATTTCAGGCAAATGACTGCCCAGTCTCTTCTTAAAAGCCTCCAGTGATGGAGCCCCCACAACTTCTGGTGGCAAGCAGTTCCACGGGTTAATTGTCCTCACGGTCAGGAAGTTTCTCCTTAATTCCAGGTTGCTTCTCTCCTTGGTGAGTTCCATCCATTGTTTCTCGTCCTGCCTTCAGGGACTTTGGAGAAGAGGTTGAGCCCCTCTTCTTTGGGGCAGCCCCTCAACTACTGGAAGGCTGCTATCATGTCCCCCCTGGTCCTTTTCTCTAGGCTAACCAAACTCAAATCCTTCTCAGCCGTTCTTCATAGGTTTTGTCTCCAGGCCTTTAATCCTCTTAGTTTCACTTTTCCCACAGCCTCAACATCTTTTCTGAAGTGTGGTGGCCAAAACTGGATGCAGCATTCCAGGTGTGGCCTTTCTAAGCACTTATAAAGCAGTCCTAATACTGAAGTCTATGCCTTGGTTTATGCAGCCAAGGATTGTATTAGCCGGCTAAGCCCAGCTCAGAAAGTGTGTGAATGCATCACAGGCAGAAAAAGGCTGAGGATCTGACTATGGACGGCAGTTCAGCGATGCCTCCCCCCGCCCCCGCAAATCAGCCCCGCCCCTCTGAGCTCGCTTCCCATGCTCGGTTCTTGCGCGGCCTGGTCCAAATGCAACCTAACCACAAGTGCAGTGTTGCAAGGAAGGAAACCCAAAGGTTGTGTCAAGCAAACCTCCTTCCTTCCAGGATGTTGTCGTTGCGCAAGAGGAAAAGTCCCAACCTCCACCTCCTGAGCCGGGCATGAAGATGAACCAGGTGGCCCCCACCCCCTTCTGCAGCCTGAAGAGCAGGCGGGATCTCTTCATCTGGTCTAAGGCCCCCCTCTCAATATGGAGGCAACCTCCCAATTGCACCCAGCACAAACTTGCAGGCAGGCCCCAGCCTGGAGAAACGTCCAGCAGGGGAAGAGACCCTCCCCAGCCCCCACTGGGGGAGGGACGAAGCACCAGAGTTGCTGCTGCTGTCTCAATGCCTCCCCACCCCTGTGCAAAAGCCTTGCCTGCATTTGGGCCAGGGAGGAGCACAGAGAGGATCAAAGGTCAGGGAGGCAGGGAGGGGCTGGGGCTCGCTCTCCTGCAAGAGCAACCCCCCCAAGCGGAGGGACGATATGTCCACCTAGAAATGTTTAACCAAGAGCAGCTGCCCAGAGGTGACCACACAAACACCCAGCTGCCCTCTGGCCATGAGCCCTGCGAAGGAAGAGGAGGGCCCACTGGAATCCCAGCCACTTGGGGCGCACCCTCTGCTCCCCCCCTAAACCATGGGAAGTGCCCCACAGACTGGCCCTTTGACTTGGGGAGTGAGCAGAAGGCCAGGCGTCTGCAGGACCCTCAACCCCACCCCCCAAGCACGGCCCCCGGGAGGCTGGGCCTATCGCAGGACCACGGGCCCCCACAGGCATGTGGTCTGCCTGGGAGTCTGCTGCTGGAGGAGCCCCTCCCAACACAGCCGGCCAGCTGGAAGGGAAGCAACAGTGACCATGATGGTCTCTCCCCCCAGAAACTTGGTGGGGAGGGTCCAATCTTACCAGGAGGGGAAGGAGGCACAAGGCCGGGGCACCTGGGGAGGGTGGAAGGGAGCAAGGCAGCCCCAGGCGCAGGAAGAGGGAAGGGAAGCGGGCGGAGGCAAGGAAAACAGCAGCCTCACAGCAGCCCTGCCTTATAAGGGGATGTTGCAGGCCTGGCCGGATCCGTGGAGAATGTGGGAATGTGAAGGGGGGGCTAGGAAGGGCATGGAGACCTCCTGCCTGCCCCCAAAGGCGGCCATGGAGCCCAGTGGCCCAGCACCCGGCAGCTGCTGCTCTCTGCCCCCCACATCAGCCTTAAGGCAGGGGGAGGGGGCACAAGGAAGGGGGCAGAGAAGCTCCCTGCAGACAAGCCCCAACCACCCCACCCCAGTGAGGCCCTTTCCGCAGCTGGGCCCCGCCATGCCCCATTCACCTGCCCGGGGGCTTCTCTGGCTGCTGGGCCTGGGTCTTCGGGGGGTCAGGCAAAGGGGCCTTTGGCTTGCCCAGCGTGATCCTGTCAAGGGAAGCGAACAGGTCCACTCCATGTTGCCAGAGGCTCAGCTGGGGTTGCAGGAGGAGGCCGCGACTCCAAGATTCGGGGATAGAGGCAGGGTTGCCGACTCCCCTCCTGCCAGTGGAAGGAAGTCATTCTGTGACCCCCCCACCATGTGTGAGAGACTGAGCTGCACCCAGAGGGGCACAGGTGGGCTGGGGGTGCAGAGCGGGGGCCCCCTCCCACCCCCAAGCACACCTGAACTGGGTGGAGTGCTTTTCCTTCTCCTTCGGAGGAGCTGGGGCTGTTCTGTGGAAAGAGGCAATTCTGGTATGGGGGCCCTCAGGGGCTCAGGACTTCCCGGGGGTCCCACGGGTCAGCGCCAGCCCCCCCCCCCCGCCCCTTCCTCAGAGTGTGGGGCAGAGAGGGAATGCAGCCGAGGGGCCAAGTGGGGCAGCCCAAAGGGACCTTCTATGTGCATACAACCTGGGGGTCCCGTGGGAGCAAAAGGGGGCAAGGGGCTCTTATGGGCCAGTAGAGGCAGGGGGGGCAGCAAGGAGCACCCCACACGAAGACGGCCCCTCCAGGCATCTGGGCCAGCCAAGATGAAATGCTGCAGCTGAGTCACTTCCTGCTGAGTGGCACTTTCCGGCTCCTTCAGCTTGGGACATTTTAGGAAGGGGGGGGGACAGGACGGAGCCACTTTGCGGGGGGGGGGGGGAGAACTGGACGAGGAGCCAGGAAAGAAGTGAGGAGGGGGAGTGTCTTGAGGAGGCCCTGAGGGCTTTTATTTGACGGCAGCTCAGAAGAGCCTCTGCCTCTGAAACTAGTTGGGGAAAAGGCTGGAAAGGGGCCCTCCTGCCTCCCTCGCACCAGGACCCCCCCTCCATGGAGGAAGCCAAATCCTGGGCTTGGTGGGGGGGGAGAGGCACCGTCCAGGGAAAGGGCCGCTGGTCAGGCTCCCAAGAGGAAGAGGAGGAAGGTGTGGGAAGGAGACCCCCCTTTAGCTCTGGAGGGAGGGGCCCTCCCCCTTACAACCTTTGGGAGGGACCCATTTTGGGGGCAACCATGGTTGGGCACGGCCAGCAGCAACCGCCTCCCTGCTTGCCACCCAGGCGGAGGGAGCCCTTCTCCTCCACGGAAGGCGGAGGGAGCGAGGTCACAATGGGTGGTGGGGAGGGGCTCCCTCCCCTGCAGGGCCTTGGAGCCCTGAGCCCTTTTCCCTGACCTGCCCATCCCTTGTCATTCGCAGGCAGTCCTCAACTTACGGTCACAATTGAGCTGGACATTTCTGTTGCTAAGCAAGACTGTTGTGAGTTTGGCCCCATTTTACAACCTTTCTTGCTACAGTTGTTAAGTTAGCCACACAGTCGTTAAGTGAATCTGGTTTTCCCATGGACTTTCCCTGGGAGAAGGTCACAAAACGGGATCACGTGGCCCCCTGGGACGGCTGCGACCGTCATAAATGCAAACCCGTGGGCAAGTGCTGACCAGATGGCCACAGGAAGCTGCAATGGCCATAAGGGCGAGGAATGGCCATGTCCCTTTTTCCAGGGCTGCTGGCACTTCCAAAGGCAGGAAGTGGAGAACTGGCAGGTGAGGCCTTCGCAGGTAAGGGGCAGTCGGAGGGTCTGTGCAATGCAGAGCGTCCAGAGAAGGGGAGGTCAGGGAGGCCTGGCTGAAGCCCCCCTGCTCCCCCCTCCCCAGTTCCTGCATTCAGAGCAGGTCAAAGTCCCTCCATGCTGGGTCCACCTTAATTTCTCCTGTAATGCAACTGGGCCCCGCCCAGCTATCCTCTTCCCTCCCACGCAGCTTCTCCGGCTTCTGCTTGGGGGGGGGTGCGGAGTTCCGGGGGGGGGGGGGGGGGGGGGCAGGAGCTCTCTGGCCCTTGGGGAGGTGACCTCCCGACAGAAAGGCTCCATTGTGGAACCCCAAGTCTGCTGTACCTGATAGGCCTCTTTGCTTCCTGGGTCTTTCACCCGCCCCTCACTCAAAGGGACAAGGCAAAGCGCTCTGTATTTGGGGGGGGGAGGGGGGCTGACTGGCTGGGGAACTGTGGAAGTCCACAAATCTTAAAGCTGCCAGGGTTGGACACCCCTGAGCTACAGGCTAGGAGGGTCTTTGCTCTGCCCAGGGTGGTCTTGTGTGACCCTCCCCCTTGCTGACCTCACCCCTTCCCAACTGCCCTGGGGAA
Organism: Bungarus multicinctus; assembly: GCA_023653725.1. Lineage (NCBI taxonomy): Eukaryota > Metazoa > Chordata > Lepidosauria > Squamata > Elapidae > Bungarus > Bungarus multicinctus. The sequence continues at coordinate 649,690 of CM042835.1, read as the reverse complement.
TTCTGGGAGTTAAGTCCACAGGTCTCAAGGTGGCCCAGGTGGACACCCTGCTCTAAAATCAGACCTTTGTTCGGGTTTGAGGCCCTGCCGTTTTAGCAAATTCAGCAACCAAGAAACATGGAAGTATGAAATCTTTTAATTTAAGGGCCTGGCTTGCACCCCTGCACTTTGCTCTAAAGGAGAGCAACATGGGCTGCTTAGTTCTGGGCCGAATCTCTCTCTCTCTCTCTCACATACACACACAAACACAGACCCGGAGAGGAAAGGGGAACTGGGGAGAGCTGCCAGGCCTGGCTTCCTGCTCTTTGGCAAGGAGCAGACATGGTGGCTCTGGAAGCAGCACCCCAAGCTGCCAGCCGGCCAGAAGTGCCCCTCAGACTGGTTCCCCATTTGCAGAGGTTTTACCAACAGAAAAGTAGGGAAGGCAGAAGGGAAAATCCAAACTGGCAGCCAGGCTGGGTGTGTCCTGGTAGAGGAAGGGCTTAAAGTAAAACTCACTAGCACTGATGATGTCACCCAGTTGGGTCATGAAACGTCTGTGAGAAAACAACCAAGCTCAGAGAACATTAAGGATCCTTCAAGTAAAATTCAGTTTGGGCCCGTTTCTGAACCCCCAAAGCCCCCTCAAACTGGGCTTGCATTTCTCCCCACTGATGCCATCCCCTCATCCCTTACTAAATGCACCAGGGAAATCTCTCCTATTTCTTGCCCCATAGAGAGCTGGGGGTGGGGGGGAGGAATAGGAAATCTGGTCAGAAACTGAGAAGTGGTGAGTCCTAGCTCCACCTGAGGCACAAAAGCCGGCTGGGTGATTCTGGGCCACTTGTTCTCGCTCAGCCTAACCCTCCTCACAGGGTTGTTGTGTGGGAAACAACCGGAGGAAAGAATCCCATGTATGGTTCTTGCCTTGAAATAATAATAAAATAATAAAGGTGGGATACAATACATACATCAAATTAAAAGCAGGCAGACTACCTGAGAGCCCTGCAGTGCAGACCCCCGGGGCAGCTGTTGAGAAACACCAAAGGCTTACTTGGGGGGGGGGGGAAACCTCCTTCCCCGAATGTCTCACTGGAAGCAGCTGCTGCAAGACCCAAACGCCACTGGGGGGAATTGCTCACAGCCACGACTTCTGTTTCTGATGCACACCACAAAGCAGCCATAATTCTCTGTTACTTGTGTGTCGCCCCCCCCCCCCCCCGCCCCACTGTTTTTTTTTTTTCTCTACAGACTTCGGCCATTTTCCCTGCTCTCTAGGGCTGCTGGACGAGCCTCTGGTTCCAGGGCAGGATGGGCAACCATGGCCCCTTTACGACCTGTGGACTTCAACTCCCAGAATCCCCATAGTTCTACATCCAGTTCCAGAGCTTGAGCAGCCAGCTGGGTTGTGGGGGTCAGTGGGGGGGGAGAGGAGAAGTGGATTTGATAATGGTCAAGTTTTCTATTTGACTCTTCGCTAAGCAAATTTTGAGTGAACTTTTCATTCTGGAAAGTCAGAAAGTCAGTGGAAACAAAGCAGGTGACCATAAGACTCGCCTCCCTTCTGTTTCCAGCCTCCGTGCTGCCTGGGGAATTCTGGGAGTTGAAGTCCATCCATCATCAAGTAGTTGCCAAGTTCAAAAAGCCTTTGTGTTCTAAAGGCTTGCGGCTTATTGCCTTGGCCTCAGGACTGCAGCTGTAGAAAAGAATAAAACTTTTCCTCTCTCATTTGGCTGCAAGGCCTGGGAGAGTATCTGTCATAATGCTGACCCTGCTTCAAAAGCCTCTTTGGTGTTTCTGGAGGCCTTCGAGCTGGACTGCACTCCAAACCTGACAGGGGTTTGCAGAAAAGTATTTTAATTGTTTTATGTATACCCTGAGCTGGCTGCTCCAAGGAGGACTAAGTCTTAAGACCCCAGTGCATAACCAATCTCTGCTTTTCCTGAAACTCCAGCCCGGCCTTAATTCGCAGTTCCTGCATGTTGACTCTTTCCGGTCCCCTCATTCCTTCCCCTGCACATGAACCCTCCTGCCCATCTAAAGCCCCCCTCATGGGAATGAGAAATGAGGGTCTATCCATAGTCAGGAACAACTTAGGAAACGGAACAGGGATGTCCAACCTTGGCCACTTTAAGATCTGTGGACTTCAACTCCCAGAATTCCCAAGCCAGAGCTGTCAGGGGAATTCTGGGAGTTGAAATCCATAGGTCTTAAAGTTGCCATGGTTGGACATCCCTGGTTTAGAGAACGAACACAAAATGTGATGCTGCAACACCTTTAATAAAAACATTTTTTCACTGAAGTCAGCTTTCTTTATATGAAGAAAACCCTGTATGCACATTTGGATGAAAACGTGATTAAAAATAAAATTATTTAGCAGCCAAAAGAAAAAGTAGTAGCAAGTTTGAGTCCACATTGCTTCTACACCAAGGGAATCATCATGACATGGAAGGAGAAATGATCCAGCTGGCTTCCCCCAAAACTTTGAACCAAACCTAACTAAACTACCCAACAAACTTAATCATTGTGGACTAACTACAAGGGCTACTACGGCATGCATTTTTCTTTCACACACAAATACACAAACAGAACGAAATCAAGATTTCATTACAAGTTTCTGAGAAACACTGAAATAAGAACGGGAGTAGACAAATTCATGAATGGTTTCTGTCCAGTTTTAGCAATTGCTGATAAGAGCCTCCATGTACAGGTATTGTATACCTTTCAAACTAACAACAAAAGTAAAGCAAGGGCTGATTTATCTCTCATGCTTGGTTTAGGGGCTGCCTAAAAAGTGTGCGGCCCAGGATGTTGGTCAGGTCAGCCTTCCCAAAACTGGACTCTCCAAGGGGCCCTTGAATTGCATAATTCCCTGGCTACAAGAATCTCTATGGGCTTTCTTACTGGGGATAATGGGAACTGGAATCCAAAGCTGCTGGAGATCCATTTGATACGATTGTGTGGTTCCCTTTAACAGAAAAGCTGCCTCTGGAACACACTGCCAAACAGGGACCCCCGCCCGTCCCTACCAAAGCCCCTTCCCCTAATAAACAAGAACCTCAGGGCCCAACTCAGCCAACCATCGGCCACAGACCTCCGGCTGCTGCTCACCAAGATCCGGGCTCTATCTTGAATGAGGCGTGTAGAGGACAGGACAAACCTGGCGACGCCCGGCCGCCCCACCAGATTCTGGTGGCGGCTCTTCGGGCCAGGTGAGTCCCGGCGCCATCCCCGCCTCCGAGGCCCACCTAGCCGGCCACCAAGGCGGCGCTTTCTCGGCCGCGGCTGAAGTTCCGACGGGTGCGAGCTGACCTGCGTTCCGGAAAGCCGGCCAGAGACTCCTCTTCCCGGGGGCTGCGGCCTCGGAGCGCCCGGCAGAAGGGCTGAGGTGGGGCGGGGGGGCTGCCGGGCAGCCCGCGATGACTAAGGCGGCAGGCAGGAAGCAGCGGCCGAGGCAGAGGGGCGCCGGGCCTGCTGCCTGGGTCTCCGCTCGCCAAGGGCTGGCAGGGCCTTCCCGCTTCGGCCAGGGGCTGCCCGGGCTGCGCTCGCCACAAAAGCGCTCTGCCCGCGCTCAGGTCCCCTCAGGCTCAGGCACCGCTGCGGAAAGGGCCCGTCCCGGAAGGCCAGCCGGGTGGGGGGCTGTGTGGCGCCTCCCCGATCCGCAGAAAGCAGGTGAGGGAGCCGCCGAGGGGGCAGGTGGCCCCGGCAGCTTCGGGGGGGGGGACCTAGAGCCTGGCATCTCCCGCGCGCCCCCTTCGCAAGAGCCCCTCCGCTCCGGCCCGGCCAAGGAGCCGTCCCTCCCCTGGGGACCCCTGTCCCACTCCAGACCCCGAACCCTCCCCCCGGGCACCCCCCTCCTTCCGAGGTGCCCGGCCAGGTCGCAGCGGCGGTGCCCCCCAAGCCCAATAAAGTCTCAGGTCGGCGGGAGGGGGAGAAACGCGGCTAAAGGGAAGGACCGCAAAGGCGCCCCTCAGCCGGCGGGTCCACGAGCTGCCTCCATTCTGCCGGTCATCCGGGGCTCCCGGGTGCCTCGGGGGGGGGGGGGCGAAGGGGGCGGCATTGCACGCGGGCAGCCCTCGCTTCCCCCGCGCCTCTGCGGGAAGGGGCTACCCAACTTCGCGCTTCCGGAGGAAGGGGCGTGCAGAGCCCACACTCCACTCCGGAAAGCGGGCGGGATCTTTTCCGGGGGTGGGCGCCCGTCTCCGCCCGGAGAAGCCCCTTGTCCACGCGGGAAAGTCGCCCCATTTCCGGGACGAGGAAGCTCCCCCCAGCAGCCCTTGCCCAACTTCGGCCGCCGAAGCCACATCGGAGTTGCCTTCCAGGCGGGGGAGGCGACCCTGCCTCTGCCCCGCCGACCCCCCCACCCCACCCCAGGCACGGCCGGACGGCCCCGCCGCAGTGCCAAACTTGCGGCTCCTTCGGGGCGGAGACGAGCCGGGAGCCCCGCCGCCGCGCCCGCCAACCCGCCCGGCCGCCTGCCGGGCAGCGCGGGTGTTGGGCCGGGCCGGGCCGGGCGCGGGCCCAGACAACAAAGGCGGCCGCCCGGCAGGTACTGACCTCATGTCTGCTGCTTTGTGCGCGGCGCTGCAGCCTCGGCTGGCGCTGCTCTGCTGCCTCTGCTGCTGCTCTCCCGCCGCCGCCGCCGCTTCCGCTTCCCAGACCTGGCTGGGTGGGGACGTGGGTGGGGCCGGCCCGGGCTGCTCCCCCACCTCGGCCGGGCGGCCTCCGCGCTCCGTAGCCGCGGGCTGCGCTCAGGCGACGGCAGCCTCCGCCGGGAAGCCCCCCGACCGCGCCCGCCGGCCGCTTCCTTCCTCCCCTTCGCCCGCGGCGGCTGGTGCTGCGGCGCTCCGGGTCGGGCGCCCCTGGGGGCTCATGGCCCCGATCCCAGAGCCAGGCCGGGCAGGGACGGCAGCCAGGCAGGCGCGCGCCCACTCGGCCTCCGCCCGCTTTGATCCGGCGGCGGTGCCCGTGCGCTGCCCCCCGCCCGTCCCCCCGCCGGCCGCTCGCTCGCTCGCTCTCCAGCAGGCTCCGCTGCGGCGCCTCTTAAAGGGGGCGAGGCCGGCGCGCTTAAAAGGGCACCGCGAGGGCCGCCGCTGGGGGGTCGGGGAGGGAGGGGGGGGGAGAAGGGCTCTCCGGTGGGGGCGCCAGGAGGGCGCCGGCTCTGGGTCCGCAAAAGGACCTCGCGAGGCGTCCGGGCCCCTTGGGGAAGCCTAAGCCGCGGGCAGGGAGGCGCTTCTTGGGGGAGACGCGCCTGGAGTCGCCGCGGCCGAGAGCAAAGGCAGCCCGGCCTCCCCGCCCGGAACCGCGCCGGCGGCTTTCGCCCTCGACCGCTTTCCCGGCGGAGCTGAGCGGGGCGAGCCCGGGATCCGAGAGGGAACTGGGAGACAGACCCTCTTGGACCCCCCCTCCAGCTTTCGGGGTTGGCCAGGCAGCAGCTGCTGGTCCTGCAGGGGAGAGCCAGTTGGTCCCCTTTCCCATCCCCGTTTCTGCTGGCTCAGCAGCTGGTCCCCCCCTCAAGGGGCTGGAGACCCCCAGTTGGGCCCCTGCCCTGCTCTCCCCACTCCGGTTTTCTGCCTGTGCAAGTGCAGCACATTTGGGGGGTGGGGGGGGGCAGGAGGAGGCCCTCTTAAATGATGGGGAGGGGGCAGGGGGGTTGAATGGTTTTTATCTGTGTGCCCAGAAGGTCCTTTCCTCCTGCTTCTCCTCAGCTGCTGCCAGGCCCAGAGGCCAGCTGTGCCCCAGGCAGGGGGGGCGGCACCCGCTTCCTCTTGCCTTCTGTTTGATTTGTGGGAGGGAAGCCAGGCCTGCCCAAGGCGTTGGCATCCCAGAGCAGCAAGTGCTCGGTGGCCTTTTGGTGCCAGCCCAGGGCCCAGTCCTTGGGCACCGCGGATTCCCACGTACTTGTAGAACCCACATCTGTACCCACATTTGTGGGTTCCAAACACACATTGTTGCAAATGGGGGGGCAGCGCATCCTCCCTGGAACCAACAGATCCTTTGAAATCAATGAGGTCAAGCAACTTTACTAGTTTGCAGAAGGTAACTACAGCAGCCAGTCGGGCAGGAGCACCAGAGCATTGGCCCAAGCCCACACCTGGGTGTGTTTGGGGGTCAGCAAGGGTTTCTTCCTTATCCGGTTGGCTGAATTCCCTGGCCGCCCATCACGGCTGGTATCCTCGGGGCACCTGCAGCAGGACGGCCTGTTGGGGCACCAGCCTCACCATCTCCACGCTGGCTTCTTTCTGGGGCTTGGTGTGGGTGCTGAGCACCACCTTGGCCTGCCCAGGGAAGCTGAGCTCCTTCAGGCTGAGCTGGGCAGGTTGCAGCCCCAGGTTGAGGATTACCAGGAGGCTGGAGCAGGCGCCCGGACGGAGGAAAGCCACGAGGCCCTCGGCGTGGCTGGGGACGGGCAGCGGGGTGAAGTCCGTGTCCTGCAAGGAGAAGGACTTTGCGTGCAATTCCAGCAGGGACTGGTACAGGGCTGCCAGTGGGGGTCTGCTGGGCCGGCCTTCCTGTGGGAGGAGGAGGGGGGGAGAGAGAGACCAGGGCAGCTGAGGCGGCTTTCCCCAATCCCAGAAAGCACAGGGGGAGCTGATCTGGAGCCACAGCCTCCCTTCGGTCACCCTTCCGTGTTGGCACAGTGGTTAGAATGCAGCCAACTCTGCCCACAGCCAGGAGTTCGATCCTGACCGGCTTTTCCCAAGGTCAGTAAAATGAGGAGCCAGATGGTTGGGGAAAATATGCTGACTCTGTAAACCGCCTAGAGAAAGCCGCTGGGCAGCAGCGGCCCCCAACCGGCCCGGCACCAGGGAAGACAGGTTTTCCACCCTTTCACGTGCAACCTAGATCCCCACGCAGACCAAATAAGGCTTTGCCTGCCCGTCCACTGCTTGCACGGCTGGGTGCCCAACAGGCCGTGGATCGGAACCGGTCCGTGGCCCAGAGGTTGGGAAGCCCTGCTGGGAAGCAGTACATTATAAGTCTAAGTGCTACTGCTAGTCAGAGGACAGCTGGGTTGCCCCCTCACACAAAGCAGAACTCGGCTCTCACAGATGCCAAAGAACGCGGCCCGCGGCTCTCCAGCCTCCCTAGAGATGGTTTACGCCATTTGTGCTGGGCACGTCCCAATGCCGGCCAGCCACGTGCCCTTGGATGGGAATAAAGCCCCATTCTTTCCCCGGGTGCCACTGAGTAGGCCTGTCCTTGGCCAGCAGCCTGAATGGCTGATCTCTGCTCTGGAACCTGGATCGGTGCCCGCGGGCTTCCCGGGGTGCAATGCCCGTGGGGTGATCGGGGAACGCAACGCGCCCAGGGATGTCGTGGTTTGCAAAATGCCAGCCTGGCCTGTCTCATCTACCTGCGGGGGAGGCTTGTGTGTCCACAGCCACGTGTGATGCTTCAAATTCCACTCTGGTTAATCAAAACTCTGAGCCAATTAGAAAAACATTCCTGGCGTGACATGCTTCCCATTAAAAAGAAACTTTTAAAACCAATAATAGAGTGGCAAGTTCTCCTGAAGTTGAGCTGCAGAGGCTTAAATAATAGAATGGCTTTTTCAGGAAAAAGGTGTCCCGCATGCAATAGGGTTTAAAACTTGGCTAGATTCATGCGAAGGCACGAGCAAAGGACAGGCTAGTTTTCACCTAGTGTGAAGCGGCCTTTCTTTTTATTGCTGAAGCTGCCCCTAATTCAAGGTAATTGACCACGATAGAAGATTTTACCCAGGGACTCTGGGCCTTTTCAGGAAGTTGGACTAAGGTGAAACTAGAACAGCGAAGTTGCCAAAGTGGGAGACCCCTGGACTAGAAGCCTTCCAAGATGCCTTCCAACCCGGATTTTGGGGGGCTAAAGGTCGACCTCCCCCCTCCCACCCCATAAGGAGAGACTCTTCTTGGGCCCAGTTGCAAAGGCTGAGAGTCAGCCAGGCCTGGGGGGAAATGGGGGGGATTTTCTCACCGTCAGCTCAAACTCCAGCGGGAGGGGTGACCTTGGCCCCCCTTGCAGCAGTGGCACTCCTGGGAGGGTGAAGAGCAGCACCCCAAGGATTTTCCCCCAGCCACCGAAGGGCGAGAGTCCACTGGGCACCTGGAAGAAAGCACAAAAGGAGCGTTTCTTTGTCCTTTGGATGCCCCCTGCTCTGGGCCCAGCTGCCAGGATGCTCTTCGGCCGCCTCGCCTCTTTCCAGATGCCCAGGCCTGTCTTGCTGGTGTATCAGATCCTATCGGGATCATTTTGGCTTCCCAGCCAGGGTACCACATGGGTGATCAAGACTGGATTCCAGCCACCTTCCTATAAACAGCTTGGGTGTCCAGTGTTTTGGTGTGCTTGGGGTAGAACTGGCCAGAACCCCAGGGTGTGCCCAGAAACCCCTTCCTTACTGCCCAGCTGGGCCATGGCATGCCAGGGAGCTGCAGGGAACCCTGTGCCAGTTGCAGCAGTGCCTGAGCAGAGAGATTTCTCTGGGTTCCCGGCAGGTGGCAGGTGAGGATGACCCTGCTGGGCATCCCCTCAGAAGCGCTGCAGGTCTCGCTCCGGTCCCATATGATGAGGGCCCTGCAAGGGAAAAGCAGAATTTCAAATCTCTCCTGGCACCCCATACCGGCACTCCCCAGTGCCACCACCAGGGGGTGCCCGCCCTGCTGGAATGAAGGGGGAATTGCAAAATACGGGAAATGCTGCCAGCTCACAGTTCATCCCGTGGATCGCTAAGCCTGCGGTCATCGAGGGCGCCCCAGGCCTTCAGTACCTGCAATCACAGTTCACAAACATCCGTCATTCCCGCACCCCGGGCTGCTTAAGGTAGAATAATGAAGGAATGGGGACTCCGGGCTTCCTCTCCTAACACGCCTCCTGCACATCAGCATGTCTTCTGTTGGAAGGTCCATTGTCTTTGGGGTTACAGTTCGAGTCTTCCAGATTTTAATCACAGCAGCGAAACATGAGACAGTGAACTGGTCCCATTTCCACCCTTAACGTATGCAGCAATTCACATTTTGTAACTCCATTAAACAATGATACATCATTCCCCTTAAAGTGCACACTCAGCTAGGTATTAAAATATTTTTTAAAAAACTGCTGACATGAAAGTACTGCAGAGTATTTTAATGATACAGTACAGTAATTAAAAAATAAGGAAAGCTTCCAGGTTGCTTTTAGCAGAGGGCTTCTTAAGTCTTTCCGATTTATAATTTTGACTGAGACAAAACCGAAGCACTCTTTCTTTAAATGTCATGATCAGTTGTGGGTAAGGAAGCTTGCGAGAAGGCATGTGCAGCATTAATTCAATTGGGAAGATTTACCCCTTGTCTCCCAAGCCCCACATCAAAGGGGCCAGAACTGGAGGGATGCTCTGGGTTTCTGTGTCTGTGTGTGTGTGTGTGTGTATCTGCCTGCCTGCCTGTTTTTCTGTCTGTATGTGCAGCAAGGGCAACGCAATCTCCCTGCAGCACAGAAAGTCAGCAAAAGGCATAAGATCCTCACAAACTGCCTGTCTGGAAGCAACTTTTCTTTTCCCCCAATTGTTTCAGCAATAAAATGAAATGTAAACAGTTTGAAAAACAAAAGCTTTTGTTTGCTGTCACTGCAAGAAGGAATACTTCTAGCCAGGAATTCCCATGAGATACCCATGTAGCTAATTCCATGTTTTTTCTCCTTTACTGATAAACTGGAGGAAGGAAGGAAGAAAATAACAGTTGGGAGTAGCATAAAAACAAACGTGTTGATGTCTCTTGGATCCTATAAAATGTTATGTACTATAAAAGCGTATTCAGAAGCACCCAAATGCCACAAAGAGAGAAAAGGAGGTATAAAAACGAAGCCATTGTGCCTGTGGTGTACAGAAATTGGATTGCCGCTTAGATGACACCTTATTCCAGGAAGGTTGGGTTTATGCATTGCAACCAACACATACATATGCAACACAAATACAAACAAACACATACATATACAGTGCAAATATATATACAAGAAGTTAAGTTTACACACCGTGCTACACCCGTTTTTGTTCAGCATTCATTGAATAAGCCACAGTAGGTTGGCATCCCATTAACCCTAAATCAGGGGTTACAAGCCGCAGGGACTTCCTAGAGGATGTTATGCCCAAGCAAAGTAAGCCACAGTATGATTTAGGGTGATCCCAGGGTGCTCTTCCATTCCCAGCCCACTCAGGTTATTACTGCAAATAACTTGCATTTCAGGTCAGTTTCCAGTAGTGAAACTCACCGTGAGGAGGCACCAGACAGGGTCCTTGGCCACCAAAAAACCATGCACGCCTTTGGACTGCCAAAACTGCAGGGCCTCCTGCAGGACACAGCCGAAAAAAGAAGGGAATGGAGGCAGAAACCCAGCCTGGGAGCCCCCCGAATAGAGCAGGACTGACTTCTGGCCAGGGCTTCTGGTGTTCCTCAGCAGAGAAGCTTGGGAAAATGCAGGACTGGGCCAGCCAACCTGATGGCCTGGCTCCTCTGCAGTCAGGGTGTCCTGCCCTTCAGTCTGATTCCAAGCCAGGATGGACTGGCATGGAGAATGGAGGCCACCCCACAATCCCTGGCCCACCTCTGAACCTGGGGGAGCCTTAAGCTGTGAATGCCGGTGATACCTTGAGGAGCTGCACTGTTTGATTGCGCTCAGCTGAGGTGTCACCCTCTTCTTCCCAAGGTGGAAGTTCGAGCAGGATTCGGATTCCTGGGTGGTCAGGGAGGGAGAAATACAGGTGGCAAAAAAAAAACAACCCAGCCATTGACCCAAGGTTAATTCTTGGAGGCCTTCACTCCTAAAAGATGTGCTATTATGAGCCAGCAGTCTCAATCCTAGGTTGCAACAAAGATGGTTAGGGGGCTGGAGGCATGTGAAAGAACAGTTGCAGGAATTGGGTAGGGCTAACCCAGTGCAGAGAAGGACTAGGGGTGACAGGATAGCCGTCTTCCAATCTCTGAGGGGCTGCCCCAGAGAAGATGGGGGAGTCACCCTATTCTCCAAAGAAGGACCTCCGGGAGGGAGAGGTTAATTTTATTTGCACGGTGAGCGGGAGAGGCAGATATGGTGGTTGTATATCATGTTTTGGGAGCGCGCCCCCGCTGTTTGCATGCAGTGGCGCGCTCCGACTCCCAGGGCATTCTCCGTTCCCCCCAGTGGTCTGAATCATCGGGCCCTGGACCTTCGGTTGATGTTGTATAATGCCAGGTCCGTAGTAAATAAAGCCTCTCTCATTTATGATCTGATTTGGGAGAGGGGAGCGGATCTGGCGGGCATTACCGAAACCTAGTTGGGCCAGGAAGGGGGTGTTCCCCCAGTGGAGATGTGCCCACCCGGGTTTCGGGTTTTTCATCAACCGAGGGCCCAGGGGAGGGGTGGAGGGGTTGCGATTGTTATTAAGGAAGATCTATGTCCTAGGGAATCCACTGTCCCTCAGACGACCAGATGCGAATCCCTCTTTGTGAAGTGTGGTTCCGGGGTTCAGATGGGCCTTTTGATCACATATCTGGTTCCCTGCTACGTGGCATCGGCCCTGCCTGAGCTCCTGGAGGTTGTGGCCGGCTTGGCGGTCGAGACCCCTAGGCTGATGGTCATGGGGGATTTCAACCTACCTTCTGCCAGCGGGACCTCCAGGATTGCTCAGGAGTTCATGGCTTCCATGACAGCCTTGGGCCTGACCCAATTAATTCGGGAACCCACATACACTGGGGGTCACACCCTGGATTTGATTTTTGTCTCTGGCCAGTGGCAAGATGATCTAAGTATGGGGGACATTGTTATAGAGCCTGTCATGGTCAGATCATTCACTCCTTCAGCTGGACTTCCATACCCCCTCGCTGCAGAGAGGCGGAGCTGATAAAATGGTTCCGCCCCAGGCGCCTGATGGACCCAGATAGGTTCCTGATGGAGCTTGGGCCTTTTCCTGAGACTCGCACACACGACTCAGCTGGGGACTTGGTGGCCATCTGGAACAGGGTGGCGGCCAAGGCCCTTGACCGGATCGTACCCTTGCGACCTCTGACCCAGTGCCGATCCCAATTAGTTCCTTGGTTTTCCAAGGAGCTGAGGGAGATGAAGTGCTGGAAAAGACACCTCGAGAGTGGATGAAGGACCAGCTGCTCCGGATCTGACCAAACACTTTTGTGATCCCATATTAGGGCCTATTTAGTGGCGATAAGGACGGCAAAGCGTTCTTACTTACCGCCCTTAGTGCGTCTGCAGAAAATCGCCCAGCCGCCCTTTTTAGGGTGACCCGCTCTCTTTTAGATGTGGGAGTGCGGGAGGATCCTTGCAGGGATGGGCTGAGGATTTTTCTAGATATCTGCAGGACAAAATCGCTCAGATTCGGGATGAGTTGGACTCTGACTGGGCAACTCTGGATGGGATGACTAGGGTGGATCTTGGGGAGGTCATCTGGGGTGAGTTCGATCCTGTGACCCTCGAGGATGTGGACAGGATACTGGGTGGGCTTAATGCCACCACATGTTTACTGGATCCGTGCCCCTCCTGGCTGGTATTGGCCACTCGGGAGGTGACACGAGGTTGGTTCCAGGGTATTATTAACGCTTCCTTGAGTGAGGGGTTTTTGCCTGCCGCCTTGAAAGAGGCAATAGTGAGGCCCCTCCTCAAGAAACCGTCCCTGGACCCAACATTATTATCGAACTACCATCCGGTCTCCAACCTTCGCTTTGTGGCGAAGGTTGTTGAGAGTGTGGTGGCTCGACAGCTCCCTCAGCACCTGGATGAAGCTGTCTATTTAGATCCACTCCAATCGGGTTTCAGGCCCGGGTACAGCATGGAGACGGCGTTGGTCGCGTTGGTGTATGATCTCTGGAGGGCCCGTGACAGGGGTTATTCCTCTGTCCTGGTCCTGTTAGATCTCTCAGCGGCTTTTGATACTATCGACCATAGTATCTTATTGCAGCGGTTGGGGGGGTTGGGAATTGGCTTATTCCATTGCTGGCTGTGGGGGGAGAAATTTTGACCCCCACGGAGAGGGTGCGCAATCTGGATGTCCTCCTGGATGTACGGCTGTCATTAGAAGATCATATAATGGCCGTCGCCAGGGTTTTTTTTTAATCAGGTCCGACGGATCTGCCAGTTGTGGCCCTTTCTGGATCGGGATGCACTCCGCACAGTCACATCTGCCCTTGTCATTTCCCGTCTAGACTACTGCAATGCTCTCTACATGGGGCTCCCCTTGAAGAGCATCCAGAGGCTCCAGTTGATACAGAATGCGGCCGTGCGGGTGATTCTGGGGACTTCTCGTAGCTGCCATGTTACACCGCTCCTGTGCGAGCTGCATTAGCTTCCGGTGGCCTTCCAGGTGCTAAATAGGCCCTAACATGGGACTGCAATAGTGTTTGGTCAGATCCGGAGCAGCTGGCCCTCCAATCACTCTCTAGGTGTCTTTTCCGACACTTCGTCTCCCTCAGCCCCTCGGAAAACCAAGGAGCTAATTGGGATCGGCACCAGGTCAGAGGCCACAAGGGCACGATCCGATCAAGGGCCTCGGCCGCCACCCTATCCCAGGTAGCCGCCAAGTCCCCAACCGAGTCGTGTGTGCGAGTCTCGGGAAATGGCCCAAGCTCCATCAGGAACCTATCTGGGTACATCAGGGGCCTGGGGTGGAACCATTTTATCGGCCCCGCCTCCCCACAAGATCATATAATGGCCGTCGCCAGGGGGTTTTTTTATCAGGTCCGACGGATCTGCCAGTTGCGGCCCTTTCTGGATCTGGACGCACTTCGCACAGTCACTTCTGCCCTCGTCATTTCCCGTCTAGACTACTGCAATGCTCTCTACATGGGGCTCCCCTTGAAGAGCATCCGGAGGCTCCAGTTGATACAGAATGCGGCCGTGCGGGTGATTCTGGGGACTTCTCGTAGCTCCCATGTTACACCGCTCCTGCGCGAGCTGCGTTAGCTTCCAGTGGCCTTCCAGGTGCGATTCAAGGTGTTGGTGGTCATCTTCAAAGTGCTCCATGGCTTGGGACCCAGGTACTTACGGGACCGCCTTCTGCCACCATCGGCCTCCCGTCGGCCGGTGCACTCCCACAGGGTGGGCCTCCTCGGGGTGCCGCCAGCTGGGCAATGCTGGCTGGCGGCTCCAAGGGTGCGGGCCTTCTCTGCAGGAGCACCCTCCCTTTGGAATGAGTAGGCCACGGAGATGGGGACTATCCCTGACCTGCGAATCTTCCGGTGCGCACTGAAGACCCATCTTTTTCAGCAAGTCGGTCTGGCCTAGTATCATTGGAATGGTTTTAATTTTTGTAACTTTTTACCCTGTTTTATCATTTTGTCATAGTTTTTAATTTTTCAGCCTTTATTTAATTCATTTTAATCTATTTTAAATTTTATATTTGTAATTGCATTGTTTTTAGCTGGGCTGTACACCGCCCCGAGTCCCAACTTGGGAGAGGGGGCGGTATATAAACCTGATTAAATAAATAAATAAATAAATCTTCCAGCAACAGCTATACACCCAGGAGGACACCAAGATTGCGCGCCCTCTCCGTGGGGGTCAAAATTCTCCTCCCACAGCCAGCAATGGAATAAGCCGGCTGTATCTGGGCGCAGGAAACCACAGCCACTCGGTCTTGGCAGGGTTGAGTCAGAGCCTGTTTAGACCCATCCAGCTCCGCACGGCCTCCAGGCACCGGGTCATCACTTCCACGGCTTCATCGGGGTAGAAATGTATAGCTGAGTGTCATCAGCATACTGAAGGACCTCTACCCCAAAACCACGGATGATCTCGCCCAGCAGCTTCACATAAATGTTGAACAGCAGGGGCGAGAGCACAGACCCCTAAGGGACCCCGCAAATCAAGGGCCTCAGGGTCGACCTCTGCCCCCCTGCCAACACAAATTGCGAGCAGTCGGAGAGGAAGGAGGAGAACTACCGTAACACGGTGCCCCCCACTCCCAACCCCCCCAACCGCTGCAATAAGATACTATGGTCGATAGTATCAAAAGCCACTGAGAGATCTAACAGGACCAGGACAGAGGCATAACCCCTGTCATGGGCCCTCCAGAGATCATACACCAACGCGACCAACGCCGTCTCCATGCTGTATCCGGGCCTGAAACCCGATTGGAGTGGATCTAAATAGACAGCTTCATCCAGGTGCTGAGGGAGCTGTCGAGCCACCACACTCTCAACAACCTTCACCACAAAGCGAAGGTTGGAGACTGGACGGTAGTTTGATAATAATGTTGGGTCCAGGGACGGTTTCTTGAGGAGGGGTCTCACTATTGCCTCTTTCAAGGTGGCAGGCAAAAACCCCTCACTCAAGGAAGCGTTAATAATACCCTGGAACCAATCTTGCGTAACCTCCCAAGTGGCCAAGACCAGCCAGGAGGGGCACGGATCCAGTAAACATGTGGTGGCATTAAGCCCACCCAGTATCCTGTCCACGTCCTCGAGGGTCACAGGATCGAACTCGCCCCAAATGACCTCCCCGAAATCCACCCCGTCCTCCCGCCCAGAGCTGCCCAGTCAGAGTCCAACTCATCCCGAATCTGAGCGATTTTGTCCTGCAGATATCTAGAAAAATCCTCAGCCCGTCCTTGCAGGGGATCCTTCCGCACTCCCACATCCAAAAGGGAGCGGGTCACCCTAAAAAGGGCGGCTGGGTGATTTTCTGCGGATGCAATAAGGGCGGAAAAGTAAGAACGCTTTGCTATCCTTATCGCCACTAAATAGGCCCTAACATGGGACCCCAATAGTGTTCGGTCAGCCTGTGCACTCTCACAGGGTGGGCCTCCTGGGGGTGCCGTCAACTGGACGATGTCGGCTGGCAGCCCCAAGGGTACAGGTCTTCTCTGTGGGAGCACCCTCCCTTTGGAACAAGTTGCCCCCGGCGATAGGGACTATCCCTGACCTGCGGACCTTCAGGCGCGCATTGAAGACTCATCTTTTTCAATGAGCCGGTCTGGCCTAGTAATATTGGAGGGTTTTAAATTTGTTATTTTAATTACCCTGTTTTTATTATTTTTATTATTTTTAACTTTCAGCCATTGATTTAATCTGTTTTTAAATTTTATATTTTTGTATTGTTTTAATCTGGCTGTACACCACCCCGAGTCCCAAATGGGAGAGGGGGCGGTATATAAATTAAATAAAACCTAACCCTAAAGCCCCTGAAGGCAGGAGAAGATGCAACGGATGGAAACTTAACCAAGGAGAGAAGCAACCTGGAACTAAGGAGAAATTGCCTGACAGTGAAAAACTATTAATTTGACTTCTCTCCAGAAGTTGTGGGTGCTCCAACACTGGAGGCTTTCAAGGAAAGACCGGGCAGCCATTTCTCTGGAATGGTAGAGGGTCTCCTGCCTGGGAAGGGGGTTGTACTAGAAGACCTCTAAGATCCTTTGCAATTCGGTTATTCTGTTAATAGTTGCATCACCGATTGTAAAACTGTGTCAGGCAAAGTAAAGGATAGGTTTATTCACAGCTTTTAGCCAAAAATTGGAGTGTCGTTGTCGTTCTTTTGTTTTTAACCTCTGTTCACTGCCAAAGTCGGCATGTTGAGCTGGGGAGCCATATCAATGGCAATACATGGATAAAGACAACAACTGAAGGGAGCCTCCAAGGTCAGAGGCAGTCTACCTCAAGAGATAAGGACAGGAGAGTGGAAAGGACTTTTTCTTCTCACTGACGGGGCCGGGGGCGTTTCCTGAGGAACCTTGCCAGCCCTTTGGGGAAGCAGAGCAACCACAGAATCAGTGTCTGGCCGGGGTCCGATTGCTCCAGAGCTGCTGTCTCTCCAGGATTGTCTGTTTGTTTACCACCGAGCCGGCCAGGCCAGACACAAAGCAGAGCTCACAAAGGTCCCTTCTGGCTATTGACCACTCCAGCCCCTCTTTCAGGGTACTGGGCGCTCACAGCAATTGACCGGCCTTCTCAAAGCACCTTGGATCTGGGGCGACTGGAAGCAAAGTTGCAGGGGTGTCCGGCCCCACCTGGCAGTTCTGCCCAGTACCTTTCTTGCGTCCGTCAGTCCCCAGAGCCTGCAGCT
Organism: Bungarus multicinctus; assembly: GCA_023653725.1. NCBI lineage: Eukaryota > Metazoa > Chordata > Lepidosauria > Squamata > Elapidae > Bungarus > Bungarus multicinctus. The sequence continues at coordinate 632,719 of CM042835.1, read as the reverse complement.
GTGCCAGCGATCCGTGGGCAGGGATGATCTGGGTCAGGTTGGCCCTTCCGCCTTCAAGGATAGGGCCCAACACCAAGGCCTGGATGGGCAGGGTTGCCAGCTGGTCCAGCTGCTGCCTGACCCCTGCATGGAGGGAAGAGGGCATTGAGGGGGCACCAACAGCCTGGAACCAATTCGCCCAGCCGTCGCGTCTTCCTGTCCTTACCTGCCAGGTCTCCCCACCCATCGCCATCGGAGTCCGGGAAGGAGGAGGGGGGCAGGTGGTAGAAGGCGGCCTTTTGCCACCAGCCCAGGGGCGGGCGAGGCCGGGGCAGGGAGAGGAGCAGGGCCACGGCCAAAAGCAGCATGCAGGCAAAGAGGCCGCCCAGCAGGCTGATCAGGGCTTTGCGGAGCCCGGGCCAGGGGGCAGCGCTGCCCTGCTCAGCCATTTCCTGCTGGCTCAGGTAGGTGGTGCTGGGGGCCGCTTTGGCCAGCAAGGGCAGGTGCTCACTGGGCACGAGGGTGGCACTGTCTTCCAGCTCGCCCATCCTTCTTCACTCCTTGGGGCACAAAGCTGTTGAGGGTGGGAGAGAGAAGGAAGAAGCAGCAGAGGATGAAGCTCAGAGACAAATCGTGCTGAAGTACAAGGCAGTGGAAGTCCCATGGCTCGAGCCCCATGGAAATGGTGAGGGGTGAGCTCAAGCCAGCTATAGGTTGGTGGGGTTAAGCTCCGTGTCTTCAGCAGGCTGGGACCCCCATTTGGCTGTTAGTCCAATAAAGGGGGCTACATTTTGGCTCAGCTAATGTGGGGTTCTCCCCTCCTGCTGCTCCAACGGAGGGTCTTGTTGCTTCAACAGCAACCAAGTGTGGTGTTGTCCTTCTGGGTAGGAGGATGTGACCAGGTTGCCCCTGTTGCTTCAAAGAGCCCCTCCCCCACCCGTCTCCCTTGCTCTTCAAAGCATCAGCAGAAATAACGTATTGGCTGCCCTGTGCTACCCAAAGCATCAGCAGACAAACATGTCTCTCAAACAATCCATCAGAATAGAGCTGGAAAGGACCTTGGAGGTCTTCTAGTCCAACCCCCTGCTCAGGCAGGAGACCTGGGCCTAAACCATTCCAGACAAGTGACTGTCCAATCTCTTCTTGAAAACCTCCAGTGATGGAACACTCACGACTTCTGGAAGGAAGCTGTTCCACTGATTAATTGTTCTCACTGTCAGGAAGTTTCCCTTTAGTTCCAGCTTTCCTCTCCTTGATGGTTTCCATCCGTTGCTTCTTGTCCTGCTTTCTGGTGCCTTGGAAAATAAGGTGAACCCCTCTTCTCTGGGGCAGCCCCTCAAATACTGGAAGACTATTATCATGTCTCCTCTGGCCCTTCTTTTCTCTAGGCTAGCCAAACCCAGTTCCTGCACCCGTTCCTCGTACGTCTTAGTCTTCAGTCCCCTCATCATGTTAGTTGCTGTTCTCTGAACTTTTCCAAAGTCTCAACATCTTCTTTTTAATGTGGTGACCAAAACCAGAGGCAGGATTCCAGGTGTGGCCTTACTAAGGCTTTACAAAGTGGTACTAATACTTCACCTGATTTTGATTCTGTGCTTCTGCTTATACAACCAAGGATCCTATTAGCTTTTCTGGCTGCTGTCGCACACGGCTGGCTCACTGCTGTCTGTGTTGGGAGAGGCTTTTACGCAGAGACCGGAGACAGCCTGGCCCTCAGAATGTGTTTCCCGATGAGGACTCTGGACCGGTTTTCAGCCAGCAGCAATGCTTGTGTGCTGCCCCCCGGTTGTGCAAGCAGGGAGTCAGCCCCCCCATCAGCTGTTTTGGGGAGACCCACCCCCCACCTTCAGCTGCCAGGCCAAAAGACTGCAGGAAAGCAACATATTGCTCAGGTATTTCTGAAGGCAGGAGGAGAGCTGGGCAACCTTGCACAAGAGTGGCGGCTGGGAGATAAGGAGGTTTCAGAGTTCATCCCTGCGGAAAGCCCCACATTCTGGCTCAGACTTGTTTGTTTGCGACTGTGACAGCGGCCAGCAGTTTGTGGCTATGCCTGCCTGGGTGAAGGGCCATTTGCAAAGGTGCAGGGTGTCCCCTTCTATGGCCAGCCAAGGCTTGCCCCGAGCCTCTGCTCAGCTCCCCATCCTCAAAGGAAATTCACACCCCAGCAGCGAAAGCCATTTGATAAATACATAAAGAAAAAGACTGATATATAAATAAATGTATAAATGCAGCTGGGCAGCCTTTTGATTTTAAGACACTTTTTGGAAAATAAAACATCTTTCTTCTCTCCTCCAGCTGCTGGGCTCCAAGGGCAAAACGCCTTCTGCCCCCTTGTTGGGAGATACCCCTTCAGGGGGCTTCTCCCTCTTTTGAGCCAGGAAATCCTAAGCTCTGTGGGCCGATGGGCGAAATGCTTCTGGACTAGTCGCTTGTTGCTGAAATCAGCCACTGAGAAGCTGCCTCCCCTATAAAGGAATGCCTTGGAGGACCAGGGCTGACATGAGAGCTGCCTTCCAATATTTGAGGAGCTGCAACAGAGAAGAGGGGGCCACCCTGTTCTCCAAAGCCCCTGAAGCAACAGGTGGAAACTTTTCCAGGAGAGAAGCAACCTGGAACTGAGGAGAAATTTCCTGACAGGGGAACAATTAACCAGTGGAAGGGTTTCCCTCCAGAACTTGTGGGTCTCCAACACTGGGAGATTTTAAGGAGAGACTGGACAGCCATTTGTCTGCAATATTACAAGGTCTCTTGCTTGACAGGAGGTTGGACTAGAGGACCTCCAAGGTCCCTTCCAAGTTTATTATGCTGTTAATTAGTTCTAGAATACTTGAATGCATCCCAGTGCCCCCTCTAAGCAGCTCATATATCAGGAGTGGCAAAAGTCACCTGGATAAAATTTTGAGCACCGGAAAAGGTGATTATCACCCCTCCAGGGAAGAACCGTTGTGCCACAAGCGATGCCAGCCAGAAGCAGCTGCATCAATTCTGAGAACGGCCAGGTCACAAGTGGTCACTGAAAGATTTTCAAGCTCTTTTGCTCCTTCTCCTTTCCCAGGGTAGAAATAATTCAAAAGAAAATGGCCAGGATTTCTGCCTCAATTGCACTGTCATCGTTGTCCCCCCGCAGCCCCTGCCCTTCCTTACCTCGCCTTCTGCCTGGATCTCCTCCACCTGCAAAAGTCTGGAGGGGGCGGGAAGAGAGGCCTGCAGGGCAGGGGCTGTTTCTGGTGCCTCCACCCCTCTGGCCTGATAGGAAAATGCAGCTGAAGCCTCTTCCCACCCCAGCCTCTTGCCTGGGGGGCGGGGGGAGATGGCTAGGCCTTGAGGAGCCATTAGCAGCCCTTTGACAATATTTGGACAGCAAAGACATCCAGCGGTTGCTTCTCTGATCTCTGGACCAGACCCCAAGGGTGGACAAAAACCACCCAGCCCCCCAGCCTATGGGAAGCCTCTGAGAACAGGAAGACTGTAGGCAGTCCTCGACTTACGACCATAACTGGGAGCAGAATTTCCAGTGACAAGCAAGGCAATTGTGAAACAAGGTGCACCCAGTTACTTATTTATTAAATTTAGTTGGCCCTCCCATCTCATTGTGGTGAGTCTGAGTGGTTTGCAACCTTAAAAACAAAAAAACCATGGGAAATATTACTAATAACAATATAATTATAATTAAAGGGGACATAAGAAATAAATCATGATTGGATGAGTGCTGAAATAATGGTTTATGAGATACTGGCTTTTAAAAGACTTTCTGCTTTTGCCTTTTTTTATTGTGAGATAAACTTCATTCCATACAGTTTTTTTCTAGATTTTTTCTAGCACTAAATCAATGCAGGAACAGGACAGCTCTGAAATAATATAAATACTAAACCAAAATCAAACAAAGGGAAGTTGCAGGTAATCCAGGATGACTCTGCAAAAGTGACACCATGGCTTCTCCCTTTCCACACACAGGACAACAACAAAACACACTCTGGATAAACAAACACGGTGTGGAAGGGGTTCCCCCACTTTCAGGCAAAAACAGCACTCAGCTGTAGACATTCCACGAGGGTTTAGTCACCCCGACATACACACAAGACTTACACACAAGCACACCACTCTGCAGGTTGCTGTGGCCCAGATAGAAGCCCAGTTAGTTAAATGGCAGCTCAGGGCAGCTTAGCCCATGTTTCCTGAATGGGCTCCTGTTAAACTTGTTCCCACTGAATGGGGGTTTTTCTGCTCATGCCGATTGCCCCCTTTGGAGGGTCCTGGGGGAAGCCCTCAATTTAAAAACCTTGGTCTGGCCAGCAAAGCTGCTCTCTTGCTGCTAGCCCAGAATTGGGGTATTTCTCTGGAGGCAGCAAGTGGAGGGAGCCCCGTTCCTGTTCCGGGTCGTCTTTGCAGCCCCCAACCAACCCAGCCTCCCCTCGGGGGCCCGCCTTGCTGAATCCTTCGGGTCCAGCGGTGGCCACAAGGCCTTCGGCGTCCTGCACGGCCAACTGCGCCTCCCGGGATGGACTTTCTCGCCCAGGGAAACTGAGCGATTCAGACGGAGGCGAGGTTTGCACGCGCGACGCCCCGCATTCCGGCCTCTGCTGCCCGTCCCGGACGCCCCCGTCCCGCGGGGAAAGGCAGGAGCGCCCCAGGGCCTCCCCCGCTTTTCTCTCTCTCTGCGGTCGGCGAAGGCAAGGCGCCAGCGGCGAAGACCCCCCCCCCCTCACTCCCGGCCCTCGGGACGGCCATTGGGCGGGCGGTGCCGTCTGCGCGCAATCCTAGAAGCCCGTGGGGAGCGGCCGGGACCCCTGGGCGACCGAGCAGGTGCAGAGGAGGGAGGCCGCCGGTCGCGGGTGCGCAGAACCTGGGAGGCAGGGGGGGGGGGGCTCGGCGAGGGGCCGCGCGTGCGCGAGACGCAGCGAGGGGGGGCGGGCCGAGCCTCTGAGTGGCAGGCGGGCGGGGGTCGGCAGGCCGAGGCGAGAACCGTCTGTGGTGCTGCCCGGCGGTTCCGAGGCGCGCCGACCCTTCGCGGCACGGGAGGTTCGCGGGAACGGACGGCTCGCGGCCGCAGGCGCTCTCCCGCGCTGCCTCTGCGCTCCATCCCCGCAGCCTCGGCCGCCTCCCCGCTGCGGCGCCTCTCCTTTGTCGCCGCCGCCGCCGCCTCGCCTTCTGTGCGGCCGGCCCCGCGGGACCCTCAGCGCCCGGCACGCGGGGACCGTCCCGCTGGCGCCTCGGGCAGGATGGGGCTTCCGGGGAGATGAGCGGGGGGCGGCGGCGCGGTCGGAGCTCACCGCCGCGGCGTTCCGCATGGACCTCGAGGCGGCCGACTGCCAGGGCGATGGGGCAGGTGCTGGGATTCGCCCACTGCAGTAGGTGTTGCCCGCGCCGGGCCGAGCGGGGGCGAAGGGCTGGGTCCCCCCACCCCGCTGCCCATCGCGGAAGCGCCCCCCCTCCGGTGGGATACAACCCGAGGTCCAGCGGGTAGGCCCAGCCCAACGAGCCCTTCGCCCTCGGGCCGAGCAGCCGGAGGTTTCCAGCCGCGCCCCCGTGCGTCCCGCTGCATCCCCTCCCGAGGGCTGTGGAGCTGGGGTGCCGCCGGCGCAGCTGCCAAGCTCTGGGTGGGGACCGCGGCTGTTTTCCGCGCGGCCTGCAGAGCGAGGCGGCTGGAGCGCTGCGGAGTCCAAGCAGGCTGCAATCTGCACGGGGGCGGGGGGTTACGGGGCCCTTTGTGGGCGGCGGCAGAGCCCGGCTTGTGTTTTGGCTGAATGGGGCGCTGGGGCCAAGCGGTGGCAGGAAGGCTGGCACCAGAGGGAGGTTTCTGCCCCTTTTCCTGCCCCCACCTCAAGGTGCATATCCGCCTCTGTGGATCTCTCCTGCCTGGCCTTCTGCCATGTGGGGGGAGGGCCCTCGGAGCCACTGGGGCCCTGGATAGTTGCTCCTTTTTTGAGCCATTTGTGTATTTGGACCGCCTCCTTCTTGGACAGAGACCCATATGGAGTCCTGAGGTCAGGCCCTGTTGTGCACACTGACAGCCCTTTTCACAAGGCATAAAACCAGGATGGAGTAGGTAACAACCACAAAATCCCGTAGCCCCGTCTGCAGGTGGCTTTGTCCAGCGTGTGTGCCAGAAATGTTGCACTGCAAAGCTCCAACCTCCCGGCCAGATTAGGTGCAAAGGATGGTGGTGGACAGATTGAAATGTGCATTTCATCCCATTTGGGAAATTGGATCTCTGAGAGAATCCTGCTTTCAAAATGATTCCTGGTGAGAGCTAAGTAAGCCTGTTCTTCCCCTCTCCCCTTGACCCTGCCAGTTTCCAAGCATTGGGTGGTTGGCTGGCCGTTCCTGGCCATTTCTTCTGCTAGCACTGATGGAAGCAGAAGGAAGAAGGGGAGGCAGGGAAGTCTGACCATCCAGGGTGTAGCTGTTGATGAGGCATCGAGTGTTGTGGTGGTTGTGTCCTAGCACAGCCAGGAGATGCAACTGACCCAACCTGCCATGCAGCAATCAAGCACTGAATTGTAAAATCATATTTGCAAGACTTACGACCCTCTTTTCCGTATCACCCAGGCAATCGGGGGGGAGGGGGTCAGAATTACAGTGACGGCCTTCCTGCTTCTCTGGCCTCTCGGAAGGCCAAGGCTGGCCAAGTGCCAGGCTATGCCCTGATCTGGCTGAAGACCCAGGCTGGCCTACTGAGTGAAGGCACCAAGCTAGAAAGTTGGGAGTTCTAGTCCCGCCTTAGGCCTGAAAGCAATTGGGTGTCCTTGGGCCAGACATGCTCAGCCCAACTCACCTCCCAGGGTTGTTGTGGAGAAAGCAGGAGGAGGAAAGAGCATTAGAGACGTTCACTTCCATGTTTATAAAAAATAATAAAGGCGGGATATAAAATAAATAAATACTTGGCTGCATGTCCAGAAATGTCTCCGTTTCTTCTCTTCCTTCCCTGCAGAAGAATCTCCTTCGACTGCCTCTACCACACCTGATTCTACAGATGGTGAGTGTGCAAAGTGGGTGTGAGGGTGCCAGCCTGTGGCTGCCCAAATCAGGTCCTGGCATTTGCAGCCATGTCACCGAGTGTGTGGAGCAGGTGACATCAGGTCACAGGTCCGGAAGAGCCAGCTGAGTGGGCTGCTCTGGAGCCCGGGGTCTGGGGCTGGATTTGCAGGCCCAGCCTGCTCCCTGCGTCCTGTGATTCAGGGAAGGGACCAGGCCGCCTTCCCAGATGTCTCCCAGGTGCCAAAGGTGTCCTTTCCTTCTGCAGGAGCCAACGAGGAGTCTGACTTCCCTGAACTGCAGACAGCACGGGAGTTTTCGGAGGAGGAGGAAGAGGAGGAGGGCTCTGTGGAATGGGGGACCCCCCGGGAGCTGACTTTTTCCTACATCACTATTGCCACCCCCTCCGGCAGCAACCCCAGTGCAGCCGAACATCGGGGCAGACGTGACTCCCAGACCCGCCGGACGAGGGCTCTGCTGCCCCGCACAGAGACTTGTGAAACTTTTGTGCCCACCCTGGGGGACAGTTTGGAGAACATTCCCAGCCTCTGCCCATCTCCAGAGGCAGAGGGGGCCCTACTCTCGGGCAGTGGCCAAGGACTGGATGACTTTCCAATGGACTGGGCTTCCCAGGTGGGTTGTGGCAGCGACCTGGATGTATCTGAAGGGGAAGAACAGGCGTCTCCATGTCCCACGCCCCCATCGCCAGTGGTGGCGACGGAAGGAGGTAGCAGCACGGCTTGCTCAGGAACAGGTAGGGAAGGGGCACCTCTGAAGGGCAGTGGAGGCTGAATTCTGCCTTAGCAGCCATCCCTGGTTCGGCAGGAAGCGGGCCGCTTTTGGAGGGCCCAGAAGAAGAGAAGACTCGTAGCTCAGAGATGAATTATGGGTCCTTGGTGCTTTCTGAAGTTGGTTGTCTTCTGACAGGCTTTCAGGACCCACCTAAATAACGTTATCAGAGCTAGGGGGAAGTGGAGGGTTGTGGAATGGAAGAGGAGGAGGTCTGTGGGATCCTTGATGCTCCCTGAACTTGGTTTTCTTGCAGGCTTTTCATGGCCCAACTAGTAACTTCATCAATGCTAGAAAGGAGGGGGGTTTGCCTCTAGCACTGAAGATAATCCCCAGTTGGGTCATGAAACGTCTGGAATAAAAGCACCAAGTTCAGAGAGCGCCAAGGACCTACAATTCAACCTTACAGAAAGTGAGGCTGGCACCTTCCAATTTGCCCAAGAGGGGAGGGATTTTCTAAAGGGTAGAATCTGGGTGGGATTTCTTCAGTCAAAATATCACGGTGGGAGTCAGTCATATCCATCCATGGCAATATTTGGTCATTTGTGATGCCTTGCTTTGTTTTCTAAGGGAAAAAATAGAAAATTATTCAGTACATGGAGAGTTGATCTGTTTGTGTTTACTTTTTCAACATGAAAAGTAAAATGTGCTTTTTTGGTCTTTTTTGATGTGAAGAGAGGCCCTGTAAGAGCCGCAGAGAATCTTTCCTGCTCTTTATTCTGATGAAATTAAGGAGAAGGCCTGGCACAGTTCCTCCTCTCCCTCCCCCCCCATCGGATGGCTCTGCTGCTCTTTCCATACAGCTGCTTTAGGGAGCCAATCCACATCTGTAGGCTGGATAAAGTGAGAGATCAACCTTCAAACTGCAGATGTTGGAAATCCAGAGCAGCAGAACCTAATCTATGAGCCGCAGAAATGCGAAGAAATTTCTCAATTTGAAAGATGAACAGCTGCCTGCGAAGTTGTATTCGGGTGCTCAGGGCAACCATCCTAAGAGTGAGATCAAAGTGCCAGCAGGAAGGGAACCAGGAAAGGCAGCCGGACTGGGAAGGGCAAATGGGGATCTGGGCACAATTGCGGATCTCGATGCCCAGAGCAAAAGAAAGGCCCTGACTTGGTTTTCCTGGTTTTAAACTCTGCTGCAGATGACCCCAGGGAGACCCTCTCTCTGCTTGCTGCCTTACTCTCCCACTCCGAAGCAGGCGCCTCCTGCGGTGCTGACACCCCCCAAGACCAAGCACTGACCTCAGCAGAGTTCTGCCAACCACCCCCACCTGAGGAAGAGGGGCCTGGGCAGGAATCCCATCCGGAGCAGCTCCACGTTGAACCAGACCAGTCCGAGAACCTTCTGAACCTCCTGGGTGAGCCAGCCGGCATGAGAAACGGGGCATTTAGCATTTGCCAGGCTAGCAGGTGCCCCCCAAAGAGTTTTGCTATAAGGTACCAAGGGGAGGTGGTAGGTCTGCAGAGCTCTCCCCACCCTGGGTGTTTATGGCGTGCCAATCACTTTGCTCAGAGGTTCAGGAGCTGTGTTGGCAGCTGCATTCATGGGGGCCAGGAGCAGGGGGGACACCCCAATAGGCGGCCAGGCCTTGCTCTGGGGCCTGGCCAGGTGCCCCTTCCCGGACGAGCATGTCAGGTGGCAACGATGGGAGAAGTGCCAGAGCTCCTCTGGCAGGGCCAGGATGGGGAAGGCAGCTCACTTGACCAGGCTCCCCAACACTGAGGAAGAGGGTGGTGCGTCTCTGCTGCTCCCCTCCCAACACTTGCAGACGCCGGAGATTGAGTCTGGGGTCTTTTGCACAGGGTGGGTGAGCACAGCCGGGGCATCTCCTCCAAGAGTGGGGCCAGGGCACAGCTACGTAGAAGTCTACCATTTGCAGGTAGTCCTTGACTTACAACCTTTCGTTTAGTGACCGTTTGAAGCACGGACAATGGCACTGACAAAAGTGACCATTTTTCACACTTATGACCATTGGTCATGTGATCAAGATTTGGATGCTTGGTGACTGTTTTGTGACGGTTGCAGCGTCTCCTTGGGGCCACGTGATCCCCTTTGACGACCGTCTGATGAGCAAAGCCGGATTCCCTCAACAGCCATGTTGCAAACTTAACAACTGCAGTGATTCACTTAACAACTGTGGCAAGAAAAGTTGTAAAATGGAGCAAAACTCACTTAACAACTGTCTCATTTAGTAACAGAGGTTCTCTGCTCAATTGTAGTCATCAGTCAAGGACTGCCTGTACTTCCCTGTCGTTGAGGGTTCTGGGCCATCGTTGCCCCACTGAAGCCACAGGGACGGGTGGGTGGGGGTGGCCTGGGCCACCCTCCTGCCTTGGCTGGCCCTGGCAGGGCTGCTTCTCCCAGGAAAGGTCCTGATTCATGGCCCCTGGCAGGGAGCCCGGATCAGGATTGCAGCCGAGTCAAGTCAACGGGTATAAATAACCCCTGTGCTGAAGCAAGCAGAATTGGAGCCATTGAGCCTCTGCCGCTCTGCCCTGCCCCCCCAAGCAAGGACAAGGGCCTGGGCTTCTCTTGAAGGCGTCTGGGCCTGGCCCAGGCTAAAGAGCCATCCCCCCAACACAAGGACCCTGTTGCCTGGGAGCGCAGAATACCCTCCAAAGCTCAAAGTGCAGAAATCCACATCTTTATTGCTAGCACTGCTGTTTTAATACAGTCTTAGCTACTACTCTGAATTGCATGGTGGCCACACTGGTTGGGCATGATTGTAGTTGTAGTCCAAGGCTTCCTATTGGCCTTGCTTCAAACACATCAGAGGAACTAACCATTTCCCAGCCAGAGAACAGGTGACCTTACACAGGGTCTACCGACATGCTGCATGCAGGCAGTTCTGTTTCAGTTAACGCAGGGGTCTCCCAGATTTGCAACGTTATGACTGTGGACTTCAACTCCCAGAATGTCTGGCTGAGGAATTCTGGGAGTTGAGGTCCACATATCAAAAAGTTGCCAAGCTTGGAGACCCCTGAGTTAAAGGATGCAGCCCCACCATCAGTATTATCCGTTCCTCAAATAAGGGGAGGAATGGGAATGAAGGCCCCTGCTTCCCAGATTAGGGTAAGGGATCTGCTGAAAGGCAATTCGGTAGAGCAACTTCTGATTCGCTCTTGAGTCCACCTCACTAGCAGCTGGAAAAGAGCAGCCTTTTGTTTTTCAAGCTTCAAGTCCTCAAGGCTGTGCTTCATGCATAACAGCACTCGAACACCAGAGACAATGAAAGACAGGCTCACCCACCTCAGTGCATATATGGGACAGTCACCGAGGCAGCCTTGCCAGCCGGAATGTAGGCCCCAATCGCACGCCTGGCCCTGAGTTAATTGCCAGTGCAGGCGGTATGAAGAGGGGGGCTCCCACTTCCTCTGCTTGCTGACTCTTACCGAATCGATCGTCCCTCGACCCCCCAGCGTGCCCGGCCCTTGGTTGCTCCCCTTCCTGCTTCTTTGCTGGGGATCCAGCACCCGATTTTGAAGCTGCCGGCTCCCCAGCCTGCTGCGGGTGGCCAGCCCCTCCCTTTAAGGCTGGAGCCTGTGAAACTGCCTCTGCCTAGCAGGACCAAGCGAAGCAGGCAGGGGCTCCAGAGGGGACAAGGCAGCTGGGATTCGTCAGCTAAAAATAGCACCCCCCCCCCACCTGCGCTTCCTCAGCCCCATCCCTTGAGCAGCCCCCCCCCTTCCAGTCCAGAACTGGTGCCCGGGGAGGTTTCCACAGAGCAGCGAGGAGCCTCTGAGCTGCGAGAAAAGGGGATCTCCATGGCAAGCACAGGTGGGTCGTCCCCCCCATTAAGATTGTGCTCTGCAAGCATTGCCAGGCAGGGGAATCGGGATGGGGGGGAGGATCCTGGCTGAGCCATGAGGCCAGCTTGTTTTTTGGAGGGGGCTTAATGGAGTGGGGACTCTGCTGAAGGGAGGGAGCCTTTGGGGGAAGAGAAGTGAGAGGGGCACCCTGTAAATTGGGGAGCAGGACCTAAGTCTTGTAGGGTACAGATGACCCCAATCTCCCATGCTGGGCCTGTTTCAGGCTCCAGCCCTCCCCAAGGACCGTCCGTGCGTCCGCAGATTCCTTAAGCGACTGGACTGCATCTGGACCTGTCAGTTAAGAGGGGAGAGAGTCTGTAACAGCTGCCAGGGCCCTGGGTGTCTCACTCTCCCCGCCTCCCCCCCCAATGGATGGGTTCCCTTTGCGCCATCTTTGCAGAGCAGGAAAGCCTGGGAGCAGCTTTGGAGCAAGACAGCTTCTCTCTCAGGGAAGAGAAAGTGGAAATGCCAGCCGAATGCCCGTCTCCCACTACTAAGCCCTGCCTCCCCTTGGGCTGCATCTGCAAGTAGTCCAGTGTGGAAGCCCCAGCAAGGAACCCGTGCAGCACTTGCCAAGGCTGGGGGGTGGGTGTGAGGGGTGATTGGCACCTTTTTAGAACATGGCAGAGGAGCTTAGAGCTTGGGGGTGGGAGAGACCCCCAAACTGCCTTTTTGCAGCCACGTAGCTGCACCAGTGTGGGTTGGGGAGATGCTGCTGGGGGTTGAGGTTGCCCCCTCCTGCATCCTGGAACAGGAAGTGGGTAACCAGACCAGGCTGGTGGTTCAACTGGCATCTGTCCGGGGAAACTTGTGCCTTGGACCAACAGAAAGCAAATATTTAGAGGACAGGAAATCTAACCAGAAACAGCAGCTATGTCCTATTTAACCACGGCTCTTGGTTTGAGGATGGAGCGTACTTTGCTTAACATTGAACATGGGTGGAGGAGGGACAAACATTCATGGACTTCTTATTCAGCCCCCTGCCGCCCCCCCTCCCCCCCCATTTTCGGGATATACACAGTTTGGGGTCCAGGCTGACTTTTTCTTCTTTTCTTGTCTGAAACCAAACTTCTGGGAGTTGAATCCACAAATCTTAAAGTTCCCAGGCTGGATACCCCTGATCCAGGGTCTCCTGCTTGAGCAGGGAGGGGTTGGACTGGAAGATCTCTAAGGTCCCTTCCAACTCTGTTATTATTATTCTGCTTCGCCTGCAGTGGCCGACTTGATTTACTGGCGGGACACCCGCAAATCGGCCTTGGCGTTCACGGCGCTGATGGTGGCCCTGCTCTGCCTGATGCACTTCAGCATCATCAGCGTGGCCTCCTACCTCTCCCTGGCCGCGCTCGCCATCACCATCTCGCTCAGGGGATACAGCAAGGTGCTGCAGCTGGTCCGCCGGGGAGACGGGCACCACCCCTTCCAGTGAGTAAGACGGGATGCCTGGGATGCTTGCAGGGCGTGGGGAAAGGCCAGGGGCACTGAGAGAAGAGTCTGCCAGTGGGGTGTCTTCATGCTCAGCTCATGTGGCTTGGCTGACCTCTGGGGGAGAAGGGCTCCTGCTGGAGGGACTTGAGGAGGACAGCCCCCCAGGCACCAGGGACGTTGCCCTCCCCCAGTTTGAAGTGGGTGAGTGCGGGTCCCTTGCCTTTCCCTGCTGAGGTAGCCCCAGAAGATCCAGCCAAGGAGGACGGGCTGCTCTCCCGACTCATGGGTTTGGAGGGGGAAGGCAAGACAGCCAGGTATGGGTTTGGCTGAGTGTCCTTCCTCCCCTTCCCTTCCCTTCCCTTCCCGCCTGCCAGGGCCCAGCTGGATGCAGACTTTGGGCTGTCCAAAGAACAGCTGGAGCGGCTGACCGAGCGGGTGGTGCATCATGTCACCTGGGGCACAAAGACTCTGCAGCGCCTTTTCTTGGTGGATGACATGGTGGAGTCCCTCAAGGTGAGCCTGGGTAGGGGAATTCTGGGAGTTGAAGTCCACGCACCTTAAAGATGCGATAAACAGTCAGAGAGATGCAGGCAACATTCATCCCTTTTGCCACATAGACTTTGTTGGGCCTGGAGTCAGCGAGGACGGGTCGAAAAACCAACTGTGTCACTTTTGCCCCGGTTTGCTTCCTCCTGATGGGGTGGGTACAGGCCGGGCACCTGACTTCCAGAGCCCTGACAGAGTGGGACCCTCTGCCTTTCCTTCCTGGGGTCTCAGCCAGCTCTGCCTTTCGTCTTTTCCAGTTTGCTTTCTTGTTCTACGTCCTCACCTACGTGGGAGCTGTTTTCAATGGACTGACGTTGCTTATACTCGGTAAGGGGAGGGTCTGGGCGGACAGTGGCTTTCAGGGTGGGGGTGGGGTCTTGCAGCAATAAGAGACTCACCCCCTCCTTTCCTTCCACAGGTGTGATAAGTGCATTTACCTTCCCTCTGCTCTACAGGCAGCATCAGGTGAGTACCTAGCTCTGAGGGAGGAGGAAGATGCTGAAACTCACAGCTGGCATTAAAAAAGGACCCGAATAGAATTCATTCCTGCTGCCGTGTTTGCTTTGCTAAATATTTATTGTTGCTTATTTAAGCCCCAGATCATATACAGAATAAAAGTTGACACACTAGAATTCTACATAAAAGTGGAGTAAATAGTCCTGGACTTACAACTATAAGTGAGACCAAAATTTCTGTTGCTATGTGAGATGTATGTTACATGTCCCATTTTACAACTTTTCTTGCTGCAGTTGTTAAGTGAATCACTGCAGTTGTTGTATTAGTCACATGGTTGTTAAGTGAATCCGGTATCCCCATTGACTTGCTTTTCAGGAGGTTGCAAAAGGGGATTGCATGACCCCCAGGGACACTGCAACGGTCATAAATATGAGTCAGTTGCCAAGCGTCTGAATTTTGATCACGTGACCATAAGATGCAGCCATAAGAGTAGCAGGTTTTCAGAAGTAAGAGGAGGGGGCAGAGCAACAGCTAGTTCCATGTTCTTATTTTCGGAGGGCCTCATCCCTGTTTCTCCTTCCTTTTCCTTTCAGGCGCAGATCGACCAGTATGTAGAACTGGTGAGGAACCAGTTGAGTAACCTCAGAGCAAAGTAAGTTCAAAATATTCCCACAGAACAGAACGGGGCAGGGTGGGTGGGGAATAAATCATTTGAAGACCTTCTTGGGCTCCGTTCTTTGGGTATTGGTGCTATTATATTTAGTTATTTCATGTTTATGTTGCCCATCTTTGGACTTAATTTCCTTAATTTATTTTTTCCTTTGGATCCAATATGTGAGCCTGCAAAATACTTCTCAAAGGATAGTTATTTCTGCCTTATTTCTTGGGAGAAAGAAACTGGAATGAATGAAAACATTTTACAAATAGCAGCAATGGACCCCATGGGGTCTAAGGAAGACATATTGATGGGGTGCTCAGGATGGTCTATGCTTTGCCCTCAGGCTTAAACTGAAGCTTTTAAGGCTTTAACAGGCTTTTAAGAAGGGGTTGGACAGCCATTTGCCTGGAATGGCATAGCTGTGCTGGTGGGAGAATTCTGGGAGTTGAAGTCCACAGGTCTTAAAGTTGCCAGGGTTGGGCACTTCAGACACAGGGTCTCCTGCTTGAGCAGGGGGATGGACTGGAAGACCTCCAAAGTCCCTTCCAACTCTATTAACTGAAGATAGACTTGGCAAAACACCTTCTCTGGCTGGCTGGCTCAGTTTCTCTTCTTCTCCCCAGGATGCTGGCCATATTGCCAACAGCAAAGGCGAAGGCAGAATGAGGGGTCTCAGTGATGATTCTCTTCCCTGCGCGCACAGATGCAAACGACAACGCACCCCCTGCTTCTTCTTCTTCCTCACTTCCCCTCCCCAGCCATTGCAGTAGTGACCCTTCCTCTCCCACTCTCCCTGGCCTGGAGGGAATGGGCAGTTGCTGGTTTTCCTTCAGATTCCCCCACCCCTGAGAAATTGGGGAACCTTTTCAAGGGGTGGGAGGGGGGGAGGACCACTGTCCCTTTGCATCTCAGCCCTGCAGTTGCAGAGGCTCAGGGAAGCTGCGAAGGGCTGCGTCTTTTCCTCCTGAGGGGGGCCGGGGGCTGAGAGACCCCCTCCCCAGCCCACAGCCAAGGATTTGTCAACCAAGAGCCAGGGGGCTAGTATCCCACGCTCCTTTCTCCCTCCATGTCCTGGCGACTTCCTCCTCCTCCTCCTGCCTGCAGTATTTGTCCCGGGTCCTGAGTTGAGGCCAGCCAACCTGGAGCATCCTTCCCACTTGAGGAAGAGGAGTTGTTCAAGGTTGGGCAGGACCACCTCTGCCCCCTTTCTGTGGGATGTTGTAGCTGTTCCCCCCCTGCCTCTCATCACAGGCCGGGCTGCGGCTTGGCTGATCAGTTGGCGGGTTGGGTGCAGCCGATTCTTTTTGCCTGGATATTTACACTTTAATAAAAACAGTTGTGAGAAAAAAATGGGTACGCATGACCGCTTGGTCTCCCGAGTCTTCACTTGTGGTTGTGGTGCACTGTGTGGGTGTGTGAATGTGTCTCCTTGCCAAAGTTCCTTTTTTTGCTCCTCCTCCACACCAAGTCATAAAGTCTAGTTGGACGCTACGGGGCTTAATGTCCAAGCCACAAAAGCTGGGGCCAGAACGCCCTTTGCCAGTCCATGTTACTGAAATTGTGCGAGGTGATAAGTAAATGTCGTCCTGGTTTTATTCTTGCAAGTGGTTTGAGTTTCCACACCAGCGATTGGTGGGTGGGGATTTGCCTAAAACGGGGGCCTTGAAACTTGGCAACTTTTAAAGACTTATGTTCCAGTATCTGAGGGGTTGCCATAAAGAAGGTGGCGCCTATTAAGATACTCAATTCAACAGCTGGAGCAGTGAAGGGTTGACAATGAGTGAAAATGCACTGTAGTAGCTAATTGATTGGTTGCCCATTGCGTGAGGCAATCTGAGCTGTGATTGGTTGCTCTGAGTGTAAAGGGGGCATTTCCTTCTTTCCCGCCTTTTTCCTGGGTGTGTAGAATTTACCTCATGGTATTCCTGCTGTGTTGATTTACCTCAGGGGAGGGACGGATGGCCTCTTTATGATTTGTGGACTTCCAGAACTATACTCCTGTTTGCCTGACTATCTAGTTAACTATATATACTGTATATAGTTGTAACCTATATTTATTTAAAACTACAAGTTCGTGTCAGTGTCTCAGGCTCCATTTGGACACCGGCTGTGTAGTTCTCTGACAGTCCATCTATCCTCCAAAGCACCTGAAGGCAGAACATGAAGCAAACTGAACAAGGAGAGAAGCAACCTGAAACTAAGGAGAAACTTTCTGACAATGAGGTCAATCAACCAGCTGAATGGCTTGTCTTCAGAAGTTGTGGGTGCTCTATCAGTGGCGGTTTTCAACAACAGACTGGACAACCATTTGTCTGAAATGATATAGTTTCCTGCTTGAGCAGGGGGTGGACTAGAAGACCTCCAAGGTCCCTTCCAACTCCAGCTAAGCCAGCTGAGGAATTCTGGAAATTGAAGTCCACAAGTCTTATAGTTGCCAGTTTTGGGGTCCCCTGGCCTAGAACAATCACCAGTGGGTGATGGAAACCATGTGCCACCTGTGCCCACCAGCCTTCCTTGGTTCACCCCAGGACTTCGAAGCATGGGTTGGACAAAGAGTGGGAAGGCCCTGGTGCAAAACCTTCTCGATCCTGGGGAGATTCTGGGACAGCCCCTCACTCATCACTCATTGTGATGGTTGGGAAAATACAAGAGGGGGAAATATAATATGTGCCACTTGGATTTCCTGGAGCAGAGGTCTCCAAACTTGGCAACTTTAATACTTGTGGACTTCAACTCCCAGAATTCCTCAGCTAGCATAGCTGGCTAAGGAATTCTGAGAGTTGAAGTCCACAAGTCCTAAAAGTTGCCAAGTTTGGGGGCCCTTGTCCTGGAGGAAAAGCAAGGTTAATGGAACAATCCCACAACAATCCATCTTTGCCAAGTTGCATCATGAGGATCAAACTCCCTGATGCTGGGAAGGGTGGAAGGAAAGAGGACAGTGACCAGCTGCCAAGTGGAGGGACCCAGTTATGAGGGTGATGGGGACACGATTGGAAGACCTGAAGAGGGAAGGTTAGGGAGAGGTTCTTGGTATGTGGTCACTAACAGTCCAAAATAACTTGACCTATTGGTCAGTCTCCATCCAGCTTGGCTGGGAGTGTGGCCAGTAGAGGGAGCCCAAGGACCATAACATCTCAACCACAACTGGAAACTACAGGCAGTCCTCCACTTGTGATCAGAATTTCTGTTGCTCAGAGAGACAGTTATTATGAGTTTTTGCCCCCTTTTACGACCGTCCTTGCCACAGTTGTTAAGTGAATCATTGCAGTTAAGCTAATAACATGGTTGTTAAATGAATCTGGCTCCTCCATTGACTTTGCTTGTCAGAAGGTCACAAAAGGGGATCATATGACCTCAGGACACTGCAACTGTCCTAAGTACATGCCAGTTGCCAAGTGTCTGGATTTTGATCACATGACCATGGGGATACTGCAATGATCGTGTAAAAACTGATCATGTCACTTTTTTCAGTGCTTTTGTAACTTCAAGCAATCACTAAATGAACTGTTGAAAGTTGAGGTCTACCTGTATTACACCTTGCAAAAGGCTGCAAGGGAATATGTTGATCCAGACGGACCAGGCTGCATCACAGCAGGGCTGGTGGCCACCATCATCCAGGCTCAGGAGCTAAAGTGAGCAGGGGGCAGCACTGCATGACTTGGGTGGGAGATCTGCAGGGCCCCCAAGGGCCATAGGCCGGACTGGGCAGGACGCAGGAGTCCCAGCAGGAGGCAGCCAGCCACTTCTCAAGTGCTGCTAAGGCATGAGAAGCTGATGCTCTCTTTCCTTCTCTATGCAAGGATGGCTTATTCACAGTAGGTTTTCACTGCTAAATGGAGCTTCCATATGCAACAAGACTCTACCTCAACAATCCCGGAAGATCAAATCTTAGAAGACACCACCAGATAATAAAGATGCTTGTTTTAAAATAGGAGTGACAAAGACTATGGATCTTGGGGTGATACAGAGAGTCCCCTGCAAAGGCCTCTCATTATCCAAGCCCACCACCCGGGACACCGAGGGTGATGGCAATGGGCAATCGGGTATGAGTGTGGAGAAAGCCAGGCAGATCTACGGCTTGAGATCTTTTATTGCACCTCATTTTTTTTCTTTACATGAATTTGAAAAAATAGATCATATATCCATCATGAAAAGTGCATTTTTTTCAAAGCTGTCTTTATTTGCTATTTTGCTGACCAATTAAGTTAAGTGCAGGACAGGAGGGCCAAAGCAGGGGCCAAACTTCGCCTTTCCTCTACTGGCTCTCAGATTGCTTCATCAAATACATCACAAAGAATATTACAGCACGAACAGGTAAATAACAATAATTAAAAATAAACATATTCCCCCAACCCGAGCAAGAATCTGTTTTGTTTTTATTTTTTTAAAAAAGCTGGTTAAATAAAAGTCCATAGGTTAAAAAAATAAAATAATTAAAAAAACCACAACATCCAAAGCTTGGTCACAAGAAAAAGTTTTGGAAACATTCTGAATAGCATCATGGTGAGCTCTAGGGAGCCAAGAAGCAGCACAGCAGCTTTCTCAGTCTAGAAACACACTCGAGGGGAGGTTAACCAGAGGCACAGAACAGAGCAGGCTGCACAAAACACCCCACGAATGCAGAGCAGCTGAGGACCCCCAGCACAAAACGGAAAGGGCCCTGGGTGGGAGGCTCAGAAGGGCTGATGCTCTCAAAGAAGGTGCACTTGACACGGCTAGGGTCTGGGCGGCCCTAGAGGCCTTCGGGTGGGGCAAGGAAGAGCCCCCTGGCCAGGAGAAGCATGCCACAGGCCTGGAAAAGCAGCAGTGGGATTAGACCAAGGCAGGGGAGGGGGAGGCAGTGAGCAATTGAAGGGGTCACACTCCACACTACCAACAGCAGAGACGGACCCCTCTTGGACTCCTGGGCAGCCTGGAAGCCTGGCCTGAGAGCAGAGGGGCAGCAGCTGACCGTCCTAAGTGGGATAATGCAATGAGTTTGAGGTCCAGCTGGCCAAGGTCAGGAAGCAGATACCTAGTTCCCAACTGCAGGGAAAGCGGTCACTTGCAGAGATCCCTTCACAGTATTTGTCACCCAGACCCCACCCCTCCACCCCCATCCCTCCCAGAAGCCAAGACCCCCCCTGCTTTTGCCCATCAAAGAAACCAATTGAGCGAGGTGGCCAAAGGGAAGTGAATCCCTTCCAGGGAATGCAGAAAGTCCACTGGTCAAGCCTGCTGGACAGATGGACTCGCTAGAAGCACCACCTAGTCTGGCAGGGAGTGGCCAATCCATCTACAACAGCAGTGCAAGAAAAATCTCAGCTGCTTTGGGGTTTTTTTGCAGGTCCCACTTTCCTTTGGCTTCTTAAAAGTTTCAGATTTTACCATTTCCTTCCAGATAAACTGCTTTTTATATCACCCATCATTCCCATTTCCAAAACTGGAAACCAGAATAGATCTTTAAAAGTCAACACTGACTTGATGGCACAATTAATTTGCTTGGCTGAAGGTTTCAGGGAGAGTTGAATGCCCACCAAAGGAATATCATCCTGGACCTCAAAGAATCCAATGCCCAACAGCAGCCTTACAATTTGCAGAAGTCCACGAGCGATTAAGAAACAAGGCTGCAACATTTTGGCCCACTTTAATATGACAAAAGCTTTCAGCAGGAATGTGCCCAAATAATTCACAAAAGTCTGCCCTGATTGGCCACTTAATGTGGCTTTTTCATCCTAGAGGAAGCAGATCCTGTAGAAATGTAGCCCGAGAGATCCAACACGCGGGATGCCAAGCTGACCAGTGAAAGGGTAAAGTGCCTGTTTTAAAACCATGCAGCTAACACAGTTCATAAAGCCACCACAAGACAGGAGCTGGGTGGGGGCAGCACAGGGAGGGTCTCTTCCCCCTGAAGTTTCCTCTCCTCAGGGCAGCCCTGGCAGAAACAGCGATGAAGTGTGGGGAGAAAAGGCATCCTCCAGTTCCACCAGGCATCCCAATTCAGTAGAAGGCAAATCCTGTTGCCAGGGGAAAAGGTGGGCTGGGCGCCCTCTGAGGAGGGGAACCAGCTCACAGCCCAGAAACATCCCCCTTTCTCTTCTCGAGGACAACCATCGGCTCCTCCACCATGTGCTGCACCCCCAAGGAGGAAATGAGAACGCATCGCAAGGGCTAGAGGCGGCGGCCGCAGCTGCAGCAGAGCGGGTTAGCGGCTCCCAGGCGACAGCGGTGCGCCCAGGCGCATTGGGGCTCCGGCTCCCTTGGCAGGGGCGGATGGGCTGGCCGGCTAGACCCAAAGGCGCAAGTTGGGGTTTGAGTGTCACAAAGCAAGGAGCGAGGGAGAGTTCAGAGAGTCCGGGGAGTGGTCGCTGCTGCCGTTCCGCTGGTGGCTGGCTCCACAGGTGGCTCCCTCTGGGTAGGTGAACACAAACGAAGACGTATAGGAAGGGTTAACCGGGTACGGGTCGGTCAGCTCTTCACCATGGCTAAAGTAAGAACTAGAAAACGCTACCTCCGCTGGGGCCGGGGCTGCGGCCGGGAGTCCGCCCAGGGCCTGCTGGTAATGCAGGGGCACCGAGGAGTAGGGGGCCGAGGGCCCAAAGGGGTCCTCCTTGACCGGCATGGCCAGGGCGCTGACCTCTGCCGAGGGGCCGGGCTGCCCACTCAGTTCTGTGATGTCCTGGTAGGGGATTTTGCAGCTGCCCTTGTGAGTCACGAGGACAAATTCCAGCCGCTCCCGTTCCTTCTGCAGCTCTGCAATCTCCGACTCCAGCTCAGCTTTCTCTTCCTCCAGCTGGTCCGTCTCCTGGGGAAGAGGCAGCACCAGGTCAGGCTGGGGCTGGAGCAGCCAGAAACCAGGGGGGGCAACCAAGTGGGCCCCAAGCAGCGCCTCCTTCTTGATCGTCTCGTCTCCTCCTTCCGGGCCCATCGGGAGACGCAGCTCAAGGGAAGCGTTAATTGGTGGGATCCTGCCTCACCCCCTCCTGACCCCCACCTCCCAGGTTCCCCCCTGCTTTAAGGTGCAGGGACTGGGATCTTTCCAAGGGGAAGGGCATGGGGCTTCTGGGAGGGGGTGTCCTTATTTGTGGATTTGGCTTGGAGAGTGGTTTGTTGGAGCAGTCCCCACCGAATCTTGTGAGGGAGGCAGAGGAAGCTTCTCCTTTTCCCAAATGGCCCATGAGCACAGGAGAAGGGGAAGGTCCAAGGGGATCCCTTCCTTGGCCACCCCAGGTGGGTGACTAGAACACCCAGAGCGGTGCCCCAGCAACATCTCACTGCTGGAGCATTCCACTTCAGAGGACTGGTGGAGCAGCATCACCCCCAAACTTTCAGGAAACTTTTTGCAAAGTGTGGTCAGAAAAGTCAAGGCAGCATCAGCATCAGCACAGTGGAAGAAGCTCTGCCAGCCTTCTAGGAGCTGTAATGGCAGCTTTGGGCTGCTTCCTTGACTTTTTGACTGCACCCTGCAGACACCCCTGCCCCCTTGCAATAAAAAAAATGAACCATTCTAATTCAAAATAAAATATCCCTCCGCCTAAAAATGAGGCCCGCAATAGATTAGAATAAGTCCTCTCAAGGTGAAGTAACCCAAGGCCAGGGATCTGTCCTGACAACTGGTTCCTTGCTTAAGGAAGGTCCAGATAGCCACAGCCTTCAACTTAAGAGATGGTCACATTTGAGGGACACGATTAACCTGGATGGGGCTCCCAAAGAGCCCTCATGAAATGGGAGGGTTCACAACACGCGCCCCATGGGGCAAGCTCTAGGCAGGGACAAGACACCAGATTCCCTCCTGGGGGCTTTATGAGGCCAGAACAAGGATAACACTAACTCACACCGCCCCACCGCCCCCCATTTGCACCAAAACTCACCGCTTGAAGCCGGTCGGTCAGTTCTCGGCGTCGATTCCGGCACTTGGCGGCTGCCAGCTTGTTCCTCTCCCTGCGCACACGGCGCTTTTCCTCCTCCTCAGGAGTCAGCTGTGCAAGCAGAGAGGAGGGGCAGATCAGGCACCAGCTGCCATTGCATGGCCAGAGGCTTCCCGGGGCGCCTGGCCCATATTTGCAACAGGGGGGAAGTTAAAGACTCCCCTGGAAACGTGGACGGGAAGGTGGGACTGGGCCATCATCCTTTATGATGGATAGATGGGGAGGGGAAGGCAGGGAGGGGAGACAGAAACGTCCAAGCAAGACAGCTGACCAGTCGGCCTCTTGGAACATTTTGGTTTTTGAAGATCTTGAAAGCAAATTCATTTCAACCCCCGTTCAGTTTTCATGGGTTGTTTTATGATTGACTGGTTTTTATCACATTGGTTTAATCCAAGGCTTGCTTTTCATAACCTTAATGCCTTGTAACTCACCCAGAGTCTTTTAGGTAAGGTGGGCTATAAAACCTGTACATTAAATAAATTGGTAGAGTGTATTTCTAAACTGATAAGGCTCTAAATTGGGGCAGGAAAGACGGTAACATAAAATGTTTTTTTTTCCAATGAAATTCAAGAGTATCTGTGTGCCTTACAACAGGGGTTTTCAACCTTGGCAACTTTGAGACTTGTGGACTTCAACTCCCAGAATTCCCTAGCCAGTGCATGCTGGGAGTTGAAGTCCACAAGTCTTAAAGTTGCCAAGATTGGAGCTCAATGCCTTATCACACGCATCTCTTTCTCAAGGCTATGTCAAATCAAAATAATACAGCCACAAGTAACTCGACCAATGTTGGTTACTGCAGCATTTGGTTCAGTGTCACCAGAACTTCTGTTGGGCCTCAAATTTGGAGCCAGCAGAACTTGTCCTCTGGATTTCCTGGTCTCCCAAAGTAGCATTTGAAGCCATAAAAGATCATCAAGATGATTTTTGGGACCCATCAAACTCACTGCGCCAGGAAGATCCCTTTTCCAGATTGTTTTAATTTTTCAAAAAATGAATGGAAGCTTAGCAACCTGTAGAGCACCCATTGCTGTCCTAACCCGTTTTCCTCCCAAGACTTTCTTAGAGAACAGAATTGGGGAAGGGGGCTGCCTGTCAGCTCCTCTATTCTTCTTGAGGTGAACCTGAGGTGTGTTTTTGTGACCAGGGGCGCTCCGCACAATTCCCATTTTGTAAGAACACTCACAATGGATTCTCAATGGTGAATGTTGAAGTGGGGGAGGAAAGTCCCGGGAAGTCCCCCTTCTAGCTACATTATGGCCTCCCCCCCAGGCATCCTAACTTCCAAGGAGACAATTCAGAAACTGGGAATCTTTTTTGGGAGATTCCAACATGCTGGGAGATCTCAAAATTTTAGCAAGCAAAGGGAAATAAGTTCGTGATCTCCTGGCCGAGGAAGGAAAAGTCGCTCACCGTTTCTTCCCGTGTCCTTCGGGGCCGGGCCCTGCTGGACCGAGGCGGGGTGGCCGCAGCCACAGGTGCAGTCGAAGGGCCAGCCCCATAAACACCCATTCCTGGGGCAGCGTAACTGGGGCCGGGCAGGTCATAGGGGTCCACTGTGGGTGGGGGCGGCCCTGAAGGCTGCTGCTGCTGCTGCTGCTGCTGCTGCGACTGAGCCATTGAGGAAATCAAGGTAGGCTGCACCAGCCACTGGAGGTCTTGGCTTGTGGATATGGCAGTCACTGTTGGCACAAAAGATCCGGGCATTTCCCCAAGGCCGCTGCACTCCTGGAGGGAAGCAAAGGGTCAGGTGCTCATTGTGGGAGTCTGCTTTGGAGAACAGGGAGCCCTTCCCTGGCTGCACTGCCCCACCCACAGGGTGCTTCCACTCGTGCAAAGCAGCTCCCACTTGCGCTGTCCTGTGTCCGGCATGCAGGACCCCAAACCCGGGGGGTGGGCACCAGCCAGAAGGGACTGGCATGTCATCCTAGGCAGTGGCTGGGGAGGCTGGTCCCCAGGGATACCGGCTCCACAGCCGCACCCTCAACCAGGGAGCCCCGCGGACCAGAGCTCAGGGCTGGCCCTGGAAGCCAAAAGCCGGCTCCATCAAGCCATGGCCGGGAACGGGGGCTCACTCGCACCCCGAGCGCTCCACCGAGCGCTTCACTTGGGCCAGCCAAGATCAGCCCGCGGGGCCGAGCCTGGACCGGGAGGTGGGCACCCTCCGTCTCCCAGACCCGGGGGGTCCCCGAGGTCCCCCGAGCGGGCAGGGACGGGAGCGCAGGGGTGCCCCTCGAGACCCATCATCCCCAGCGAGCAGGTGGTCCGGCGCCGCGGGGGGAGCGAGCCAAAGAGACCCCCCTCGGGCGCCCCCGGGGCAGGGTCGGCATGGCAGACACCCATCCGGGCAGCCCCACAAGACCCTCCCGTCAGCGCAGGGACCATGCCGGGCAGCCTCGCGAACTCAGCGAGCAGAGGGGCAGGTCGCAGGGGGCGCGGCTGGGAATCCGCTCAACCAATCCGCGCGGCCCTCGGCCTTGCCCCTCCCCTTAGCAACGGGGGCGGGCCAGCTTTCCAAAATAACCCGCGCGCCTCGGGGAGGAGGAGGGGGAGGAAAACGCGCCCTACGTGCCTCACGTCAGCACGGAGCGTTCCAGTACGTCATGCGTTACGCACAACCCCGCCTCCCTTTCTCGTTCGCATTCTCGCCTCTCCTCCAGCGCGCGTGCGTGGAGGGAAGGGGAAAAGAGTTGAATTCGGACGATGGGGAGGACTTGGGGGGGGGTGGCGACCCCTTTTGCAACCCCTCGAACGGCGCCCGGATGCCTGGAGAAAGACGCTTCGCCCGCACCGAACGGCCGCCCGCGATGGGCAATGAGTGGCGAGGAAGGGAGCGGACGCTCCAAATCTGGCCGGAAAAGGAGCGGGGGGCGGGGGGGGCGAAGGAAAGACGGGGGTCCCAAAGACCCCCCGGGATCGGACCTCCCGCACTGCTCCCGCCCTCCAGGGAGCCCCCACCTCCCACCCAAAGCCCGCAGCCAGGCGACCCCGTCCCTTACCTGCGAGGAGGCGGCGGCGGCGGCGGCGGCGGTCGGGCTCCCGAAGGAGTCCACCGAGGAGAGATACTGGGACTCGGCCGAGGGGGACGAGCTGCACCGGGAGGTGGAGTCGTAGTCTCCGGGGAAGCCCTGATACATCTCCCTCGGGGGCGCAGGCTGGAAGCCGCGGCCGCGCGGGGGTCGCCTGGAAGCCAAGATGAGGGGCGAGCGCGGCCAGCCAGCCAGCGAGCGGCCGGCCGAGAGTGCCGCCGCCGCCGCCGCGAGGTCGGGCTGGCGAAGTTGCCTCCGAACTTGCCGGTTGGCTGCTCCTTCTTCCTCCCCCTCCGGCGGTGGGGGGGAGACGGTGCCCTGAGCGGCGGGGGGCTCGCCCGGTCCTAGATCCACGTGTGGCAGCGGCTGGGCACCGCCGGTGAAAGCGTCCGCTCAAGTCCGCTGGTTCCCGGGAGGAGCGCTCCTGGCTCCGATTCCTGCAGCGCCTGCAAAGCCCGGCGCCTCGGCTCAGATCGCGGCGGCCACGGGGATGCGGGCGAAAAGGGGAGTCCACCGCGGGGGTCCCTCGCAGCTCCGTCTCCGTCGCGGGTCAAAATCTTATGAATGAATCGCGGTCGACAGTGTGGCTTATTTATACAAGGAAGGGGGCGGGTCCCTGCTCACGTCACCAGGAGAAGACCCTTTGGGGTCGCCGAAACCGGGCTCCGGGGCCGTCTCCGCGCCCCAAACTCGAGCGGTTGCGATCTCCGGTCCCTGCCGCTACTCCATCCCGGGAGGTCTCTCGGCGGTCCCGGCAAGGGGGTCTTTTTCAAGCGCTAAAGCAGGGGATCCCTGGCTCCGCCCTACGGGTGTTCCTGTGTGACGCAATTAACCATATTTGGTCTTGTGCTGTGTTTGTTTGGTATCCTTAGCAATACGTCAGAGGGAATCCCTTTCTGCTAAGCCGCGCTGCGGCGGCCTCGCCAGCCGCGCTGATCCGCCCCCTGAGCGCGCGCGGCTTTTGTTGGGTATTAATAGAAACTTTTACTATATTCTAGAAACGGCATGAAAGCTCCGCGGCGGGCAGGGAAAGAGCGCAGAGGGGAAGCTGCCTCTGGCCGCCGCGGACAAGCGCTGCACGGCGCGAGAGGCGAATCCTTCGGCTGGGCACCAAGCGGGCGCCCTTCTGCGCCCCGACGTCCCCCTGCCCAGCCAGGAGGAGGAGTAAATATTGTACCCCTGCAGGGCCCTTAATGTAGGGAACCCCGGGATGGAAGGAGGGCGGCCTTTCCGCCAAAGGCAGCCTGAAAGGATTTCGGGACAGCGGCTTCCCTCTCCACGCCCAGCCCACAGTTGGGGTGTCAAAGCTTTCAGAGCCCCATCGCCGTGAGGTGCGGTTCGGTTTATGACCCACATTCCCGCAGCCACAGCAAGGAGGACTAGCACCTTAAAGCTGAAAGTGATTGGCCAAGTGCATGAAAATGTGCGGTATTTTATTCTGTATTATTCTTCAGGTAGAGGAGTGGTCTGCATTCAGCTTTGTGTAGGTCCCAAAGCCCCTCAGGAGACCAGCCGGTGCCCAGACCTAACCTCCAGGTGTGATTTCATCCTTAATCGGATTTATTACCACTTCTACCCAGAGAACCCCTTTGCCACTTTACAGAGATGGTTCCAAAGGATCTGCCATCTAAAACTGCCACTTGGCTGGGTCAACCAGGCTAACCAAATACCCTCTAGCTGGGTCTGTGTTTGAATCCTGCTTGTGGGGGTTCTGGGTCTGTGTTATCCAAGCTCATATAAACTGGGTTAATTGAACAAGACATGGTTAACTCCACCAAGAAGATAGATGCATTCCAAAGTCATGCCCTTCCGTCCTGGAACTCAACCCCCCCACCCAACCCCCAGCAGCTCCTTAGCCTGCTAAGCCAAGAAGACTTAATGTTTCAAGGAGGGACTGGAACTTCCCCCCCCCCCCCCCCAAGATATTCCAGTTTGGTGGAGCCTGTTTGAGGAGGGAGCGGTTAGACTCAAAGGCAGGAACTTTATTTCGCTTTGCGTCTCTGCACAACCCCTCCCTTACCTGACCTTTCTGGAGCTTAGATAAGACATTCACACCTCCTGCCCTTCCAGGAGAGCCAGCCTGGTCTTGCCTGTGGCTGTGGGGGTCACGGGGTCTGGAGTCAGGCAGAATGGAGCCTTGGAGAGACCTGTGAATCTCAGGGGCTGAGAGTCATTTTCTCCCTGCTAAACAGGGCTGGCTGGCTGGCTTGTTTCTTTATTACATGTATTTGCTGCCCATCTCACTACAAGGCAACTCTGGACTGCTTACCAACATTTCATTAGAGTGAAATATGAGGGGAGAAGCTATGTTGAAAGGGGTGCATGCAACACGTTTAGCTAAATCACAGCTCACTCCAGCACTCATATTTGCAGAACTCACTGACCCCAGCCTACTTCTTTTGCCCCCAAGGGCTGTTCAGAGCATCATGTGAACTCAGCCACAGAAAGGCAGACTCTGATTCCAAGAGCTGAATAAAAGGGAAACCCCCTTGCCCAGGCAGGGAGTCCCTGCACAGAGGATCGCCTGAGGAAGGCCCCACCCTTCGCTTGGGAAGGCTCAGACATCCTTCCTTCTGGGTGAAAGGCCTGGAGGTTCCACCCACAGTAATATATTGCATGCTGATAGGTAGGATGATGGATGAGGTGGGTCTCCATGCTAGCCTGGAGGCCTCTTTCCCTCTGTAATCTGTGGCTGTGGTGTGGGCCAGCTAAGCCTTTCCTCTTCAGCTGTAGCCTTCTGATCTATTCCAGATGTGCTTTGGAGAACATCTGCTTACTGGCCTGCCTGCAGAAGATTTGCTGAGCTGGGATCATCTGGTTTTCTTTGGCTTTGAATTAGCATTTGAATTCTACCGCCAGTCAGCAAGCTCAGCGGTAGAAACTCCCAAAAATGCTTTGAGCGTATATCCAGGTTTAAATCAGGGAGACAGAATGGCAAGGCCTAGCCTGGTGACAGGGCGCCTGCTTTTTGGGACCCCAAAAACCTTCCTGGAAGGGGCAGTTTCTGCTTTGAGACCTTTGGAGAAACTAGGACTGAGTTGGGCGAAGGGAAGAACCTGCCTTTGGCTTTTCTGGAGACTGCTCCCACCCCACCCCACCTGATGGATGCCCTCCTCTGTGCAGAATGGCAGTGGGACTGCTGGCCGCAGTGAGGCTGCAGGGTGTGCACGAGTGCGGGATTGACCCACTTCTGGACCTCTGACAGCTGAATGTGTGAATTCACTGCCTTGCGCTGACTGTAATAATAGCACTCCGGTGCCCTATGCAGGGCAAAACCTTTAGGTTTGATTCCATTTTCTGCAGGACTAAACGAATGCAAGTGAGGTCCTTGGCTGCTGGGTTCATGAGTGTGAGTAGGGAGGAACGATCCATGCCGCTCTGTTCCAGCAAGGTGTTTGTCCCCAATTCGGTAGGAAACAAGAAATCCAGGCTTCTCTCGCAGAGAACATGTTCAATGCGCTGGGCAGAGCAAGTCAAAACACTGCAGGCCTCCAGAAATGTGGGTCATGATCTGAGATAAAATTCCTGCTGCATTGGCTGGGAAGTGCTTTGGGGAGGGGAAAGGGGGGGGGCACTGAAAACTGAATGCCAGCCATGAATGGAGGCATTTCTGTAAGTAGAGCAGCCGCGTATAAATTTAGCAGCAAGCCAATAATCCGTCTTTCTCAGAACAAGTCTTGCAAATGCGCCCTGAGGACACTGTCGTGTCGTGCTAAGGAAGAGTTGGGTGGATTTGCCGGTCCCACGCAGCCCACAGAGCGTGTGGCAGGAGGAGGGGGGGCTCCAGGCTGACTTCCCGGGGGCGGGAAGGGGGCAGTAGCAGGAACCAAATGGGTTTAAATGGAAACTCTTCACCTTCGCCCTTGTAACCTGCTGGCTGTTTAGATCAAGAATCTGAGTGGCTGGTTAATGTATAATCCCAGAAGTTAAGAGGGAGAAGCTTAGGGGCGGGGAAGGGGGACTTACTCCTGGGTAAATCTGGAAAGCTGCATTGATGATCTCCTCTGCGGGGTTCACACAGGCTGATTTCGGACTTCTGACAGTCTTCCTTCAACGGGGCATCTCTTGGGGTCCTGGAGGAAAGATGAAAGAACAGCAGGTTCTTCTAGGCATACGCAGAGTGCCTTCCTTTGCCACTTTCCCCATCCTGGTACCTTCAAGCATGGGCTTTGGGCCCTTGGGGAGGAATGTGCCCAAAATTTGTGCTCTTCCCTCTGACATCTGAGGTGGGTAGAAAAGTGGGTCAGAGGGAACAGCTCATTTGGGACACAACTATTGTCAAACATGTACCGAGTTTATTTTTCAGGGCGGCTGGCATTTTCAAAATAAGGCATCATTAGACTCTGGTACACAGCTTGTTCCGGTTTCGGCTGGGGCTGGGTGTGAGCGGTGCTTGTTCTCAGCGGCAAGAAACTTTCTAACTCGGTCAGTTGTTTGCATTCCACCCGGCCTGGCTCATAACCACAGAAGGAATAAAGCACAAGAGCTTCTGGCAGATCACACAAGGCCCGGCCAGCAGCGGGCCAGACACAAATAATGACAAAGTAGGATCTGAACGTTTGGCCTGGTGACCAAATATAGCCCCTGCCAGCAATCAGGCAGGCCAGGCTGGGCTATTCTGGTTCTTGTCCTGTCCTGCCACCCCGTCTGCTGTCTGACCAAAGGATCCCACTGGATGGAAAGTCTGAGACACCCAAATGGTCACCCCTACTTTGCGAAGTGAAGCCCCAGGTGTGCAGGAAGTGCTCTCAGGTACTCCAGGTAACTCTGGCAGGACACGGCACCCGGTGCCTTGAAAGGGGTGCTGGCTGCCCCCTCGCCACATCAGATGGGTTAGCTTTTCCTATCTGGGTAGAGTTCAAATTTAGGACATCTGGGAGTTGGAGAAGCGGCATTGTTGGATGTCCCATTATAAAAGGGGTGCCTTCCTAATGTTTTTAAGCCTACCATCCACAGCAGGGGTGTCCAACCAGGGCAACTTTAAGACCCATGGACTTCAACTCCCCGAATTCCCCAGCCAGCTATGCTGAAATTAAAATCCACAGCTCTTAAGGTTGCCCTGGATGGACATCCCTGCAGTATCCTTTGCAACCATTCCACTACTAACCAGATCTTTGGACTTGGTCAACCAAGGCCAGCCACAGGGGCGTATATTTAAAACAGGCCAAAATGGCAGCCACGGCCATGTGACCAACACCACCCCCAGGCATTAATGCCTGTGGGGAAGATTGGGGTTGACAGTCCTGGCTGCCGTCCGGACTTCAACAGCTCCGGATGCAGACGCCTCTGCTCAGCCAGCTGCTTTATCACCTCTCCTTGTCCCTTCCTCGCTCTGTAAAGCTTGTGTAGCCGCCCCCCACCCCGCACCAGGTGGGTGCCACAACCCCCCCTTCCACCTATACACCCAGAGGCTCCAGACACCAGAACTGGGTCCGATGCTGCTCTGGACATCTTGATTCATCACCTGGCACAGATGCTCAGTGACCTCAGCATGTCCTCGGATGAGTAATGGCCACTAAGGCGGCGGCTGAAGAGACCCCACTGTGGACTCAGAGGACAGAAACAGCCTGTTTTCAAAACTCCTTCTCTGGGGTGTCACTGCTGGCAGGAAGTGGAGTTTGGTTCTCCCAGTGACACAGGGCCCTAAACCTCCCAGCCTTTCCTAATTTTGCACATGCTCTACAACTCCTCTCCCCCCTCCCCCAATGTGATTCAAACCAAGCTGCCCCCCCCTTTCTTTGGGGTGCATCTGCTTCGTCACAAGCGCTCTGCTCCAGACCAGCTGACCACAGGCCAGAAGGCAGAGTGGAGGGTGCCCTTTCTCAGGCCTGACTGTGCCGGCGGCGGAGACCCCATGCGGGGAGGGGGGGAGCTTTGAGGTTTCCACTCCAAGAGCCTCAAATCCAGAGACCGGCTGTTTCCTGAGAAAGTCAGCAGTGAGCGATGCTGCTGCTGGGCAGGGAGGCGTGCGTCTTGGCTGATCTGGCTGGCTGGGGAGGAGGGAGGGGGTGGAACCCCAACCCGGGGTCTGACACAGCACTTTGATGTCACTGGCCAGGAACGTGGCAGGCATGTCAGGGGGCTGAGTCATGCTTTGGGCTGAGCCTAGCTCTGCGGAGGAGCAGGCAGGGCTGACTGGAGTGCCCCCCCTTGCCTGCCCTCCTCCACACTGAGGGGGCTTTTGGTGTGTGCTGGAGCCCTTACTTTGGCAAGCAGGTTTAATTGGGGGCTACAAACGGGAGCTATGACTCCTAGAACAGAACAGAATACCAGAGTTGGAAGGGCCCTTGGAGGTCTTCTAGTCCATCTCTTTCCCCAAGCTGGAGACCCTATACCACTCCTGACAAGCGGCTGTCTAGCATCTTCTTAAAAATCTCTAGTGATGGAGCACCTCAACTTCTGAAGGCAAGCAGTTCCACCAGTTAATTGTTCAAGAAAAGAAGACCAGGAGGGCTAGTGGTTAAAGCAAGGAGGAAGGGAAGGGAGGGCAGGTTTTCTGAGAAGGGAATGGGGTACAATCAGCCAATGAGGAACGGAGGGAGCCCCTTTCCAGAAGCGGGATTACTCGGGTTTTTAAAGGATTAAAGGCAGGAATCCTGTGTTTTTTCAATGCTTTCCCTGGATGTTGGAGGACACAGGGTAGGCCAAAGGCCTGAAGCAAGGCTGGCACTCTTTTTCATGCTCTGGAGGCAGAAGTAATCCGAGGGTTACAGCAGCATTTCTCCACCTGGCAACTCATCCGTGGGAACTTCAGTTCTGAGAATGACACTGAAGTGTTTTGGAGGATTCTGGGTGTTGAAGTCCATACCTCTGAATGTTGCCAAGATTGAGAAACCTGGGTTAGGTGAGGCGAGAGATTAGGTCCTCCTTCCCCTTGCCTAGCAGCATGGAATTTGCAGTTCAGTTATTTGATCTATTTCTATCCCACCTTTATTAGTTTTACAAATACGGCAGGAAACATATCCAACACACCTTCCTGCTCCTATTTTCTCCACCACAATGACCCTGTGAAGTGGGTTGGGCCGAGAGAGAGGGACTGGCCCAAGGTCACCCAGTGGCTGAAGTCAACATCTCTCTCTCAGAGAGGCCTTCTGGTTCCTGGAGGAGCAGATATTAAAGGTCCCAGAGCAACTCCTGAGCCCCTC